>JAODKT010001744.1:26818017-26836622 GCA_027576195.1 Cossypha heuglini
ACTGCTACCAACACCCTGACTGACAGGGTGTCAGGTTGTATTATGACTCTGTCAGGGTTGGGATTGTTTTTTGTAATACTGTATTTCTATTTTAACTTTCCCAGTAAAGAACTGTTATTCCTAATTCCCATATCTTTGCCTGAGAGCCACTTAATTTAAAATTTATAATAATTTGGAGGGAGGGGGTTTGCATTCTCCATTCTCAAAGAGAAGCTTCTGCCTTTATCGGCAGATAACTGTCCTTCAAACCAGGACAGCTATAAAAACAGACTTACAAACCCCACACAAGAACTGAAGCCAATCACAAGCTAAGCTTGATTCAAGAGTAGTGTTGCTAAAGAATTATATCTGTATTTGAATTACAATTACAGTCCTGGTTGCCCTATGTACACTGACATTTTCATCTCCTGTGGTCCAGACAATGATCCTTTACTTCCACTAGCCCTTAACTTTATACAGTGTAATATTCAGGAGGCAAAAGGTTTTCAGCATCTGTTTCCTGTATCGGATAATACTTACATCTGTCGAAGGCAAAATTTAAAATCAGTATCTATTTAGACTGGTTTTTCATATTAGACTCTTCACTGGACTTGGAGAGTTTGGTGTTTTCCCACACAAGTGAAAGAGAGAATTCTTGCAAGCCCCAAGTTTCAGTTTCTCCACCTCTCAAAATTACAATTCACTGTCCTTGCACTTTGTACAAGCTAGTTTTCCTTTCCATCACTGCTGTTGACACACCTGGAAGAAGCTGAGCTGCAGGAAGTCAAGAGGAGTGCCAAGAAGATACAAATGAGAAGGGGAAGACACAGTTATGTGAGGTACAGGATGAAGCTCCAAGGCACACACTGCACAAGCATGCTGGTTGCTAGAAATGCTGGTTGAAAGAGCAGTCATAGAGGGAAGGAAGACAGAATTGTCATGCTGAGGTGCCCAGGACTTGCCCACATCCCAGCAGGTAGGGAGCAGTGGCCTTTGGAATCACCACGCAGAAGGCTCAGTGGAAAAGGCATGGGTGAATAGTTTTCCAGCAGCCAACTGGACATGTGGTCTGACTCATTTATTTCTCAAGTATTTCCTCAGGCAGACTCAAAGCCACTACATATTTCAAATACCCAGTAAGTTTAACATCATAGTGAGATATCAACCTACCTAATTTCTGCACAGGAGTGCCATGAGACCAGTTAAAGTTATAAAACACTCAGCAGTTTCCACATTCTGCAAGTAAGTGATTTTACTTTTGTGAGAAAGGAAATCAAAGCAGACATAGGAAAAAAAATTAAATTAATGGGTTTGGTCTCATACAAGCTTCTAAGCAGAATTAGTAATTTGACTATTAATTATACAAAGCCATTTTATGAAACAAATGCTTTCAAACCCCATTCTAGTTAAGACTAACAGGCTGACCAAAAACTGACAGTTTTACTGGGATTTGAATACTGCCCAGTGTTTGTGATTACAAATGAAAGAATGAATGTGAAAACATAAATCAACATAAAATAATTTCCTCACTTCTTTTCTCTCTCCATTAATTTTTCTAATCCATGAACCAAAAAAAAAATTCATTATAACTTCTCTACTCCTTCTTCCATCTTGACAGCAAAACAAGTGCAGTTAAATAACAATTCACTACAACCAATCAAGACGTCAGAAACAATATTCCCATCACACAAATCCAGTAATTTCAAAGACAAATATGGCATAAATTACCCTGCTCTCCTATGAACACACATGATGCATCAAAAATAAATGGCTTTCTACATGGAACTAAGATGTGTAACCATATTTCACACCAAAGAAGAGAAGTAGTTGTGAAAGTACCTGCAAGATTGGAAAGATACAGACACAATAAGAAGTCAATATAGAAAACCACTTCTGGGGGTGCAGCAAATCTAGCAAGAGTCCCAGTACAGTTTAAGCAGGTGAAACACACCAGCCTTGCACCTCTCTAGACAAAGAAAAGTCAGGGAGGTGCATTAGCAATCCCACTGCTCATGGGTTGGCCAGGGAAGGTACACCATGGCAAACCCATCTTCCATCAGACCGTCTTGAGGTCCCAAGATGAACAGCATTTCTCTTATATTACTGAAAGATTTTTAAGCAGTTCCTCCAATTTAAAATTCAACTAATTTTATAGCTACTTGTTTATGCAAATAATTCTCGAAGCAGTCTTCTCTTAGTGCTAAAAGCGTCAAAACATTCACAAGAAACAGTGAATTGTGTTAGAAGATATATTTCACTAATTAATTGACATCAATGCTGGGTCAGTAGTTTTTTTACAAACAACATTTATTTGTGAATTCTGATTGACAGGCCAATTACAGTCTGGTTAGCTGGAACTTGACAGCTAACTGCAGATTTATTAACAAATGTTCAAACACTAGTATACAAGAAATGCAAGTTCAATCTAGGTCAAATATGCTACAACTGAACTCTGAAATAAGCCATTAAAAATGTCTCAGGAGGACAGAACTAGCATGTTAAATTGTATATTATACAATTAAGAACTGTATTTAGCTGCCAAAGTGGTATGTCAGCAATGATGATGACTGCCTGTCATATTATACTGGTATTTGAATAAAGCGTGAATTATAAATTTATTCTGGATTTTCTCAAGTGCCATTTCAGTAAGAGTACTTATTTTCTTTTTAACTTTCTAAGCAAGAATTACTTAACTGCATATAGAGATTTTTTTTTCCTTCTCTAAACATGTACTTAGGGTAATCCCAAAAGGTTCATAGTAAAACTCTTGGTAACCCCAAGGCCTTTACACTGGCCAAATCTAATACAACTCACAGAAATAGACAGACTCAGACAAACTGTACTGCTTAACTTACAGTAAAGGTAATTTTTCTTGTGAAAAAGGCAGAATATAACACTAGTTGAAAGTACTCAAATAACATTTATGAAAAGAGACATTCAGGTGAAATAAAGAGAAACATTTGTCATCAAAACCCCAAGATTTTAGAATACTGAAAAGCAGACAAAGAACTTTTTCATTTCTGTATTTCCATCTTCAGTCCAGTCAATACTAAGTACCACCTTAACAGAAAAACCTGTACAATTTCCTATGCTAATACAAAATCATCACTCTTTGTGTTCATAACCAAAAAAACCTGAATAAATTATAATGTTAATAAAACATAAATCAGCCTAAAAATTCCCTTTCTCAAGGGAAATTCAAAACCTTTTTGAAACCTTCTTTTGGAAATTACATGATAACATTTCTTCTTTCTTGAAGAAAGAAACATTCCCAACATGCTTTCAAGGTCTTCTATCTCACAGCTGCTGAAAACGCAAAGAAGCTGGGACAGCTTGACCTCAGCAATATGTTCCTGGTTGCATGAGCTCCTTTTAGAAGGGACAGCACCAAGGTCATCCCTGGAAAAGAGAGGAGCTGCTGGGCAGCTTTTGGGCTAGTGGAGGGACAGAGGGCTGGAGAGACTACAGGGTACAACACAGGGCCAGGATGGAGCAGAAGCATGGCTGTGGGTGGACAGAAAGTCACATCTCAGGGGAAGGAGGCACAGAGACTTTGCAAAAGGGCTGGGAAGGACCGTGCCTCACTGCACTCAAACCCCTGCACTGGTTTCCACTAAGGACGCTATATATAGACCATAGGGCATTTATGAATAAACAGTTTGATTTCTCTTCTTACTGCTTTTACCCTTCTCTTTTTTTATGTTAGCTCTAGTTAACATCTAGCTCTGGTTTCTTCTCTACTTTTGTCAGCTACCCTCTTTTTTATAACAGCTTAATTTAGAAAAACTATATAGGGCTTGGCATATCTGTTTCATAAAGGCCAACGAGCATTCCCCATCAGCATTAACAACTGTTACCTCCACTAGCAATTGGAGAACTGGATCAGACATTGCATGGAGATTCCATTTCCAAAACCTTCTTACTACTATTTAGTAGAGCTAAACCAGTTAGGGACCACAGACAAAGAAAGAAAATCTGCCAAATCTAATGATTTACTTTTTCAGTATTATCTTCGATCAATAGGAAAAGGAGAGAATATTTTGGGGCAAATGTGACTTTGAAGCTTGCCATTTCCAGTTGGCATTTGCCATTTTCAATTTGCCAGCTCCAAATACTTGTCAGTGGTTTTTCAGCCACATTGCAAATTTTAATCTACTGGTGCTTTTTAATCGACTAGTTTTAATCTACTGATACATATTTTAGTAATTAATTCTTCAAATCTCAATTCTGTAAAGGACTTTCATTAAGGTAGGAATCACCTAAAAATATTTGTAAAAGCAGAAAAAACAGGATTCTCCAGTAAGTGATAGCAGTTCCTGCAGGGAAACTGCAGGGAAAGAGCATTATCCCACTGCTCTGCTGGAGACCCAAATATGGCTTCTTTAGTAGGAGAGAGATTTTAATCTGATGAAGCTTATTTCCATGCAGACGAGATACAGACCAGATAGCAGCGGCCAAGCACATTTTCTCTATTATTTTCTTTTTGTTTGTTTGATTTTAGGGAAAAAATGAGTGGACACTAGAAGGAAGTAAAAATGAAAAAGTATGTGATTACCATGTATACTATCCACTCACAATTGTTTAAATGTATTTTCTTCTTCCTATTCATCTCAATTAAATTTACTAACTTTTAAGGCTTAATTTCATTAAAAAATGAACAGTACCAAGGTAGAGTCAGACAAAGCAACCTTTTCTGAACACAAAGGAAAGCCTTCTGAAAGAAAATAGCATTTTACACTACCAAGCTACCCTCAAAGCCACAGGAAGCTCTGTAGAACAATTCTGACAATGCAGATAAGTTACATCAATGTGCAAAGAGAGCCCAAATATTAATTTCTGGGTACACCACTGATTTCAACAGGAAATCGGCTGGAGCAAGACCCATTATCATGTCAGGGGACTGAATTCATTAGGCTTTTGGGCACATTTGCAAGGTGAAAGTGGAGAGGGAAACCAGAACTCCCTCACTACTGCGCACAGCTATCATGGGTCAGCCAGCAACCTCTCACTGGCTGAAGTGCCGCCATGTCAAGCACCAACAGAAAATTCATGCCCTGGAGATGCTCTTTGAACAGAATGGGCCTGCCACGTGAACACTTGCAGGGAAACCTGTCAGGCCAAAATACTCTACAGAGATTTTGCAAGGGAAATGCTAAGCAGCAACTGCTTTGTTGTAATAATTAAAGCTGGGAAAGGCACATCTCACATCTCTGTCAGCTTGGTACTGTCCTCAGCCAAAAATGTCAGACTTACTGTTAACAAAAAAACCTGAGGAGGTGGTGGTCTCTGCTCATTAAAGCATAATAATCCACTATAGCCAGGCTCTCCTCTCACAATCTGAAACCTCTAACAAAGTGTCATGGTATAACTCTAGCCAGCAACTAAACCCCCACACAGCCACCACACCAATAACATGTCAAATGGTTAGACTACAGAGAGATAGACTCCTCTAAACAGCCCAGGAAAAACCACTTAAACCACTGATTTTATTAACCATATAGTAGCTGTAGAACTGACCACATGAAACCTCAACGAGATGAGATTTTTATCTCAAGTTCCATTTCATGTATTTAGAGCTGCAACTGGAGAACACTGCCTGAACATGTAGTTTGTTTGCATGGGTTTGTTGTTTCTTTTTTTTTCCACAAGGGCCTATGTATTCAGCTGTATCCTGTGTCACAAAACTGAGGCAAAGGGCTCACAGAAGAAAAAAACTCATTCCCTACTCCTGCCCCAGGCCCTCCTACATTTGATGTGAAATGTGTACTTTACCATCGCCTTTGGGGGAACTTCTGATCCCCCACATTCTGGGGAGACTATTGAGCTGATTTCCAGCTTCTGAAAAAATTCAACAGTTGACCAGCTTCAGCAGCACGTGTAGCCCTATGACACCTAACCCATTCTAAATCTCTCTAGAACCAATGTTCGTGGAACAACGGAAGGCCATGCTTATCACAAGCAGAATTTAACAAACATCAGTACAAAATGACAGTATTTGACTTACCCCCACAAATAGGACAGTTAAATGCATACCTTTATCTCTGTGTTCCATGCCTAGTGCCCCTCCTACTCCACTCGATGCATATTGAGCTGGTATCTCAAGTCTGCTGGAAAAATGCTGTATACCCTTACCATTAGCAATGAAAGACATGCTCCACTAATTGAATATAAGGTAATATGCCTGCAAACACCTCAGTGGCCTGAGATGAAATTTAGCCTGGAAGGTATAAGAGGAACAGAAACATAAACAAAGGGACACGTGCAAGCTGTTTATAACCCAGTTAGAAACTGGTCAGGTACATGTTAAGCAGTTTATTGTCCAAGCAAAGCCAAAGTTCAAACGTGGAAGCATGGTTCTTTAAAAAAGTCATATTTTTTGCCCCAGCTTCCTTGAACTCTGAGAGAGAACTAATTATAAAATTCAGCTTTGGAAAACTAGGCAGAAATAAAATAGAAAAGAAAAAAACTCTCATTGGTGCAGACAATTTCTGATTTCTTCCAACCATTCCCACTTTTATTCATGGATGAACTGTTGAATCATAAAATCACAGCATGTTTCAAACTGGAATGGACCTATATGAATTATTAACTTCAACTCCCTGCTCCTTGCAGGAGCATTCCGTGCATTTATAGTTGTACAAGGACCCTGAAAGTAAACAAAAGATAGCTTTGCATTTTAGGTATAGAATAGATGTCAGAAGAGCAGCTTCTCTTCTCATTGTTTTCTATGGGTCAGTGGTAGGAGAGAGCAGCTAAACCAAAGGAAACAGTGGGTTTGCTTCCTGTTTAGCACCATCTAATAGCAGTCTGCAGCAGCAGGGACCAAATAAAGAAATACATTACCATGGTGAAGATCATGTTACAGTACTGCTAGGAAAGGCAATATAGTTCTAGAAGAATACAATAGAATATGCCAAAACACCAAATCCAACTGCAAAATTTAGTATTTTCACACCTCTATGCTGAAGTGTGTACAGGACAGCTTCTTGGTAGCCTGCTTCTCTATGAAAAGGCATAGACAACCTCTTCCCTCTCTATAGATGCATACACAGGTCTAAAATTAATTTTGTGTTTGACAATAAATTGCACTTTGTGAGGAGATCTCAAATCACTTTATGAATGTAAAAATAACTTTTCATAAATTTGCCAACAAAAAGAATACAGGCACAGGAAATTTATGTGACTTACCCATATTCATACCAAAACAGTGAAATCTTAATTAACCCAGAGGAGCAGGTGGCCTCAATACAGTTTTCAAGAATTTTCAGGTACAAAACTTCCACAACTTTCATACTTCAACTGGATTTTTATTACTGATTTCTACTATAAAAGGTGGCTGAAATGTACATCTCTCTGTATGAAAACAGATTTTGTTAGTGCCATCTCCTGGTGATAAAACAAAACTGAAAAATCATTAACTAGAGGTGAAGAGTCTCAGTGTAAAGTGAAAATATAATAGTTTGATCTGGTTTGGTTTTCTTGTTTCTAATGGTTTGACCTGGGGCATCTAATTTTCCTCTCTGTAAACTTGGAGGATACAGAACTCATTAGCCAGTTTTAGGATGGCATAAATAAGCATCAGTGACAATGAAGGAATACCATGAGCTGTCATCATAGTGAAAACAGGAGTCATAAAGCTATTGATAAATACACCCCATCCCCTTCGTTGGGTTTGCCCCAGTCAGAAAGATTACCATTTGGTCTAGGTAAATCAAAGAAATGTGCACCTTACTTAAACCAACACCTTTGCTATACCGCATTTTGGATGGCTGCCATTAATTTTAAATCTCACTGTCCAAGTCCACAAAGTAGAGGGTAAAGGGTATAAGATGCAGTATGAGAGAAGTTAAAATACACTCAACACAGAATGGGAAACTGTTGGCAATATGCCTAATACTCTTGAGTGGTTTTACAGTTCTTGTGTAAAGTAGTTCCTTTTTGGCATTAAGCCTAAGACTCTTCAGGGCATTTTTCTAAGTTGCCTGGAGCCTTTATAACACATAGCCCAATATGCATTTTGGCATCACTAGCTTTTCAAATTTTCTTCAAGATTTTGTTCTTAAATATAATTCTGAACGTTTAAGATAAAGATTTTTAAAGGAGAGAGTCAATGCAAATCATTCCCTACCACCCGTCATTTTTGTTTAAGAGCTGCCTCAAAATCATTTGTGTTCAGAAGTTGAAACATGCCTGAAATATGAAAGATGGGGGAGAAAAGAAATAAGCCTGAAATAAGCACTCCAAAGGAGTGGTTTGCAACAGGAATTTATGTACTAGTTTTTACATAGAAGTTAAGTAAACTTCTTGCACATTCTAGGAGAGGCATACCAACAGCAACAGTAAACCTGCTCAAGCCCAGCTAGGACTGCTGGGCATCCACTAATTGTAAAACTAATTACAGATTCAAACTAAGGAATCTCGTTCACAGCTGTTCCATTCTGGAAAGTCCTAGACAAGAGAAAAGAATCCACCAAGGCCCATCCTTATTGTCTTCAGAATGGATTTCCCCAAACAACTGCCAGAGCTGCAATGCCAATGCATTCCTTGCATTGATGGATTATGTTATTTTTTCAAGCATACTGAGGCCACCAAAAGATATGCAAAGCTGAAAAATGTGTCACGCCAGATTAAACTAAGACCATTATCACTTACTTTCTTGTACTTAAATATCATCAATAACCAGGCTTTAAAACTGCCTGGTTATTGATTATAGAAAACAACTGAATAAGAAAGTGAGTCTTGAGTAAAGCTTTCTGCATAAGCAACTGCACAGAATACTGATGAATGTCTTTTTTCAGACTGCGCCAACTGACACATAAAAAACAAAAGTACTAGAGAGCAAAATAAGTATGTTAAAGAGATTTCAAGTGTGGCTCAATCTGCTTACTGATTAACACTTCAGCATATAACGCTCCTCACAGACCTGTTGGTTATTGTTCAAAAGTGAAACAAGGCTCTTTTGGCAACTGGAGACAAATTATCCTTGCTGACCAAGTTCACAGTTCTCACACAGCTTACTAGCACTGGAGCTGTTTCTTTTTCCAGAGTCTCTGGAGGGAAAATCAAATCAAACCAAATCAAATACCAAGATATCATGTCTGTCACCTATTTCTAGGATAAGAAAGAGCTCTAATGATCTCTAACAAAAAACAAGCTCATCTTACACATGAACAAATGAGCTAATTGACTCATTTTACCACAAAAAAATAATTACAGACACATTTGCAAGACAGTAGTAAGTAAAATATAGAATTGTCTTTATGTCAAGAAATAAACAACACTACAGAAACCTCAGAAATGGAAGATGACAGGTGTCTTTTCAATACCTGGAAAAGGACAACAAAGGGGGTCCATGCTTATCTGCACAAGTTTCGGTATTTCTTATTGAAGTGCTCCATCTGGGGGGGCAGATGTCCAGATCTGCTTCCTCAAGCTCCATTTCAAGTATATTTATGTCAAGTCTTCACAACTATAATACAGCTTTCATCACACACCCACATGCTGACTGCTGGTTTTAGCAGAGCAGTCAAGGTAGAGGAAAAGGCCAGACAGGTTTCAAGGCTTGAATTTCCCCCATATGTAGTGTCACCTGCTGCCAGGGAGAGCAGGGGACACAAGGAGATGGCTGAGGCACTCACGACAGTGAGCCAGTCATGACAGAAAATCCTGCCAGACACACCAGCTCAAACCACAACCACAGGAAGGCCAAAAACTAGGCTGACAGGCTGCCTCTCCCCTCACCCTGTCCACGCTGTGAGGACAGTGGCTGGAGGTGCTGCAGCTAACAGCATGCCAGCATGGCATTTTGGTCACAATAAAAATTCTTCATCAGAAGAACCTAGGCTGCTTTAAGACTACAATATATTGTATTACTGCTCCTAAACTTTGAATGAATTGTCATAACATGTTAAGTATGACCTCTGTGATTCAGATTAAGGATCCAACTTCCCCAGCAGGGAAGTGTTCACCAATAATGCTGAGGGAAAAACAGAAATTGAGCTCCCTAATTATTCCCACCGCTACCTCTTGCAACTACCTACACCAGCAGGGATAGATTCTCAATGAACTTCAAAAATATCTTTTCAATAACTGAATATGAGAAACAAGTAGAAGTGTTGAACATACTGGTGCTTTCAGAAAGTATGTGTTGTTTCCAGAAAGATCTGGTATTTTTATTGCAACGTGAGACATGAAAACAATAAGATATGCCTGAACATGGTCCAGCTCACACTCACAAGTCCATTGCCTGCACACAGGAATGAACAAGACAAACAATACGAATAGGTACCAGACATCCTAGAAAATAATACTACTATTCAGATGCACATAAAGTGTAGATATGCTGGTACTAAATCCTCAAATGTGTAACTTTTGGACATCACTACACTAGATGACAGTTCTAATTTGACCTGTTTGAAATGTACACACCTTAGAATAAATTACTTTCTTAGAAGAACATTCAGTAAAAAGCTTTCTTTTTCAAATTGTATTATTTTTCATGACAAAGCTTCTGCCAAAAGAGCTGCATTGATAAGAGATGCTGAAGACCAGTGCTAGTATCTGAAGTCCACAGTATTTTACCATGTCCACAGAGTTTATACACAATCTTCCCTAATGCCAGCCCTTCAGCTGGATTTTCTACTTGCTATCCTACCAAAAAAATGGACTATATTTACATGTGTGCGAGATAATCGGACCAAGAAGGAAAGGCAGAATTGGCAGCATCTAGGAACAGAGCAATCAGGCACAGCAGATAAAAATCCCAGTTCAAAATCCACAAACCAGGGACACTGAACTGGCTGATGTCCCCTCCACCTTCCTATGCTGCTCTGCAACACATACTGTAGGTAGATTAGCTATTATGTAGGGCTACTTTAAAGATCCCAGTGCTGATTCTCAGTCTTTAGACACATAATTTTGAAGGCAGCAAGAATCAGGCTCTGCTTTCAGTGAAAGAGAGATAGAAAAGCTCCTCCAAAACCATCATGTGGAGAGTCCACCTGTTTTCTCTCTGTGTGCTGTGGATTACACCCACCACCTCCACCACTTTGAGCACCAGATCAGTGATCTCAGAGGTCACACAATGAATATGTATATGTATTACCACTGCTCTGACTCAGCAAAGCACTCAACATGCAGTTAACTTTCAACTAGCTCTGGAATGATAGTGCTGCAAGTTTGCAAGCCTTGCAGAAGAAGGATAGACTTGCTAAGTTTTCAAAGGGAAGTAGTGAAGAAAAACAGAAAATTGACAGAAGCAACACACTTGGAATAAAATGGGAAATCTCTCTCCTTTCTCTACTTTCACTTGTATATCAACCCAAGCCTTTTTTTCATTTATTTAATTTATTTCATTTTGAGCCATTTAATTCTTCTCTATACATTAAATTCTCATGCATACGTGCATTAAATTTTGAAAATATGATAAAAAACTCCTCCAAAAGAGTATCCTCATCTCCAGCATGTCCAGAGTCAAGAAGTATGACAAACTTAAATGTTCCGTTTTGACTTCTAAGACTCAAGAGCAGATGCTCAAGTACTTTTTCATCTGATGCACAAGCACTTACTCACAGAGAACCAGACTCCATATTTTGTGAGAGTTATGCATCATTAATTTCTCCAGCATAAACAGTGGTTTCCAGAAGTGGTTTCAATTACAAATCTATGGTCAAGCGAAAGCACTCTACAGCATGTCCAGCCTAGACACCTTAAAAAAGCATGACTATTGCTGCTTTCATCAGTAAGCAGCTATTAGTCATCAGTGGAAAGGTGTGTTCATGCATCCAAGGAGTATTCCTGATAGCACTGACAAAATTCATAACATAAAAATACTCCCTGGATTTGTTGAGTCAAAAGGTTAGGTTATTCTGTTTTTATAAAGAATCTTAGGACAACTCAGTGATTCAAACTGCTGTGCAATACAAAGTCCCTGAGCATAATCAAATTATGAGTTTCTTTCGTGGAAAATATCAAGACATCTTGTCTTCCTTTGTAGGAAAAGAGTGGTAAAGAAGTGACTGACTTCTGTCTACTTAAACCAATACCATCTGGATATGTGCTATTGGAAAAAAATTGCTATTACTGATGGTAGTAGAAAAATCAGTATTATCTTCACCTCTGCATGGCAAGAAAGTATTTGAAAATTCTTGTTGTTTTGGCCTTAAAAACTGTGGGACTGGCAGTTCTGGGGGCTGTGAGACTTGTAATAAAGGGTTCTCATTTGTAACCACACATTTCTTGGAATTTAGGGCAAGGGAGTGAATAGGACTGTCAATGGTGCTGCACTGAGGAGTTATTCCTCTTCGAAGTGCAGGCTGGCAGAAAGTTTCCAGTAGTTGAGATTGGGGTGCTGCTATCTGAAGATGGGCAAGGTGTTCCTGCAAGAATTCTGATAGATGAGATCTACTGCCCACAGATGATTCTAGGTCCATGAGGAATACCTGCTGTCCAATGGCTCATACTGCATGACCTCCCATTCCTCTTTAAGAAGTTAATGTAATTGAAGTGTGTTTTTACAGACCCATAGCTATGACTGATATCAACCCAAAGTCAGTGAGAAATCTACTGTGTATTACACCTGTTTAAAAAAATACCTAAATTAAAACAAATTATACTGTAGTAAGCAACAGATGAAAAAGGATTGCACATGACTGTTAATTTTGTGACTTTACTGGTTACAAGAAAGAAAGTACAAGCTCTATATGGTCTCTCAGGAAGAAAGAATACAGCCAAGCAGTGACTTAAGCTCTAACACAAAGAAAACCATTTTTTCCTTTCTCCATTCTTCAAAAACCTTAAGTTTGCAATAAGGTCAGCTGCCTTCACATTAACTAAATCAGCCATGACATCAAGTGAATGCTGACCAAGTACAATCAAGTAGCTAGGATTGAAAGGACTCTCATACAGGGAATTGTCATTAGGATGAACTCAGCTATTGCACTGTTTTTCTACCATTTCCTTAGTCTATGCTGAAAAGCACATGCTTTGTAGGGAAGCACTATATAGATACTGACGACACAGGAGAAATAGCAGCTTACATTCTAGAGGATATGCATAAGACAACATGAAGGGAAAACAGCAAATCCACATAAAAGACTCTGTGGTACCTCAAACTCTGTGGCATTTCACAACAGAGAAGTACAGGAGGTAAGCACAGTACAGAAGCATACATAAACACAACTGCAATCACTTCAAAACTGGATGCTGATTGTAAGACTAGAGATACGCCATAACTGAAATGTAATCACATAGTAGCAAATCTTCAAGGATATCTTTCCAATTACACCGATAATTTTTGAACTCTGACTTTTCATCACTTATGTTTTCCTATTATTTAAATCTTAAAAGACAAGACTGGCAAGGGTTTGAGTGATCGTCTCAGCCACAGCCTACCCCAAGGCAGAATCAACTAGATCTAAATATTTCCTGACATAAAAAAGATTTTTAGGCAAAAGCTGCACTTGTCAGTGTAAGTCACTGGGCTAAGATATCATACAGATGGGGTATAACTTCAGCCCTAATTCAGCGGAACAGCTCAGGCCCAATTTCTACCACTAGGTTCATCTGTTCAGCATTAAACACATGTTTAAGCAGTTTGGTCAATCATAGACTCAGTGCCTAATTTACTTGTTCAGACAAACAAATTAAGTTGACAGAAACAAAACTGAAGTATGGCTTCAATCATGGCTTTAATTCACATATACATTAAGGTTTAAATTAAGTGTTATGGCCTTCTTACAACAAAACACTAAACTGCAACTTTATCTTCAGTACAGAATTTTCAACACTGAGGCAAATAAGATTCCAACCAGTATATTCATGACTGAATTTAATGTAAAACCTTCATATTTAAGCCTTTGCTTACTCTGATTCTGCAGTGTCTCCATTTTCTCCGTCTGTGAACAGTCAAAAAACATAAAGCGTCCTGCTTATTTCACAAAACTGCACTCACAGCACACTTCTAGACTGAAAGTCATCTAAATGTCTACAGAGACATCTATCCATAGTTATTCACACACACTTTCCAGGTAAAACTCACTAAAAATGAAAGGCCTTAGCATGTTATCTTCAAAGGAAAGAGCAAAATTTCTGACTAGGAGAGATATGCCTTAACTACACTTCAATGGTCATGAAAGTCTTATTCTACATACTATTTTTTATTGTTACATTTTTGTGTTGTGGGAATAAAAACTGTAAAGTACAAAAATAAAAACCAGTATTATTTATGTTCATGTCTGGGTGAAGCATAAATCACTCTCTCCAATTCAGCCAAGGACAGGGAGAGCTGAATGTTCTTCAATTCTCAGAGTTTATTTTAAAAGCAGAAAGTCCCTTGCCTTAACACAGGTGAGTAAGTCTTTAGAAAAGGACATTAAAAAAAAAAAAAAAGGCCATGTTTTGCTGGCAAGGGTTAAGGGTTTACATGATGTCACTATAAATTAGCTACAAATAAAAATCATTCTTCCCTGCAGTTCTTGTCTGCAATTTCAACTACATTCAAAAAGTACAAACATAATGAAGAAAAGACTTCAACATGATGAATGCATTAGCTTTACTCAACAAAAGTACACTTAGTTTAATCAATAGAATTTTTCTACGCAGGTTGCACAGACCTACAAGGCCTATAAAACTGAGGTCAATATACAACTTGTGGTGTTACAATGCTGATGTCCCTTGCTATTCTTGTTTAGCAATATTATATCTTACAAGGAATGACAGTGTTGTATACTATTGTCTTTTCTCATTAGCTACTGTATTGGTTTTTACACTTGAAGAAAGGCCTCTGAACTCATAATTTCTTTTCTCATGCTAACAAACCAAACTTCTTTATGAGAGAAGAAACATGTTAAGTCATTCTGCGTTTTCTCCCTCTAGTCCCCTTCTGATCTATCATGAAAATGTGTAACATTACATTGACATGCAAATGAATATATTCTCTCTTTAAAATACTAAAGCACCTTGGAGAGCGTAAGTCTTCCCATTTTAAAAATTACTATTTTGTGGTATTTTAGTATCAATTTCCATCAGGAAATCAAGACCATCTCATATTAGTGGCCAGACTGAATCAGACCAAAGCATCGGGTTATCCAGAGGTGCACTAAATCATACACAACTAATTAAATGTCAACTGGACATGAATTATTTTCTAAGCATCTAACTAATTTTTGTACTAGATCCATAAACAGCTACCCATAATAGTAAAACCCCATCTACTTCTAATCAAAAGGATCTCGGAAATTGTGAGAGTACAGCAAATAAAATGGCTTATTTAGAAATAAGCTTTGCAATCCTGAATAGGGTTGAAACTTTACGTGCTAAGTTAAAACACATAAAAATCCCCCCAACAAGCGAACAAAAAAATTCCAGAAATAATAATAACCTGAAATTGAATGGCTGTACTGACAAATTCTTTTGTTCTATCAAAAGAACAGAAGTACTTTCCATCCTTTAATGCAATATTTCTGTCCATCAGTAAAATACAGTAGTGCCTTTTTTGTGCCTCCACAGATGTCAAAAAAACACTTATGTCCACTGCTTTTAAAGTCTCCTTTTTCCTAAGCTGACATTACTAAAAGTTCCATGACTCTGCATCAATAACATTATGACAACATAAGTGCTCAAAATGCATAGCAATTATTCATAAATTCACTTTCATCAAAATAAAATTGAAATTCAAGCTGAACTGAAGCCTTGGAAAATCCAATCACTAATCCTTCAAAAAGTGAAACAAACGAATAATTCACGAATCTCTGTCTGTAGTACATATAGCACATATGCTACTTTTACAGTGCAGTTTTGAGAGTTTTAATCAGAGCTGGCTTACTGCTTCACCTACCCAAAGAAGAGTGAAATTGTTTCAATTTCAACATAAGCTAAATTAGTCCACGGCAGAGATCAGTTCAAGGACTAGTAAATCCAGCTCAGGAGATGCTTTCATGAAAGTAGTTATCAGACACTGGCATTTTGCACATGGCATAGCAAGCACTATCCCAAAGGAGAAGACTGAAAGACAAGGTACTGAACCTCCTATTTTTCTTCTCTATTTTTCCACTGGACATATCTCACCTCTACAACAGCTACCAGATGCTACAGAAAACAAACATGAACCATAACCCCCTCCTTTAGGACTGAGAGTTCCAAGATTGTGAGTGCCTGCCCTCATCCCAAACATGAATATGGACAGCCACACCTCTCACCACCTTCCCCTCCACAATTTCCCTGGCACAATTCCAGGAAAAAATTTATTTCCTCCCAGGGTTGAGCAACCACATGGCCACCCAAAGGGTCTGCCTAACCTTTGTGCTCTATTCTCCCCTATCAGTACTTCCATCTCTGCATGGCCGTGGTTTTTGGAGCATCATCTCTAAGCAGCACCACAGTGGATTACTCAGAAGCATTGATGTCACACCCCTGATGAGCCAGTCTGGGTGGACAGGACTGTGATGGAGAGGGGGAAGGAACAGGCACCAAAACCAACAGGGATGCTTCACCTCAGCCTCACTGACTCCTGAGGTTTTTGTGCCCCACAGCTGCTTGTGAGAAAGACACACCCTAATATAGGGGTAAATTGCCATGCATTTTCTAAGTAGAGCACACATGCATAGGAAGTGTTACAATTTTTGTACAGTTATCTGGCTCTAGTTCGCAGACCAGAGCATAATAATAAATTCTCCTTGAAAAGGAAAACCACATAGAGATTTAACTGGACAAGAAATAATAACTGAGTTCAGAATTATGCTTGGAACAATAGGTACATTAAGAATCCCAACTGCAATAAAGAAATACAATGTGCTTTCAAAAGTGAGGATAAAAAATAAGTTTTTCTCTCAATTTATATAGAATATCTTCCCCACCCTCCATGTCTGCCAGCATCTCAGAACTCACGCACTACTGAGAATAATAAATACATCATATTAGCATCCACTGTTTTGGTCATTTGTATCTATTTCTTGACAGTTGTATTCTTGAAGTACCACAGGGGGCTTCATTCCAAACTGCAGTAGTCTGAAAGTATCACATTTTTTTAAGGCCCAGGTCATCAGCCAAGTACAACTAGGAAAGATCACACAATCTGAAAGCTTTTAGTTCTTGAGCATCATCAGAATGCCCTGTTGATACATCATGAACAAGCAAGGCAATGACAGCTAAAGATCTTCCACAGCACTCTAGGCAACCAGCCCCCAAACATGATTGAGCTTCTCAGAGCTAGTATAATGAAATCTACTAATTACTTATTACTTGCATCACTATAATTCCTAGGAAGATTAGTCACAGAAAGGAATGCCTTTGTGCAAGGGACTGTACAAACACAGAGCAGAGCAGAGTCATTGATACTGCTGCAACTGCCACCAAAAGGGCAGCCATTATCAGTGGACAGGATGATGTATATCCTAGTGTAGTTACCATTTTCGCCAGTCTTCCCAAGAAACCCTCTCAAGTTTATTATGCTAATTAAGATCTCCTAAGCTTCTTCTTTACTAGGACCTTAAACATCAGAGCTGTGCTACTGCAAGTGGTTGTTCCAAAAGAACAGCATGAGCTTTCCAGGAGCAAAGTTATTCTCAGCAAGGCTAGCAACAACCTTCAGACGCTTGAAAAACCCAACACAGATCAAGCAGCACTGAGTATCTGATTCTGGGCAGGCTTTCTGACATGCCATCAATAGCCGCAGCATCCTCACCAAGCAGACAAAGGATCCTGCAAGCCCTAATTCGCGCACCTTTTACTCTCAATGCTGCCTTGTCTAAAATGGTTTTGGACTCTCCAGGAGTGCAGGCACAATTGCTAACGCTGCAGTGTCAGCAATGGTGAGATCTTCAGTCCACGCAGGACATAGGAAACCACCAGCAATGTCCCCATGTGAGCCGACGGCAGTGCGGAGGCAGAGGCATGGGGCCACGAACACCTGCGCTGCCTCGGTGTCCCCGCTGTGACCACCACTCGTGGGGCAGGGCAGGAGGCCACCAGACGCCACCCGGGTGGTGGTCCGGGGGACTACTACCGCCACCCTTATTCCAGCCACGGCTCACGCCACACATCCCGCAGCCAACGCGTGAGCAGCTTCAACCGGGGCCAGAAGCGAAAAAGGGAGAAGGGCACAGCTAAAAGCCATGAATTTCGAGTCTTTTAAGTTTAAGAGGCTGGAGTTGCTAGCAACACACAGGCCGGCAGATGGACAGAGCTGTCACCTCACCAAGCACGACACTCTGGTCTCCTGCGCGCGGGGACAGCCCTCGGATGAGAGGAAGCCGCGGGCGGGATCCCGCCCGGCTCCAGAGCCACGAGCCCCGGCGCGGCAGCCCCGCGGGATGCACATCACTGCGGCCGGCACGCCGCCGCTCGGCTTCCCGCCCGCGCCGCTCCCAGCCTCCCTCCGCGCTACCTATCCCCGCTTATTCACCAATGCGATGACAAATCTCCCGAGCGTGTGTCTGTCCCGTCCTTCCAGACAGCGCTGCGTCCCCATCTCGCCGGCGGACCGGCCGGCGAGGTGAGTAACCGCGAACTGACGGCACCACAAGCGCGTTTGTTTGGCTTTCCCTTCCCCTCCGCCCTCCCCGCGCTGACACGGAGGCCGTGAGCCGCCGACTCACCCTCTCCCCGCCGGGGCCGGCGGCGTGGGGCTG
>JAODKT010001744.1:26848993-26874034 GCA_027576195.1 Cossypha heuglini
TGCAACTGGTGAGGCCACATCTCAAATCTGTGTTTGGTTTTGGGTCTCTCACTCCAAGAGGAACATTGAGATGCTGGAGCATGTGCAGAGGAGGTAATGGAGCTGTGAAGGTTCCAGACCAAGACTTATGAGGAGCAGCTAAGGGAGATGGTGTTGTTCACGCTGGAGAAAAAACGCTCAGGGGAGACCTGCTTTGAATAACTACCTGAAAGGTTGTGGTGAAATGGTGAGGCCACTTGGCTGGCCAGGCAAGACTTGCCCTTGGTGAAGCTGTGCTGGCTGTCTTGAAGCACCTCCATGTGCCATAGCACCTCTTCTAGGTGGATCTGTCCCATGCTCTTCTTGGGCACAGAGCAGAGGACTTCTCAGGGTTCTCATTTCTATCCTTTTAAAAGATGAGTAAAATGTTTCGTTTTCCACTAACCTGGGACTTAACCTGATTGCTATCACTTTTCAAATATTACAGAGAATGGCCTGGCAACTCCAATTCCGTATATCAGCCACTTCCCTCAGGATGCTGAAATGTATCTCATCAGGTCCTGTAGACTTATGTCTGTTCAGATTTCTCAAGTAGTCTTGAACCTGATCGTCTCTTACAGTGGGAGGATTTTGCTCCCCATCCACTCCAGAGTTGTGGGAAGAGATTACCAGTGAAGACTGCGGGGAAAAAGCTATTGAGTACCTGAGCCTTCTCCTCATCTGTTGCTACCAGTTTGCCAGTTCTGACCATCAGGAAGTTACACTTTCTCTTACCTTCGACTTCCTTGTGGGAGGATATAGGAAAAGTAGAGACAAATTCTGTTCAGAAGTTCACATTCATAGATGAAAAGCAAGAGACACAAGCCAGAGCATGAAAAGCTCAGACTAGAGGTATTAAAATGTTATTTGCCATGAATGTGGTTAAACACTCTGGAACAGGGAGGTTTTGGAATCTGTCTGTTCAATCTGTCTGTGATTAACTTGCTGCTTTTGACCATGATGATGGACAGAGTGATCTCCAGAGCTGCTGATGGGGTCAGCCACTTGTGATTCTTTCAATTGTCTTCTACACAAGATCATTCCAAGAAAGCACTTACTCTTAAAACTTGCTTCTGTTTAACTCAAACTAACAAAAATCTGTAACTATTTAGCTCCTAAGTCTGGACTCTCAGAACAAAAACATTCCACTGGCAAATACCATGTGCCTCATGCTTTTAAATTGCAAAAGTTTCAGAGACCAGTAAAAATTCTCACCGGTAGAGGACTAAGATAAAAATGTTTTATACCAACTGAAATTACCATGAACAAGCACTCAATTTCCATGAAGATACCATCAAGATACGATGAACTGAGAAACTGGTATTGAACTGATACATCTATATCAAGCCTGTCTTTACTTCAAACAATATTTATCTTGAAAGATAAGTCATGTCAGGGCTGAAAAAACCACATTTCAAAGGTGTATTTAAGTGGTTTTATGTGGAGATCTCATCAAATAATGGCAATACAGGTGATGAATGGATGTTCTCAATTTACAGATGAAGAACCTGATTGAGCCTGGGTGTATTTACAACCTCTCTCAGCTGCCCTAAGGTTAATAATGCAGTCTTTGCCTTGAAGCTAGCAATGACTAGCACTTCAGCAGTCACCTGAAAGATCAGTGGGAACAGAAAAAGCTATTTTCTTGCACCAGCAATTATCTCACAAGTTCACATCATCATGCCTCACAAAATATATTGCAATTCCCATGGAGTATTGAGTCACCCTCTTGCCAAACCATGAACAGGTGCAGAAATAGGGAACATACCAGAAAGAAGCGCTTCCTACACCACACAGAAAAGGAGTGCCTGAATCTTGTTAGAGCAGGCCATGTATCTGTTTTTCACTCAAACGCTGTCTCAATGCCTCCACAATCAGCAGCACAGTACATCCAGCAATCTGGATTTCGCAGCTGATGGTGTTTTCCTTTGTGCCCAGCATCCCAGTTAGGCATTACTGACACAACTCAAAGACTTATATCATCCATACAGCTCCAACCTCCCAGGCAGTCATCAAAGCAGCAGCCCACAATGTCATTCACTGAACATAGTCTGTTTGCATGGCTTGTGCTGCATGAACATAGTTGCTTCATGCCATTTTGTTACTTCCAGCTCCTATATAGGACAAGAGAGGTCCAGATCTCAGCTGAAGCACATTCCCGTCTACTTTCTGATTGGAAGCAGAAGGTGCTGCACCCAACTGCACCACTGCTGAACAGGCAATAAAATCTTCACATAGCAGTGGCTCACCTCCATGGAGACCTCCAGGTCAGCTGAATAATAAGGCTTTATGTCTAAATAAAACACATGCCCATGCCTTCTCACACTTTCTCACAAGCTAGTCAGGGCTTCACAGCTGACTAGTGGAGTAGGGTGTGCCAGGTTGTGTAAGAAAAAGTGGCTCAGGAACAGCCAGGCTCTGGAGAGCAAGGATGCCACAAGAGTGAGATAGAGGTAGGAAAATGTGCCATGACATACAACATGCCCTGTATGGCACATAATATGCTCTGTATGGCATGACTGGATCAGCACGAAAGACTTTAGGGTTTTCAAATGTGAACACAATTTTAGCATAAAGTGTTCTCGCTAGGCTGGAAGTATAATAGGGGGAAAAAAGTGTGCAGAGAGAAATTCTTATTTGTCCAAGGCCATAACCACGTTATCTGTAAACTTCATTAATACAATAATACAAGAAGTGGAATTTAGAAATCCAGTCATTTCCACAAATATTCCTTTAGTTTTTTTCACCACTGTTTTTTACAAGCCATTCCTCTCAGAGCTGCCCCTGTTACTTTTTTGAAAGTAAAATGTGGTCCTATCAATGAAGTTACATGACAGGTCAGGAGTTTCTTGAGAAAATAATTTGGATGTCTGAGCATAATTTTTCCCATTAGTGCAACAATTGATCCACTAATATATTATTCTACCAGATCTGATACACAAAAATAAGAAGGCACTAAAATTTCTTCCTTTGGCATTCAAACAACCTGCAGGCAGGTGTACTTCACAGAGAGCTTAGAGTGATCATGGTATCTGAGACTGGGCAGTAATTTGCTTACAGTTCCCTCTGTGGAATAAACATTCATCTAATCCTGCAGCAGTTTTTCACATTTGTTTTACATCCTCCTTTCTGAGTGATTGCTTACAGCCCTGGAGAAAACCCAAAGCCCTAATTGGCAAGTATCTGAAGCCTGTTCCCCTAGCCATGCCCTGATCATATTTATATTGTAAATCTGTAGTTGTTTCAAAACACTTGTTTCAAAAAATGTTTTCAAACACAGAAAGTGTTTCTCTGCTGCTTCAAGCTACCTGTTAAACTGCAGTAAAACCTTCTCTAAATGCTGAGAACTTTTCTTGAGCATCACCGTTCCCAAGGACAGGCTTACACTTAATGGTCATTTTCACAGCAGATCTGTGTGAAAATCTTTGTAACTTGTAGAACATTTAATATAAAAACTTCTGTAACTTGCATTACATTGTTTTGTTATAGGGGTTTTTCTGTTTGTTTGTTACTTTCAATTGTGTATGTAAGCCATGCTCTGATCTATTGGCTGTAAGACTAGGCCGTCTTTGTGTAAAGGGGTTAGAGGTGATGATAGGTTACCTTTACACAGAAAGTGAGCTACACCTTAGATGTGGTGTGAAGGAGGATCCCTGTAGGACAAATAGTGATAACAAGCAGTGGCAGAAGTTGGAGATACCTAATTTGGGAAAGATATTTCTGGCAAGTGAAACAGTTATTTGACAACAGTAGGATGTTCAGCCTAAAAAGACATTTGTACTTCAACAGCTACTTTGACATTTAGTATGCTTCCATTAAAAATCTGTTGTTTCATTTTAATTTGTTGTAGGAGCTGTAATGTCTTGGAGGATCCTTGTTGCCAAGATGAGCAGTTACCAGAGGAAGTGATCAGGCTGCGTAGTATAAGGAAAGAGGAAAGAGAGATAGGACATTCTCTGAGACTCAGCAGTTTGAAAAGCCACCAACCCCACCTGCAGCTGAGAAGTTGACAGTGTTCACCTCTAATATAAAGGTAAGTGCAACCTCAGGAGTATGGAAGAGATGGAGGCAGGTGACTTATGGCTCAATGAGGAAGGTTCTTTTCTCACCTAAAGGCTTGCAGCTACACCAGAGGTCCACTATCCTCAAAGTTGAGTAGGAGCTTCATGCAACTTCAAGCAATTTATCTGGTCCACCTGACCCAAAACCATGCAATATTGCCAGGAGAAAGCAGTGATTAATTGCAGCTGGTAACTCCTTGCTGCAGAGGACAGAAGAAGCCATATGTTGACCTGACATACCAGCTGGAGAGATTTGCTGCCTGCCAGGGTGCTCTGTCCAGGATAATGTGTAGGGACTGCAGAAGCTTGTCTGACTCTCTGACTAATGCCTCTGCTGATCTTCCATGGGAAAGGAAATGATACTGCTAGTGAAAAATTGGCTCTTGGGCGCTGCTGGTGTTCTCAGTCCTTCTAGTGAAAGGAAAAGAACCTCCATGTACATACAGAAGACTAAGGGACCAGATAAGGGGCATCCCAGAGTCCTGAGGGTTGGCTGATGTACTTGCCAAGCCACTCTCCATGATACTTGAAAAGTGATGACAGTCAAGTGAAGTCACTGGTGATTGCAAAAAGAAAACGTCGTACCCATCTTTTAAAAGAATCTAGAGGACACCTTTGGGAGCTACCAGCCTTCCCTCCCTGCCTGGGAAGACCACTGAAACAGATCCTCCCAGAAGCTGTGCTAAGGCACAGGTAGGACAGGAAGGTGGTTTGGGGCAGCCAGCACAGCTGCACCAAGGGCAGGTCCTTGATCAACCCAGTGGCCTTCTATGATGGGGTGACTGCATCAGTGGACAGGGGAAGGGTGACAGATGTCATTGATCTGGACTTCTGTAAGGCCCTTGACACAGGCCCTCATAACTTCCTTCTCCCTTAAAATGAAGAGAGAGGGACTTCATGGGTGGACTGTTAGATGGATAACAAATTAGTGGGGTAGTGCTGTCCAGAGGGTAGTGGTCAATGGCTCAGAGTCCCGATGGACATCAGGGATAAGTGGTGTCCCTCAGCGGTCTGTATTGGGACTAGTATTATTTAATATTCTCATTCATGACATAGACAAAGGGATTGAGTACAAATTTGCAGATGATGCCAAGCTGACTGATACACTTGACACACCTGAATGATGGGATGGCATCCAGAGGGACCGGGGGAAGCTCAGGAAGGGGATCCATGGGAATCTCATGAGGTTTAACAAGAGCAAGTGCAACTTGGGCAACCTCTGGTATCGACAAAGGGTGAACAGATCAGAGCAGCCCTGCCCAGAAGGACTTGGGGGTGCTGGTGGGTGAGAGGTGGACATGACCCAGCCATGGGCACTCCCAGCCCAGAGAGCCAAACGTGTGCTGGGCTGCATCCAGAGCAGTGTGGACAGCAGGGCCAGGGAGGGGATTCTGCCCCTCTGCTCTGCTCTGCTGAGACCCCTCCTGCAGTGCTGCATCAGCTCTGAGGTCCCAACACAGGAATGACATGGACCTGCTGGAGTGAGGCCAGAGGAGGGGCAC
The DNA here is from genome assembly GCA_027576195.1 of Cossypha heuglini. NCBI lineage: Eukaryota > Metazoa > Chordata > Aves > Passeriformes > Muscicapidae > Cossypha > Cossypha heuglini. The sequence goes on from JAODKT010001744.1 coordinate 26,854,575, forward strand.
CCAGAATATTCGAGGGATTGGAGCACCTCTCCTATGAGGAAAGGCTGAGAGAACTGGATTTGTTCAGCCTGAAGAAAAGAAGGCTTTGGGGGGACCTAATTACAGCCTTCTAGTACCTGAAGGGAGCCTAAAGGAAACCTGGAGACTTTTTACAGTGGCATGTAGTGACAGGACAAGGGGTGTCGGGGGTGAGGGTGGTCCACAACAATACTTTTTAGAGTTCCTCTGATATTAGGGTTATCATGGCAAAATAAAGGAAGAGCAGTGCGACGACCATGACATGCAACATAAAATACTTGAATAATAGTGAAAACAAGTGTGGGATGAGGCCCAAAAAGCCAAACACACTGAATGGTCTTAGTAGGAGTTGATGGTTGAAGACAAAGACGAAGGAGGTCCAGGGTATAAATGTGGGGCAGGAAAGGGGTGGAGTCGAGGTAAGGATCCAATGGGTATAGGGGAAAGTGGTGCAGAGGTGGGGTAAGGGAAGGTAGGGTCCAATGGGGTAGGCTGAGTGGGACACTGCATCAAACGAGGGCCAATGGGGATACGAGGAAGGAAGAATATTCTAGGGGCTGGGAGTGGCGATGATGACTGGAAAATGAGGGTCGGGAATATTTATGAGGTATTAACATGGGTAATCCCATAACTCCTTGGTACAACAACTAGGATTGCCACAACTCAAACAGATACCTGCCAAGGCCTAGGAGTGGGGTAGAGGTTTTCTTCAGTAATGGTTGCCTGACCTGGAATATAGGTCAGGCTGACTCCTACAAAGGGGGCATGGCTTCAAACTGAAATAGGTTTGGATTAGATATCAGGAAATATTCTTACTGTGGAGGTTGTAAGACAGTAGAACAGGTTGCCTAGAGAAGTTGTGGATGTCCTGGAAATGTTCAAGGCCAGACTGGATGGGGATCTTAGCAAGCTGATCTAGTGGAAGGTGTCGCTGCCCACAGCAGGGAGCATTGGAACTCGATAATCTTTAAGGTCCCTTCCAACTGGAATCATTCTATGTTCCACGATTCTATGACATGGAAAACATTGTGGTACATAATGCCTTCTTTGCCTCAGTCTTTGCTAGCAGTCCCAGCTTTCAGAAAACCCAGAGACACATGAAAAATGTGGAGAAAGGAGAATGCATAGGGAATTCTTCCTTGGTGGAAGAGGATCAGGTCAGGGAACATTTAAGCAATTTGAACATACCAGAGCCCTGGTGGGATGCACCCATGAGACCTGAGTTCCTGTACCACTGAGTGACTCGCACCACTGTGAGGCAATTCTCAATAATCTTTAGTAGATGTTGAAGAGACTGGAAAGTGTCTCCTGTGAGAAAAAACTGAGATGGGTTCAGCCCAGGAAAGAGAATTCATCCATACCTAAAAAATACTCAAAGAGAGAGTGCAACAAAGGGACCCATGCTCTCCTCAGTGGTGTTCAGTGACAGGACCAGAGACAATGGGCATAGACTGAAACACAGGAGGTACTTTCTAAATAACAGGAAACTTTATTTTCCGTGAGGATGACTGGGCACTGGCACAAGTTGCCCGGGGAGTTTGTTGAGTCTGCCCCACTGGAGATCTGCTGACGCCATCTGGACACAGTCACGGGCAACCAGCTCCAAGTGGCTCTGCTGCAGCAGGGGTTAGACAGCAGGACCCCCAGAGGTGCCTTCCAAACTCAGACATTCTGTAATTCTGTGTTTCCTATAGCCTATCATTTGTATATCACACTAAAATAAATGACAAATAACTTCCAATTCCTTTTCAAATTTAGACTTTACATGGTAATAAGTTACCTAATGCTACTGCTGAAAATGTCGCTAAAGTGGTGAAATACTAACAGTGACCTGGATAAAGCTTTTTAGCCAATTTAAAGTGTTACATGAGATAGCAGAATTAGGCAAGTAACAATGCTTATCAGATGTTTTTGCCATTCTTTTCAATACAGTTTTAGATATGCATCTCTGACACCTTACTTTGTAGTTTATTCCTGCTATCAGACCTAGACCAGATTGTTCAAAGCATGGACAGTTCAGGCATTTAGTATTCTACGCACAAACTCTAAGATATGAAATATCTGATTTTTCTAACTTATTTTTCTTGTGATCATCAAAAAGCTTTTGTGCAAATATGTATCTTAGTCCTTTTGGTATTCCCAGAGCTGGGTGAGGTTCTTGCTTGTTGTATTGTTTCTATATATCATAGTCCTCTTACTAGTAAGGCTATAGAATTTCAGCCCTAAATGCACCAATGCTTCACTTAATGTTGTGATGCTTTACTTAGTTGTGATGCTACTTGTACCAGTGCAGACTGCTGATTTCCACCAAAACTGATCACTTACATTTGTTCTGCCATGGGTGCTTGGGCTGTGCCTTGGAAGGGGAATTTCCAGTGTCCTCCTCATTAAAGTTTCAGCTGAACTGAAATCCAAGACTGCTTTCATGTTGCAGGCATTATTTAATTTGCTCATTGCTAAGTTTAACACGCATGTGGGACTCTCACAAACCCTTCTCAAAACCACATTTTTTGCCCTTATATTAAGCAATTCACAGGGTCAGATATCCTTGGCCAGCATTCATGGCAGCTGTACCTTTTCTGCCTATTTCCTCTCCTAGCTCTGCAACATACTTCTCTCTTTAAACACATGTAGACGGACAGGGAAAATTACATCATAAAACCTTCAACCATATTTCCTGCAAGGGTAGATAAAACTATCCGTGTCACTATGACTATGTTAGGCAGCCACAAAATTATTTCATTTGACAGTTTGGCCTAGTACTTGCCACATAGTGACACTTTCTTTCTTGTTAGTGACCAGGAAAAGGTATTTTGGTTTAAGAGGGCAAATAAAACTGTCAGATTTTTACAGGATTTGTCAGTTGTTTTCTTTGTACTGCACTAGTAATGGTAGTTCTTATTTAATAGTGGATTTTCACTGTAGCTTTAGGAATGACAAAATATCCGTGTCATTTTGTTGTAGTCAGAGCATATACGAGAGGGGAGGCTTAGGACTGTGACATTTGCAGACTCCAGTCCAGAGTTACATACACACTTCCCCATCTGTCCCACAGTTTTATTAACTATCCCTTTTCAGCAAGAGTTCAGTCTTTTCCAGAAGGAGTCATTAACTTTCTGGTGCAAACTAATTACAGTTACAACTGGTTTGCTTTTGTTTTCTCCTTTGTGTGGCTGGAGTGAGATTTCTTTTGACACTTAACTTAGGCTAGTTTTATTTTATTAAAATATGTAGTATCTCCTCAGCATGAAGTCATACATTTCAGTTTTATCAATTGCAGGACTCCATCACCCAGCAGTAAGTAAATCTGCAGAGTAAGGATGACAAAAGCAGCAGGTGCTATTTACCGTGACTAAAATTACCACAAGATGTCATCAGTGTCAAATACAAGAAAGCACAAAAAATATTTCAGAAGCTTTTTCAGGAAGTGTTTGCAAAGCTGGTTTACAAAATACATATCCTGTAAAAATCACCACTGTTGAAAAATTTGTCCAGTGGAAGTGAGAATTTTTATAATACATACTAGTAACTGGTGTTACACCAATCTTTTGGCTTGGTTTAAACAAGGATTTCGTTTGTGGTTATTGCTTGCATCTAAACCAGTTTCTTGGGTTTGATTTTAAACTTTTAACACTTACGAAAATATGGATTCAAAATCAAATATTGAAATATTGAGATAAATGTTCTCTGAGTAACCAAAAATTTTCCTGAACTTTGAGTGTTGTGTTCTTTTTAAGTTAATTCATTTCTTTAACATTGGCTATGTTCAAGATTCTAAGTTAGGAGGATTTTGAAAGTATTTTCATAGTTGGAAATGCTTTCTCTTTTCTTGTAGTTTTCTTCTGAGTGTTATAGTTATTTGGTTTGGGTTTTTTTTTTAGATGATGTGTGCTATGTTTGGAGACACTGCTTGACATCTTGCCTTTTAAATAATGTGCATCAGCAAAGTTTAATACTTTATCCCTCTAATCTGCTATTGTTTTGTATCTACACTGTGTTAGTAAAAAGAAGAAGATATAATGAAGATGTAAGGTTGTGGTAACTCCAGATGTTAGCTCAAAACTGTACCCATTTGTTTCATCTACAGGGCTATCAGTTAAGAAGTGTCATCACCATTTTAGTGTTGTCAATTTAGTGACAGATATCTCCATTTATCATTGTTCACATACAAAACAGAGAAAGTAGGCAACTGGATCCCAGATAGATAAGAAACTGGACCCTGTCCAGAGCACTGATTCATCAATGGATTTTAAGGGAAGGAGTGCCTATTCTACCAGTATCTTCAGTAGCCAAAACAAACAAAGTTACCAGGAATGCAAATATTGCTGTTCTAAATTGACTCCAAACTCCTTTTCTTTCATACTTTACCATAACCAGTCACATTTATCTCAATAAACCTCAGTCTTCTCGAAGTCCTCTCTCTGGAGGGTTTTGATTCTAATTGTTCTCATTCAAAAGCATGTTAGAAAGCAACTTCTGAAGGAGCTGTGCACTTCTTTCCATGAAAACAGTTCTCAGAAGACACTTGGACACTGCAGCTCAAACACAGCTTCAGCCACACGCATTTCTGACACCAAGAGAGGATGTCCCTGCTCTGCCATTTGTGTGACATGATTTTAAAATAAATTGTTATCATATGACTGTGATGATCCTCAAACATAATGGTTAAGCCTTGATGTATTTGCCCCTATTTTATGGCTATGTGAACTGATCCCTTAGGATTTTAGCTTTCATACTTTTCATATATTTTAATCATGCAATTCTTTGGTGTAACTCTCAATTCCATATGGAGACTTAGCTACTGCTTTCCCATTTTGGTCAGACAAAACTATTCCTCTCCAGCCCTGGGGATCAAGGACACTTTACTGTCTCAGGCCCTGAGAAATGTAAACAAAAGTGAGTCGAGGGGGGAGCAAACCTGGAGAAAATTCCTTCATTACCTGATGCTGTAATTGGAAAATTAACCCCCAATATGCAAATGGAACAAACTTTAAAAAATATGAAAACCCATGACTCATCATCTATTTTTTGTGTGTAGCCCATGAAGGGGGGAGGGGGGAGGGGGAGGTGGCCTTCATCTGCCCACAATGCACCTGAAGGCCCTTCAATAAATATAACTGCTTGTTATTCCATTAATTTTCTCTGGCCTCTGTTTTAGGTGGTCCTATAAAGCATCAGAACCACATAGAGAAGATGATCAAAGGCCAAAAGATAGAGAAGCTTCACTGAAACAGGAATAAGAAAAACAGTATCTGAGAAAAATAGGAGCCTACAGAAGCAGCAATATTAATATCTGCCTGAGGATCCCACAGTACATGACTGGCAAGAAAAAGCAATCCAGATTATGGATTATGGATGTGTGGGATGTGAGCTTCAGCAAGAGAGAGAGGCACTGGAGCCATGGGCCCTTTGTATCTCGCACTCCTGGGGCTCAGGGAGTGCCTAAGGAGCTCGCTACACATCCCAGAGCTGACACACTGTGGGTGCAGAGAAAGCTTGGGCACTTCTGCTCTCCTTCCACCTTGCTTTCCTCATTTGCCTCTGAATGCAGTAGTCAAGTGAACAGTAAAGTTCATGAGCCCAGTTTCTCATCACAAAGCTATTCCACCAGTCAGGTGGGAAAGGTTGGTGGGCTACTGCCCTGTGAATGCACTGTCCTCTGCTGGCAAAGAAATGGGACCACGTTGGGGCAAGCATCATTTCCTATGTTAGGCTCTGTCAGAAATGCTTGGAAGAATTCATCTGCTGACTGGTCTGCCAGAGGACAGCTGTAAGCTAAGGTCTCAGCATCCTCACAGTACAAAAGTGTTTCCTCGTGTCCAGAGGGAACGTCCTGTATTTCAATACGTGAAAGAAGCACAAATACGGAGGCAGGCTAGTGGTGCCAACTGTTTTTTGTAGCAGTACCAAAAGACACTCTGTTGCTGTGTCTCCTTCCTTTGTTTTCTGGAGAAAATATGTGTGACAGAGGGAGGAACAAGGTACCCACAGCTGTCCCAGCAACTGTAAAACCAGGATGCAGCCCCAGACATTGGGCTGCCTGTCTGTTGCAGGCTTCAGAGACAAAATGGGAACAGTCATGACAGCAGGCCCACCATGAAGCACAAATGCAGTGAGTGAAAAGTACTTTTTAAGTGTGATATGTTTTCTTCCTTCAACTCCTATTTCAACATCATGGCAGAACACATATAAAGGCTTTTTCCGCTCCCCCTCTCCCAGTCAATTTCCCAAGCTGGGAGAAATCACGGGGTTTGAATCTGGGTGACTTCTAAGTCACCTGCAGCAGTTATCTCCATTTCGTATCAAAATCCCATTCTGCTTCAAAGATGTGCTCTATAATAAATACTTGAACCAGGGAGAACAAGTTATCTAATTCAGAGTACAGTTTATTTCAAAGCTGCCTCTGTCCATAGGCCTTGAAAAAAGCCACAGTGTTTCTTCATCAATCCCGTGCTAAGTAAAGGAGTTAAGACACTTCTCTAATCTCACTGCTTGTGGATGTCTGGCAACAGCATTTTAAAACTGCTCTTTTGCACATCTGTCCCTATCCCTGGCTAAACCAGATCCTATCACATCCAGGGGCTTGGTGCAAACCGCAAAGATTCGGTCTAGGGTATTTCCTGTATTTCCAAATAGATTTCTTAGCAATAAATAATGTGGGAAAAAATGTGAAACAAATGGGTCGAAAATCCCTTTCATACATTTATATTACAAATGTTGTTTGTTTCACATGCAGCTGTTGTGATCTATTTTCAGATTATGTCAAGTTATTAAGTACAGGAGAAGCAGGAAGGAAGACATAGAACCAAAAACAGGTGGAACAAAAACGAACCAACTCCCCCGACTTTCCGTGTTCATCAATGCAGTACTGTGTACACCTGTCTGAGCAGAAATGTAGGGTGGACTACACAGTCCCTTCTGGGAAAATGATCTGAGACCACTGGCCTGGTGGTCCAAGTACCAAGTGCCAAGTACCAAGACTGGATCAATCTTTTCATGTGCTTATTCTGGGTTGAGTGTACTAGCAAGTACTTGGAAAATACCTCATTTTTCCCTGCAGCAAATACCTCATTTTTCTCAGTCAGTGACAGTTCTTCATGATAAGGCTCTTTACAGTTTCTGTCTTTAGCTGTGTATTGTGGCAGTAAACTGTTGTTCTACCTTCTGGGCAACACCCAGCTAGCCAGTCCAGTTTACGATAAACCTGCTGCTGCCTGTGGAGAGCTTAAAATGCTAATTCCTATATGAAGATAGTTGTTCACTTCTTTTTACTGTGTGCACCATGAAAGGTGTTCATGCTCCTGAAGGTCACCATGGACTTCATTGCAGTGAGTAAGAAGGGTTGTGTGGCCTTCAGAGGAATCACAACATGGGTTTGGTACAGGTTGTAGCTTTGCAGTTTTGTAACAAACTCTGGGATTAGGAAAGTGGCCTTGCAGGACAAAATGGTAACAGTGAGCTCTAGGCAAAGTGGAGATAATTTCCACAGAATCTGAGGGTCCCTAAGCAATAGCAGTACGTCTCAGTGTCTTATACCAAACTGTTCTTTCTCCGTTTCATCAGCTGGGCAGGAAAGGCAGAGAAGTTCGCTGCTGGGAGACAATAAGCTCTACAATGCAGGCAAACCAGAAGCAGGCATTTCACACACCCCCTATTGTCTGCAAGGGAATTCTCTAGGTCATATCTGACCTTTCATCTCACTACTTCAGTTTCAGACATTACACCCCCTTTATTTCAGGTTGAATAAAGACTCTGTAAAAGACCCTGAAGAAATGAACTGCAGATAGTTTACTGTCTTTGAGGCCATACATCATCAATGACAGCCTTTTATTATAATAATTTGAGAAAGAAAATATTCCTTATGTGCATCAAGCTTTTATGAAAATCTACTTAAAAGACCAGTTGTACAACAAACCTTTTCCAAAAACAATTGTCTAAACAAGAACTGGCTTTTTTTTTTTTACTTCCAGCCTTAAGGCACTGTTTTGTAATGATGTGACATTACACATAGAGCTACAAAAAACAAAGTATGTCAGGTCATAGAGTCAAGACTTCAAAAGCTAGGAAATAACTAAATTCAGGCTGGTGTCATTGCCAGCTGTTTCTGGAAAACAGTGATGAAAAGTTTGAGACCAGGTTTGTTGATGTCAGGCTGCCAGAATGCAGCCTCCCACGGTGATGAGTAACTGCATTGAGCCAGACAGACTCATAACCCACTCTAAACTCCTTCCTATCATACACTGCTCACATGCAGAGCTGAATCTCAGTGATATATTTTATAATGCATGAGAAAATATGTCAGTACTGTAATTTGGAGGATTATATTTTGCAACTTGAAGTGTGAATATAATGAATAAAAGGTTCTGGGGTACAAAACAAATGGCTAAGGATTTTGCTATTGCCCTGCTTTTGAGCTAAACCACAAAAGGAGAAAGAATTTAGTAAACTTTCATGTTCCAGACAGTTTTGTACTGCAATCAGTGATAAACATATCTTCAAAGATATTGACATGAATATTTGAAAGCAGTGTTAATAGCACACTGCAGTGTGTTGCTCTTCTATTTTCTCACTAGAGACAGGTCCCACATTTTTTGGGGTTTTGGAGTAACATGCAGGACCAGTTCAGCAACACAATGCTGTAATATAGAAAACACAACAGAACCCTCCATCAAAAGGAGGGCTGACAGTAAATCTTAGGCAATCCGAAGTCAAAAAATACCCTGAACATAGTTATCTGTATGTCCTGCTCCACCTTGCTGTGGATGTCTATACCAACAAAAAGTACCCCATCCATGCTGTAACTGAAGGCACAAAGTTATCTAGGCTTTTTTTCCCTGACTGCAGCCTCCTTTCAAATCCCATGCATTCCTCCAAGAATGTGGGTGTGGAAGTGTCCCAGTTTGTCAAATATGTTGTATATTTTTCTGTGCACCATGTACAATGATCCAAAGTGAGCCACTTCAAAAAATAAGCGACCCTTGAGAGTGTTGTCTTGATCTTATTTTTCCATTATAGATATTGGCATTTGTAGATATTCTGAGAGTTGACACTACAATGTAGTAACAGTTGCTCACTGTTGGTATATACCATCATCTCTGTGGCTCCCCATAAAGATTAATTTTAGTTTTTGCTGAACTTTGTGGACTATTAACTGCATTTTTCACACTGAACAGCACATAAAACATCCTAGTGTTAAAACGTTGCTGAGTCTCCGGATCTATGCATAGCTTTAGTACAAAAGTTTGAAAGAATAATCAGTGCCCCATGCTGTTTTCTGTTCTCAGAATTGACAGTCACGCCTGGGAAAGCCCTTCAGACCTATTTAGCAATTATGTCTCCTCCCATTTTTGTATTTGTTTTGGAAACCAGTGCAGAAGAGTCAGATTAGCCAAAACTAACACTATATTGCAAATGTCAGTTTCATACAAACTCTCTTCATCTGCAGCTAGGTCAAGAGAACAGTAACTGTAACTGTAAATGATCTAATTTTCCCTTTGCACTGCCAAACTATAATGGAAGGCTACTTTCCAATGAATTGTGACAACAGAAAGTATATACAAAATCGGAGGGTTTTTTTAAATAGTGATACTTCTTGATTGTTGTCTGCTGCAGAAGAAACAAGGAAGAACTAGGCAGGATTCCTCACATGCTTCTTTTCTACATAACTGGGAGAGGCAAATATATCCAGGCATTTCAGACCAGGTTCTTCACAAGTTTTTTGCTAGTTTGGTTTTAAAAACTGTGGTTTTTCTCTCTACAGCCCCACTTCATTAGAGGTGATGGGCCAGAGGACACTTTAGGTCTGTCTGTAGGGCTGTACAATTTTTCTGCATTGATTACCCAGTAAAATGGGTCCCCTTGTTGCTATCTAGAAGTAGGGGTATGCTAAACACAGGGGTGTTCTCTCCCCAGTTCAATTTCCCAACAGTTTTTTTCATCTGCATGTTTAGAAGGACAGACTTCTATCCTGGGAACATAACCCAAATGACATGGACATGCTCAGAATCTCGGCATCCAGGCTTCTGAATACAGCAAATCTGCAAATTTATAAATGCTTCACACATTCCAGATGTGTGCTTGTCTGCTGTTTCTCTGTCTGCTGCTTCACTGCTTTTCTCATTTTGTTGAAAAGTTTTCCTTGCTTTGTTTGGAGCCTTAAGAATTTGAAGGGCACTGTGCTAGCAGACTGAGAAGTCTTAACTTCTGAAACTTCAACATGCTTTTGTGCCAACAGGACCTTCAGAGAAGATGATGCAGTCTGTTTCCCGACAACTCTTCCTTGAGGAATTCCCCATCAAGACTGTCAGCTGTATATCAACAGGATATCCTGGTAGAGAAGAAGGGATGGATTCATTAAACCAAAGGATCTTTTCCAGACCTGCGTTGTGAAAGCAAACTCTCTCTTGTTAAGTTGGGAGCTCTGTTCTTTCCACAAAGGCACGCATAACTTCCTCCACTCCTAGTGCAAATCAAACACCTAAGAGCCTGTTTGAATACGGGGCTGAGCATAAGATTATTTGACAAATTATGTCAGTGCAAACTAGTTACAAATTATGTTAGCGCAAACCAGTTACTGCGACAGCAGGCCCCTATTAAGAAGCATAACTACTCTAATTAATGAATACTTTTTTCTGTTCCTACACTAAATATTCAGAAAAATCTAATCATTGCTTTTAAAATTGTGGTGTGTGACTCTCTCACATCTTAACACTGTTCTATTATGAATTGTCCTTTATGAAAAAAATACTAATTCATCATGCACACTCAATGTTCACATGCTCTTAATAACCTGGCTTTAATTCACAGGATGTATGTAGTCACTGTTAGATAAAAGAAAAAAGTAAGAAAATAAGTCAAGTAACATTTAAACTACTGATAACAGTAGTTTAACTGAAATCCAGTACTTACTCAATTTACTGGATTTCAAATCTAGAAAATGGCTGGTGACTTGATTTTCATTATCTGATATTACTTTCTTTCTGATGTATTCTCACTTACAGTGTTTCCATCATTTGTTTTGTTCACATATAGTCTTATCACCTTTCATTATTACTAGATCACCCACCACCCTACAGATCGGCACCTACTCAGTGCAAACTCTCACTTCACAGCAAACCACCCCTCTGCTGTCATTGCATTCAGAAGTTATATGGTCATGATCTCTTCTTTTCAGAAAAAAAATCATGTTTTCTTCCCTTCTCAGTTCTTCTGATCAAGAATTATACTCTGCACGTTAGCCCCAGTTTTTCAATCTGCACTTTTAGAAAATCCCCAGGAAAACAGCTTTGCATGAAACTACCGGTATATTCTCCTGCCTCTCTGCCCTGCATTTCACCTTTTTGCAGAAGGGTGTGGTGTAGCCAAATTCCTGAAATGGGACTTTGAAGGTAAGTGTCATGGACCAGCCTGCTGTGCTAAGTGTGCCCGGACAAACAGAACAAAAGACAAAAAGGCTGGTTGTGGTCCTTAGCTACAGGTGAGAGCATGATACAATCTGCACTCAGAGAAATTCCACCAGAAGACTCACTCCCAAGGTGTAGCTTATTTTCACAGCACAAATTCAGTCACCAATTTTGTTGTACTACTCTGTATCAGTAGTAGAAACTGTTTGTTATCTGTCTTTTATAGCAGTGGAATCTATGTGAGCAAGTGATGGGTGGTAGCATGCCCTCTGACCAGCAGACAATCCTTCCAATCATAGAGAATAAACTTTTAGGAAAAGAAATATTGGTTAGGGCATTTGATTAACAACAGTGTTAAAAAAATCAGTGACATTCCCCCTCAGGTACACACAACAGGAAAAATACTGTCCATTAACTAGTTAGAAAAAAAGATTTCTAATTGACCTTACTTGCAGGTGCATTTCTTTCCATGCCAGCAATATGGTTTAGAAATGTTGATGATTTAATCTTATTTAAATGATAATAACATGAATTATAGTGAAAACTGTGTACACAAAAGAAAAATTTATGAGACAAAATTGTTTTGCAAGGTAGAACAGAGTCAACATATGATAAAGCAAAATTCTGCTGACTATTACTTTTGCAAACTACCTCAAAAATTCTATTTACTTCACTGAAAAAATTTTAAAGATGTAAATTTCTACAAATTGAGATTCTACATGTTTATACTGAAGAAATATTTTTGAATGTCTAAGTGATCATTTCAGCAAAAATAATTGTTACATAATAAAAAAGAGGGAAAGCCACAAGGAGTATCTGAGATCACTTGTTCTGTTCAGTCTGGAGAAGAAGAGGACACTGAGGAAACACCTCATTGCAGTCCTCCCCTGTTAGGAGGAGTGGCAGATACTGATCTCTTCTGTGTGGTGACAGGGACAGGACCCAAGGAAGTAGCCTGAATTTGTGTCAGGGGAGGTTTAGGTTGGATATCAGGAAAAGGGTGGTTGGGCACTGGACCAGGGTCTCCAGGGAAGTGGTCACAGCACCAAGCCTGACAGAGTACAAAAAGTTTGAACGATGTTTTCGGGCACATGGTGTGATTCTTGGGATCGTCTGTGCAGAGACAGCAGTTGGACTCGATGATCCTTGTGGATCTCTTGCAGCTCAGGTCATTCTATGGTTCTGTGGGGGAAAAAATAATCTCAAATTCAAGGAAAATGCTTAAAGTGCTTAGAGAAAAAAAAAATGAACCCAATTCTAGGATCGTATTAATTACCCTCTCCAAAGGTAAACCACTACAGTGATGTCACATATCAAGAAGTCTCCTCTTCATAGTATAAATCCAAGAAGAGGGTGAACACATGAACACATTCAAAACCATATATTCAATTATTTCAATAACTAATGAAGTCCCTTTCTTATTGATATGTGTTGTACATTATTTCCTCAGCATGGATTTTATGTTTTCTGTCTCATGTGACTCATAGAAATTTTGTATCTTGAGACTGTCTTTGCATATAATTAAGGATTCTCGAGGTGCAAAAGTCATTCCAAGAAAAGAGGGAAGCAAACACATGCACAGACACACACACACACATTCACAGGCGAGAATGCAGGATCAGGTAAGCCTCCTCCTCTAGGAAACTAGAGTAACCAAAAATGTTACTGATGATAAACTCCACAGGAGCTCTTTTAAATAAATTAAACACATGAACTTTTATAAACTGATTTGATCAGAAACTAGTCCACTTGCCATCTGATAACTGTTTAGCCTCCAGCCCCATTCCTAATGAATGATGACTGATAGTAGCTGTCCTGTAAACAATGATGTCACAAAAACCAGAAAATCAGTGCTGTGAAAACTCAGCTCCCCTTTGCCCCAACACATCAGGCAGCACAGGATTGCTTACACTGGTTGATGTATGCTTTTTTTGTTGTAGGTGAAGGGCTTCAGTTTCCACATCCATCTGCCTGGTATCTTTCATGCGAACTGACGCAGAATAAAAAAATTTTGAGAGAATGAACTGCTCAGCATCAAAATGGTATCTGATCAGAAGCAGATAGAAAGAATGAACAGCAGCATACGAAGAGCAAAGGGAGAAAAGATGTTCCTTCTTCCATGATTCCCTTCTTCCATCCTTTGCTACTTTGTACTGCCTAGTATGCCAGAAAAAAGCGTTGTCCTTGCACTGCTCCGGTACTCATAGAAAGTCCCTGTTACCACAAACATTACATATCTATGCTTTTAAAGCCTCACCTTAAAAATGAGCTCTGCTAGACAAAACATTATTTTCTTATTTAGACTGCCTCAATATCTTTCCTTCCCCTTGTCTTCTCACATTGTTGTCAACACCAACAGATCATCGCTGGCACATGTGCAGTTAACTTATTTTCAAAGACCAACATACATCATAGCAAAATTCCCCTAGTTTCAGGTTTTTCTACTGAGAGTTAAAAACAAGATAGTAGAAAAAAGAGACTGGAAGGTAATGCAACTGCATACTTAAGAGCAGGAGAGAGTTCACAGGAATGGGAGGCAAATTCATTTCCATGATGCTTCTGGTACTGACTATTACTAGAGAGAGGATATGAGCCTAAACAGTCCTCAGCTGTGACCCAGAATGGTAATAACTGTTTTTTAACCACTGACAGATTGATGTAGGCAAGGATTTATTTCTACCTAAGGAATGAAAGGACATACAGCACGACTAATCACTAAACCATGGCCAGGGAGCTGATCACTGTAACCGTGAATTTAGGATAACAAGAAGGAAAATAACATCAGACCTAATGAATATGGATGGTAGCCACACCACCTGGGAACAGAAAATTTATTTTCCCACATATGAGATCCCTTACAAAATCTCAATGAGATAGCAGCTGCTGAGTAGGGAGGAAACCAACGTGTGTAAGCATCAAGTTTTTCTGCAGGGTAAGAGATAAAAATAATCTGTACCTTTTGAGACAAAAGAGCCACAGCAGATCAGTACATTAAAAGTTCAGCAGGGAATTCTAACCACAGAATCATTATTATACATATTAGATATGTATTCTTGTTTCAAGGCAGTCAAGAGGAATTTTGCTACATGGTGAAAATTTTAAATGTTCTTCATTTGAAAGCTGGAGGAAAATTTTTATTTAATTTACTCATTCTCCATGTGAAAAAAAAATCAGAAGCTTAGCAACCCAGATTTTCAGCTTCATCAGAAAAAAAGAAAACACCACGATATGTCCTAGAAGTACAAGTAATTTCTGTGTTGAGAGTAGATGACTCTGAACCAAGCAGAAGTGCATACAAATTTGGACAGAGATATGAGGCATAAAGTTTTAGCAGAAAGCAGTAACTGGTCCTCCCATGCCCTCCAAAACAGAGCATGGAGATTGGCATATGATCTGCTAAATCCCGCTCATGACAGATGATCTGTGTATAGTAGGAGGTCCTCCCTTGGTAGAGCTCAAGATCAGAATGTGTATTGAAGGCAAGACAATTGGCCACAACAGATTTCTCTTTTGATGGTGTTATAACTTTCAATAAATAAATGGATAACCATGGTGTTTGCACGTAACAGTGCACTTGGCATTGCTGGAGATTTTTTACCAACAGATTTGACAGCTATGCCTATAGCAAAGACAACAGTAACTAGAAAAGGGAAATTGATTAAATTTCTCGGAGTCTCTTCCATTCCTATTTTATCTTGTTCTGTGAACTTCTTGAAACCATTTAACTCTGTGGTTGTTACACTGTAGTTGTAGGTGTATTTTTCATGCTCTACTGCTCTGGCAATAACAAATACATTCTAATTTTAACTTAATTAGACAAATTTGTTCCAAGTTGCCTTCTGTTTTCACCACACTGGATTAAATTAAGACAATTCTAGGCTTTGAGAGTGTAGGGAATTTGGAATGTGCCCCATAAACAACTTGACCAATCCAGTTTACTGCATCAGTATTTACTATTATTCAGTGAGCATGAGCCAGAATTTCTAGTTTCAGACGCATGCTCACAATCCTCAGGACAATTGGATTGTAGTGAAGAGCAGAATTTGACTGCAGGGAAGTATACTTTTGAACTTTTACTGTGTTTCTGTATGCAGTAAAAGGGATGATGCTGTAAAACAAACCTCTGTTCTGAACATTATGAAAGTCATTACAAATGAGATTCTATCAGGAATTGAAATGAAAATTTGAAGTAGCTTGTTCTTTGGATAGTGAAATGCTAAAAGTGTGATTCAGAAACTACAGGTAACTCATGTTCTTCAGTAGATCTGTAGAGACACGTACTTGTGATCAGCCCTGCATCCCAGACACTTACGGTTGCCCAGGCTGTCTCCATAGAGAGCAATGTCTGCTTTGACTCTGTTGGGTTCTGTCCTGCAGGGTACAGCTGCCACTGAGCCAGGGAGGCATTGCTTCAGCCTGTGAACAAGCAGCAGGCCAAGCTGCACTGCAGGAGATGCGGGTTGTCCAGAGATGGCCTTGGCACATACAGGTGATGATCGGTGTCAGGACGCTGCACTCTGATTCCCTTCAGACAATGTACCAGAATATTTACATTCAGGCTAATGTCATACTGACTTCTGCACTGAGGAAGTTTATTGTCAGCTAGAGCTTTTTTTTATTATTTTGATCTGGAGTTTAAATTTTCTAAAATAATTTACATCTAACAGGAGATGTAAATAATTGCAACATAGTTTCTTCCCATATAGATAACCAACTCAACAAAATTAATTAGGAATTAAAGAGCTCTTGCTGATCCTGTATTCACCATGATGAAATTTTATTTAAATATCAAAATAATCTGCACAGGATTTCTGAACTGGTTTTCCTGGAATGTCATTGAAAAATACCTGATACACGATATATTAAAGAAGCAGTAAAGATGAAGATAATTATATCTGTGGGAAAAAGGAGCAATTGGTAGAAAACTCCCTTTGCAAGACTTGTGATTTCCATACTGAAAATACTGTCTCTCAGTCTATGCATTCAGTTTCTCCCTGGAACACCTGACCCAGCAACAGTCAAGAGAATATGTTTGTCACTCCTCAGTTGAGCACAGCTACCCCTTGTTTCTTTTTTTGTTCTCCTGAAGCAAAGAGACCCTTAAAATGCAGAGAATCATGCAGTAGTCCTCATTCATCTGATGTGGTTACAGAAAGCCCAAGATGTAATACAGAAAGTGGCAGACAAAGAATATGTACTCATGTCTGGTATTCCACAGCAAAGGTAAGATGACTTGGCTGTGCAATATTTGCCCTGAATGCTGTTTTCTCTTCAACATCTTATTGAAGAGATCATATTTGCAATAAGATATTGAAACCCTTTCCCACTCCAAAGTTATCATTCACCTAGGTTAAGGGGATCAGAAAATCCAGCTAGGGAACTTCCCTCAACACTTAAATTAAATTACAAGCTTCAGACAAAACAGCATGTCTTAAAGTGATGTTTTTCTAAATGTTGCAGCACAGAATAAGCCTGCCCAGCACTCTGAGACATTACACATGTCAGATAACAGCCAAACATCCATGAGACAGTACTAACAATTTTTTCTACAGTAAAAGAGCCACAGTTCTGCCTTGACCTTATGGAATTCACCCAAAGGCAGCTGAGGCATGCAGAGAGGAAATGGTACACTGTTCCCACAGTTTCCATTGTTTCCACACAACACACCTACCTGTGGCTTAGAAACAAATAGACTGAAGTTTCCTGGGTACTAACCTTTTCTTCTGCTTTCCAGTGCATGGAATTTTGATAAGTGTCTATAAATATAAGACAGATGTATCTCAAAGAAATGCTCTATAGTTGCAAAAGCAATAATAATTTATGTCAGCCTGAGCCAAAGTCAGCCGTGCACACCACCCTCTGGTACAGCGTTTTCTTACAAGATTAAGAGTACTTGGCATTCAGAACTGAGCAGAGACCACTGCAGTGCCAGGGAAAAAGATGAATCCTCTAACCTTCAGAAAATACCTTAGTAAAGTCCACTATATCTGGCTTTGAGCTTTTTTTAAGCAAACTTTTTCCCATATTATTTTCTGTCAAATCGCTAGCTCCTCTAAATGGCTCTCCTCAGCTACTCCTTATACTCAGAGCATGTTACAGCTAAACTAATGAGTTCATTCTTGCTACAAGCTTGTTCCTTAATCTATATTTTTTAAATGCTGCAAAGATACTAAGATAAATAACAGTGGCTAAAACTATATTCTGGGTGCTTATACACTTGCTAAATTAGCATGTCTTTTTCCATTTTGATGGCCTGTCAAGCTTCTCTGGTTTTACTTAATTATCAAAGCTGAAACTGTATATACCAGCTGCCTATCAATGACTGATAATTTCTCTTAATTTTATTTACAAAATATTATTGGACGTTTCCACTGTTTATAAGAACAGGCCTAGAGAATACATTCCTTTACTGATGTTAAAAATTTGAGTAATGCATCAGTGAGAAACTTTAGAGTCCTCCTTAAACTGGGTAGAAAATTAACATGTGGGTCTAGAGGCATCAGAAAAGAGGACAGATCACAAAAGCAACTGTCAGTCTGTTTCCCAGTTCTGATGACACACAGTGGTGATGCAAGAGTTTCTCACATCTACTGCTTAACCAAGATGTAGGCCAGTACATCAGTAGGAAAAGTAACCTTCCCTGCTTCAGTCTGACTTAGTAAGTTTCTCTTCCACTCTGGGAGACAAGTAATGCTCTCTTCCATAGTATGTCGAAGATGGCCAACAAAATGACAGGAAATAAAAACGTCCAATAAATTAAAGCCTTAATTAACACACACCAGTGCTTCCAGGATATCTTCCTGCTTTTTATGAATCATAACTGCAAATTCAGATTTTTCAAAAGGAGGCTGTTGGTTTGAAAGAGGCCAGTGCTCGCAATGCATATCTGAATGTTCAGCTAGAAGTGCAAATTGCATCACATAATTCCCTGTGCCTCTTTGGATTTGCTTTTTTCTGTGAAATCAGTGCCCCATTACTGTGCAAAAAAATACCATGTTTCATTGTAATTAGAAGGTTCTTGCCAATATATGTGTGGAAAAGAAAGGAATCAAAGTCGAGTGAAAACTAATCCTGAAAGCTATGGCCTTTTAAATCTGATCAAGCCACTCTAATAAAACTTGTGTCAGGTTACATGGCATAACTATAATTGACAATTTTGGAAGTACACTATTTACTATCATTTGAAGATACAGATATGTAAACTAAGATACATAAACTAACTGAATCTGTAGAAACTGTGAGTTGCCTTATTAGCAATAAGGGCACACATTTCTTTCATTATTCCACTTAAACACATAACTAAAAAAAAAAAAAAGAGCCTTTATCCTAGATCCACCCTTCCATATACTTTGAAACATATTGGTCTTTCAGTTGTCACTCCTTTGCCTTATATACTCAGAGCCTGAATTCATCCCTGGAGAAGCCTGCTGCGTTACATCTTGTTTGTGAACTATTCACTCCACGATACCAGCTCTTTAATAGTGTCCTGCAAGAGGATTTGGATCCGTGGATTTCTGTCTGCATCCCAATTACTTGTTAAACACTGCTTACAAATAAAACATTGTTTCCATAGCACAAGAATTCCTTACTAGATCAGAGCATTCAGGGGGAAAAAAAAATTAATTGTAATTTACTCACAGTTAATTAACTGTTTATATGTTTATATATATTTTGGTTCCTTCAGTTGCATGTGCTCAGAAATATGTTTATTGCATCCTTCCTGTATCTTTGTTTTAAAATACCTCATTTTTCACTTTATACAGTTACACTTTGCTGTCACTCTTCATTGGGTAAAAAAACCATCTGGATGGCCAGGCCCAGAGAGTGGTGGTGAATGAAGTGAAATCATGTTGATGCTCGATGGGATTCTCCAGGGCTCAGTATTGGGGCCAGTTCTGCTTAGTTTCATTGCTGAAAACCTGGACAAGGAGATTGAGTGCTACCTCAGGCAATTTGTAGGCAAGCTGGGACAGAGTACTGAGTTCCTGGAGGGCAGGAAGGCTCTGCAGAGGGATCTGCACAGGCTGGATCATGGCCCAG
>JAODKT010001744.1:26874217-26887670 GCA_027576195.1 Cossypha heuglini
CTGCTGACAGCAGCTGAACATGAGCCAGCAGTGCCCAGGTGGCCAAGAAGGCCAAAGGCAATATTCCTTTCTAATAAATGGTTCCTTTTCTTCATAGCAAGCATTCGATAGAGTCAGAAAATGACATATATTACAGTTCATTTATATTAAGAGGATGCATGAGGAAAACTCTCAAAAGCTTCTTTAGTGATTCTTCCCTTCCCTTTCCTTTCCTACCATCTCCACCAAAAAATGTTGTCCAGTTGCTATAAAATCTGTCAGTGTTCTGTATTCTATGTCCAAGAGGAAACATAGTACACTTTGATTAAAGACAACTCTATTAATCATTTCCTACTTTCATCATGCCTCTTTCCCCCTTGTTTGGAGTGTTGTTGACTTCTCTAAGTAATGAGTAAAATGCCTTTGATTTTTTTTTTTTCAAACAAATAAAATCATTCAGTAAAAGGGTACTCAGGAGCTCATAATACCTTTTCTTCTTGTCTACTTGCATCTTTAAAAAGAGACACTTTAATATAAAAATGTAGATGTGGAGTCTTTTCACTGAATCACACAATTAACTAGGTTGGAATAGACCTTTTGAGATCATCAAGTCCTACCTATACCTAACATCTCCTCACCAACTAAACTACAGCACTGAGTGCCACATCCAGTCTTTATAGTCTTTATAATCTTTTGACCAAACCATGAGAGGGAATTGGTGAGCAAGCTGAAAAAAAACACCAAGAAAGTCCTTTTGACTGCTTTTCTAAGGTTGTGCTTACTTATGCTGGTTGCAGGCACATAAAATTTGCCTTTTTTCAGGGACATCATCTAGAATTCCATGGAAGTTTGAAGTGTAATAACTGCCCACCTGCTCACAGCCTACACCTTATCCTGTGCCTACTGATCATGGCCTCTGGGCACGCCTTCAGAATCACTCTTCCCTAACAGATTTTGAAGGAAAAATGTGGTTCAGGGCAGCATAGGATAACTTGAACTTACCTGGAAAATAGCCGACTTAGGCTGAACCTGATGTTTACTCACTGCATGGAGAAGTGTGGGAAGGAAAATCTGAGACAGAGGGGATTTTTTCTCTTAGGTATGGACTGTGTATTTCTACAAAGAGAGCTATTTCTGAAATCTGGGAACATTCCCATACATGGAAAATATGGAAGAATGTTTCTTACGGATATATAGATGGTGCAATGAGTTCATTTGAAATACATACAGATTACAGACACAGAAATTACCTCACAGTTAATGTCAGCCTGATTGTCGAGGTCTTGTAAGAAGGTTGACAGTTCATATATCTGACAAGAGTAAGACAACTGACTCATTAGTTACAGTATAATTTCCTCTCACTTGGCCTCCTTTTTCAAGTCTGGAGTGTGCACAAACAACATCAGATGCCATTTTCAAGTACTTGTAACTGAACCCGCAGATAATTCATGGTCAGATTCTCTCTCCTTCCAAAACAACATGGATCAAAAATGAATAAAAAGGGGCGAGAAAGTACCATTCTGTGAAAATGTAAATTCTTCCAATAATTCAATTTCTCTGCAATGTTCCTACCTTGCCAAATGCAAGGTAACAAATATTTTAGACATGGCTTATAACATAGATGAATATTCAATATCTTTCTTATGTCTTCCTGAATAAAGAATTTTACACTGTCATTGAAAGCTTTCTAGACCTTTGAAAAGTTGTCTTACTCAGACACAAAAGGAGAGCAGAATAATAGTAATAGTAGAGCATAATCCAGCTTGCTGAAGTCAGAGACTTCAAAGGGTCCTTGACATAATCAAGAGTAGGACTACCTTATCTCTAAGACATTTGGATGAAAATATCTCCTTTTAAAGATGAATGCTTCAGCAATTATGTCTCAGAACAGCATTAGTATTAGAGCTGCTTGTGCAAGCTCTGTTCCAGTGCAGCGAGGTGAAATGATTGCTTGATGATAAAAGGACACTTCCACTGGGCACAAAGAGAGAGTATGACAGACAAATACATCATGTTTAGCTTGCAGATCCAAGTGCACAAACCAAAGCATGCTGGAAAGCAGCCATACACACAAATAAAGGCAACTATGGATAGGCATGGGTGGATGAAATGATAAAAGTACAGCCTTAAAGATGATCCTCGCTGCTTTCAGAAATGGATCAAGACACAATTATCGGCCATTATCAAACATTTCCAAAGTGTGATGTGGAGCATCCATTTGGAGATACTGAAGCTGAGTTTTCAATGTGCTGAAGATGAGCAAGTCAAAGGCAAACATAGCATGACAAAATCCAAATCAATCTGCTTACTGCTGAGAGCACAAAATCTAAGCAATTTTGAACTATTTCCAGTTGGGTGCCTATTTTCCAACTACTTACAATTCCAAGAAACTGAATTATTAGAGTCCCATTCAGGAATAAGGAGCCTGTTAAATGATATGGAGTAATGCACGCAATCAGAAGAAGTCATCTTATTTTAACATGACAGCTCCTAAAAGAACATAATACAAATCTCATGCTTGCACAATAACACTGAAATCATTTTGCTAGTTATTGTGATTATTTTTATTCAGCAAAATAAATTATACAAGCAAAGTGATTTTAGAGAAATAATAAGAAATAAATTAGCATAGAAAAACCTAACTATTTAAGGACTACTCTTGCTGTTATTCTAGTGATTTTTTGTCCAGACTTAAACCAAAAAAGTGGCTTAATATACATGTACATAATTCCATTAATTATATTCATATATCGTATCATGTTATATATATTATATTATACTTTGTAGGATTCAGAAAAACTTCAAACAACAGACATTCAACATCAAACTCACAGCCAAAATGACATATAATGGGAATCAGAAAAACACTTCAAACTGTGCATTGCGAACCACATTGCCAAAAAGTGGCTTCTACAGGGTAAGGTACCTGATGGTTTGGTTGGTTGGGTTTTTTTTAAAATCCACATTCTCTTTCACCTCAAAGCAATAAATTTTTAGATAGTTATTTTCAACATACAGACTCTACAAAAAAAACCCAAAAAACCCTCCAAAACTTACATTATTCACTGGCTTGAGATGTTCACAGTAAAGTTAACTACTGTTGACTTTTACATTCACAAAATTTGAGACTAGGAAAATCAGTGCTATAACAGACTCTATTCCTGCCATTAAATTTTCATTTCCAATGTAGAATGTACTTTAATTTTCTAGAAAGCATGTAGTCACAATCAGAAAGTGACAGAATTTAAATGTAATTAGGATTTCTTTAGACTACAGGTGACACAAATAGAATATCCCACAGACACATTAGATTAAAAGAAATGCCTCACTCTCAGTTGACATTGTGAAGATCATATAACATGATTTCTGTGATGTGACTCCTGCTTTGACAAAGAACGTTTGACTCTTTCCTGCTGGTGGATTGCATGAGAACCATCAGATTCATATCTTTGTATGTTGTCCAGATAGAGAGAACCTGGGGAGTTAGAGACGTCTCTGGAAATTCTAAAGTGAACCTATAACTGAATCTACTAACTTGAAATATTCTGCTGCATGTCTGGACCCAAGTCCTCTCTGTTTTTTAGCAGGTGAACAGAGGACACAAGTAAGGGGATGAATATAGATGAATATACATACATGCACTGATCTATCTGAATTTATGTACAGATTGCTTCTTGAACATTTTCTGCTGTTGCCATGGGAAAGAGCAGCTTTCTGCAGGCTTCTGACCAGCAGTGTGGGGTCATTTTCATACAGTCCTTTTCCTAGCACAGGACAAAATAACCTGCTCACTTGTCAAAACGCTTTTATATTTCACCAGCAAAAACCCTACCATGCAAATTTGCTATACTGCAGTTATGTCCTCATGCATGGAGGAACTTCATGTGACCTTTTGGGTCACAAAGTGTTTCTACTGCTATTTCTCAGGAGATTTTGCCTTTCCAAAGGTTATTTTCAGAAAGATTTATTTTTTCTCACAGGATATTTCTATCAGATAATGAAGTTATGCTTAAACTGCCCTGGAGAAACTTAATTATAAAACTTGCTAGAAGCATAGGTTGAAGTCCTGCTTACCACTGGTGACCACAAGTTTCTGTTAGGCTGGAAAAGCCAGCTGCTTCAAGCCCAGCAGCCTTTCCATTAAAACATTGTGTAAAAAACCCCTCATTTTAAAACCTAAAAAAAAGCTGGAGCTACTGGCTGCCACTTTGCTGGAGAGAGAGCCCCTGCACTCACGCCTCTGCTGCTGCTGGGGCTGCGGAGAGAGAGGGAGAGCCTGCGCCAGGACTGCTGCCACCACCAGAGTGACCATCTCTGCATCATGGCTCCTTATTTGGAAAAATTCGTTTTCCAAGTTTTGGGTTGTCCCCGTTCTCCACTGTTTCTGGGCTGGGGAGGAGGAGGTTGAGCCACAGGAGCCTCCCTGGCATGCTGCCAATGTTTTGCTGGGTGCCACGTGCTGATGGTCCCTACTTTGCTTGTGTTTAGAGATTGCGCTGACTGCTGCCCAGGAGGATGTTCGGTGGTGAATACTCTTTTGTGGGCAAAACTCTCTCCTTCTCTCTCTCCCTCTTGTACACTCTTTGTTATTAATATTTTTGTGATTATTGTGATGTTTTCAGTAAGCTGTGATTCCAATTTATAATCTCTCCTAGTTTCCCCCATTATCAGAAGGGGCAGGGGAAAGGGGGACAGTTGCAGTGGGTTTAATTTTTCACCTGTATTTTAAACCAGCACAAACTGAAGCACTGAAAGGCATAAATAGGATAAATTAGTCAAAAGGTAGAAAAGAAGACACTAAGAATGACAGTAAGTGCTGCATCTCCTAAGAGCCACTATCACAGCATCTCCCAATGTTATCTTGAAATAATGACCATATAACTGCACAAACTGCTTGCATAATTTGCACTAAAATATTGTCTCTTGTATACTAACAGCTGTGTATGAGATTTACTTACCACACTGACTGAGCGTTCACCTGGCTCCTCTGCATTACACTGCTTTCATTTCCCCTCCTTGTTCCTAGCAGACTTTTTCTGCAGTTAATGCACTGAGACAGATACTTGGCGGTCTAAGGCCTTCCTACAACCATGAAAATTTGGCCTATGACTTCCAGTGCAGCTTGAACCAAAGCCCAAAGGCCAAGATTCAAGTCTCAAAATAATATTGCCTCCAAATCATGGGCATTTTTCTAACACCTAACAATTTTGGCATACATTTCATTACAATTCAGGGAGGGCTGTGATTTGTCAGCCAGCACTTCATCCATATTTGTGGAGACCTGGTGACCCATGGTGTTCACCCTGTTCTTCCTGGGTTAATGCACCCTTTAACAGCTTTCCTTCCCCAGCTCTTGGAGAAATTCTGTCTCTCTCAGAAGAAGTTTCATAGCATGGAGAAAGGACACAGAATGAAAGCTACAAGGGTCAAGTGTATTTTGAGATAAACCTGACGAGATACAGCTACAGATCCTGAGGAAATTGATGGAGAAAGTGGCTAAGCTATCCATCATATTTGAGAAGTTGTGGCAATCCACTGGCTGGTAAAGCAGAAATATAATCCCCATTTTTAAAAGGGGAAATAAGGAAGACCCAGGAAAATACAGGCCCATCAGTCTCATCTCAGTGCCTGGCAAGGTCATGTAGCATGTCCTTCTGGAGTGGAGGTACAGGGAGGTGATTGGTGACAGCCAGCATGGCTTCACTAAGTGCAAATTTTGCCTGACAAATTTGGAGGCTTTCTATGACAGGATTGTAGCATTGGTGATTGAGGGAGGAACAACTGACATAATTTACCCGGACTTGTCCAATACATTTGACACTGTCCCACATGACATCTTTGTCTTTAAACTTGAGAGACACAAATTTGGTGGATGGAACACTATGTGGATAAGGAATTGGCTGGGTGGTAGCACTCAGAATATTGTGGGAGCAGCTTGATGTCCAAGTGGAAACCAGTGATGAGTTGCACTCCTCAGGGGACCAGCGCTATACAGTATCCATGCCAGTGACGGGACAGTGGAAGCACCCTCAGCAAGTTTGCTGACAACACCAGTCTGTGGGTGGCCAATGCACCCCCAATGCAGGGATGCCATCCAGAGGGACCTGGACAGGCTGGAGAGGTGGGCTTGTGCAAAACTCTGGAAGTTCAACAAGATCAGATACAAGGGCTTACCTCTGTGTTGGGTCATCTCAAACATGGATTCAGGCTGAGTAATGAATGGATGGAGAGCTGTCCTGAGGACAAGGGCTGTTGATTGATAAGAAGCTTGATGTGACCTAGCAAAGTGAGCTTGCAGTCCAGAAAGCCAACCATACCAGGCTGCATCACAAGAAGTGTGGCCAGCAGGTTGAGGTGGGTAATTCTGCCCATCTATTCCACTCTTGTGAGACCCAGCCTATAGTACTGGATCCAGCTCTGGGATCCCCATTAGAAGGACATGGACCCGTTGGAGTGAGTGGTGACCAGAGAGCTGGACTATCACTTCTATGAAGACAGTTTGAGTCTTCCAGCCTGGAAAAGGCTCCAGGAAGACCTTCTAGCAGCCTTACAGCACCTAAAAGGGATCTACAAGTTTTACAAGGGCATGTGGTGAAAGGACAAGAGCAAATGGTCGAAGAGACTAGATTTAGAATCATAGAATGGTTTTGCTTGGCAGGGAGCTTAAAGATCATCTAATTCTGATTTCCCTGCCATGTACAGGGAAACCTTCCAGTGGAGCAGGCCACTCAGAACTCCATCCAGCCTGGTCTTGAACACCTCAAGGAATGGAGCATCAACTGTTTCTCTAGACAACCTGCCACCCTCACAGTAAAGAATCCTAGTGTCTAATATAAACCCACTCTCTTGAAGTTTGAAGCCATTCCCCCTTGCTCTGTCACTACATGCTCTTGTAAAATGTCTGTCTCCATCTTTCTGTAGGCTCCCTTCAAGTACTGGAAAGAAGGCTAAGTATCAGATATAATGAAATTTTAAAATATTTTAAAAATTAGTTCTTTCCTCAAACCATTTATAGTGCACTACCATTTTATTTTTCCACTTTTTTTTTCACATTCTTTTGGAGTAGAATCCTAGTTCACAACTGGATGTTTTTATTCTAACCTGTGCAGGCAACTAAAAAGGCTGAGGCTTAGACACAGACCATGCTAAAGCTCCAAATCTTGTGATAAAACTCCTCAGGACAAATTTGGAATACAATGATTTTTTAGTTCTGCCTAGAAAGGATGCCAAGGACACTGAGCATTTTAGAGATCTTGAAATGTCCCAGAAGGTCAGATCATATGCCTATAATTCATTTTTGGATTGCATAGCCAATAATTCTGAATGCCTTTTTCAACTTCACTCTTCAGATCTTTGGCTAGCTAAGTTAACATATTACCTCAAACTTGCTGAACATCTTTTAAATTAGGGTTCACCCACTCACCCATTTCAATGTGCTACCAATAGATTTGAGTTCCAAAATAATTTTGTCATTTACTGTTATTATCTTCCATCAAGAAAACGTTCTGCTTCATTATGTCTTCATCAAAATAAATCTCCAAATGGAGTGTGGGTGAACAGTGCCCTTCAATTTCATTTATGTCATTTGTGAATACTGGTAAAGAGCAACTGTCTGCTAGAATCAATAATTTTATAATTACATACTTATTAGTGTGGTTACTTGTATGATATATCACATAATGAGGCATCCTGCAGAGTTGCTGGAGAAGCAGTTGAATATTATCCTATAATTTTTGCTTTTTTCACCATCACCTTGTATTAATACATAAGCACTTTGTGTAGTATGGAAGTTAAACAATGCTATTCCAATATGTCAAGAAAATATCATCATCTTCATTTGGGGAACAAATATTATTATGCTAATAAAATTGTATTTGTTCAACATAGTTTTATCTCTTAATTTTTCAATATTATAAGACATGATTCCCACTCCATAAGGATCCAACCTTTTCACATAGTCCTAGAGGTCAGATGCTGGTGCTGCTGTGAAGTAACTCTTGTTCTGAGGTGCAATTGTCTTGTAGATATTGGTGTGCCAAAGAGCAATATTAAATACTTTCCTTCCTGTGCAACACCCAATATCAAGTCACATCTGAAAACAATGATGCCTGATCCATAGCTCAAAAATCTTAGAAATGTATATTGGGTCTAGTTCAAATTCCTTTTGGTCATTTGCCTTAAGCAGTGTTCATTTCTGAGTCAGCAGGTGGGAAGATATTACAGAAATCAGAAGTGAAAAGGTAAGCCTCCACTCCAGACAGTAGATGTATTTATCTTCTCTTTGAAGATCTAGAAGTTGGTTACTGAATACAATTTTGCCCATGAGGGCATCACCCTTCAACAGGAACCTCATCCATGCCATGCTGATATTCTCTGACAGACATTTTTAAATGCTTTTCAGACACTCAGACATTTTTCATCTCCATGCAAATTTAATTCATTTTTTATTACTACCAGAACTCCTTCACACACAAGGCTAAAGAAGGGTCCTGTGAGAAATACGTATTCTTCATACTTATCCTTGTTGTTCATTCTTACCCATTTTGTGTAATTAGGAAGAAAAACTGTTTGCAGTCATGTTGGTCTAGCTTTTTTCATCAACTCCAAAGTGGCTGAATCTTTAAGAAAAGGAAGAAACATTTTAAAAATCATTACCACAGTACGCACCTGGATTACACAGCTGCTAGCTCATGATCACTTCACAGATACGCCATCATACTTTTCTAGGCAAATGAAAAATTCTAGACTTTGTATCTGCCTGTGGTGATTTTCAGAGTTTGGCTTTCCTTCAGCCATCTGTGAATAATACATAACTACCAGTTAAGTCCTGATCTGTGAAATACACTTGATGCCACCTTCCCACTCTGCTTGCCTACTTTCTTACAACATAAAATGTCTGCAGCCAGAAAAATGTACAAGCATAGTATGAAATATTTGCACTACTTGAAACAAGAAAAAATAATCAAACAATTTCTCACTGATAGAAATTTCTCCAAGTAAGACATGGACATGACATCTTCCAAATTTCACTAAAATAAGTGACAATATACACAGTACCTTTACTGGGGCCAGGAACACAATTTAGGAAAAAAAACAGATGTGACCTAGAAATAGGGTTTCTCATCCAAGGTTTTAGAAGCATGACAGGTAAACCAAGGAATTCTAATATGTTTTCATCTTTATTTTTTAATGTTAGTTTGACCCAGATGAGTTTTGATACCAGCAGTGAAACATGGCTGATGAAATAACATTTAATTGAGATGGAACAAAATTGGGTTTTGGCAGGAAAAAGAGATTCAGTATTAGAGGGCTATAAGCTAGCAAATAAAAATCCCATCTGCAGCTGTTGTCTTTTTCCCAGCTGTGGTCCCATTACTCCAACAAAGATAAAAATCCCATTGATCTGGCACAGGATTTCATTTAATTAAGAAAAAACAAAACAAAACTAAACTAAACCCCAACACCCACTGACACCCTCCCAAAACAAGCAAAGAACCAAGATCCTAACAAACAAAACCACCACAATGTCCTCTCTTTGTTAATTTTAGACCAAATCCAGACCTTTTTATTTTCTATTAAAGTATTTTAACCCATAATTCAACAATTCTAAAAAAGCTCAGTTGACGAAAACATGGAGAATGACTAATTTGATAAGGTTTAGGATGTTTTAGGGTAAGTAGAAAAACCTGTGAAAACAGAAGATTAAGCACGTACTGGTAATATTGTGGATGTTCTAAGTAGTCAAGATGGATCTCTCTGTGCATTCAGAATCAGCTACTGAAATAGAAATATATATGCATTTAAAATTATAAGAGAGGATTAGATTAATTAAATATACCAATAAAGTTCTGGTAGTTTGATTAAACAGCATCTCTGAAAGAAAAGGCATTACTGCTATTAAACAAGTATCATGGACCCAGACATAAAATCAGCATCGCATCAGCTCTGCACTTGAGGACAATCAGTGCATCTGTCAAGTAAAGCTCAGTGGAGGAATTTTTTTTTCTTCTCATATATTTTTTGTCATCACATATGCTATATGATATAGCATATATGGAAGTTAAACCTTGAGGTCTGATGCCATGAAGCACATGTTCCAGGCTATAAGAAAAAACTCTGCTGCTTTAGATGCTGGTAACACTAAAGTATTTACAGATGTAAGACACAGTTTTCTGCATTTTCTTCCACATGCTATTCCACTTCACTGAACATAGAAATGATACAATTTTTATTGGATTATTTTCTCATTAAGACAATAGATATTAGACAGGAACTGATGAGTTTGTGTTTTCAAATGTTGTATGTACTCATGGCTTTATGCTATTAAAAAACTATTGCAAAGTTTCTATCTGGTGGACTGGCCTCAAATTTAAAAAAAATTTAAAACCCTCAATTATTCTTCCTGTATTTTATGTAGATTATTAGCACACATTTTTTGAAATATTTTAAAAAAACTGTTGTTTTATCAAAGCATTTGAAAAAATACAATATTCAAAATTTCATTAATTCCCTGTTGATGTTGTTTATTTTCTATGCACACCACAAACTATGAGAAAAAGACATTTCATTAGTTTTCTATGGAATAAATCAACCTTCACCAAAACTTACACAAATGATATTAAAAAGATAACCTACGCAGAAAAAGTTGAAGGTCTAAATAAGTAAAACTGAAGTGATTTTTTCTATCTTAACTAGGATCACCGAAGATTCTTTTTTAAGATGTAATAAAGGGCAAGCTTCCACTTGCTACACTCTGCACTGCAGTGTACTGTACATGTTCTAGCAGGACTGCTCTGCATCTCCCAGCACTGAAATATTCATATGCCCTAAAATTTTGAAAATATTCCTAGCCTGGTCTTAAATAATTAACTTGAAATGTAGTTAATACAGTTCTACAGATTGGGAGTTATTGTTGGGACAGGGCTGTGTAAGTATCAGGTTACCATGTGGTAATAACTTGTCAATGGAATGGTTATTTATGCACGCTTTTAATTCTACAACAAAGTAATCTGAATGATTTTAGCCTTCAGGAAATAACAGAAAAATCAAACATGGTCAATGTAAATCATTGTTTCCCAGTACAGTATTCACATTTTCAAGACTGATTCCTCTGTATGTTTCATTAACATTAAAAACAAAAAATTAAACACAAAAAATTAAAGAATTTTTTAATGCATACAATCTTAACCATTATCTACTCTGACAACTTTGTAACAGTGATCAATATAGTTACAGAATATATTCTTATCATCTTTACAGATAAAGTGTATTGACATCTTTGCACAAATGCATTCTATTAATTTCATAACGATTCCAGGATGTCTCAAAATCAGACAAAGACAAAAATGCTTTAAATAGAATTTAGATTTGTGTTTGCTGGGTAGATGCACTCGCTAGGTGTACAAGCAGTTAGTCTTGTGAAGTATTATGTCTTTAACTCCTTTTTTACAGATGAATTAACTTTTGGAATAATTTCAACATTTCAAGAGTGATCCATGGGTTTGGGCCACATTTCTTTTCCATTTTATTAGGATACTTTTTTGGTGATGTTGGGTTTTTCAATTTATAGCTCTCTTTACAGAAACTGCCAGCTTGACTCTACATCCAGGATCACAGCCAATGTCCATCATTCTATAATAGGAAAAAGAAATTTAAAACAGCTTGCTCATCAGAATGTTTAATACATCCCATTTCACCAGCCTAAATATTTTTAGGGACAAAACACTAGCAGAAAAGAATAGAACATTGTACTGTAACAGGAAACAAAAGGTATATAGAGGTCTTCAATACTATTCCATATATCATCTTGCTGTTGCAGAACACAAAAATAAGATCTGTCTCTAGCCTTCACAAGTTGTAAAGCATAATTGTATTATGTTTTTTCTAAGGTTGTGCAACTCCTTTAAGGTATTGCAAGCTCCAGAAAGAAATATATCAGGTACAATCATATTGTTTATACCTGCAGAAGGGCATTTTTCTGTCCCAAGAATGCTGCATGTGATTCTAGATCTACCAAGAAGGTACTACGAAATCCTTAATGTGAAAAAAGGTTACTTAAAACTTTAGTATCAAGAGAAATACACAAGCTGCATAGAGAAAAAAGTAAATTCTAATCTTATTTTAGCTAGTCTTCAGGAACTGAATTGGAATCATTTCCCTAAGCTCACCAAAACAGCTCAAAAGAGAAGCAGAGTAAATTGTAAGAAGGGGTACGTGAGAAGGGGAATAGAGAGAACGTTAAAGGAAGGCCTGAATTCTGAAGATGTCTTGCAAATAATTTTGTTCTTACTCTCTAGAGAGGCACCAATTCACCACCTCCTAGGGCAGATCAGACATTTGACTTACTGAAAGCAATATCTGAGACTCCAGGTACATATAAGAGGAAATTAAAGAAAAAAAAATGCACCCTGTGGCAATGAGATGCAGAGAGCTCTTCTGCACAAGGTATGCCTGGCCTTGCCCACCCCAAAACCCAGAGTGCCGTTTTCTTCTTGTATCTCTTTAGCACCACTCATACGCTGTGACATTCCTATTCCAAAGTCTAGGCATAGTCATGGTGTTTCTTACCATTTCTTTGCATTCATTATTTTTGTTTTGCTTTGCTGTATCTTGTAATGTGGTACTATGCCAGCCTTCCTTTTAAGTGGTCTGAAACCTTTTGTGACTTAATTAAACTAATACGATACGTACTCATCTCCTTCCTTTCCACCACTAGGCTTCCTCTTATTTTTTAAATTAAATTCTCCTGATGACAGATGCAAACAAATCACTGCAGTTGTTCAACACATCTGAAAAATATGGAAAAATTTTAGGCATCTCTATATGAATTTATGCAGCTAGGTCCAAGGTTTAACACTTGAGAATGATGACAGCTCTTGCTTCTCATCCAGGTGGATTTCAGTACTCTTACCTGACTCAGCAAGGCACATGTCTCTTTCTCCAAGATGTCACACAAAAAAGGCCAGATCCATGTGAAGAGCAAAAGTGGCAAGGTTTCAATTGCAGTTTTTACTGATCTCTTTCAGGCCTTAGTTACCTAGTTATTATAAGACAGAAATTACGTAAACCTCACTAGTGTATGTTCTGAAATGGATGATATCAAGTGAAATTAAATGAGATAAATTAAACTTCCATTCTGCTGTCTCCATCATGCCATTCAGCAAGACAATGGCAGATTTTGGTTGGGCTTTGCTGTTTGTTTTTTGCACTTGCCATTAAGATACGGGTTTGACAATCAAAATCAACATGTTTATAGACATATTGAAAAACATAGCTGCACAGGGAACCGGGTCCAAATATTATATATACTTCAATCAAGCTTACGGTGGGGAGGGAGAAGGAGGTCATTGCCAGTGAATTGCACAAGAAACAAACGGCTCTTCGCTATTTAGGTATTTAAGCCTGCAGGCTCAAATCCCCGGGGGAAGTCTTACAGGGCGTTGGTGTCCCGGCCGCCCGCGGCGCTCGCAGCAGC
>JAODKT010001744.1:26891424-26910212 GCA_027576195.1 Cossypha heuglini
TTTAAGCTTTGTGTCTGGGAAAGATATTCTGAGGGATTCAGTTCACCTAAATTTGCAAGTTACAAGTACTTTTTTTTTCTTAATCGCTGAATGGCGTCTGACACTTCTTAAGCAGATTCAGAACTTCAGATACCTCTGACCTTCCGTGACTTGGCACTGGGATTTTCTCAGTAGCACATGTGTGGGACACTCAAATTGTTCAGATATTCATGCGGAAATGTGAGAAATGCAATATTGAGATTGGTAAAGAATGAGGAAGCTAATGGCACAGGAGACTGTGAATGGCAGATGTCCTTTCTTCAGCCCTTTGTTCATCAGGGGTGTGCCGCTGCAGTCTCAGTGTGAGGCAGCGATAAACACTTTTGTGCTCTGCTGTTAGCTTCCTCCATCCTTCTCCCCTTCGGGTATGTACGTGGTCCTTGCGCTGTACACATCGGACACCACGAGGAAGGAGCCTTGGTGCCGTCCCGGGAGCCGGGCTGGGCGGCGCCGGGGCGGAGGGAGCTGTCCGAGGTGGCTCAGGGAGAGCCGGGACCGGGCGGAAGGACAGCGCGCAAAAACTCGAGCTGCAGCCAGCGGTGATGTAAAGCAGGGATGGAGTGATAGGGAGCGCAGGATTTAGGTATTGAGGCTGGAGCATGCCTAAATGCCTGGCTCTTCCACCTCTAAAGTGAATTTATTTAGTCTCAGCAGGATCAGATGCTTTGCTTATGCAGTTCTATTGTTGAGAGATTTGGGGTCCCATCAAACCTCCTTTTCCCCATGCATTTGAGAGTAAGATTAAAAAATGCATAGTTCGTGTTGTAACACCAGCACTGCAGAAACTTTTAGTGTTGTGACTATAGTGATTTGCCAGGATTTGGTAAGTGCAGTCGCAACTGAATCTTCTGTTTTGTCTTTTATGATATCCCCTAGCAGTTTATATGCCTTTATTCTCAATAATATTAATGGAAGTTATTCTTTTATACTATAATATTAAGTAGTGATGTCTCACTATAAGAATATTTGTTTCTAGACATGTCAGGTGCATTCACACCTAAATGAAAGGCTCTGCTCTCTGTAACAAGACATAAGAGGACTTGACAGCTGGTTTTAATAGCAATAGTTCTGCATTACTGGAACTGGAACAGTGCATTCTTACAAGAATGAATGTCTCAAAGGGTGAGACAACTCAAAGGTGTGTAAACAACAGAACAATTAGTAACCTATCACTCTGTTGATGGCCTTTCCATAAGCAGAAGGCCACCTGAATCCAGCAAGCTCACCACATTCCTGAGTTTCTTTTGCAAATGTAGACTGCAGCCTCTAAACCCCGAAGACCTATAAAGCCTTTCTAAAAGTAAGTTTCTTCTGTCTTTGGCAAATGCAATTTAAATAGCAAAAGTCCATTCTTGATATGAAGTAAGGTTTCACCATTTTCCATTTCTCCCTCCTTGTACCCTTACCAAAAAGTGACCTATTAGCTTAGTTTAGGCGGTCTTCAGTACCATTTCTTGCTTGTACAATACAGTGGTAAGGTTCCAAACAATGAAGCAGATTTATAGTCTCTTGAAATACACCAGCAAAACCAACAGGAAAGAATTAAAGAGGAATATAATAAAACAAAAGAATTATTGCCTTGTTTCTGACAAGTATAGTAGTAAGCCAAGCATTCAATTCCTTTCTTGAATTCTGAAGCATAACATTTTATTAATTTGGAATTTATAAAAAATGAAGACCAGATATCTTAAAGCAACTGTGGTAGCTTAGAAATTTAAAGAATACTGTTTTCTTCTTGCTGTGCCTCAGAACAGCATAGATGATACTTGTGACTTTTTAAGCCTCTCTAGACAGTGATTATTCTTATATCTGTGTTTCTCTGTAACCCTTGCCAGCAGTGTTCCATAGGATGGGGTCTCTTCAGAAATGTATGAAACAGCAGTTCTGAGAAAATGTCTGATTTTAATTTTAACAATGGAAAGTAAAATGCAGAATTACAAATAATTTCATCTGGGAGTTTCACATACCCCTGAGGATCAAAAATCGTCTAGGCCAGGAAGTCAGCCAGTGAAAAAAGTCAAAGGTAATTGAAGTTAAGCATGATGCTTGTTTTGTTCTTGAAGTGTTTTGAAGCAAAGAAAACCCATCTTTTATTTCTTCTTCTGGCATATAAAGTTTTTCTGTTCTATTATTTGTTTTAACACAGTGTCTGGATTTCACTTTATGTGAGTGAAGTGAAGCTATCACTAGAGCTGAATTTTTATATCTTTGGAAAGAGTGAGCCTAATGTTAATTTACACTCTGCAAAGTCCCCAAACTACCAAAGTCTACCAGTATTATTTTTACATTTGAAGCAAGAACACCAATACTAGTATCAGCAAAATATTTACTGTGTCCAGTTTCCAAATATTATTTAAGGGAAGGTATGACAGTGTAATTGCTGTATTAGCAATTCTTTTTTCTTTTATATTTACATTGTAGAAACCAAGTATAAGGACACTTTCATCTTATATACCCCGTCAAGAAAAGATAAGGTTCAGGTTGAAACTACTCATAAACAGTTGCGCTGTTCAGAATTTTTTTTTTTATTCCACAAATGCCCCATGGGATTTGTGCAAGACATTTGTACTTACAGTCCCACAACATTATCTTGTGTAGTGAGAACACATCTGTATCGCATCTGAAGATCAGGGCTGTATTGGAGTTAGCATTTCAAATGTCATGGTCGTTTCATACTTTTGGAATGGCAAACAACCTGGCCTTGCTTAATCTGAGCTAATTTTCTGGCTCATATATCCGATTTCTCAATGTTCTGATGTGTTCCTTAGTTTCAGAATAACAATGTTTCTGCATTGTACTATCTGTCTATCTTTAGTGTCCACTAAATTGCCTTTCCAGCTGCTTATCTTAGTCACAATCATTCCACTGCTCTTTCAGCAAGAGGAGAGCTAGAACAGAATGTCCTGTTTACTGTCCTTCTCTCTCATCAAAGAAACAATAACAAGGGTCAGAATCTGGCAGATGTTTCCAGTTACTAGGCTTTCGCCTTTCTTATACCACTGCCAACCATTTAGTTTTTTGTGTGTTTTAGGGGCCTTAAATGAAGATGCATTTTTCCTGATGTGCTCTGCTGAGCTAGTATCTATCGGGCTATCCATGTACAAAGGTGCTTATACAGCTTTGGGATAGCAAGCAAAGATTGTGGAAAGAGAACAGAAGATCAGTGGGCTTTTACAAAAGAGGCTGAGAATTCAGGGGGTTTTTCTGTGTGTGTGGCATTGTAATGGTGCCAATGGTGCCATAGTGTGTTAGCCATATAAGCAAAACATTAGATGCTAAAACTGGGGGACATGAGTTTCTGAAATGACTTAGAAAAGGGGTCTAAACAAATGCACTGCTTTACAAAATGTAGTGCTTTTGGAGACGTTATGGAAACAGGAAGACCTATACATGTCTGGATGACTGCATAATTAAAACAGGCTTACACGACATAGATGGATGAGATGAAGGAGAAGGGTAATGATTTCAGAACTGATGTCTGAAAGGTGTCATAAGGAAGGTCTGCAAAAGAAGAAAGACAAGTTACTGTTGTCAGGTTACCTTGCAATTTTACTGTAAAACACAGGAATATGAGATAGAAGGATACCCTCTGGGTTATCATATCTAGCCTCTGCTGCTTCAGGTTACACCATTGTAGATAAAATTCTGTTACATATCATGCTTCATCTTAAAGCTGGATAGGCTATTTGATGCTGTATATCCTCCTAGGAAGCTCTATTCTTCAATATGTTGGTTGAAAGCCTTACAATTTCCACTATAAATGTATTCAGTTTCACTGTGCATCCAATAATTAAAATATTGTTCCATCGCTAGTATTCGACCATTTTCTATATTTCTACCTCACTCATCCCTGAGGGAGAAACTAATTTCTTTCATCTCTTTTCAAAAGGTATGCTTTTCATTCTTTTAATTACCCTATAGTCCTCCTTTGTGTTCAACACTAAATTCACTTTTCCTGAAACCTTAATGAGTTTCACACAGTATTTCCCAAGAGAACAGGTGCTTTTACCAGGACACACCCAAATTCATGAAGAAATGTAGGTTGTGTAGCTGCTGGGAAAGAATTGTCATTTTCCCCAAATTGTTTAATTTATGACATGATGTTGTTTATAAAATAAATAAATTTGTTATGTTGAGGTTGTAAGCACAGAACTTCGCAAACATAATAAATCAACAAGTTTGTTGAAAAACTGTGAAAAAAATTTATCTCTTGTGCAACCTAGTTTATTTTTACAGTGGTAGATACTGTACAAGAGTTCTAGCTAGATGAAGCACAATTGCAAGGTTTTTCTTGTTCCTACAGCAGTATATTTTTTTCTTGGCTTTCTCTGAAGGAAGTTACATCTGCACATGGAAAATATTTGGAAGATATGTACAGGTGGAATTCATCTACAGTCTGTTTAAATAAAGGAGAGGAAAGCAGAGTCCAATAGGAGACATTGTTAAGTAATCAAACTGGTTAGCTCTTTGCGTGTTTGGAGGGAGTACTGGTTCAGATTCAGCAGAACTGTGGTCGCATAGTCACAGGAAAATAGCAATTTTATAGCCATAGAATATTTCAGTTTTCCTGGCTGAGTGAGCTAACTGCCCTTGATTTGACTAAATGTGAGGTGTGCTTTGTGCAGAGCTGCACAGCAGAGTGGCTGGTCTGTGTCAATGGTGACTGCTACAGGCAGTTATTATTATGTTATTAGACTCATTCCAGGTTCCTGCAGCACGGAATGTAGCAGGAGTTACGTGGGTTTGCTGTTTGCGGTAGCCTTCAAACCTACTCTAAGTAAAGGGAGTACACCCACACTGGAGAGGCTGATTTTTCCCCCTCTGGCCAACACTCCACCTTGCCTTCATTCCTGAAGGTTCATCATAGGGAGTCACTGTCTACCTGAATTTTTCTCACACTGCAGTCAGATGACAATGTGTTACTTGTGTGAAGGAATTTACAACCACTGAACCCTCAACAGGATAATCGGAGAGCATCAGGGAGAACAAACACAAATTCTTTTTTACATTGCTACTAAATATTCTTCAGTAAACCAAGACCTGATATGGGAACTTTCTTCTGGAAGATTTCTGAGAGAACTTTTCTTCACATGTCTTTGTAAGCAAGCTGGTAGTCTGGCTAACACATGCAACCAGAGAGTTAAGATTAGTTGTCATATAATTATACCCCTGAAACTGTATACCTTAGTTGTTTTCTAAGAATCTTCTTTTTTCAATCAACATCAGTATGTTTATTGGAATATATATTGTCAAGTAGAGTGTAAAAGAGTAAAAAGTGTAACACTAGAAAGTATTAAAAATAATTCCAAAAGAGCTGAAATAATACGTTTATAAGCATTAGTAATATATTCTTCCCCACCCTCTAAGTGTTCTATAGTTGGCACTGTATTTCTTTGCACTGAGACAGCCAGTGATAAGAGGAACTCTATGGAGAGAGTATACAAAATTGATTTATAAAATATTACTAAAGGACTGAGAATATATCACACTGAAAAATGTTTCCTGCCTGTGCTGCAAGTTGACATGTTATATTGAATATTTTGTATTGCTTTTGGAACCAAGTCAGTGAACTTTGTTTGCTAGCCTTTTCGGTTCCATGAATTATCTACTGTGAAGTTAATCCAGTTAAAACTCACCAAAATGATAGAAGCAATTGTGTTTTAGCCTGTCACGTGTGTGCCGCATATAATGTGAAATTATGAAGAGCTTAATCACTTAGTTAATAGTACAATAGATATTAAATAATACCAGGTTTGAACAATGTGACTTTTTTTTTCTTCTTTCAGTGCTGTGTCAAAGCAAAATTTCTATAATACCCACACTGTCTATCAGCATCAGACAGGGTTGCTAACTCTGCTTTAGTGAAAAGGAATTTCCATATTATGAAATTTTAAGAAAACAGGAAAAATAAATACCACAGTTTTTTTGGGTTTTTTTTCAAATCGCTCCATGTACTACAGAACAGATCATTTCACAAAACAGATTATTAGTTCTGCAAAAATATGTGCTGGATTACTTTTCTCATTGTCTTTATGGTTCATTCCTAAGTTTCATTCACATAATAAGGTCATTGGGAGGTGAAGGTGATATGCTGCTTCTTCAGTGTCATGCACACTGATGAAGAATTCCCTATCAGTTAAAACTGTGCATCCCAAACCAGTGTTCTCATCCATGAGTGTATATAACATGAGGGAGTCCTATCTGTTAGACAGCATTTTTTTCTGTTTTATATTCTCTTTCAGTGAGAAATAGAAGCAGGCATGTCTATGTGTGGACTTTGGTTATCTGTTTCTAAATTGTGAGTTGTTCTGCCTGTGAAGGTAAAGAAAGTAAAGGGACATGGTATCATGCCATCTTCTTATCAGGGATGTAATCAGGTTCTGAAGAGCAACTAACCCACAATGGTTATGATGTAAAAGCAAATAAGTACAGAAATATCATACTGCATGTCCTGAACAGATTCAAATACTCGGGGTTCAAATTCAAAGTCTGCATTTTGTTGACCTCACATAATTATACAAAAAAGGCTTCAGGCTTTAGCTATCACTTCCTGTAAGACTGTAAATGGTCTCCACGATGCATTGCTTAGGGAGCTGCTGAATGGCCAGCACATTTTTAAAAGTTTACAGTAGCTGTAGGACAATCTATGATACACCTCATAGGTTATGCGAATTTTTTAACAGAGTGTGTTTACTCATTTCCAAATCTGTGTCATGAAGGTATTGAAGAAGAATGTAGTAGCCCTATAATTGTTCCCATACAAAGAATTTAGACACCATTTCAGAAGGAATAGCAATATGCAAAGAGACACTCCAGATGAAGATCAGATGTAATAAATTACTGTTCACCAGATACCCAGATGTCACAGAAGTAATTTTGCAGATAGACAGAAACCTCGACATCATGGTCTCTCAAGACACATTTTACCTAATTTCTGTGGTGGTGTAACATATATACCCAGGCCAGACTGATTCTGCCACCTTATTACACACAGACATCATCTCCTAGGTCCTGTAAAGCCTCAGGCTTGGTAGATGTGGTGGATCTAGTGCTACATACAGTGGAGCCAGTTGCACATGCTAGCTAACTCCTTGCAGCAATTTCTGCTCCCCTTTTTCTGGGTAACACAATGAAGAATGGCTCATCCTATAGAGAGGAAACATATTCCCTCCAGCCTTTCAAGCTGGGACTCCCTGAAAGATGTGTGCCAGCGGGTTTCACTTGGTGTGCTTATATTCAGTGATTTTATTCTGCTCTGTTTTTCTTCTCTTGTTCCTCTCGTCCTCGTTCTTTGCTTTGCTTCATCTGTATTTACACCATTTCTTTGAAGGATTTTCTGTCTGTTGCCAAGCTTACAAAAAGCCTTATGTGCTACCTGGAAGTATAGTAACAAGGAGTTAGGATATGTGTTGTTTCATATTGGTTCAGACAGGAGAATTGTCCTGTGGCCTTTATTGTGCATTGCAATCCCAGGGACCCAGACTGCACCTTTCACTTGCTGTCTTTGTGGCTGCTGGGAGAGGAAATGTAGACACCATGCTGTACAGCATGTGCTGTACTCTGCACAGTTACAAGTTTTTTCCTTAAATTAAATTAAAGATATGGGATTGTACAGTTTATTCCACCATCATTCTTCGCGTCTGCCCAATATTGCAGAAATCTGAAGCTTAAGGAGTATGAGTCATTGAGCTGTAAGTAAAGGATTGCTCTTGTGGTAAAAGTCATAACCTAACTTAGCCATGTGGACAAAAAGGAAAAGAAAGAGAAGAGATAAAAGAAAAGAAATAAAACCAATATATCATGGACAAGAAGAAAGGTGGAGTGGTTGAAACAGGAAGATGGAGAGGGCGAATAAGAAAAGTGGTGTTTTGCTCTTCAAAAAGTAGAAGCAAATTATTCCATAAATAAAAAATAATAATAATAAAAAAATAGAAATAAGGAGGAATGCTAATATATAGAAGGAACTTTGCAGACTATAGTGGATTTTAAGGTTGCTAAAAGTAATTGTCCATTGTCATTTCAGAAATAATGGAGTTATCAGTAGCATTCATCTAGAGAAATTGAGATTTTTATAAGACTTTGTCTCTACCTAGGGCTGCTATAATCAATGTGATGTTAAAAGCAGTGGTTACCATGTGAAATATGTTTATGCTGGACCACACTTCTTTTTGTGCTTTATAATTCCCAGAAGAAATTTCCAAGTTTAACTTGGTTATTGAGATGAGGATTAAAAAGTTCTATATATGTCAATTTTCAGTACAAAAGTAAGTTTATTCTCCTAAATTTCTAATATTCTCTTGTTAGTGTTACAAAATAAAATTTCTTATATTGCTATGATATATTCAAGCAGCATATGCTAGATGCTAACTGCAGTTGAAAGGTAGCTGCATTTTATTGTAGTTTGGCATACTGCACAAGTTAATATGGATATAAGTGGTCTGTCTGGTAAAGAAATTCCATGAATAAGGAATTGAGGGCAATAATGTAATTTCAAGAGATTGTTGGAACTCTGTTCTCAGCTATTGTCATTAGATAAATAATATCCTCAACAAAAAAATCAAACAGAACCGGTATAAATCTATAGATGGAAAATCAACCCTGCTATAATTTTGAGAGCATGTTTTATAGTGAAATCTAAAGAAGTGGAAAACAGAACACTCAAGAATGAAAACAAGGGTGAATCTTTCTACCTGCTAGCAATCCTGCTGCAAATACAATGATCAGAATTCCATCTGGTAAAATAGGACAGTCACCATATAGAATGAAAGGCGGAGGGTTAGAACATGTCCTAGTGATACCTGATAAAAGTAAAGTGGCATTACACAACTTGCTGTAAGGACTCAGTTCAGTCTTGCTGCAATTTAAGCAAATGTCTATGCTAAATTGCATGAATGGTCAGAAGACATGGAGATTACCTGTATGGTTAGATCCAGCTGTTTACTCTAGTGCTTTCAGGATCAAAGTCTTAGCAACTAGCTTCAATTCATGTAACCATTTTACAAATGGAATTTTATCTTGCTTGGGCTTATCTAAAAGTGCAGAGTAAATATTTTCAACCCATCTAATTCAGTCCCTAGATTAGAGATCATTGTGTCTTATCATTCATTAATCAAGGTCATTTGCATAATATTTCAAATATCTTCAAGGCTATTAAGATTCAAGATTGCTCCAAGGAATTTAAACTGTCTGTATTCACTGGCAGAGATTACACCTTGATCAGAAATCTTAATAGTTGACTAGAGCAGCTCATTCTCATGGAAGGTTACCTGGTTCATTTTCCATCTCTATTTATAGGAAAGTTTGGTTTTTAATCTGCCTTAATTTTCATTTAGCTTGATTTTGATTATGAAGTGTTTTGACTTGTTCTTTCATTGGATGTGGTTAGAAACTGGATCTTTTGATCTCAGTACATTTAGGACTGAAGCATTTAGGACAACGCTCATATGTGAAGCAACAGTTCTAGTGGTTTTTAGGCACTGAAGAACACATTTCTTGTAACGGTCATTTTAATTTGAAAACCATGTTGGAATGGTAAATAAAGATGTTGCCTGTCAAACTGAAGAATTTTGTGTTTTGGCCTATGATTTTTTTCTTGTGGTAGAGCTCTTATCCATGACTTGTCTCAGAAGTGAGAACGATCTGATAATTCAAGTAATCCAAAGATAAGAGGATGTATAAAAGTGTCTTGCGCCATGGCTAAATCACTGATTGAATTTATAGTCTGGTATCTGCGTTGTGAAATGAGTGTGAAATGAGCAGAGCATATTTTTGTTGATCTGTTTCCTGGAAGTTATTAAATTAATTTAGTGATTACAGTCACACTCTTTCCTAATTACGTAGAACAGCAATTACTGAAAGTGGTGCTGCTGGGTAGGCTTATTTTCACCAATGGAAATCATCTGAAGTATTTATGTCACCATCTCTCTTTAATGTTTGATAGTGTTTATATAGTCCATTGATTTTTTTTTAATACCAGTTATGGGTCTTCTAACACTAGCAAAAGTGAGTAAAGAGTCGGTATTGGACTGGACTGATAATCAGGCACCTAATCAAATTTTTCCAAAGACATACCTAAACACTGCTGCTTCAGAATTATGTGTTATTACTTTGCTTATCATTAGAAAAGGAAATATCTCTTGTCTGATTTGCTTAAGAAGTTCTACCATAGCTGTGAGAATATGTTTATTACTTGCTCTTTTTGTTCTGCTATATTTTCTCCTTG
Organism: Cossypha heuglini; assembly: GCA_027576195.1. NCBI lineage: Eukaryota > Metazoa > Chordata > Aves > Passeriformes > Muscicapidae > Cossypha > Cossypha heuglini. The sequence continues at coordinate 26,901,686 of JAODKT010001744.1, forward strand.
TCTCATATGTCTCTACTGTAAATTACATCCAATTTGCATAACATTTTTATGTCCCTTTTAGGTATTGGAATTGGCGTGCTGGTACGGGAATATGGCAAACTGTCTAACTTGGATAAGGTCTACTTTGCATTTCCTGGGGAAGTGCTGATGAGAATGCTCAAACTCATCATTCTGCCATTAATCATATCAAGTATGATCACAGGTATGACTGAAAATGTACTGTTAGCTTACAGAGTTATCATTGTGGGTTAGCTTTCTTTCAAAAGGAAATAACCCCTAAACACAGCTTGATGGAACTCTATACTGAGAATATATATTTCATACCTTTAGATTACGTTATTTCTGTATATAATGAGAATGAGAAACTGTTTGGAAGGATTAGGACTGTTATCTATGACATTATAGAGCTGTGAGCTAATGACTTTGCAAATTATAGATTCTTGTATCTCTCCCTATTTTCAAAATTGGTTAAGCAGTTGCAAGTTCAAAGCTGCAACTGCATATTCTGAGGTACAGAGTTAACTGTTATGAATAGTCTTGTGATGCCATTTCACAAGCAAGGGAAAGCTGATCTCATAACCTACTGTCACAAAAAGAGGACATTCATGACTTAGACTTCCTTGGTCTCAGCAAACTTCTATGAGGTGCCTTGCATGAGTTCTAGCATTCACTGAATATTTCTATGAGTCCACTTGTACTTCCCCAAAACTGAAAACTCCTTTGAACCAGGCAAGTTCTGTGTGGCCAGGAAGGGGTAATGGAAGGAAAAGTAAAGCTTCCATCTTCTGGGAAAAGCAAGCAAACTGTTTGCTGGAACCCTGCCGTTAAAGCTAGAATTTGCTAACAGTTCACCCGCAGGGAAAACTTTGGAAAGATTTGGTGGAGAAAACCCAAAGTAAAGAGACAGAACTGACCATCAAATAGCCTTTCCTTAGAAATAACTTTTTTCAAAAAAGGGAAAGCCAAGCAAAATTTTCTTCATTCTTTAGGTCTTTGCTGAGGGTGCAAGGATTGTAACTATTTTCTTTCAGCTTCTTGCTATGAACTAAGACACATTGGTCCCTATACTCTCCGTTTTCATCTCCACAAAACCTGTTTTGACAACATATTCATGTCCAGGTGTTTGTTGATTGGTTAGGTATTAGTGAAAATGCATCAGGCATTTGACTAAAGAAAAGGAGAGAATGTTGTGATCAGAAAATGAAAGGGGAATTTCAATCATGTTATGAAAATGAATTCAAGAATAGGGTATTAAATACAAACTTTCAAGCTCTCCAAAGTTGATCACTAATTTCATAGCAGCACACCCCAAAACGAGTGTACAACAATCAGTTCTTAAAGGAAACTGTCAAGGCCTTTTGAGCATATCTGTAATGTAGGATGAGAGGAACCCAGTGTTAGAATTATAATGGAGAATGTCAAGAGCTGCAAGATCCAGAATGGAAAGCTGCCAAAGGCAGAGTGAGAAATGATGACACAAAATAGTCAAGGGCTGTGTCCAAAGGAATGAAGGGAGGTTAAACAGTTGCTGGTGTGTATAGGAGAGGAGAACCTTAGTCTGTGATAGGACATCCAGGAAAAGCTGCCAAGATAAGACTAACACTTTTCTTTTTTTGAACAAGCTTTTATTTGTGAGTGAAGTCGGGCCCATGACTTCAGAAATAAATTATGTCATTAGGTCATGAAATTATTAAATCTATCCCTGTCCAGCACTTGCAGGGGAAACAAGAATCATCCTGTTAAAAAATATTGTGCTTTTTAATATATAATGTTCTGGTATGAGTAAACTGCATTTGTAACTACTAACACAAGCTTGGATTTTTCAGATTGCAGATTACAGTCAAATACAGAAATGACTGTATGCCAGGGTCAGAATCAGAGCATGTCATGGTGAGAATGAGATGCTCTGGTTCTGACTTTGGCATATCTAATTTCCGTAGAAAGTTAGGGCATATTTTTTCTACACTTCTATATTAGGATTTTAGGCAAGGGAAAGGAAACAAGATAGATAAAAACAGAAGCTGCTTCAATGGAGTATGTAGGGCTTTGCAAATGAACCACAAATGTCTGTGCATTATGGTTTCACTATTCACCCGTATCTGTCCTCAGGATGTTGATGAGATATTGCCTCTTATAAAATAGGTATGTTAACCTTCCAAGCATCAGAAATGCACATTTGAATTGAATAAGTAAACCTGTGAATTATTATGAAACCTACTAGTAATTTTTCTTCTTTTGTACAGAGTCATACAGAATGATTGAGGTTGGAAGGGATCTCTTGAAACTATCTAATCCAATGCCAATGCAGAGTGTCATGGTTTGATACTGGCTAAAAACTGGACAGCCGCAAAAGTGGTTCACTCACGCTATTCTATTATAGTTGGGCAGAGGAGAGGGAAAAAGAAAATTAACAAAGGGCTCATGAGTTAAGATAAAGACTGGGAGAAAAATACTCTAAGGGCTAATCAGGTTCAAATGTAAAGGTGTAATATAAATTTATTATTATCAGAGTCAGAGGAGGATAATGAGAAGTAAAATAAACCTTTAAAACACCTTTTCCCCTGCCAGCCCCTCCTTCCTTCCCAACAGCACAGGAAGAGAGGACATGGGAGTTTTGGTCAGTTCACCACTCGAGATCTTCTGTTCACTCAGGGAGAGGAATCTTTTCTCTGCTATGGAAGGGGTCCCTCCCACAGGCAAACAATCTTCCCAAAACTGTTGTGAGTCACTCGTTCATGGGGTGCAGTCCTCTAAGGACAGGCTGCTCTAGTTTGGAAGCAGGGCCCTCTCTCTCTATCTCTGAAAGCAAGGACCTTCTCTCTCTATCTGTGGAAGCAGGGCCCTCCCTATCTCTAGAAGTAGGGGTCTGCATAATACATATATTCCAAGGAGGTGGACATCCTCAGAACACATCTGGTCCCACCAAAGAGAACTAGCCAGCATGCAGATTGTGGTGCTTTTCTTGTACATCTGACGTTTAATCAAGAATGATGAGATTTCTTTGTGGGAAAGTACTTTTGGGTCTCATTCTAGAAAAGGTACCACCAAATGCAGAAATACGTGACCTTGCCACTAACAGTAAGGCAAACGGTGAGCTGTCCTGTTTTCAGTTACAGCTGCAGACAAATCCCGGATCTTCCATAAAGTTTTCATTCCCCTTCTTGTTCACTTCTTTACAGTAATTTTTGAAAGAATGAATTTTGTGTTTGATCTGAAAATTCAGAATTTTAAAGAGGTCATGTGGTCTAATTTGACTTCAGTAAGGTTTTTGACACTCTCCCATAACATCCCTACAGAACAACTGATACAATACTGGTTAAATAATTGCACAGTGCCACAAATTGAAAACTGTTGGAATGGGCCGACCCAGAAGGTTGCAATCACCAGCACAAGTCTGGCTGGAGACAAGTCAGTAGTGATGTACTCCAGGATTCAGGCCAAGTCTGTTTAACATTTTATCAATGATAAAATACACTGATGATGGAGCTGAGTGCTTCTTCAGCAAGTTCACAGGCTTGTTCAGTAGCAGGGAAACCTTGTTCCAGCTTTCCAACACTTGAAGTGGCCTGCAAGAGAGCTGGAGGGGTCTTTTTTACATGGGCATCTAGTTCTAAGAAGGGGGTGATGGATTTAAACTGAAAACAAGTAGGCTTAGATTTGATAGTGAAAAGAAGTTCTTTACTGTGAGGTTTGTGAGGCACTGGAACAGGATAACCCATGAAGTTGTTTGTCCCATCCCTGGAAATGTCCAAAGTCATGTTGGATGGAGATCTGAGCAACCCATCTAGTGAAAGATGTCCCTGCCCTTAGCAGATGTGTTGGAACTAGATGATCTTTGAGGTCCGTTCCAACCCAAACCATTCTATGATTCCATGATACAAAGTATGTCACCAAGACATTTTTGAAAATGCAGTCTGTGGTTTTCTTTTTTAGGATTATAATGTCTTAAAAGGTAACATCACATCCTGAAAAGAAACAGCTATGCTTTAGAGATGGGGAGCTGTGCAGAAATGCATGTCCTAAGACCAGATCCCAATCCATTTGCTCACAATGATGTAAATCAAGCGAAGAGAGTGGAGGTTGGAATTACTCCTTGAGATTTCAGGATTTTCTGCAAAACTTAAAAGTATTTGTAATTTTAATTTGTTGGAATAAATTCCATCTTAATGGGAAAACCCTCACTGATTTCCTCAGTTAAATCAGGAACATGCTTCTTCTTTCTCCTTGGAGCTCTAATTAGAGCAGAAAAACCCTTATCTCTATTTTCAGATTCAAAACACAAAATTCTCCCTTTGGTCAAATGGAGGGCTTTGTAGAATGTGGTTTTCATTCACAAACCCAGCTCTTTTGAGTGTAAGAGAGGAAGAGCATTGTTTACATACTTATTTAGTGTACAAGTTGCAATTTGTGGAATTTTTCCACTAACCTGCCTGGAAGAAAACTGACATAAGCACCAAGTATGTATTTGTTTTAAAAATTTTGGTTAGGAGGACCTTGCTTTGGGGATGGAATAGTTTAAATAGTACTCTGCCTCAGAGCCAAATTTTAATTGTTCTCTTCTAATCATAATCATTTTAATGGTTCAGATGTAAACTTATTGACTCTGACCCAAAAGTCTACCCCTGATAATTCAGTTGAAAATACAGAACTCTTTTATCTATCCATGAGATTTCTATACCTCAAATTAGTTAATAGCACACTAATGCATCATTCATATCAAGAAATTATTTTTATTTTCTGTCTGCTGCTGTAGAGACATGGGAAAATTGAAAATGAAAATCAAAAGCCTAGAGTGTTACTCAAGATCATGCTATGCCATCAGAGCTACAGCTGTATTGACTGTGGGGACTCCACACCCCATTACTTTTTTTGAAGTAATGCTCTAAAAGAAGAAATATTAGACAAATACAATATGTTATTTTTAGGTGCCCTGTAGGGAGAAAGAATTGAGAGGAGTTTCTTATATGCTTCATGGGAGTTTTGAGACTTAAATCTAATAATTTTGGGAGTACATACAACATAAAATATCTTTGAAAGTCTTGGAAATTCACAACTCTAATTTCATTCTGAGAACAAAAATTCCCCAGAGATGTGCAGTGTATTTCAGCAAGGGTGCATACTGAGCAGATTAGTCCCCTTTAATCACTTTTAGCTTTCTTTTTCATGAAGTGAGATTCACACAGTATGCAATGGCAGGCAATGTTTGCAAATCTGTTTTCTGTCAGGATCACAGCAGAACTTAGGTTGGAGACAGATGTCAAGTTTCCTGAACAGTTTTTCCCTTGTACTTGGAAAAACTGAGGAAACTTACATGCCCAGTCTGAAGCTTACCAATCCACATAAACTATCTGCCTTATTTTCTGTAGCTAAGTTCCTTGTTAGTAGCAAGTATCAGGAAATCTGGATCTTAGCACAACACCCCCAGACATCTAGATACTATGAGAACACCAGGGGTCTGCTTGCCATCACTCTTCAATCAGTCCTTCTTAGATGGATGCCTGCCACATTGATTTTCAGACTATAAGCCGTAGATCTTGATCTACATGGAGGTCTTTCTTCTTCAGGGCTAGAATGTGTTCTGTCAAAAAATTCACATCACATATGATAAATGACCTTTCTTTGATGAAGTTTCCAGAGTTATCCATAAATGCCAAAATTTTAGCTTTGTGTTAAAAGATGTGACACATAGCACAGCAGACCCATGTCTCAGATCTCAGCATTAATGACATGATTTTATCAGCTATTCAATATCTGTTTCAAGCTTTGCAATAATCTCTCCCTCATTTCTTATCTTTCCTCCCTGACAAAATGTTAATAAAGCTTTTTCTTATGTTTCTGACCTTCCCTACACTTTTGGCCTTCACAGACAACTTCAAAGGGGCTAGAACAGATGCATGGGAGTTTCCTGCATTGTGAATTTGTGCAGGCGCAGCTATGGAGAACACCAGAATTTCTTAAAGCAATTGATGAGGCATTTGCAGGTACACATGGCATACCTCAAGAACAGTGGAAAAAAAGACAGTATCAATTACCTCTCTCAAGACAGCTTTATGTGAGCTATAAATTACAGTGGCTCCTGAGCTGCGGGTCTGGCAAAACTATCAAGCTTCCATTACTATAGAAATAAACTCTTGCTTTACTCCAGGGCCTGCTTTGACTACTGGTCCACTGCAGTCTGAAGCATCATGCCCATTCCAGTTTTCTCAATGCCAAATACACACTTTTACTTGCATTTACTACTAAAGGTAATGATTCCACCACAAATGTGGCTTATTTTGACAACTGCTTGGGAGATAAAAATATCCTAGTGAATTACCAAGGCCATGTGACTTTTCCTTTGCAGAGTCTGCTATTTTCTCCGCATAAAGTGTTTGTTAGATTGTGACTAATGAATGGACGTGTTGACTAGATTATTTACCCTTTTCAATTGTTCAAAATTAAATTGTTACCTGCCTTGGATCTGTGTTGGATCTATGCCTTGGAAGATAATAGTTTGTTTTATGACAGTGCCAAAGGATTTAGAGAATGAAAGCAAAATACAGAAAATGGAAAACTACATATTTCCCGTGTGGGAAACAGAGGTAGAATGCAATGAGGGAAAAAAAAAATTTGAATTAATCAGATTATTTCTATTTCTCGTGTTTATTTTTGAAAATCAGAACAGTTCAGAATTTTTAAAATACTTATTTATTTTGCCTACTTTATTTGTAATTTAAGTTAGAATACACTAAGACTGTGGTGATGCCCTGGAATAGACCTGCTAGTGCTATATTGTATATAAACATTGTATGTACATTACAGTATTGTAAAGGAGTACAGATAAGGAAATGGCAGGAGGACAAATCTGTTTTTTTTCCTATAATACAGGGCATCCAAATCCTTTTTTTATCTGGTATCATAATTTCTGTGATGGCAGCTGCCTCAGCAGTTTCCATTTCTACAAGTCCAAGAAGCGTAGCTATTGAGAGATGCTCCATTACTGAGCCATCCTTAGCAGGCCCTGTGCATCACCAGCACAGTCCTTGGGAAATTACTGATCTAGCTTAACATACTTAGGGACTGTCTTCTGAACTACCTGCATGTTCTTTGTATGCTTTGCTGTTTCTTGAGCTAAGAGATCTTCCAAGAAAATCAGATCCATTTGATAGTATTAGTAAATTAGTTATCTGGGCTCAGACAGGAGACTCACCTCTTCCCTCTGTATGATTAATTGTGTGAGGGTCAAGGAATGTTACAGTACTGTTAATGAGTTCTGCCTTCAGTTGTACTGAAGGATGCTAGAAGTTCTGTCCATGTGCAGTCATTGAGGCAGGCAGGATAGCAGAGTCATGGGTTATTAATGGACAAGACTTTGTGCCCATCTTCTTCAGATTACTCATATCATAGTCATCTTCTCCTTTCCCATCAATATCAGTTGACCTTATACAACTGAGATAGCCCCTACATTATTTAAGTTTTTAAATTACAGTAATAAAACTTTGAAGTGCACTTCTGGTTCATGGAGCATGATTACCACCAGTTCTCAAGGGCAAAGAGCTCCAACGCAGCAGCCATTTTGTGGCACCAGCTGTCACTGCCTCCTGTCCGAGCCATATCCCTGTGGGCGCTGCTGGTGGCACCACTGTGGATGGGTCTAAAGTCAGTTGGTATCTTCTGCTGTTCTCTTGTGGACCTCAGGACAACAACAGCAACTGTTCCACTAGTAAACCAGATTTCAGTCATCTTTTTCACTCAAATTCCCTACAAGTAGATACCACAACTGACTAAACATGCAGTGTCATGTTAAAGGGCTTTTTTAAAATCTTGTATACCTATACATTTTGCCACCAATAATTTTGAGGAAATTCAAGTACTTTCAATACTACAGGTTTTCTGAATACACTCCATACATGTATCAGCAGCAACAGTGCAGGGGCTGTATTTCTGCTACATCCTTGAACTGAATCTGATTTCTGTAATGAATCTTACTAACCTGTCCGTCTTGGCAGATAGATGTGTCATCTTCCTTCCTTTTAAGTTTTTCTTGTATTCCAACCAAGAAACATCATTTCTCCTGAAAAGGCATTACCTTCAGATTATATAACCTCTAAGAGCTTTCTAGAGAAAAAATTAAAATGTTCCTAGAAGTGATGAATAGAAGACAGTACTAATACCCTCTTCGTCTGCATATCTCCAATAAGCTCTGTAGGGCAAGATCATAATACAACGATTGTGCCAACTGCCCAAAAGACAGCACAGTAGCCCCTTAGCAAACTGATATCCAGGGTCAGAATTTTTTCTTTAAATCTTATCTGAAATGCCCTCTGTTTTAGAATTATTTTAACCCTTTCTTTGCTATACACTGTTCATCTCCCATTCCACTCTATCTGGCATTTAGAAAGAATTTACTTTTTCAACCTCGTTTTAAATGATCCAAGACATCTCTCAGAGATATCAACAGTATCTCTCAATGTTGTAACCATTGTTGCATTGCACACTTCAGTCTGTTTGTTTGTTTTCAAATAATCTTTTTTCAATGCCTCTCCAA
>JAODKT010001744.1:26921204-26950662 GCA_027576195.1 Cossypha heuglini
TCCATCCATCCATCCATCCATCCATCCATCCATCCATCCATCCATCCATCTATCTAATCTACTGATGCTAAATATACTGCTTTCTGCTGAAAGAAACACAACATGATCTGATTTTAAGCATCAAATTTTATAATTTTGTTTATAGCAGACAACTTTTCCTTAGTATGCTGTAGTATTGAAATGCTTCTATGCTTTTTAATAGGAATATGTTCCCAGAGAATCTTGTTCAGGCCTGTTTTCAACAGGTAAGTTTGAATATACCTCTTTATTTCTGTAGTTTTCACTGTTAACCACAAATTATTTTCCTATGTCAAAAAAAAAAAGTTGTCAGGCAAGACTTATTTCTGAGAAGTCCAGGAATATCTTCATCTCCTATAAACTGGTGGGGGTTTATGGCATCTTGGTTCCATTTCCATTACAATAAATAATCTACTATCAGCTATTAAGTCCCATAAAGACACTGTTTAAGAGTTGGATGCAGAAACCTAGCACTGTGTAAGACAAGATTTTTCCTTTTGGCACAACAGGAGTTAAAAGAACCATCTTATGTGGATCAGTTTCCTTGTTCTTAAGACTCCCTCTATGTCTGATGAAGCCTGTGTAAGTTAGCCCTCACCATGAAGTGTCTCACATCTAATGTCCATTGCCAGACCAAATCCTTTGAAGGAAAAGGCTGATAACTAGTAGTCTGTTCGAGACATCTTTCAGGAAAAGTGAATGTTGCAAGACGAAAGAGGAAACTTCTGTCTATATATTAGACTTACCAGTTAACCTTCCCCAGAAATTTGTATCAGATATGCTCCTGTGCACAGCCCACTTTATAAAACTTCTTCATGTAAAACATCTCTCATCATTACTGGCCACCCAAAACTAAGGGGACAGGCCGACTCTTTTAGGGATCCTTGACAGAATGATGGTGGCACTAAGCTGTAGTTACTATTGAAGTCTTATTTTCTTAATGGATTATGTTTAGTATAACGCCAGACTTACAACCAGAATAGCCCTGTATTTCTATGAGCAGAATCAGTGTAGTACAGTTTTATAATAGCACCATTTAACTTATGTTTTCTAATCACCTGGAGCACTGCATATTTGGTCAAATCTTAATACTTGGTTTGCTGTATCAATATAACAACCATAATCTAGGCTGGAAAAACATATAAAGGAATACAGATTGCTCACTTAGTCCTCAGAGGAAGCAGACAATGATGGAGGCATCCCAGGCCACTGGGTCTCACTGTCCTGCAGCAGTTTTAGTCTCAGTTACTCATTGAGACTTCCACCTGCTTGATTTTATGGATGGCGTACTTGCTGCTGTTAAACTTCCCTGTTCTGTGACTGTGTCATGAGCACCACTTGTCTGGCTAGGTGCCTGGAACATTTAAGACAAATAAGGAGAGGAGTAGTCAGCCTAGTGCCAGGAATCTGGAGGCTAGTAGAGAGAGGAAGAGTAAGTCTGTTTGGTTTGTCTGCTTGGTGCACAGGACCTTGAAGACCTGGCAATGAGGGGAGAGGGAAATATGTAACCCATTTGACCACAAAGAATGGCTGTTTGCCTAGTTTAATGGCCTTAGTTATGCTAACCACGTCACCAAGGGCCTGGTTGCATCAGGTGCATCTGCTCTACAGACCTCTCCTGGAATGGCTGTCAGCAATTCTCTCCAGACTGTTTGTTCCAGCAAAAAGTCTAGCCATTGTCAGGAGCTCTAGCTCATTCCCCCCAAGACTGCAGCACATCCATGGGATATCCAAGATGCTGGAGAGCAGAATTTATGGCATATTATTTGTGAGTCTCTTGTTTGAACTTCTGAGGTACAGATGGCTCACATGCATTGGGAAATAAAGTAATTTGTCTATGTTTTCTACCTTCAAGTCAGATTGGTTAATTTTTCTCTTATTTTTTCTGGGCAAAGGCTATGCCTTCATCTGTTCTTCAGTTTTCTCATGTTTCTAAATAAGTTCGTCTGGATTCTTTTTAAAAAACTTTTCCAAAAACTTTTTCAGTATAAAACCAAACGTGAAAAAGTTAAAGCTACAACTGCTGTGGATAAAAATAGCACCATGTTTCGAGTACGACCTCCACATCCTCCACGACCTTCGAGTACTACAATGGCTACAACAACAGAGGCTTCAGAGGTGCGACCTTTATCCTTTTATTCCTTCATAATATATGAAATAGGGAGAAGGGGCACACACTAAATATGGTTTAGTTCATGTGGCTAGTGATGAAGAAATGAATGGAAATAGCACATAGATGGATTTTAGCAAGAGCGTAAAAGTTAATTGGTAAATGCTTAGAGGTCATTGCGAGTATTTTCCAGTAGGTTTAAGAACATCATAGGAGCCCACAGGGAGTTGACCAGTCCAAAGATAATACATACCTGCTTATAAATTGTCAATTTTCTGAGAAAATCAACACTCACTGTGGAAAGACTAGATGTATATCACCATGAGATGTTTGGGTAACAATCACTGTAACTGTAAGCACTAAAGAAGAAAATAAGTTGAAAATAATGTATTTTTTTAATTGAAAACAAAACAATATAAGGCATTTGCTAAATAAGTTTGTTACTCTGAAAAAAATGTACAGAGAAAAAAGTGAAAAATGTATTTAACAAGCCTTTCATTAGAGGTGTGGAAAGCTTATGGGTGTTAATGGCATATGAAGTCTAGACTTACTCTGGAGGAGATGGAGAAAGGAATTCAATAGAATGTGAATACAGAACTATAAACAATACCAAATCAATACACATTTTATTATACTCCTTCCAAATTTCATCTCAAAGTGATAATAGCATGGGAAGATATATATGGGAGCTATATGAAGAGATATTAATTAAATCCTGAACCAGAATGTAGTGAAGAATTGCACCCTTTCCTTCATATATTCGTGCTGCACAGAGGAATGTATTAATACCTCTGCAGTGGGATTTTTATGTTATGTGCATACAATTCTCCTATAAATTATGAAATTACACTGATGTCCAAGCTGTTAGGCAGTGGTGAATTTATCTTAATCCCGATACAAACTCTTGAGTTGCTCAGAAACAAACACAAGGATTCTACATCTGTGTTTTGCTTTCCAATGGGGAGTAAATCTTGAGTGAAGGGGAGTAAATCTTGAAAGCATGACTGTGGGATACTTAGACCCTGCCATACCTCATGTCAGAAGTCTATAGAAAGGACAATACAAATTAAGGGGTGCTTTACTCTCTCCTGAGGTTTGGTCAGATCCTTGCATGGCTTTAAAATGCAAAGTGTTCAAGTTCAGTTTAGTGCATTCCTGAACTTGCCCACTTGGCACTTTCAGAAAGCCAACAGAGTGGCTGGGAAAGATTTTCATGTCTTTCAAAAAAGTCTAACTGTGTTTTCATTTTAGAACTCTTTAAAGTAAATTCATTATTTTCACATAGTATTTTTTTCTCTTAATTCCAACTTACAGAACAAAACCCAAGAATATAAAATCGTGGGGATGTATTCCAATGGCATCAATGCGGTGGGGTTGATTGTCTTTTGTCTTGTTTTTGGAATGGTTATTGGGAAAATGGGAGAGAAGGGACAAGTGCTGATGGATTTCTTCAATGCGCTGAACGAAGCTACAATGAGAATAGTTCAGATAATTATGTGGTAAGTCCAAGGATATACTGGCATTTTCCAACAACTTCTTTAAGTGGATTTTGTCATTGAAGAGGTAGGAGAAGACTCAGACTTCATGTTTGCTTTTGCATAGTACTTTACAGAAAGCAGCTTTCAAAGAAAGATTGGTAAAAATTTTCTTCCTACAGAATTTGATTCTTTTGAGGAAACTGGATACAGGACTTCCACTTAATATATACTAAAGAAACAGTCCTATTGGTTCCCAAGAAACTTGAGGTTTTTAGACATTCTTGCTAGATGTTTATAAAAGACCTAGTGCACTAGTCAGGATTCATTCAAGGCTAAGTTTTGCCACCCATATGCCCTTCTGAGTCTTGAACATTATTCCCTGACAGATACTATATTCAAAGGATGGCTGTCCTTGATCTAAGCTCCTCTAGAAATCTAAATTAATATGCAAGCCACAGCACAGAGAAAAATTCAAAATGGTATGCAAAATACAACTTAGCATATATTACCTTCTGCTAATAGGTTTTATGACACTACATTCTCATAATATTCTCAGACAAGAAAAACAAATTTAAAATATAGAACCTTGTCTGATAGTGTTTGGTTGGACTTCACCAACCAGCTATTCATAGAATTTTGTCTATGCAAATCACAATTACAGGATCAGGACTATAAATACAGACAATTCCTTCCAGAGTTAGATCCTACATATGGAGTGCTTTGTGCCACTTACTACAATACTCTGCTCATATGCACGTTTGATACCAGTACCTTGTCAAATCTGACCCTTCCATGGGTTTTTTTTACATCCCAGCACACTGAGATGTCTGTAAAACCCCTGTCCAGGGTTTAGTTGCACACTTCTTGCTTCCTCAAAGAAAAGTAAATTAATTTCTGCAGCTGGTCCTGTGCTAAGCAGCTAGTTTAGTCCTAGGCTAGGTTAAAGCCCTGTGAGATAGGCTGCCTTGCTCTGTAGAAAGTTACCACCAGTGAGACTCCAGACTTAGCATATGCCATACAGGAATTTACTTATAAATTGATTATCCATTTTCTCGCATGTGCCAGAAGCTGTGGCTACAGGCTCCCCGAGTTTCTACAAATGTAGGAGCTGTTGTTTGAAACAAAGTACTATGCTGGAAGTATGAGGAATAAGTTCTGTTTTCATCAAGTTCAGTGCCAAGAGGAACTAAGCATCCCTGCTTTCTACAGGGACAAGATACAATTTTGTTTATGAGATTGCACACATAAATTTTATTAATTTCTAATTTATATTTTTAATTGATACATTTTATATATTCACAAATTTCTAGATTAATTTATACTGCTCAAAGCTCTGAAGTAGTAACTTGTCTCTGTGACAACCTGCTCTCTGGAACTGAAAAAACACAGTGTAGCTGGTGCTAACATAATTCCTGATATTTCCCTTGAATTTTCTGTAGGCAGTAGCCTACGCAGCTGTTCAGATCCATAAGGCATGGCCGTGTGCAGGTTTACTTTATTCTGTGCAGGTGACACAGATACATCCCCCAGTGCTGCAGAGCAGCTCCTGTGACTAAAGGAGAACTTTCCCATGTGTGTGAGATTACAGACTAGACAGACACTGGTCTCAACCCTGCAAACTTCCATCCCCAGGGCAGCCTGTGGCTGTACATAAGCATTTGTGGTAACAGGGTATATGCCCATACCCCTTCCCAACTTCTGTGTATTCTGTGTATTCTGTGACACCAAGTTATAGAATACTAACTAGCTAGGCAACATGTTACATGTACTTTTATATTCCAGCATTTTTAATCACCTCTGTTGTAACCTTGCTGCAAATGAATAAAGTCCAATGTATAACATAATACAAGAAAAAGAATGTGTTGTTGTGAAAAAGGATATCAAAACATATTTTCTGTCTGTTTTTAAAAATTACTTTGGGAGAGAAATTATTTCATGGTGAGCATGCAGTACTCCTGAGAATGCATTTTTGATAGCTTTATTTTTGCTTTCTAGGTATATGCCAGTTGGTATCGTGTTTTTAATTGCTGGGAAGATAATAGAAGTTGAGGACTGGGAAATCTTTCGTAAATTGGGTCTTTATATGGCTACAGTATTAACTGGGTATGTCATTTCTTAAAGATGGAATTGTATGTATGCAGTTTTGGAGCTCAGTTGATTACCACTCAGTTATCTACTACATCCAGTCTTCTAGGCCAGAGACAAAAATTCTCATTATTGAAAATTATGTGAGGATGTGCGAGGATAATTTGAATCCATGTTTTGCTGGATGCATGTTTTTTAAAAAGTCGCTGCCTTGCATTCTAAAAAAACCCAAATGCAAATTCTTCTCTTGTATTCATTGTTTTATTTCACAGCTTGTGATGAAGCAGAACATATTGTTGTATTAAAGGTGAGATTATGAATTATGTCTTATTGGGGCTTGGCAGACTATCAAACATAGATAAATATGTGGATTATGTTGGGAACCTCCATGGAATTTTTGGGCCCAAGGTGTAGCAGCAGCACAGACCAAAATTTCCCTGCTGAATACAAATGCATAGTAAGAGCCCTGCACAATAAAGGATGCCAAAGGGACTGATCCCTTCCCTCCCCAGTACTGAGCAGACAGCTGACATCAAGAGAAGCCCTGGGGATTGCACTGTTTGCCAATTCCTCCTTCGAGGTTAGGGTAGATGGTGAGGCTGCAAAAAGAGGAGTTGCAATCTGAATAACATAGACAAGCATTAGAACGTTTTTTCTATTCTTTTTTGTTAGCTGTTGTCTATGTAGAACAGTCTGGGTGGAGGAGGTTATACTTGCACAATGTGGAGCCTTTCAGCAGTGGAACTTCAGAATAACTTAACTGCTCCAAATGATAGGTTATAATACCAGATTATTATATATCTCTGAAGACTATCCTACAAAGGACTTTTTGTCAGATAAATGGATATTACAGTCCCAGTAAGATAAATGCGCCTAAATTTCTATTTCCAATTCAGTGAAGCATAGCCTTCTAGGCAGTCTTGGTCCATTACCTTAGCATCCACTCCTATAATTCCTTCAGTATACTAAGGATTTATATATGTTTTGTCTGGAGTCTAGGTCCAAAGTTGTAAAAGAGTTACTTTCCCCACACTTTATGCATTTGCATGCTATTCTTCAAATGTCATTTACACACTTTCTGACAACAAAGCAAAGAGAATAGTAATATATTAGTCTTAAATGCAAACTACTTTATAAATAGTCAAGAAGGATCTCTGGTGTTTTTGCATTAATCCATGCTAGATAAGCATATTTATTTCAAGGTTGTTGTTTTGTTTTATTCATAAGTCAGTATGTTTGGACTAGCTGTCTGAAAATCACAGATAAAATTTCTTTCTAAATAAGAATTACTGCTCCCGAAATAGCACTGATTCATTACTTGTTCAGAATGATAGAAATGAGTACAAGTTACGTTCATCTAACACATTATGGAGTTTTTTATGAGTATTTGTTTGCACTTGGAAAATAAGCCAGATTTTTACAGGTTTCAAAAGCTGATACTTACCAAGAGATGGTAAATCAAGATTCTAATATTTTCTGTACAAATTATAAATTACACCCCAAGCACAAGCTAGATAGAAATCACTAACCGAATGACAGTGTATTACTTCCACACTCTTCTATGTTATTAGCTCCAGTCAATTCAGAGGAGGAATATGTGGAATGGATTACTACTGCCTTTTGACTTCAGTTTTACATCAGATAGCAAGTTCTAGTTTTAGATGTGATAGCAAGTTTTATGACTATTTACCTATTGGTTACGGGTTACAGGTTACTATTTGTACTGTGGCAAGGCAAGTCTTCCTTAAGATGTGTGTGAAAACACAGTGCCTTCTCCAGAGTACTTTGATTGCAAAGTAAACTGCCATTGCATAGTCTCCTGTTTAGCTGGTAACCATTGGTTTGATAGGCACAACAATTTTAAGTAGATCCCCAAGTGCCTTAAAAAACATTATATGCAGTAAGCACCTCTGCATCCTTAGAGAGAAAGAAAAAGTCTCTGCTCCTCCAAACATGACACCATTTCCCCTGACAGGTGCTCAGGAAAATCTCTGCAGCAGTTCTATGTCCTGCAGAGTAGTGTCCCATGAGGGCTGCTCAAGGTGTTGTGGATAAGGGATAATAGCTGCATATTCTCTGCAAAACTGATCATCGGGGAGCCATGCTGTAATCAGATCACACGAGCAGATATGGACACATACACACAAGGCTATAGGCTGTAGGTGCTTGTTCTACACTTTTCAGCCTGCAAGAATACCCTTTTCTCGTACTTCTCAAGAAAAAGGAGAAATGCTGCTCTTTGGGTTTCTTAAAAACTTCTGTTCCTACTGTCATTTTGGTTTTCATTCTTCTTTTTTGTTTGACCCTGCCTGTTTGCAGTGTATTCTGTTCACTGGTGTCTTCTGTAACTGCTTATCATCCTCTCTTTAAGCTTGAACCTGAAAATAACAGGTTATCTTAAATATTTCTTATATTCCTTATCAAGAGAACTGTCTTCTCTGTTTTCTTTCCTTAAACCTTCCTAATCAGCTCACCTTTTCCCCAACTTAATTATTCATGATCTTTCATAGCCTCAGCCCTACCAGCACTCCTCCACCAATGTCTGCAGCTCATCTCAGCCTCTGTGTCTCATTCAGGGACCATGACAGAACAGACTTCCCTCAGTATCTTTGGCGCAATTTGCCACTAAGTATCTCTAGTCTCTTACGATTAATGGTTGCAGAGTCAGGATGAGGACATATTAGAAGTTACAGCAGAGGAAAGTCAAAGTAGAGACATAATTTAAGTGCCAGAGGTAACTCAGGCTGAAGTGGGAGGGAAAAAAAAAAGAAGGAGCAGACTCTCCTTGTCTGTGCCTTTGTCTCTTCTGAAAGCTGCAAGGCAGCTACAAGCTGCATTCCTGTAAGAGATAGTCCCATATGGAATGGCACCGTGGGATTCTGAGGGACAAGATTCTTCCTAACTTAAAATTGAATGCTATTAGAATTCCTATTTTCAATTACTGATTATGATTTTTGATATTAAAATTTCTGCTGCTTGCTGAGAATTGCATTTTATAAACAAAAATAAATATTACTTCAAATTTGTTTCAGGAAAACTAATAGCAGCAAAACAGATACACAAAAATACGTTTTTTTGAATAACATCACGTTCATGCTGCTACTAAAAAGGTGCAGATGTAAATTTTTCAAATAACTAAGTCAGTATGCTTTTACGCTTAGACATACTTAAAATGCTTACTCACATTAACATTTTATTAAGACAGCAAATGGCACCCATGCCATATTCTTTTTTTTTTTTCCCTGTATATTCTGCAGAATTCAATTTGTTATCTGGCATATCAAAAACCTAGCAATTTATACAATGGTGCCTTGTGGTGGTGAATGTATAAATTGCTAGATTTCTTTCTAGAGTTATTTACAAAATTTTATCAAGACATGTTGCGTGCTGTTATTTGCATTCCACTAAATATGCCATATGTTCCCATACAAAATTAAAACTTTAATGCCGGTTCCATGTAAAAAGATATTTTTTCCAAGGAAACAAATATGCAGTTTTTTTTGATGATTTTTGATGCTATTGTGGATTTCTGTATTGTGGCTTCTGGTCTCTTAATTGTCTGTTTTTGGCAGAACAAATGGTACCATGACTTATTACTATCTTTATCAACTGCTCTGAAACCACAGAGCACTATTACAACACAGGAATTTGCCCATGAACATTTTGTGCAGACAGAATTAAAATTCTAACTCATAGGTGACAGGAGTTTTTGAGTTTATGTTTCTAGGCTATGTGATAATTTCTTTTCATAAAAAGCTGATGTTGCTATCATTGCAACCTTTGAACATAGGGAATATTCACAGATGCTTCAAATACATTTAATTTCAAAACTACTTACAGCAGTCAGTTTACCTCTGAATGCCCACAAGCTCTGCATTCATGTGTGTTCAGGATCACTGCACAGTATTCAAAATTAATGCATATTGAAGGATGATTTTGTCTTATACAAATAGACTTATACAAATACCCAGGCAAATACAACTGAGCTGTTGAAGTCAAGAGAGCAAGTTGATCTTCTGTGAGTCAACCCATTTAATTTTAAAAATAATAGTTTCAAAATATAGTATTTCAGCATCTTATAACATTAAAGATGGTTAGACTACATATATCTCATTTATACAGTCTGAAATACCCCACCGTATTTTATTTGTAGACTTGAGCTTACACAGTTTTCCCCAGAGCAGATGTGGATTTTTCTAAAGGTTCATATTTGAAGTTTCTGCAGAAAGATGTGTATTTCAGCTGTCCCTGACTGGAAAGCATGTTTACCGTTATTTCCAAAACATGTTCTGTAGTAAGGGCAGACAAATTAAGAATAATAATTTGATTTGGTTTTCTGATTTGTCTCTGGTTTGCATTGTAAGGATTTCGCAGAAGAATGAAGTGTTTTAGTGTTATTTCAAATCACCCTCTGCACATCAATTTAAATGTTATTCATTAGTATAGGCTTCTCATTTTGATCAGTTTAAAATTATTTCCAGGGTCAATTCTTGTTCAGCTTAGGGAAGAGAGACAATTCATATATGGTCTCTCTCTCCGAAAGGAAGTGTTGAACTGCATTAGTCTGCTTTTTATTAACGTGGCATTCTCTCTAAATGTTGCACCTAGGTATCATTAAAGTCACCTTCAGTGTTTCGTAAGTGTACTTGAGGACAGAGCTGGGTACCTATTATCACCATCTTAGTAAAGAAAGACAATGTTTAACTAGTTGATTTTATTTTGCAGACTTGCAATACATTCCAGTATAATTCTGCCGTTTATCTACTTCATAATAGTAAGGAAAAATCCTTTTCGGTTTGCTATGGGGATGGCACAGGCACTTCTGACAGCCCTCATGATCTCTTCCAGGTAAACAAAAGAAAAATCTTTTCTGTAATGTACCTAGTAGTAATTGCATGGTCTGTGCTCTGATTTTACTGCTACTTTTTTAAAAGCTCTGGTATCAACTGGATAGTTCTTAATCCTCTGGAGGCTGAAATACTGTTTTCATCATTATTTCTGTCATACCCAAAGGGCACTACAGAGTGCCTTACACCAAATGAGATTCTGCCTGTCCCAGGCAGAGGCACTTCTTTGCCATTCAATTCATAAGCCACAGACTTGACAGCATTTAAGCTGTTGCACATTTTTTGTGACTACATATACCATGGTAATTTACCATGTAATTTTGAGAACAACTAGCATTTAGCTATTTCTTCCAAAAATTAGAAGGCATAACAAAATTGCTTTGCTTTTTCATGGTGCAGCCTTCCTTCCTGCCTTAGATCTCCGTTTGAGTCATTAAGCAGATCATGCTCTGAGCAAAAGGAAACATAATTGAAACGGTGTGTTGTCTGCACTTACTTTGTGTGTTTCATTATGTGCCAGTTCAGCAACTTTGCCTGTCACCTTCCGCTGTGCAGAAGAAAAAAATTTGATTGACAAAAGAATCACGAGGTTCGTTCTTCCAGTTGGAGCTACCATCAACATGGATGGCACAGCTCTATATGAAGCAGTAGCAGCCATATTTATTGCACAGCTGAATGACTTACAACTGGACATTGGCCAAATAGTTACCATTAGGTAAGACTTAAGCCATCACATGCTTTCTGTGGGAAGTGATTCTTTTTTGTGAATGGTACCCCACGGGAAAGTCTGAACTATCATTCACAGCACAAGAAATAACAAACATTCTCACTTCTTAAACCAAGGCCTAACCAGTGTAACCTGATGAGGAGATAGGATGGGCCAGGATATGCAGCTGGTATACAGCACTGTTACAAAAATCGCCATTATTCTTCCCTGCAAACACTTGCAAACCTAACTCAGCCTCTACCTTTGATCTGTCCAGTTTGCTTGCTAGACATGTGTTGCCTGTTATTCTGCAGTGTAACCACAACAGTACATCAGAACATGACTTGTCCTATAAGCTTGAGATCCAGCTTTGAGTAAATACTATTCAAGAGGAAAACGGAAATATTTAGTTTCTTTTCTTGCAGTGAAATAAAACTATTTGTGTCAGAAAACAGAGTATCTGTTAGTAACATGTATTCTAAATGGCTTTTCTGGGTTTTATTTGGAATTTAGTGTCACAGCTACGGCAGCCAGCATCGGGGCTGCAGGCGTGCCCCAAGCCGGACTTGTCACCATGGTGATTGTGCTGAGTGCCATTGGCCTGCCTGCCGAAGATGTTACTCTGATCATTGCAGTTGACTGGCTTCTGTAAGTTTAGGGTACCCCATATTTAATGATTTTTCCTTTATCTTTTTTTTATGTTGGCATAAGTTGCCTGGAAATGTGTGAGTCTGAGAAAGAAAGCAATAAAATCATTTAGGACTGTTGCAGAAAATGGAAAAAGATTATTCATATGGCCAGGCTTGTTCAGAATTGAATTCAGTAATGGCTTTGACTGTGAGAGAAGTCTCACTGCATGGGATGGCAGTGAATAACCTCACATTCAGAGATGCTTTCTGCCTTAAAGTAGTGGTCACAGCACTAATAAATCATGAGCATTATCCTCAAGAGACAAATTTGACAGTACCAAGAAATGTCTAGAGTGTCTGAGATGCCACCACATTATGCTAAATACAGACATCATTCATGAAAACCAAATGTATCCACAAGCTGCAAAGCACGTAATATCCATACACTGGCAGTAGAGCACAACATGAACAGAGCAAAACTGACCCTGAATTCCACATGCACACGTATAACAGGCTGTACATGTCTGTGCTGCCGGCACTACTTTGCTGGGGCTGTTCTTCTCTGAGAGCATTAGCCCAGCCTTCGATCAATGAGCACATGTAAATTTGGAGAGTGATCCTTATGCCTAATCCCAACCACATAAGAGCACCTCAAAACCTCTCTGTCCCATTCATCTGCTCTTTCTGGAGCGAAACCTTTTCACCAGAAATCTTTACTGTTCAAGTTACACCACTGTAACTACAGTTCGAGTACAGCGGTGTAACTGCTACTATTGCAAAAGCCCAAAGAATCGCAGAATGTATTCTGCAGCCTAGAAGGGCATCAATACTCAGTTTTGTTCCATATACACAGGGAAACATTCACAAGTTAAGATTCACAAGTTAAGGAGTATAACTTTCGTTCTTTTTCCTCCTAAACTGTGTGAGCTTTAGTGATCAGCCCAAGGTCTTTTTCACCTGCAGCTTGCATGGATGACATTTCACTGGTATCAATCCACTGATCTTAATAATTTCATAATATTTGCATGTCTTCTGGTTTATTTACACTCAAGATAAATCCCTTGCTGTTCCTCCTCCACCAATCATTTTCTTGAAGGATTTCTGGCAGCAACCTATATCTTTCACAGATATATTTAATTTATTTGATTATATAACTCAGTTTTGCAAATAGAGAGAAATGCCAGTCTCCAGAAAATCCGGGCTGTTGTATGGATCCAAGAATCAATTCAATATATGTATAAGCATAATTTCTCCAAAGGAACCAGTTCCATTCACAAGTACATTCTCCCAATTAGCCGTCTGCAACAGGGTCTAATAGTATATTTGCTGTGCTCCACAGTCATTTTGTTTTCTACAGCTCTCTTCTATTCCTAGTGGGCATTTAATGTTTTTAAGTATAGTGCAGATGAGTACAAACCACTAGCTCAGAGCAGGTATCTAAAGAGTCTAAGAACAGAATAAATTTATATTGGTTCTTTTTCCAAAGTATTTGCCCAGCCTCCTGCAAATTGCAGTGCAGAGAGTTCCTGAGTTAGAGGTGATTTTTGTCTTCTTCTTCTATGAATGCCTCATTGCTTTGGGATCCATATTTCCACAAGTCCTGTGGAGATGAATTCCTAATGATGAACACATCCTAATGATGTGTTGTGCAGAGACATAATTGAATTTTGTTTGTTTTCATTTTCATCCCTAGTAATTTCATTTCATGCCTTCACTTATCTTATGGAAGTGAGAAAGAAAGAGAACAATACCCTATTTCTCAGAGCATTCAGGGGTTTATGGATCTGATCTTTACTTACTTTTTAAAGTCCGTAGCTTTTGTGGGTTTTAGGCACAATACTAGTACCCGGAAGGTACTTGTTCCACCATGAAACATACAAATAATTCAAGAGGTTCCTTGTTCTAATTGAGTCATTTTTCAGACTAAGATGTGTTTTACTGTGTAAATTAAATTAAAGATTAATTTCATATACCAAGGATCATAGCTAGTGCATTTTGCACCTCAGGAGATGGAATGAACATTTCCATGCCACGTAGATTATAAACACTTTTACCTTTTGTGCTTATTGCCTAAAATGTATGATTTTGCAAACTATTTGCTAGTAGTGGCTCATTAACAGCCCACTAGTTAATTCTGAACTTACCAAAGTTATATTACATAGGCTTGAGTAGTATTTCCACATGTTAAATGACAAATAGAAAAATTAATAGAATAGTACTATTATAACAGATGAGTTTCCAGTGCTGTTGATTTCCTCACTTGTCACACTGATCCTACTAGAATCTTTACTGTTTTTTCTTTCTTTCCCTACCATATATTTTTGTCGCGCACAGAAAACTTTTTTAGCACTGGAATTCAGCAGTTGTAGAAGTATTGAGAAATACGGTGAATATATCCACCTCAATGTCTCTGCACAGAAAGAGAATTTTTTCTGCTACAGAGCCTTTCTAGTGATCTGTAGCTGAAAAGAAAAACAGGGAAGCATGGCCTTCCACTGTCCATACTGTACTTCCGTGTTAACATAACTTTGTTATGTTTCAAGGGTTTGTTGTTCCTCTTTCAAGTAGTAGCAGGTTTTTAAGGCCTTCATGTCACATTTCTGTCTGGAGACAAATCAATAATGCAGGCGTATCATATTTGTTTAAGTGACTTGTTTAGTACAAGTTTTTACTTCAGCCTTTTAACAAGGATAAGCTAGCAGAAGACAGGCCTTTCCTTTTCCAGGTTTGGGTCAGAATACTGAAGATACTGGGCTAGGTGCTCTTCTGGCTGAGGACATGACTGTTAGAATTACAAAATGCACAATGCAGACTCTGCTGCTGCACTGCACAGTCTATCATTACAAAGGCAACCAGCTGTGTAGCGTACTTCAGGGGCCTGAGAGGTGATCCCTCTGACATTTTATAAGACATTGCCACAGCAGTGGAATTACTGCTCTAACAGACAAGTGACATGACTTGCAGTCATGCAGTTTTGCATGTCCTGTACAAAGTAGTTTCTCATGAAAATTACTCCAGGCTTCTTCAAATACATGTGGGTAAAATTCTGTTTCTTGTTTTACAAGACTGTTTTCTTTTAATTGAATAATTACCCAAATCTGCACTGGGAAGAAAACAGCACTGCATGAGCTAGAATACCTTACTTTGACTTAAAGGATTTTCTCAACAACTGAATGGTTTGTCTCACAACATTTTTGTTCCATAGGGATCGGTTCAGAACAATGGTGAATGTCTTGGGAGATGCCTTTGGTACCGGAGTAGTGGAGAAACTCTCAAAAAAGGAGCTGGAGCAGATGGATGTCACCTCTGAAGTCGACATAGTCAATCCTTTTGCCTTGGAAACAGCAATACTTGATAATGATCAAACACAGGCCAAGAAATCTTACATCAACGGAGGCTTTGCTATAGATAAATCTGACACCATATCCTTCACACAGACATCCCAGTTCTAAAGCCAGTAGCTTTCAGATAAAACAGGAGCACTAGGGGACATGGCCATATGCAATATCTCAAAAAGCTTAAAGGAAATTAAGAATTAATTACATCTCACTTACATTTGATTTGCCACACAGGCTCTGATTCTCCTTACCAGTTCTGCCCCTTCTCATCATCTCCCTCAACAGTTTGAACTCACCATTGTTTGTCCTTACTGATAGGTTGAAGAAAAAGATAGTTGTAAAATACTTTTTTTTTTTAATATATATTATTCCTGAGGCTGTGAAATGCCTCTCTGGAATCAGCATGCTCATAAATGGGTCATTAGCTGGGACAGACAAATGTGTTTTACTCAGGAGTAGCACAGCATTTCACACATTGCCACATGACAAAGCACCTGTATGAAATCCCTTTTTACATCCTTGCCTTCTAAACAGGGTGCACAGTACTTGACAACTCCTATAACTTGATCATTTGCCAAAATGCTTATTTCTGCAGCTGAGGGGATACTACTTGCGTGATTCAGGAAAAAACAGACCAGAAGGGCCTTGTAATAAGTACATTTTACTGTGAATAGGGTTTAGTGTTTCTTCAATTGTGAAATAATTAGTCACTGAAAGATTACCAGTATTTATGTAGCTAAGTTTCCTCATATCTTTCATGTCAATGCCAGCTTCTGATATTGACCTTCAGTTGTGAAATAAATTGCTCTGAGCTGGCTCTTCTGGCATTTGAAGAGCTTTTGTAAAATTATACTTCACCTATTTAGGTCAACTTTGATGGCCTTCTTGTACATTTCCATCAGAAACAGAAAAAAGTCCATTTTCTGTTGTCCGCTTCTGATTTTAACAAAATATTAGTCAGCCCAAAAGTAAGCAGAGGTCATGAAGACAAAAGTGCAGAGTGCAAATTCTAAATGTTTCTTCCTTGCAATAAAAGCAGATAGATATATATATACTTACATCAAGAATATAGGAATTAGACCTTTCTCATAGAAAGAAGCCACTCTCACTAAACTCCTTACACAGACTGGTTGTTTTTTTGGCTCCTTGGTTTAGTTTGTCAGTTGAACATGCAAGTTTATAGCTGCAACACCACTATAGTGCCAACCTGTCAGCTAAACTGTATCTTTATGAACCATTTCTGGACCTAGAAAATCATGTCCTCAGGTTGTCCTCATGTCCTACAGGCTTGCTGTAAGATAAGAAGCACCGAGAACTTCCTCATTAAAAATCTCCATTTTCTATAACATTTTATACAAGATTTCCATGGTGCAAAAATCACTCTCTCAAGGGAGGAGTTGCTGTAACAATTTTTTTTTCTGCCTTGCACATTGAAGTAGTTAGGCATTTTATATATAAATTAAACTGAAATTCATCTACAGTTATTTCTTTGTGAATAAGCTTGTGGTAAGCATAAAATCACATTCATATGCTAACAAAAAAACCCTGTAAGTACCTGCAGTGTTATATACTCGATTCAATCCTACACTTTTGTATTTAAACAGACCAGAAAGTGTGCCAAAGAGAACTGATTAAGAAGAAAATATTTGCTATAGATTTTGATAAATTGCACCTTAAATTAATGAGACATAATACTGTATTTAAATATAACATCATAAACTATATGAAAACATGAATCTAAGTATTGGTAAATTTATACAATATAAAGGAAATGTATAGATTGAGTAAATCAATCTTTAATCTCTGCAGAAATGTTATGAGAGAGTCTTTATTTGTGCAGCTTTGCTTATGGGAGGAAAAAGCCTACCAGTTTCCATGACTAGCCTATAATCTATGCCTTGTCTTTAACTAGCTTTTTAAGTCACCCTTTTATGATAACCTTATTATGTAGTCACCCTGTTAATGATGTACTGTGAACAGTGTTCCTAATGTGTTATAAATAAATAATTTCCCTCTTTACTCTTATTTTAGCCTATCTTCTCCTTAAGAGCCTCTTTAGCTATAACAAGAAAACCAAACCATATCAAATTCAGGATTTATGTTACTGTCTCTAGTGAATTAGCTGTAGTTTTGGCAAGAATTCCTCCAATAAAACAGATTCTTAAGAGCAGATGCTGAGATTGCAAGAAACTCCTCTAACTACAGATGATCTGGATTCAGAGTATGCTATTATTAAATGCGGGATTAAGTGCGGGATTGTTTAACTATAGCATATTTATCTGGATCAGATTTAACTGAGCAGGTGTTGATGGTATTGTTTTGCCATCCACTCACAACCAAGAGACCAAACTTCATGCTGAAGATCCTCCTAACTCCAAGGATGCTTTTCTTGACACAGTATTGCAAGTATAAGCCTTACATATATATATATGTGTGTGTGTGTGTGTGTGTGTGTGTGTGTGTGTGTGTGTGTGTGTGTGGAAGCACCCTGCTTGAGCAATGTCTCCTCCTTTCCTTAGACTCCTGGTCTGGAAGATTTGGAGAGTGATGGAGAATCCCTGTTAGAAAGGCATCTGCAGATTTTGGCCCTTTACACCATGTTATGTTCTTGCAGGGGTTTGGGGGCTGCAGAAGCTATCACAGGATTGGACTGCATTTTGAATAGTGTTTGTGACTTCAAGTAAATTTGACCTGGAGGACTAGGCTACCCATACATCCATCCCTACAGAAATACTTGGGGACTTTTAGTTCACTCTAACTCTGAACAAAGAAAGCACTTGTACATTAACATACACAGGTCTGTGAACACACATAGGTCAGCTATATCAGCTCCACAAAATCTAAAATTGCATAAAAACCATCATGACACATGCAATTCACTTGTTCTTTAATGTTCCTTGATATGAACAGAAACTGACCAGTGGTGCATGGGCAGGGAGGAGGCAGCCAGTGGATCCCCATGCTGGGATACCACGGGACCTGTGCCCTCATGCTGCCATGACCACACAAATCCCTTCTGCACCACATGCCCCTCACAGGGTCAAGGTCCTCAAGGTGCCTGGTGACCCATGTGACCTGCCCCAGACCCATTGGGACCCTTAGCCCCATCTCAGGGTGCTGCTCCTAGCTGGAGACCTTCAGTGGAGATGGGGACTTCCTGGGGACAAAGACCTCTGGGTGCAGGTGTAGGATCCTATGGGGTCAGGGACCTTCAGACTCTCAGCGGACCTGCTGTTGAGGGTCATGGGTGGGTGACATCCCCACACTGAGGTGGCCCTGTTCCCCAGCTCCAGGACCCTCTATTCCTCCCCTGCTGTATCAGGGTCAGGCCAGGGTGTTAGAGTCTCTCACAGGTTTCTCACCAGAGAAGAGGTATACATTTAAAATTTGAGCTGTAAATCCTGGTTACGTCAAAGCAGATCCCTTCCCACTGTATGTCACCACTGGCACAGGGACTAGTGGGAGCTCTGGGACTGAATGTACTGGAAGCACTAGGATAGGGGAGCTGGACTGGCTGTGCTTGGTGAGGCATGCTTGCTGGCAGCCTGGGAGGGCATTCTCATTGCATGTTGTCAGTGGGCACTGGTAACACTGAGATGGGCTATACTGGGAGTCCTACTGTAGGAGTACTAGCAACACTGGGCTGAGGGGACCATTGGGCCATACTGGGACGGGAGGCACTGGGGGCAACAGGAGCAGTGCGTTTCGGGGAGTGGTTTGGGGGCTGGATTTGCTAGGGCAGGCATTTTTGGGGGTAGTATTTGGGGTCCGTGGTGGATGTATGTGGGCCATGGACTGTTTTTGGGGACTATTTTGGGGGTTTAAGGGTCATGGGGCAAAGGCTGCCCCACAGAGTAACTGCCCCTTCCGTGTCTGAGCAGTGGAGGTGAAGGAGGTTTGGCAGTTCAAACGTGCTGCTGGAGTGGGAGTTCTCTCAGGATGACAGCAGCTCCAGGGGCACCCAGTACACCATGCAGAAGGTGATGGGGAAAGCCCCACCCGCTGCCTCCCCTCACAACTCCCAAATGATGCCTGGGTCCTCTCGTGGTTGTAAGGGGATAGCCTGGATGCCAGTGCTCCACTTCTGGCCTTAGAGGGAACCCCAGACGCATGGGTCTCCTCCTGGCTGCAAGGGGGCCATCGTCCCATCCTGGTGCTAGGGGAGCATCTGGGCATCTGGAGGCCTTCTGGATGTCTAGGTCCCCTCAGGGAGGGCACACCAAGATCTGAATCTCTCTGGGGAGCTGCCCAGATACTTGTTCTCTCCTGGTTGTGGTGGGCACCCCAAACACCTGGAGGTTTTGTGTTTTGGGGTGGCACCTTGTCCTCTGTCTCTGAGAGCCCACAGGGGGAGCAGGTATGGACAACACCAGTTCTCTCTGCTGTTAGCACATCCAGCTGCCTGGGTATTTCCAGGATTTTGGGGCTGTCCAGAGGGTCCCTAACTCAGGCCCATGTGTTCATGTGTGTGTGTGTCCAGGCCTGCCACTGCAGCCACTTGAGTGCCCCCCTGCTCAGCCCCATGGCTGGAAGCACCATGGCAGCTGTATCGCTGCCCTCAGCTGTGCTGAACCCGGGCAGCCCAAGGGACCAGAGGGCGTTGGAGTACCCCTAATGCTGTCCCCCCCAGCCCAAGGAGAGGATGAAGATCAAGGACAGCAAGGGAATTCTGAGGCTCCTCTTCCCCCAGTCCCAGCGGGGGTGGGTGAAGAACAAGGGGGCCATCAGGGCGGACCCGTTCAGCCAGGGGTCGCTGGCCCACCACAGCTGCGGACACGCACTCGTTGATCTGTAAGAACTCCCTTCCGACCCGGCCTCTTCCACGGCTCCACAACAACCGGCTGCCAGGGCCAGGCGTCACCTGGCAACAAGAAATACCACAAACACAGGCACGTGTGACCGGGGCTCGGGAAGGCAGAGGAACAGGAGGAAGGAGGCTGCCGGCTGCCCGCATTCCTAGCTGCAGCTTCCTTCCGAGCACCAAGTACTTTGTCTTCGGGCAGGGCATCAGCCATGGCCTCGGTCAGCCTGTTAGAGCTGCTGGATGACGCCATCGGGACGCCCGAGGTCAATGTCAATTTAGAGGCGCTCCGCAGACTTCTGAGGATCATGTTGGACCACCTGAGCTTGCTGGGCCTGCAGGACGTGGTGCCGCCGGAGGAGGAAGGCGGGACCGGCACCGAGGCTGGGCGACGGGGCTCAGGGCAGCCCCCCGGGAAGGTCGAGCTGCAGGGGACCAGGGGCAGCCCGCCTGTGGCTGCCGACATGGGACAGATGGAGAAGACTGAAGAGAGTGAAGACAAAGAGAGTGGCATCTCCAAGGTACAGGCTTTTCCCACCCCCTGGGTGCTTCCCCGAAGACGCCCCCACCCCCTCCCCGGGGTCTGTGCCCTTATGCCACGGTTTGGTTGAAGACCAAGCTCCAACCAGCATGTTGACTTTCATTGTAGGAAAGGGAGGGAGATTTGTAGAGAAAATCTGGGACAGAAACACTGCTCTGGGTGCTTTGGGTCCTTCCCATGTTGGGTCTTTTCCTGCAGACCCAGGGTGTGCCATAGGCTTCCCAGGACAGGTGTGGGAGTCTCTGGGGATCTGCTTGCCCAGGGCTCACCCTGGCCACTCCTCTCTCCTAGGCCACGGCTCTCTCCCAGGAGATGGCTGAGACTAAGGCCATGCAGTCCAGCATGGGGGAGGAAATTCAGAGGATCAAGAAGGCACTTGGCCAGGTGAGCTGCCACCTTCAGCATGTTGCGAGTCTGAAGCCTCTCTGTGCGCCGAGGTTCAGCTGCATCCAGCCATGCCAGATGAATGGAGAGTGCTACCCCCAGGGCCCAGCTATCTGGCTGTGCCCCATAGACCATGTACAGGCAAAGGTCCTGCAGGTCCCCAGGGACCCTCCCATGAGGTTCATCCCCCCCTACTCCCCTCTCCTAGACCACGGATCTCTGCAAGGATCTCCATAAAGAGATCAGTGAGATGAAGGCCACACAGTCCCGCATGGGAGAAGATATCCGGATGATCCAGGAAGCAATTAGCCAGGTGAGCTGCTGCCTTTGGGAGGGAATTGGGCCCTCCCTGCCTCTCGAGACTGCCACCCCTGCCCTGTGACCGTGGGTGTCAGCCAGTGTGAAGGGCACTGAAAGGGAAGAGTAGGAAGGGTGTCCTGTGAGGGAAGCATGGGAACTCAGCCTTGCCCACTAGGAGGCTCCCACCTCTGCCTGCAGATCAACCTGGTAGTAGAGGTCAATGTCTGCCTCAGCCAAAGGGATGCTGAGGCACTTTGAACTAAACAGCCCTGAAGAAAAGGTAACATGGGTGCTGGGAAGGAAAGAAGGTAAAGATCTACCAGTGCATAGCAGCCACAACACACCCAGGGTCTCTCTGGCTTGGGCCCAAGCTCAGTAGTGGATGCTTCTGGGTCCTGACTGCAGTCCCTCTTCTCACCCCACGGCAGGGGAACCTCCAGGATGCTGCCAGCCAGCCACTGGTCCTCCACGACCAGCCCACCCCTGGGATGCAGACAGGGACCCCCAGTGCACAAAGTGGCGCTACTGGTTCTGAAGAAGGCCATGAAGCTATGGAGACAGCTATGGAGAGCATCATCAGAGACCTGTCTGAGCTCCAGGGCCAGATGTCCTCCCTGCAGAGCCTGACCAGAGACCTGCAGGGTGAGAAGGAGAAGGTAAGACCATAGCAGTTCCTAAGGGGGCTGCAAGGATGCCAGGGGGAGTTGGCAGGGAGGAGGCAGGCAAAGGAGAGTATGGGGTCCATGCCCTGATTCTGCCACTACCACCCTTCCCAGATCAGACAACTGGAGGATGCCCTTGGAAAGCTGGATATGACTGTAGCCAAGAGCGAAGTGGATGGCACCAACCAGATCCCCCTACAGCTGGAGTAAGAGGATGGGGAGAGTATTTTGTATCCTATGGGGCAGCAAGGGAGCTGGGAGGCATGGGGGGTGGCAGTCCAGGAGCATCATATTTGAGGAGGACAGCTCACCTCCTGAGTGGCCTTGTGCAGGCTCAGCCTGCCTGTGCCCTCGTCTTGTTGGCTAGGTCTGCACTGCAGGAGATTAAGGAGGAGCAGAAGGAGCTGAGAGAGGAGCAGAAGATTACCAAGACCACACTGAAGCAGCTGGTCACAGCTGACCAGCTTCAGGAGAAGGTGAGGTTTGGGGGCAGGACTCCAACTATTGTCCCGAATGGCAGGGTGCTTCTTGTGGGGTTTCTGGCCACATTCCCTGTCTGGTCAGGGCCATCTGGGTGCTGGCTTCTGCTGGCTGCATCCACTGTATCTCAAAATCAATTCCTTCTCCCCTTTCTGCAGCTGAATGAGCTGTGGGCAGTGATGGAGAGTACGGGGCAGCAGCAGAGAGAGTCAGAGCTATCTGACCGCAGCTCGAATGTTAAGCTTTTGAGGAAGCTCCTACACCGCTGTGAAAGGCTCCAGGAGCAGGTGGACTCCCTGGTGCCCCAGCAGGTGCTGAAGTCACTGCCAGAGAAGACCCAGGTGGGCACCTGAGAACATGGCAGGGGCTTGGGAGGCTGTGTCAGGACCCTCTGTCTGGTTGCGCTCACTGTAATGTAGAGCAGCACCCCCCAGTTTGGTTTGGATGAGTTGGCAGTACGGCAGGAAATTAAAGCCTTGATACAAATGTCCAGCTGGCACTGAGGGCTCATGGCTGATGGCTGAGTAACCCAGACCTCTCCGTGAGGGCAGCCAGACACCCCTTGCATGACACTATCTTGTTTGTCTTTCTCGCTGGAGCAGGATGAGGAGCTGCTAAAGAGCATCCAGGCCACCATTGTGCGGGTGGAAGGGGACTGTGAGCAGCTCAGCTACGTCACGGGGAGCCTCCGAGATGACCATCACCAGCATCAGAAAGATATTGAGGTTGGTGGCTGGACCCCCAGAGGGTCAGAGTATCCCCCAGGCACACTGAGGCTGGAGACTGCCAGAGGTCAGATCCCCTGCCCACATGCTCGCAGCCCTCTGTTGGTTCAAATGGCCTTTCCCAAAGAGCAGGGAGCATTGGCTGGCAAGAACACAGCTCTGACCCTGCTGTGGTGTCATGCGATGGTTTCTGTATTGGAAGGCTCTGTTCCGGTCCCTGGAGGGTCTTGAGAAGAAAGCAGACAAGGAGGACCTGCTGCTGCTGGTATGGTCTTGAGAGTCCATCTTCAGCCTAAGGGATCTTGGGGATGTTGGGCAGGGTGACAAATGTCCTTTGGGTGCTCCGTGGCAAAACTGGCCTGGATGTGGAAGAGGGAGGGTGTAAGTACTTCCAGACTGGCTGCAGATCCCTTGTCAGGTCCCTCTGTCTCCCTCTTTAAGTCCCTTTGCCCTCATGAGGGTGATAGGGTAAGCAGGTCACACAGCCCTGAAAAGGGCACGATGACCCTGCAGGAATGCTTCTGCGTCTGTCCCCAAGGTGTGCTGGCCCTACCTATTGTACCTCTGCCCTGTCCCCACTGCTCTCCTGCTTTTCTTCCCTGCTAGAAAGTGGACAAAGCTGCCCTGGGCAGCAAAGTTAGTTGCGCCCATTTTGATGCGAGCATGGAGCGTCTGGAGGAGAGGATACAGGACTTGCTGAGACGGGTGTTGGGCCAGGAGCAGCGCTGGCAAGAGGCCCAGCAGTGGTTCAGTGATGCCCTGGACTCCAAGGTGAGGGGTGCCTTATCCTCATGGTACAAAACTGGCTCCTCGGGGGCTTCGCAGCCTGAGGCAGCATCCCTCTGAGGTTTCCCTCTCTCCTGGCTTTTCCCTGGGGACTACTATGTTCCATCCTGGAGCAGCTGGTTAAGGGTGTGCATCTGTCCACAGCTGGATCGCCTAGAGCTTGGGCCTTTCCAGAAGCAACTGGAGGATACCTGGGCAAGGATCATCAAGAATCTCAAGGATGAGTTGTCAGTAAAGATTGATGATGCTGCTGGAATTAAGCAGTGAGTGCAATGGGATGGTATTGGCTTTGGCAATCACACTGGTCTTGTTCCTTCCTGTACGGTACCCTGGCATGGGAACAATATAGACAACAAACGGCAGGGACACTGACAAAGCACCTTCTTCACCCATCAGTGTCAGATTCCCCACATCAAAGGAGGCACAAGAATGGGCATCTGCAGAAAGGAACTGTCCAAACCAAAACTGGGGTGTGGGTGCAAAGGTTCAAGGATGGAGGACAGAGGGTTGTTCCCCTGGGCAGGAGTGCATCACATGGTGCCACAGGCCTCAGTTATGACCTGCCCTCTTTGGCAAGGTGCAGGGGAGTTGTGAGCACTGACAAGGCTATGACACCAGGGAAGGGCTGGTTTGGATGGCAGTGTAGGTGCTGCACCCTCCCCCCTTCCCCTTCCCCCCGCCTGCTCTGGGCCACAGCCACAGTTCATCAGTGCCAGTGCTGCCAAGGCAAGCTTGTCTCCTTGTCCCCTTGGGTGGGAGGAAAACCAGCCTCAAAGTGCCACAGTTCCCCCTGGAAACATTGAGCCTCCCTGCAGCGACATGCCTGGCTCCTGTTGCTGCCTGTGAGCTGCTGGCTGTGTGTACTGCAGCCCTGTCAGGAGCTCACCCAGCCCTTTCTCCCTTAGGCAGCTGCTGGTCCCTTACAAGTGCCTGTCCTGCGACCGGCACCTCAACATGCAGGTGCCTGGCCCGTGAGTAGCACCTGGCGCTGGTATATTGGGGGGCTGCATGGGTGGGACAGGGAATGCGTGCTGGTGATGCCCTGCTATCTTAGAGTGTTTGCCCGGAGTGTCTGAATCTGCTGAGCCCCCTCTGATGTGGAGTGGGAACACCTCCAGGAACACTTCCCTGAGGGTAGCAGGCAGAGGGATGCTGTGGGGTACAAGCCTATGGGTTTTGGTGCTCTGCCCCAAGCTGGGGTGGCTTGTTTGTCCCTAGTCACCCACCCATGGCTCCTGCCCTCCCCAGGCACATTGACACACTGCCACTCTTGCCATCGCTGGCCAGCGGCTGCCCTGCACACCCCTCTACCATCATCATGGAGGAGCAAGCACAACAGCACAGTCAAAGGTAGGGGACATGGGGACCCATCACTGGCCTCTGGAATGCTGGATAGTCTTGCCTTGGCAAGGGAGATCTCTTCCCTGAATGGGGACAGAGGGGGCCAGGAAGGCTGGGCAGGTCGGGGGAGCAGAGGGGGCCACAGAGGGCCAGCTGTACTTTCCCCAGGTCTCTGGGCTTTTAAAGCCCCTGCTGCACTGCTCCATCATGCCCTGGTGTCAGTGGCACTGAAGCCACATATTGTCAGTTTTATCTGGTCTTAGATAAGCCCCCCAGGCTTGGTGGGGATTTAGCAGAGTGGGACAGGCATGGGTTTCCTGCAGCAGTTGTAGGGGAGTTAGCAGGGAGTTAGCTCAGTAGGGAGCACCCTCTGCCCCCCTCCCTGGCACAGTGGGATGAATCCTAAGGTACCACAGTGTTGGACAATGAGCGTCCTCGTGCCCCTCCCCTCAGGAAGCTGGTCAATAGCAAGTTCCTCAAGTCACAGAGCTACAGGGGACAGGACACGTTCAGTGCACGGCCCAAGGATGTCCTACATCTCTCCAAAAAGGTAGGGATGGTGAAGGGAAGAACGTCAGAGAGGAACAGACTGGGAGAGAGATGCTGAGCATCTGGAGGCCACCCTGCCTCAGTTTCCTCAGGGAGAGATGGGCAGGGTTGCCTGAGGATGCTGAATTGGGCCCCACATTGCAGCCAGCCATTCTCTCCTTCCCAGCCCAGCGTGACTGAGCTGCTGGGCATAGATGACCGCATGGATCAGGGCAAGGACCACAGGCCTGAGGTGGCAAAGAGGGCACAGGATAAGCTGGGTATGGCCTGTCAGGACACCAGTGGTGGGGGAAGAGAGCATCAGCTATTTGCTAGTGATGGGTGAGCAGGGCTCTCTCTGCAGACCTGGGCAGGTGCAGGGAGGATCTGGGATCTGGGAAGGCTGAGGAGGGGTGGAAGCAGGATGGAGAGGGGTGACTGGCAGATGGGACAACTGGTCCTTGGGTGTGTTCAAGATGGAGTGCAGTGTGGAGATGGCCGTGGCCAGTGTGGGAAAATAGCCCATATGTTGAGCCAGTACTCTGTCTCTGAGGGTCTCTGGCCATGCTTTAGGCTTCAGGGTTACCTCTATCCTTCGCCCCCAGGCCCCACCACCTTACTAAAGCACCAGCCAGCCTCAGGCATCAATCACTGATCCCGGGCACTGCAGCATTTGCTGCAAATCCAGTCCCCTGCAGCCAGGCAGCTGGCTGGGACTGGATGCTCAGAGCTCTGCATGAAGAAAAGACTGGGACAGCTGCCCAAAGGGACTTCTTTTCAGCTTAATAAAAAAATTGTAACCTGCTGTGTTTGAGATATTCTAAGCAAGACTGATTTCAAAACTAACCCCCAGTTTCAGAGTTGCCTCCCTAAAGCTGGACAGGTGCCACAGGGAAGGGTGAAGTTTTGGTAGGGACAGCAGCAGGAGAGCTTGGGGTGAGCCCCCAGACTGGGACATGTGGATATACAGGGGGTATCCCTGCGCCAGGTGGAGGGGCTGGGGTTGCCCCTAACCTATGGGCTGTGGAGGTGCAAGAGGAGTTGCCCCCCACCCATGCTGCTGATGCCCCTGAACTGAACTTTGGTGAGACTGCAGCAGCACCGCACATCTTGGGGTAACTCAAGGTGAGCCTGAGTGGCACTGCTCCCTCTCCCACATCAGGCTCAGGGCAGGGTTTAGTATCATCATCATCACCATCAGGCCCTGGGAACATAGCAAACCTGTGGGACCCTTGCAGGTAATGCTCAGCTCCCTGTGGAATGTGCAGCAGTGATGCCAGTGTCAGTGCTGTCCTCACCATCTGCTGTTCCTGGTGTCCATTTGGTGACATGGTGTCCAATAGGTCCCTGGTGTCCCATAAGTGACAGTGACCATGTAGCAGGTGCAGTTCCTACACCACCTGTCTTTCCCAAGGTTGAGGCCCTCGGGGTGTCCAGTGACATCACCCTCACCTGCTTCACATTCCCCAGCCCTGTGAGGAGGCCCCAGTCTCACCCTGAGGTACTGCTCCAAGGTGGGACTCTCTGAGGGGATAGGGACTGCCAGAGGTGGGGACATGAAGGGTGCTTGATCTGTGGGGACAGGGATGTCAGGGGTATTGGGGATTCTAGAAGGCTGGGGACAACCATAGGGGTTTGGAGACAACTTATGGGGACAGGGATCTCTGGGGCTAATTTAAGAGTCTGAGAAACACCAGGGTGTCATGGTACATGCAAGGAGGCAGGTCAGGGGTGGGTCAGGATCCTGACCAAGCCATGGTACTCAGCACCCAGAAGGCTCTGCTGTGGGCACCACAGGGGACATGTCTCTCTCCTCACAGCCCTACATGCTGGTGACCAGCACTGGGTGATGGTGGATGGGTGAGGGCTCTTCAGGAACCAAAAGGTGCCCTGCAGGATGTCTTTTTCCATGTGGTGCTGGTAAGGCATCCCTGGGCTTTGATCCAGGCAGTCACCACTGCAGGCCCCATCCAGCCCAGTATCATCAGAACACCATGTTGGGGGGCCATGGTGAAGAGCAGCAGGACAAGAGGTGCTGCGGTGCTGAAGGTGCTGGAGAAGGTTGGGGACATCTCACCATGGCTGCAGGAGGTCAGGATATTGAGGGATGAGGATAGCTTGGGATTTGAGGTGCCTGAGAGCCCACGGCTGGATGCCTGGTGCCAGGACCTGCTTTTGGAAGACAGTGGATATTTACTCCAGAACTTTTCTCTGTCTGGCTCCTCCTGTATCAGATGCAGCTGGTTTTGCAGCAATGTAATTTTTCCCCATTTCATTTAAACCCATTGCCTCAAGAACTTCTCTGAAAACTTAATTAACAACATTTACTGAATTTTCATCAGCCAAAATGCTAGTCATCAAAACCTCTTCCACACTTAACAGTTCTCCTTTCCATGGATGACCCCAGAGGAGCCAGGGACTCTGCATGGGATAATATCCCCTCCCCATGTAGTGGTGGCTGTGGGGCACCTCCAGGAGGGAGGACAGACTTGCCAGAACTCATCCACTAGCTCTGTCTGTGTGCAGGCTACTGCAGCATCTGTAGGCACGGGAACATAGGGGCAGGCCCCCTGGCCTTTGCTGGACCCCTGGCAGGATCACAGATCCCTAGGAGGGTTGCACTGGTGGATGTGAGGCTGGCTGGAAACATGTGGGCATAAAGCTACTGAGTTGGGGGTCACAGCCAGAGCTGGAGAGGAGATGTGAGAGCAGGGTAAGACATGGTCCTGTGGTCCCCAGGGCTCCATGAGTTACACTCTGGGTGAGGAGTGAGCTGGAGCACCTCCTTGTGGCCTGGGAACCAGAGTGCTCCCCGTGACCTCTCCTCTCAGGACACTGCATTTACAGCATTAATCTGATCTTTACAGTGGGCTTGGGCCTGCTTTAAACTGTCAGTGTCTTCCTGCTTCTTGGCACCATTATGGCCAGTCACATCAACCACTGCTCATCAAACTAAAGTGGCAGTATAAAGAAGTTCATTCTTCCCCTGGGCTGGCTGTTGAGGACAGAGACATGAGAGTCATGAACCCTGGCCCTGACCCAGCAAAGGTGTGCAGGGGGAGCAGAGGGTTGTGGAGCTGAGGATGGGCCCACCTCAACATGGGTGTGTCACCCACCCCTGACCTGCAACACTGCATGTCATCTGTGTGCCTTAGAGGCCCCTCACCTCCCTGGGTCCCCAACCAGCCCCAGAGTCTCTCTCCCCCTAAGTCCTCAATCCCCCATCCTCGATGTCTTTATTCTCACAGATCAGGTTCTCCCCAAATATCCTCACCTCTGGCTGTCCCCATCACCTGGAGGGTCCCACCTGGGGCAGCACTGCAGAGTGGCTCAAAAACACCTTGTTTAAGACACCAGTCCCAAGTTATGAGTGACACAATAAATCGCTGAGCTCAACCAGTTTATTTCAAGACAAAGTTCAGTTCATAATTTTTTTTGGAGTTTGGTGTGTGGAGGATTTAGATGAACAGCAAAGCACAGCTGGCTCACTGTAGCTCCAGGAGGAAATTCCTCCATGTGGGAAATTCAAGTCTAAAGCATGGATCCATACAGAGTGACTATTTTACAGAATAAAAGGCAAAAACTAAAAATGACCCAAAATTCACACCTTTTTTGCTCAACTCAGCTATCAGCTCTATTCATGCCGCTAAGGCCCTGTGATGCACTATAGTGTTTCATCGTATGTTAAAAAAAGCTTTT
>JAODKT010001744.1:26974761-26987507 GCA_027576195.1 Cossypha heuglini
AGGGAAGGGAAGGGAAGGGAAGGGAAGGGAAGGGAAGGGAAGTTCTGTGAGATTTGGTTGATACTCAAGAACACCTCCTACAAGATGAAAAAGCTCCATCATAACAAGTAGGAAATGAAAGGCAGCTGGAGACTGTAATGAGTATGTTGCTCCTAATTGAACTCAAAAGGAAACACATAGAAGTGAAAGCTGGGACAGATTATGCAGGAGGAGTACAGAGCTGTTGTGACAGCACCAGGAAAGTGAGGGCCAGCCTGTACTTGAATCTAGCAACATTTCTGCACATTAAGGGGTACAAGAGAGGATTCTATGCATAGTTGTAAAAAATAGCAAAAGAAATAAAGGGACAGCTAGGGAAAATGTAAACTCTTCCTGAATGGGGTAGAGGTGCTGATAACAAAGAATATGGATAAGTCTGAGATACTCAATACTTTCTCTGCCTCCATGCTTTCTAGTAAAACTGTCCTTGAGGAATCCCAAGCCCCAGAAAACAGAGGGAAAGTCTGGAATATGCCTGGCCCTTCATGGAAGGAAATATAGATCAAAGAGAGCTTAAACAAACTGTACATACATAAGCTCATGGGGCATAAGAGGTTAGACCCACAAGTGCTGAGGAAGCTGCATGATGCCACTGCAAGTCCACTCTTTATTATCTTTGAAATGTCATGGCGACTGAGAAAGATTCTTGAAGACTGGAGGGAAAAAAATTGTTACTCCTATCTTCAAGAAGCCAGCGTGCAGCTTCACCACAATCTCTGGGAAGACAAAGGAACAACTAATCGTGGAAGCCATTTTTCCAAACAGGTGAAGCACAACATGATAGTCGGGAATCGTCAACATGGATTTACAAAGAGGAAGCCATGCTTAACCAACCTGAAAACCTTCCACAACTTAGATGATGTAACTGTTTTGGTGGATGATGGGAGAACAGGGGAAGTTGTTTGCCTTCAGCTTCTGTAGGACTTGTGACACTGGCTCCCCTAACAGCCTCACAGAACAGCTGGCAAAACACAGGTTAAATAAGTATACAATGAGGTAGATTAAAACAGCCTACCTGCCAGGCCCAGACTGTTGTGATCACTGGTTTAGAGGTAGTCATTAGTGGCGTATCCAAGGGGTCAGTGTTGGGACCAGCACTGTTAAACATCTTCACCAATGATCATGAGTGCATCTCCAGCAAGCATGCAGTACACAGCTAGAAGGACTAGCTGATCTATAAGGTGATTGTAAAACAGAGATAAGGTAAGATTCAAAGCGTCTTGGACAGACAGAAAAAGGATGTCTGAGAGAACTCTCAAAGATCAACGAGGATGAATGCAGAGATCTGCATCTGGGCAGGAATAACACATAGCGCTGTCAGAATGCTGTGGCCTGGCTGACTAAAGAACAGCCCTGCAGAGAAGGATTTGAGGGTCCTGGCGAACAACAAGGTGACCATGCAAGCTGATGGCAAAGACAACCAACAGCCTCCTAGGCCACACTTAGGAAGGGAATTGAAAGCATGTGGAGGGAGGTGGTCTTTTGTCTCTACTCAGCACTAAAGCCAAGCATGGAACACTGTATCCAGCTATAAGTTCCCCTATATAAGAACGAGAAAGACTTGCTGGACCAATCCAGTGAAGGGCCACAAAGATGGCATGGGGACTGAAGCATCTTCCATACGAAGAGAGCCTGAAAGAGCTGAGACTGCTCAGCCTGGAGAAGAGAGGCTTGGGAGTGTCTTACCCACATGTTTAAATACCTGATGTGTTGGAACGAAGGGTACAATGACAGGCTCTTTTCAGTGGTGCTCAGAGCCAAGAGGCAATGGCCACAAGTTGAAAACCATGAATTTGCATCTGAACACAAGAAAACACTAGTCTACTGTGAGGTTGGTTAAACACGTTGCCCAGAAAGGTTAAGACATTCAATGAACGACTGGGCATAATCCTGAGCAACAAGTTCTAGCTGACTCTGTGTGAGCAAGGGGGTTGGATTAGATGGTTTCCTTAAATGTTTTCCAAGAGAAACAATTCTGTTATTCTGAAATTGGGTGGTTGTCTATGACTATTTAATGTGAGGATACCTATGACTATTTAATGTGAGGATATAGGGAAGATTAAGTCAGGCTGTTTTTCAGAGATACTTGGTGGAAGGACAAGAATAAATGGTGTAACTTTTAATTAGACGGAGGGAAAACTTTTTTTACCGTGGTGGTGAGCCCAGAGAAACTATGACCTCTCTGTCCTTGGAAACATTCAAAATGCAGCCACACAAAGCCCCAAGCGTTTCAACCTAACTGGACCTGCTTTAAGGGGGGTTTGGACTAGGTGCCTCCAGAGGTTCATCTCAAGCTGAATGATTTAATGATTCTCCATGGCTGGATCTAAAGAATGTAACTCATAACAGCTTAACATATTTGTGGTAGCACTTCAAATACACATGACTCTTAAATATAGGATTGGTAGAACATGCATACTGTGGAATACAAGACCAGAACCTAGGCAAAGCAAGTAACTCCAGATAGCTATCATTCTAGATTGGAACTGAGATATGTTCCTATATATACATATCTATATCTAGATAGATAGATAGATAGATAGATAGATAGATAGATAGATATCAGGTAAACAGTCAGAAAAACACTGTCCTATTATTTTTTAGTGCTTTGAAAAATTCAGATGGAGCACCCCACTGGGTAAACTCAAAGGCTTACAGATGAAACCCCAGAAACACTTTCCACTAACGTAAATGACTAAAAAAAAAAATTTGATCCAAGTAGAACCAGGGGGACTGACAAACACTGCCATACCGCCAGGTGCCTCAGCTGACTCGGCCTTTCAGTAAGTACAAACAGCCCCAGAGATTTTGGAAGGAAGCAGAAGGCATCTAGCTCAAAAATATGAAAAAACCTGCCCATTAAATCCTTACTAAATATTGACATGTACGGATTGGTTTATGTCCAAAATAAAAGGAAAAGGTTAAAAAGAAAAATACTTTTATTGTATCTAAGTGTGTCTTTTGAATTTGATATTCAGGAATATCTTCTCCTTTCATGAATATTCCTAACTCATTAACCTGATTTCCACCAGAAATTTGTCTTCAATATCTAGATACAGTTGCAATAGTAAAAGTAGACTCATATAGACTCAGTAAAAGGTTGTGAGAATGGTAACCAGATCTGCATCCTTACCACAAATGCTTACCTAATTTTTCCTTCTGTACTGAAGTGGAAGCTCTGTAATACTTGCCTTTGTGCAAAACTCTGTTTTGGTGCTAATTTCTTGATAATAATAGTTGATCACTGCATATACATCATTTCAGAATACTTCAAGTCCTCCATTGAAACTGTAGAATCAGAAGTGACTAAAGGAGGCACTTCAGCTAAAGAAGCCTTGCAGCAAATTCACCAGCAAATAAAAGTGGCAAAGGAGTTTTCCTAAGAAAAGCAGCACTCTGATTTTAGTTTGCTCCCTTAATTGGTATAAACTGTGCCAGAAGGGGAACATGACGGATGGGGCCAGCATGTTCCAAACGTATGCTTGAGGCACTGACCCAAACACTTGGTACTGACTTTGACATTTCCTCATAAAGCCAGTATTGTGAAAAGAGGCAAGAAGAAACCCTTGATCTACAAAAAAGATATACAGTTTTTTACTCTGTAATTAGCAGCTCCTTTTGTACAGTGGTGGACCAGGCTAACCCAAAGGACACTTTCTGAAGTGAAAAAGAAATTCTAATTTGCCCTTCAAGGCAGATGGTGCCATGAAAAATACTGTAAAGACACCAATGATGCCTGACAACAACAGCAACAACAACAACAAAATCTGTTCACTTACCTTAGACTTTGAAAGGTGCATTTCTAGCAGTTCTCTCCTCTACAAGAACAACAGAGAAATCATGGTACAGTACTTTCAAACTTAATTTGTCCCTACCCTATGCAAAAAGGAT
The DNA here is from genome assembly GCA_027576195.1 of Cossypha heuglini. Taxonomy (NCBI): domain Eukaryota; kingdom Metazoa; phylum Chordata; class Aves; order Passeriformes; family Muscicapidae; genus Cossypha; species Cossypha heuglini. The sequence continues at coordinate 26,978,692 of JAODKT010001744.1, forward strand.
AAAATATAAGCAGTAGTGACAAAGAAGGGAAGAAATAAAGTACATCTGGAAGGAACTACGATGATGATGTATTGGTAATCTGAGTGCAGCATCTGGCTGGCCCAGATGCAGTCACGGAAATAAGGTGATGCTGCCATTTCTCCCTCTGGATCTAAGCTAGTCTGAGGGTACTCCCAAATCACCTGTTCCTTTACCAATATGTCACCACCTTTGTCTTCATCAGGTTCTTAAGGACCAAGTTAAAGAATTATACAATGCAATGTTTAGCTAACCTGAGCATATATTTTTAAATTTCTATTCCAAATTTACGGAAAGTATTCCTGTATAAGGCAGAAATTTCTAACAGATTTTTAAAGTCTAGTATTTCTATACTTACAATTTATACATAATACTTGATTTTGTCATGTGAAATAATGCCATTACTAGTTTGCAGAGTAAGCACAAGAACCTTCTGAATGAATCTGTGCAAAATTGAGCATGCAGGTGAGATGACCCTCCCTGTTCAAAGATATTGTATGCTGAAATAGTTTCATTGCTTCTTTTGCAATGAAATAATCTAATAATAATCAATAATTATTTGATCATTTGATAAAAATCAAATAATCTAATCCATAATGCAGTGAGAGGGATGAAAATACAATCATTCTAGGCTGCTGTTGCTCCTTCTGGAAAAAATGAATCCTAGAAGGAGTAGGCAGTGGGAGGTTTTACAAAAATATGAAAATAAAAGACCCTTAAGAGAAGAATGAGAACAGGCAAAGCGGGAAAAACAAGGTATGTACATGAGATAAAGAAAATGGTTAGAAATCCAGCATCCCCAAAGTCCACTGGTACAAAGAATCTTGAAAATCTTTTGAGTGACTGGACCTTTTACACCATCTGTGGATGAAGGTATAAAGCTAAACATAAGATTTTGTTACGAGATCTTCCACCAGCCTACAATCTATGACTAACAAATTTAATTGTTAGGATAGACCATACCTTATACATTCTCTCAGCACTTCTATATTCAGAAGTGCATAGAAGCATCCCCCTCTGCTCCAGAGGATCAAAGAGACAGTCAAACTCCAGTCTACACAAAATTGCCACTAAGTACTTGAATTCCTGTCAGGGTTGTTACATGGCATTGTCATTCTGTGCAATGAAAACTTCATAAATTTACAAATGTAAATGAGTGAGTGAATGTTCTTGACAAGAATGGTGTTTGTCTCACACATAATGACACTTTCAGAAGCAGGTGGTAGTTGGAACATTAGTGGGCCTAGGAAGCGTGGTACAGGAACAGCACATATTCGGCAGCATTTAGAATTATTTGATGTCAGAAATGTTTAAGACAACTGCTACTTTTTAGCATACTGTCCTCCTCTGCTGTCAGGGAACATTTGATTTTGCATTCCTGAGAGCCACAGCAAATAAAACCCCAGCAATACAGCAAGCCCAAACCATTTGTTCCTGTATTTGTATATAGGAAAGGACACAACATCAGAGGTTTTTTTTGCCTGCTTGACTAAAAGAAAAACTACTTCTCCAGAAAATTACTTATTCAATATATCCCCAGAGCTCTCACTTTGCTGCAGCTGATTACTTTGTTTTCTGAACAGGAAGTGAATAGGGTAAGACATTGGAAACCATTTATGTTTGCTCTGATTTTGGAAGATTTGGTTTAGCAAAGCAGTCCTGGAGTTTGATGTTGTCATTAACTTTCCAAGCATCATAGAGGAGTCAAAGTATGTTGGGGATGGACACAACTACAAGACTTGAAGGCAGACGACTCATTTAGGTTGTAGAGAATGTCCATAGCTGTGATAGAGGATGTCATGCTAGTGCACATTTTATAAAATATGCATAAGGTATGTGTTTATACACAAATTACTACATCTTGACCAAGTTGATTTATAAGTATTTTCAGTACAATTAGAAGTTGCCTCACACAGGGAAAAGAAGTAAATATTCTAATCAGCCTCCTGCAGGAATAAAATTAAAAATTTTTATATGAAATTACAACATTCCAGTGTTTATTCAGCAGACAAGTCATCATAAAGTGTGCTTATGTGAAAAACAATCACAGCAACTAGTAAACAAACTCTGTGTAATTTTGCCAACAAACTATACAGCTTGTAAGCAGTGTCCTACAAACTGAGGGTGTCAGTATCCATGTATTACAAGCAAAAAGGTAATGCCAGTCTCTAAGGGACAAGGCACTCACAACACCCAACAGCTCTGGCTTTGCTGAGGGCATGGCATTACCAGTACACCAACCCAAATCTAATGGGGGGACCAGTGGAACTGCATGGGAGTATAGATCAAAGGATAGCCCTGCAGGGGTGGATGATGAAAGTTGCACTAATTAACTGGCTTGCCTTACTTACATGTGCAAAGTTCTGTTTTGTTCCCTAGGGATCTCACTGCTTTTGTTTGAATTACAAGACTAGCAGCTGGCCATCACACTGGTACCTGTGCAAAGTTGAGTGCAGATGATGGAGGAAGCAAGCTATCCTGATTACTTTCACAAGATAAAACACACTTGAGACTCTGCACATGTGAATGGGAAGAAATAAGGTACCCCAGGTCACCGTGACCAGATATGATGCGCTTGGGACTGTACGTACTTGGATGAGGGATATTAACTACCCTGGGTTACCACAGCAAAGTCTTGTCAAGCCTTTTTAGTTCTTTTCTTCCTTCAGAAGCCTATTAACTGCGTACTGAGTGAAGGAGGTCAGTGATGCTCCATACAGGTGGCACAGCCAGAGAGAGAAAATACTTCCATAAACTCCCAGCACAGGAGGCAATCTCTATGTCACACTGTCAAGTATCTGGCTTAGAAACTATAGCAGGGGCTCTGCCTTCCTGAGGTGTGACACTAAGATGGCCACAATGGATATTCTGCTATAAAAGCTGCTGCTGTCTTCTTGGACCAGTTCTGTGTCTTCACAGAAGCAGGGACATGTTCACTTCTAATCAGAGGAAAAACAAACCCTGCAGATCATGCTACAAGGTTGACAATTTTCAGAAGTTAATAATGAGACTATCATGTTTGGTCATATTCAAAGTTTCATCTTTTTTAGCCTTTCTAATGGATCCTAGCTTTACAACAACCAAAAAAAACTTTTGTGAGCTTTTGACACTGAAAAGAAGGCAATACTCAGTTTTGCCACATGAGGCAAATGACTTCTGATGTACCAAGGACATAGGTAGGCACTAGTTCCTCTTGTGAGGAATATACTTTGCTATTGTCAATATCTTCTAAATTTAAAAAGTTGAAAGAAGATAGTATGCCTCACAGTACAATAAGCAAGCCAAATCTCAAAGCTACATATTTTTGCAGAGCCAAACAACAAGAAGAAGGAAAACAGATGAAATTTTAGGGATGAAGGGTATATCAGTACTATGCAGGATAAAGAATGGATATTCTATAGGGCCAGAATATGCTTATGAGATGATTAAATCCTCTGGCATTACTTAAAAGAGTCCCCTTTAGAGTTATTACTGATCAGTCTTTTCTGCCCTGACACACAGAAAAAATCTGCTATGCCAAGGAGGCAAACAAGGTTTATACACTACAGCTAGTTACCTGACAGCATGGAACCCACAAAGCTTGCACGAAAGTAATCATACAAGAAAATGAACACTCTGTACTAAGCCAGATCATCTTTTTTTCTTTTCTTTTTTTTTTTTTTTTTGGCCTTGTTTAGCATTTTATATAGAGATAATAATAGATTCTTTTTCCATTTGGTCTTTGTATCCTCCTTTTTCAGTATCACTGATGTTTTTGAACCAGGAATAATATCACAAATTACCCTTTAATATATCAGCAACTCTTAAAAGCATAATGCAAAAAAGAAAGGGAAGAATGATTATGTGAAGCAAAATATAATGAAAAATAAATACCAAATATACAAGAAATGTTTTTTACACGGGGAACATAGAGTCTCTTTTTAATTTGCTGTAACAGAATATTAACCAATTTTAGCAAATTGCCTGCAGTTTTAGAACATACATAAATGCTCCATAATCAGTGACCTCAACAATAGCACTCATCTGCCACCCAGTGTCCATTTGCCTCTTTCCCATCTTACAAGAACACACAATATGAAGCCTGAAGATGACTGTCTAATGAGATGAACTCTGCATTATTGTGTTCTGGTTGAATGTAGCCAGCAAACTATCAGAAACTAGAAAATTAGGGTGAAGAAACTGAAGCATCATGACTGATCCTAACTAATTATTCAATGAGTGTAATCAGAAAAGATTTTTTTTTCTACTCAAGTGTGTACCCACAATATACAAGAAACAATGAAGTAGAAAGAAATGCCAGTGGAGGAGGTCCTTAAATTTATGAGGGAGCAAAAGCTAGGGGGCATGACATAAAACTAACACATACTAATATCCTTTACAGTATCAAATTATTTAGCATATGCAAATATATTTGCTTACCTATTACCTGAAGACACAAGATGAGTTAATCCAAACTTTATTACATTAAATGGGAGATTAAAAATAAACTGTAGCAGAATGGCTGAATTATAGAATAGATTTACTGTTTACACCTGGAACAGTAATCAAAAGCTACCTTTACAGAAAGGAATGGCGGAAAGACAGCAAAGGAATCAAAAAAGTGGACAAATGATAGATTAGAAAGGAGATGCATGCAAAGCTACTTTCTAATTTGGTTCCTTGAGTATTGTTCAAATTTTGTTATAATATTGTTCTAATATTATTGTTTTAATATTATTATCATTATTATTAGAATAGAAACACACATAAAATTAATATCAGGACAGGTTCTGATGGATTTACAATCCACCAGGACAATGGGAAAGACAGTGGCTTCTGCTTGCTCTTCTGTTGATTTTACAGGAATAGCTTGCTCCAGAAGGACAAAAACCTGAAACCCAGCTAAGACAAAGGAATTTCCAAGTGAATTAAAGCTAAGGGATGAAAATATTTTAACAAAACATGTGCTTCTGTAGGTGACTAACTGTTGAAAGTTTACTAGCAATGTCAAAATAGAATGTAAACAGGCCATTGTTATAATTTTTTTCTCTCCCCAGTCCTCCTACAAGCAATAGATTTTGGCTTTTAAAAGAGTGCCTAATCATTAAATGTGACATTACGCGTCATAGACTTCAAAACGCAAAATTGCTGATAGAAAAATAAAAAGCACAGTGTCAGGTTAGCCTAGTGTGCCACACTAGGTGTCAGGACATGGCCTGTCATAAGAATGGAAAAATTATGAAATTGATTTGAGGGGAGCTTGCTTATAAAGGCTGACACTCAAATGGCTCAAATAAGAGCAACAGAAAGGGGGACAACATGTTCCAGGTCATGTACTCTGGAAACAGTCAGATAAACAGACTCACTATGTGAATACATAGATCTACTTTTTCAACTTTAATTATCACCTATTCAAATGTTTTAAAAATCATACTTGCTGTATTTTGCTTTCTGCAGCAGGATCCAAGGTGCTTTCAAACACCCTTGGGAAAACAGCAAGAAGTAAATAAAGTCATTATAACACTAATTAAACCAACCAGCATTCACAAGAACACTTTAGTACCTATTCAGAATAATTCTCGTATTTTTTGCCAAGCTGCCACTGAGAAAATAACTTAGCTAATATTATATATTACTGTGTAATTTAGGATGTGATTTACATTTTTAAAGTTATTCAATGTTTTGGGAAAAACAAAGCTGAAATTTCATATTCATTCATATCAGCATCAACCTCAGAACTGCCTGTACTTTGTAAGGAAAAAATATCAGGTTTACAGTACCTTAAGTGCAATTCTTTGAACTATAAACCAGCAGAACCACAAGAACAGTTAGGAAATATATGTTTGAAAAACACTTGAATTCTTGGCCAATCCTACAGGACACATTCCAAAATAAAAAATTAAAAACTGTAACTCTAAACACCTTAAAGGACAGTAATTTTCCACGGAGATTATGGGCAAATGAGAAAATGTTAGGAAGTTTTCCTTTATGTTTCTGTGTATAATGTAATGTTTGTCTGAATATCTTATAAAAATAAAATCAGTTAAAATATCACCTGAGAAATGTCTTTTAAGAAACAAATTCAAATGCATTTGTCTGCCCTTAGCTCTTGTTAATTTTCCTACAATGCATTATGTCTCATTCAAATACTCTTTGCACACCTTGGAGTGAAATTCTGACCTCTTTGAAGTAAATGAGAACTTTACCACTGATTCTATTTGGGCATTAATGTTGGACATTCTACCTGTTTCGAGAAGCTGCTTTCAGCTGCATTCCTCTTGTTTTATTACTATTTGCTACTCTTTTTTCTTTTTTTTTTGAACCCATCAACATCCTTCTTCAAATGACAGCTGTGCTTTCAGACATGTTTTAGCAATAGTCTTTTTTAAAGAGGGCTGACCTAAGGCAGCCTGCAAGAAAATGGGCTGCTTCACTGCTCATCAGCACCTACTGATGAAGATCACAGGCACAAAAAAACCCTAATGGGTGGTAAGACAAAAGATGAACTTATTTAACAACACCTATTTCATGTGAATTACTTTACTCTTAGTGTAAGTAAACATATGAGAAGCTGCTCTTCTGTGGAAGTGGATTATATTCCTCACTTCTGATCATTACATGGCTGTGGGGTTTTATTGCATAGAGATCAAAGAGTCATATGTTCAGAGTTGTTTTTGTCTTGACACAGGGAAAAGGCCTTAATGAGAATTATAGTTTAGTTTTCATGTGTAGTTTTCCACTTGTGTCAAGGACAACCACAGGGGAAAGGAAAAGCAATCATGTTACTCAGAGAAAGGCCTCTTGGAAGCCAGGTGTAAACAATTTTAGAGAAATACAAAAGTAGTGAGAGCAATTTGAAAAACAAACAAGAAGACCTTCAACCAGATAGATAAGAAATACTGTCCTCTAAACTTTGTGCATTCCTGTTTTGCAATGGCTTCAGCATGGGCTTGCTCATCAGTAGACACCACCACTCTGTTTTACACCATTTTTTAAAAAAGATCTTCAAACACAACATACAGTAACATACAGTAAGGTACAGGAAAAACACTGAAGACTCTTCTTATCATCAGTTCCAGCTGTTTGAGTGACATGTAAAAGGACACCAAAACCACTTGTCTATCATTTATTTAGATCTTCATTTGTCTTCTATACAGACAGAAATCTTAACTGATGATAGCCATATTATAATTAGGGTATCATATTGATCCCAGATCAGTCATATCTGAATCAAAATAACTTCAATTATCCTCATAAAGACTGTTCCTATTACAAAGAATAGGAAAGAATTGTCCAGGTAGGAGTTGACCTCTCATTACCACTTATATCAAAATTCCAGATCATAAAATCTTAAAGAAATGTGAAGTTCTGTTTGAGAAATGGGCCTAATAATGCATCTTATTATGCTGAGAAATGTGAAACAATAATAACTTATCACTTGTAAAGAAAAATAAGATTACAGCTAAATTACATCTTGTACAAGACTTGAGACATCTGTTTCTAGCCCAAGGTATGCAACAAACCAAAGTCACCTTTTCAAAGCACACCTTATGAGACGAGAGGAGAAACAGGAGGAAGGCATTCATTCTGACTTTTTGTGTTGATCTGAGATGCACAAACTGAGATATCTGTTGGTTTCTCAGTCAGAAGCACACCAGGAAACATAACCTTACAAGAAAAGGATACTTTCACGTAAAACTCCTTGGTCCAGTTTTAGGCATGTGCATCACTCCAAGTCTGCTGGACCCTATCTCAGAAGGGACTCAGTGGCCCTTAGCTTCATTACTGATAACCTCAAAAGGGTGCCAGGTTAAGAGCTATCATTGAGAGTGCTCTCATTTTGTATTTTTGGCTTTTATCATCCCATTTAACAGGGACTAAATTTCATAGACCTTAGCATTACACAGAAACATTTGATTACAAGAAAATTATTTATTGAAAATTGTAATTTTTTTCTTCTATCTGATGAGAACTGTTGTAAGCAACATACTAATATTACCCCTTAGGCCACAGCAGCAATTACTTTGTTAAATAAGCAACACACAGCAACAGGTCCCCTACCTTCCCATTTAACCTACAGTTTTCCTGGCATATTTTTCTAGCAGACTTTACACTCCAAATAATCAGTCAGTACCTCCTGTTTCGAGGAAGAGCTAAAAAGTCAATCCATGGGTAAAAACGTAGGGCTACAACGAGAGCACATCTTTACAGAGGTGTTATCACAAAAGCATGGCCTCATTTTTTGCTACCTTCCATTCGCAGCTGAAACCCAAGCTATTAAAACAGCCTAGACAGCACGCCAGGATCGTGTATCCATGTACACACACACACGCGGTAGCTTGCCGGCGCCGTGCGGCAGCCCGCAGGAAGGCGACCGGCATTCCAGAGGCACGGAACAGGCAGGGGCAGGGAAAAGCACAGGGACAGGTGACGGTACGGGACAGGGGCAGCGACACGGGCAGAGGCAACAGACACGGGCTGAGGCAAAGGACAGGGACAGAGGCAGCGGCACGGGCACAGCGGCGGCAGGGGAGGGGCCGAGGCAGAGGCGGAGCCGCGGCGCTGCCCTTCCCCGCCCAGCCTGCCGCCTTTATTACCGCCCCGGAGGCGCGCCTGGCACTCGCTCCTCCCGACGCGCTGAGGGCGGGCGCTCCCGGCCGCGCTCCCATCGGCGGAAGTGTCGCTGCCCCAGTTCCGGCGAACGGGTCGCGCCGCCGGGACGGCACTGGGCATGGCGCTGTGGTCGCCGGGCTCCCGGGACGGCGGCGCCCCGGAGGGGGAGGATGAGGAGCGGGCACAGGCTGCCGCCTTCCGCCAGC
>JAODKT010001744.1:26988881-27011683 GCA_027576195.1 Cossypha heuglini
CGGGAGCGCCCGCGGCGCTCTGGGCCGGCGGGGTCTGGCGCCGGCCGCGCTGGGTCACAGCCGCACGGCGGGCAGGCGATGCGGAAGGAGCTGGGCTGGAGTCACCCCAGCTCCCTGTGCCTAAGGAGCGGAGAGGTAGGCGGTGTGTTTCTCTGTTGGCCAGGGCGAGGCGGCGATTTATAAACGCGTTCCAAGGAATTCTGTGCCCGTTCTCGCAAGCAGCTGCCATTACGTTACTTTTCCAACGGTGGAATTTTCTTCTTGTTACTGCAGAAATAAAACTGCTGTAATTCCCAGACAAAGTTGGGACAATAAGTTTGATTTACTTGCGCTAAAGTTTTCTTCAGATAACCTCACGAATTGTCCTTCGTGTGCCCCTGCCAGAGGTTATCAGCGCTGCATCTTCCATAAAGTGGCAGTGGAAGGCTGAGGAACTAATGCATATGGATGGATTTTTTTCTTCACTCTTGGTGGAAACGGCTGTAGAGGGTAGTTTCTTGAATTGCTGAGTGTGAATTCTGAGCGTACAGCTGGAAATAATATAAACAGGGTTACTTAACGATGTCCCTTTTCTCTCCCAGCTATGAGTGGTGACATACTCAACAGATTTGACCAAAAGGAACATGTTTGTGCTGGGCCTTGGCCGCTTTATAACTTAAATACCACTTCTAGTGTCAATTCAAGATGTTGGCCATCTGTTTAGGTACTAGTACTGAAATGCAGGCAGCCGCAGTTACTTTACTGTTGTGATCTGATACCACAAACCCAGTACTTTCTTATCAGAAGTGTATAATCAGAATATTCTCACACTTGGCTGCTGCTAGTGTTCCAGCCCTAAGATAGCCAGAGGGATTTCAGCTGTGTCAAAAGTATTTTTACAGTCTGAACACTATTAGTGATAGCAGCACATGACCCATGATTTTGCAAATACACTTAATAAAGTTAAGGTGGCTTGAATTGGAAATCTCTTTCTAGGAGACATAGCTGTACATTGCCATGCTTCATCACTTCTGCTATTATAATGCTGCATATCTAAGGTGCCTTCCAGGTGCATTATTATTACCTTTGAGATTTAGGCCAGTCTGCTTCTATAGAAACTGCAAACCAACAATTTTCTCTCCATAAATAGCATGTCTGATTTTCCTTACAGACATACAGCCAGGGGATTGAATTAGCCTGCCAAAAAGAAAGAGAGTTTGTGAAGCACTCTGTAGAATGCACATGGAACCTAGCAGAAGCCCAGCAAAAATTTGGTAGTTTAGCACTGCATAATTCAGAATCCTGCGATCAGGAATCTGCTCAAGCAAGGACAGAAGCTGCCGAGTTGAGATGGAGAGAGGAAGAGTGGAGAAGAAAAGAAGAAGCTCTAAAGCAGAGGGAACGACAGAATCTATGGAACACAGATCCTGTTAGTAAAGAAGTTTTTAATAAGGTATGACCTACATCATTGTGCATGGAAACAAGTGCTAATCTCTTTTGTTCATTCCAGTTGTTACTAGTCTGAGTGTCTTCTGTGTTTTGTACAGCACAAAAACACATTATGTCCCTCAACTTTGTGCCTGGGAAGATCATGGAATAGGCCCTTCTGGAAGCTGTGCTAAGGCACATGTTGGACAGGGAAGTGATTTGGGACAGCTAGCACAGCTGGACCAATTCAGTGGCCTCATCAGTGACCTATGAGTGACAATATCACTGGACAGGGAAGACGTTACAGACGTAATTTATGTGGAGTTCTGTAGAGCCTTTGATGTGGTCTCCTACAACATCCTTCTCTCTTAAACTGGAGAGAGATGAATTTGATGAGTGGGCAGTTAGGTGGATAAGAAAGTGGCTGGTTGATTGGTTGGTTGGTGACATGGAAAGGGAGCGGTCAATGGCTCAAAGTCCCAGTGGATATCAGGGACCAGTGGTGTCCTGCAGGGGTCTGTGTTAGGACCAGCAGTTTGCAGGTGACACCAAGCTGAGTGGTGTAGTTATCAGACCTGAAGGAAGCCTTCCAGAGGGACCTGGAGAAGATGGAGAATTGGATCCTTGGGACCCAGTGTGTTTTAACAAGGCCAAGTGCAAGGTGCTGCACCTGGGTAGGGGCAATCCCCAGTCCCAGCCCAGGCTGGGGATGGACAGATCAGAGCAGCCCTGCCCAGAAGGACTTGAGGGTGCTGGTGGGTGAGAGGCTGGACATGACCCAGCCATGGGCACTCACAGCCCAGAGAGCCAAATGTGTCCTGGGCTGCATCCAGAACAGTGTGGGCAGCAGGGCCAGGGAGGGGAGCCCCTCTGCTCTCCTGAGACCCACCCTCAAAGTAATGTACCCAGTTCTGGGATCCCCTGTACAAGAAGGACTCCTGTTGGAGCAGTTCCAAAGGAGTGCCACGGAGATGATCAGAGGGCTGGAACACCTTTCCTATGCGGAGAGGCTGGGAGAGCTGGGGTTTTTCAGCTTGAAGAAAAGAGGGCTCCGGGGAGCCCTTATTTACTTTCTTATGACCTTTCTGTACTTAAAGGGGCCTTTTAAGAAAGATGGAGAGAAACACTTTTTATCACAACCTGCAGTGACAGGACAAGAGGGAATGGCTTTAAACTGAACAGTGGTAAGTTTAGATTGGGTATAAGGAAGGCTTTTTTATTATTAGGGTGTCAAGACACTGGAACAGGTTGCCCAGGGAAGTTGTAGATGCCCTATCCCTAGAAACAACCGAGGTCAGATTGGACTGGTCTTGGAGTAGCCTAATCCAGTGGAAGATGTTCTTGCCTGGGCAGCGAGGGTTGAAACTGTGATCTTTAAATATCCCATCCAGCCCAGAATATGAAACTGTTAGTTTGCCTCTAATGCTGTCTACTAAAATAACTTATTTATATGAACTCTTTTTTTAATAGTAGAATCTCATATTTGATTTCACAGTTTAATTTCAACAGTTGTCGTTGCCTTTTTCTGAGCCCTAGAGACACAAGCCAGACACAGTCAGGTGATAAATGTGGTTGACTTTGTATGAACGTGCACCTTCATAACAAGGTGCACAACCTTCATTAAGGTGCACAACACACCAAAATACATGCTGAAAAATGCCCCGAAGGTGCACGTGTGACATAGAGCAGCTACAGTTTTATAAATTTAGCAAATGAGCATAATTTACAAGAATGCCCACTTAGAAACACAGATGTTAAAGTACCCCTCTAGGTTCGACTCTCTTCTGAAGGCCCCCCTTCTTCTCTAGGCCTTCATGGAAGCGTGTTGTCCTTGGTGTCAAAAGAACCAAGATTAGGATTGAGCTTTTAGGGATGTGTTTTGTCTTTCTTGTTAACTGAGTAGGTAAAATTCTAGCTATGAATCTATATAGTTATACAATAATAGGCTACAGAGCTACAAATATATATTAAGAATATATAAAAACAAATATCTGTTTGGCATCACTATCACATCTCCTAATTTCATTGATTTATCTGATCCAGGCTGCAGTGTACATGATTCTCATGACTAACAGATCAGTAAGTTCATATCTGAAGACAGAAACTTTTCAGATACTATAAGGAGTCTTTGAAATTCTTTTACTAGATAATGCACTTTCTTAAAAAAAAAAAAAAAACAACCTTCTCAAATATGATAAGACTCTAAAATTGGAATATAGCCATTTAAATAGAAACATTAAAATATAATAACTCCTTTATATCACTAAACAGTATGTGTGGAGTTTATGTGATAGTACAATCTTTCTCTTCCTCAGAGTTTTATTAATCAAAAAAGAAAAGAAATTGAAGATGAAGCTGTGTCTGAACCACTTATGCAAAAACATGAACAAAAGATTAGACATTTTGGTGAGTCTGTTTTGCCTATATCTTGTGGTTCCTACAGAATTTGTGTTGGTTTGCTCCTTGTTGTATAGAATGAATGCTAATAAGTGGAAGACCTGAATGACAGACTGTTCAGTTTTATTTTATCAGGACTAAAGGGATATTCCACACCACTGGGAAAAGGCAGGGACATTCCTGGAAATATAAGTCATGTATATAAAAGTGCATGAGTCGTTGTCCGTGGCTCTCCTTTTTTTAAAGGAAATAAAATTAAATGTTTTATTAAATGTTCTTCTGTCACCTGTTAATCTGTAAGGGTAATGGCTGATTAAATGGACATACTCGTTAACACATACACTGAGAGTACTTGTGTTCAGAATTGTGTGTTTAAAACTATACTTAATTATCCACTAGGTGTCACTTTAGCTCTGTTGTAATTGTTAAACCCGACTGAGCACAAAGCTGATCTTGTAATGTAATCTGAAATTTTTGTGGTTCTCTGAAGTGCTTGCCACTCAGGCTGGTTTCATGCTATAAAATAGTATAACCATATTTGGAATTCTGGAACAATCAAGAATAATCAATTAGATTGGCAAAATTCAGTTGCTCTTAAAAACTTACTTTTATGAATTTTTTTTGGCTTCTGAGGGGCTTAAAGATGTTTTGGAGAAAGGACTTCGAGCTCTGTTAGCCTTACCAAGCCTTTCAAGTATCAAGTTGAGGCACAACATTGTCAGAGTATGCGAATCGCAGTAATAGGCACAGGTTCTTCAAAGTACCTTAACTGTTCAATGTAATGATATTTGAATTAGAAAACATCTCCCCTGCTGTGCATTTCAGAAGGTAAAAAAAATAAGAGCTATCTTTAGGCTTCCTTGTTGAGAGTTGGGCAAAATTATTCTTTGTCTAAATCCAAATTAGACTGTTACAGAAGCAATCATGTTGCAGAAGGTATTTTTTTTATACTTCCTGAGCTCAAAACCTTGTTATTATTTTAATTTGTGATACATAAGTCCATTGTAGAAAGTTGCAGTACATTAATGCTTTCTGAAGTCACTTATTCCATGCTAGCTGCTGCCAAGGGGCGGTGTGGACTTTGCTATGTTGCATGAGTCCTGCTTCTGGATCCTGCTCTGGCTTCAAAGCAATAAAGAGCTTGTATAGAATAACTTGAAAATAGTCAAAAGAAATATAAGCTGTTGCCTTCTGTTTCAGCATTTGTTTGCTAGAATTAATATTAGCTTAGGTCATTGCTATTGAATTATCTTTAGCCCAGTTATAGTTATATGCTGATAGACAGGTGAAGCTGTGCATCTGGTACCTGTTGCCAATAATGACTGTCAGAGTTACTTGAAGGACAGTTTTAAGAAGTGCTCTGAGCATTGAGTTCTGATTTTTAAATTCAACTTATTACCTGAAGCTAGTGCCATGATACTGCAATTTGAAGTTCTGATTAACTTTCCAGTACTGGTATGGCTTTGTTTTTTGAGATTTAGCTGTTTGTATAATTAATTTGAATTTTTCTAAAAATCAACAAACTGTCTGTTAAAAGCACTTTAATTTTTGACAGATTACAGGTTCTGTTCTTAGCGTTTTTATTTGCAAACATTTAGAGGATTTGTGTTTGTTAGAATCCCTTAATGTAAATCACTGTCCATAAACTTTTTTAAGCTATTTGGTGTTGTAACTAATACATACCTACACCACCTTGTTAGCATATGAGAACTGATTAAAAATAAATTATCAGCATTACTGGAAATGCATGACTTATAATCTACTTTTAGTATCTTCCAAATCTGTTTATGCCTTCTGGTAATGCTCTTCTGGCATTGGTTAGATGTATAAATAAAACCCCCAAATTTAGCTGCATGCTGTTATTGAGGTTAGTAAATTGCCACGTTGTTATGTACACAAGAAAGTTCCTTGCTGCATTAAATCATTTATCTGTTCAGAATATTTTAACTGTGTTTCTCTTATTAGGCATGTTGAGCAGATGGGATGATAGTCAAAGGTTTCTGTCTGATCACCCATACCTTGTATGTGAAGAAACATCTAGGTATCTCATGTTGTGGTGTTTTCATCTAGAAGCTGAACAGGTATGAAGATGTTTAAATCTTTAAATTTTCCCATTTGCACTGTAAAAAGGTGGCCAACTTAATTATTTAACTTTGTCCAACCCTCTCTACTTTATTGATAGTGCATTGTCACCTTTGTCTAGTTATAGCTAATTATGAGTCCCCTTGCTTCTGTAAGCATCAGTTCACATCTGCTTAGGAACTGGAGCAAAAGGGATTCTGCTGAGTTTTAGAAATATAATTACTGGAAACTTCTTTAAACCAGAACTTCAACTTTGTTTTTTTTCCCTTTTTTTTCAGAAAAGAGCTCTGATGGAGCAAGTAGCACACCAAGCAGTTGTAATGCAGTTTATTATAGAAATTGCCAGAAGCTGCAATGTGGATCCAAGAGGATGTTTTCGTCTCTTTTTCCAAAAAGCCAAAGTAAGTTCTCACATTATTACTATAATAATGTAATAATATGAGAAACTCTTGATATGGTACAGGAGACCAGTGTTTTAGAGAGAGAGTTTCTTCCTAACCATGGGAGGCTAAATAATTTGTTGGCTGATTTAGGCTTATGGGAAAGTGCTTTGCTAGCAATTATTTTCTGGACAGAATACTTTGTTATAATTCCAGAAATGATAATTCTGAAAATGAATAGTGGATTTTGCTTGTTGCAGGTGGAAGGCAAGATGGAGCAGTGGGACAGCAGGTACAGACCAGTGTTACATACCAGTAATAACTAAGTAACAACAGCAAACATGGTCTGGTGTTAAACTGGTCTAACTGGTGTTAGACTTTTGACTAATTACACGTTTTCAAAGTGTAGTTACGTATTGTCACAACTTTTCCATTTCGTCTGCATTTTACAGTGGGGCAGATATATAAATAGTGTCCTTTTTTAATGACTGAAATAGGGCAGTCCAGAACCCTGCAGGAAGAACGTGGGAAAACTGAAACTGTGATTTGATGTAGACTGTGTTCAATTGTTCAAGACTCTTGGATCTAATATTAATAGGCTAAAATATAAGACAAATGGATTTTAATATTGCCTGAGTGAGTGTAGTTAAAATGTGAGTTAGTTTGTGCTTTACTTTTTACCAAAGGGCTTCGGCAAGTGCCTGTTGTAAGGATAGCTTCTGAGTAGGAATAAATGAAAGGCTAAAATTAGATTTAGTTTTGCATGTTCTCAGATAAATCAGTTACTTTACTTATGCATATAAATGCTACAGATTATCTTAAAAAGAAATCTACCTGTAATGTAATTTTAAATTGACTGACATTATTTCTGAATCATTCCCAGTTGTTATTCTCTAAAAGGTATAACATGTCATTACTACATGGATTTTTTTCAGCACTATGTATGCTTACAATTCAAAAGTAAATGTGGCTGAACAACAAATGTTTCATTTTCCTTTTTGCAGACAGGAGAAGGCTACTTTGAGGCCTTTAAAAATGAACTTGAGGCATTCAAGATGAGAGTGAGAATCTGGTCACAATCACATGGCTTTCAAACAATGTTACTCCATGATCTCAGTGTCAGTCCTAGTTGCATGGGAGAGTGGACATCTTTTTTACAGGTAGGTTTGTTATTTCTAAAATTTAATTTAACTAAAGCAGGATTAGATCCTGCCTGGAGAAGCTTTACCTTTGTCATATAAAGAGGATTGTTTCTTGAATTGGTGGTAGTGCTTGGGATATATCATGCAATGTTACTAATGCACAAGGCATATAAGGGTTTTCTTTTTACTTGCTGGAATTCACACAGCATCAGCATAAGGTCAAAATTACATGTTTGTTCACTGCCTTTACATTTTCATGCCTAATATAAACACTGCATAAAACTGATCAGATCCTAGAACTATATTACCAGTCATCACCGTGAGCAGTATAAAATCATGGGATCAGTCAAGTAAGTCCCAGAATCATAGAATGCTTTGAGTCAGAGCAAACCTTAAAGATCATCTAGTTCCAAACTCCCTGCCATGGCAGGGACACCTTTCGTAGACCAGACTGCTCACAGCCCCATCCAGCCTGGCCTTGAATACTGCCAGGGACCCCACAACTTCTCTAGGCAAGAGAAGTCAAGCCTATGGAAAGTCTCCCTTTGTGATAAAAGGAAAGTGAGCGTTCTTTGGTATTTTTTGCATTTCCAGTTAGGGCCACATTCTGGAATGAAGATACAGCTGGAAAGATTGTCAAAAATTATGTATTAGGAAAGGAGTTGCAATTGAAAGCACTTGTTTGAAATAATTTGATTAAAGTACCTCTCAGAGGTAGATCAAACAGCTGAATTTTATGTAAATGTGCAGTTAGGTGCTAGAAATATTAAGACCAAATACTGGCTATACTAGCAAATTTTAAAAGTTCTAGATACAGTGATGTAATACTGGTTGATGATGTTTTCAGACCTTACTTCCTTTCTATTGTAAATTTGTCTCATCATAAGGTAGACAAGGCAAACAGTCTTCCTTATTTCTCTCTCACTGTTTTTCCCTCCATGTGTACAATTACAGAGCATTAATCTGTCAGTTTTCAATCTGTTGCAGAACACAGGAGATCTGCAAGGTTCCCTAAACACAGATGTCTGCAGTTTCAACTCTGTGATACAAAGAGATGAAGAAGAATCCAAAATGATGGACACATTATAGTACTTTTGAGACTGAGGCCAAGTACTCTCTTATTTCCCCTTTGGTTTTTTTTTTCCCAAAGAAACAAACACGGCTATTTTCTTGACACTTATTTTTCTGGGTACTGCACTTTATTTTTCGTGTCAGATTTTTGTTGTTTTTGTTTGACTGGGGGGGGAATGACTTTGAAGGGTGGGTAATTAAGAAAAAACTTGTAATATTGTTTGAAATGTGCTGCTAGGTTTTTAGTTGTCCTTGAAGAGCAGGGTTCTTATATTGCTGAATGTGAAACTGGATGTGTTTTCTGCTACTAACCTTGCCTTTCATGACTTTAGAAATTAAACATCTGCACAAATACAATGTTTACAAGAAGCAGCAGATTCTTGCTAGAATCTGCTATTGTCTTACTACAGATGTGGATATGTTTTACTCTGAATATTGGAGATTGCAACTGTATTCATGCTA
Organism: Cossypha heuglini; assembly: GCA_027576195.1. Lineage (NCBI taxonomy): Eukaryota > Metazoa > Chordata > Aves > Passeriformes > Muscicapidae > Cossypha > Cossypha heuglini. The sequence continues at coordinate 26,997,823 of JAODKT010001744.1, forward strand.
CCTTGCTGACAGTATAAGCTCTCAAATTTGGTTATCACTAATAGCAATAAATCAGTATCTGGTATCAGTATTTCTGATCTGAATGGATTAGATTAAAACACTGGCTTTCTACCTCTACTAAGGGGATTTAAATGTTATATTGTACTTTCATTAAACATAACTTGGTTTAATCCTAAGACATAAGCAACACTTGTCTACAAATGAGTGCTGGGTTGTATGATTTCTGGGAGTCATTCTCTTGTTCATCAGGCTAACTTCAGATTTTTTTTTTAAAACCAAGTCTTGTTATGGTGGAAGTAGTTGAGGAGGGGAACTTGTACAAGGGTTAGGCTAAGACCTTAGTTCAAACATAAAGCTTTGTTAAAGGTCATATAGAGTGAAGCGTCACGCAGTGTTTGAAAGGTACTTAATATGCTATTCAACCAAAGTGGGTTTATGACAATGTCAACTCAAACATCAAGTGGAAAACCATGAAAAGCTTCTTGTTTAAGAAGCTGGAAATCCAAATATATTTTCTAGACAAGGCCTTCCGCAGTACCTTGCACTCCAAAATTCTGCTGTGCTTTTCTACCTTGCTGCTATTACAGCAGGTCTGTCTATAAAAATGTGTACTGCAATTGGAAGACTAGCAAAGACAGCATGTGTCTTAGATGATGGTATCAGTACACACTCCATCCATTACTGAATTGTTCTGATTGTATGTAAGGTGTGGAAGACATGTAGATTTCAAAAGTCCAGTTATCATAGCCTACCTCCAGTTTTTAGCTCAGGCAGAATAACCCCAGGCAGTGCCACAGGCTGGGGCAGAGTGACTGCAAAGCTGCCACAGGAAAAGGACCTGGGGGTGCTGCTGACAGCAGCTGAACATGAGCCAGCAGTGCCCAGGTGGCCAAGAAGGCCAATGGCATCCTGGCCTGTTCCAGCAATAGTGTGGCCAGCAGGAGCAGGACAGGGATTGCGCCCCTGTCCTGAGCACTGGGGAGGCCACACCTCAAATCCTGTGCTCAGTTCTGGGCCCTTCACTCCAAAAAGGACATTGAGGGGCTGGAGCATGTCCAGAGAAGGACAGTGAAGCTGGTGAAGGCTCTGGAACGTAAGTTCTGTGAGGAGCAGGTAAGGGAGGTTGGGGTTGTTCAGGCTGGAGAAAAGGAGCGTTAGGAGCACATTATCACTCTCTACAGCTCCCTGAAATGAGGGTGTAGCAAGGTGGGGTTTGGCCTCTTCTCCCAGCTAAGAAGTGACAGGACAAGAGGAAATGGCCTCAAGCTGTGCCAGAAGAGGTTCAGGTTGGACATCGGGAGGGCTTTCTTCACTGAAAGGGTTGTTAAGCATTGGGGTGGATTGCCCATAGAGTCAGCATCCTTGAAAGTGTTTAAGAAATGGCTGGACCAGGCACCTAATGCTGTAAGTTATTTGGCAGGGTGGGGAAAGCCAGAGGTTGAGCTCAATGATTTTGGAAGTCTTTTCCAACCTTAATGATTCTATGATTCTGTGAAATAGAATCCAGTAATATTCAGTTTTGCCTACAGCCAAGATACGGAACAGTCTAAGTCTGCGGAATATACCCCAGAGTACTAGTACCAAAGCAATAGCAGATGCACATAGAAGTAGCTTTCCATATGACTTCTGCTCTCTAGCCTTCTTTTGCAAACAGACTGAAGATAAGAGTAAGGAGCAGTTCTGTCCCACATGCAAATTTGAGATAAAACTACAAGTTTCTACTGCATCTGCTTAAGTTTGACAGATACTCCAGGAAAGGATAAGTAAATACTGCCTCCTCCTTAATAATTAGTTAATTATTAAGGGAAACTTAAAGGAAAACAAGTAACTTCAGGTTGTTTTTTAATGGAATGTTGTATGCAAGGGTAGGGATAGTAAGGGCAATATAACTTGCAACTGCTACCCTTAGCAGTAGAGCCATTGATCTAGCAACCCATTTGTTTCACAGTAGAAGTTATTTTTTTAGTTTCTAAGGGGATAAAACTGGATGCTGCAGAAATAAGTGTCAAATAATGAGATTCCCTCCCCCTGCTCCTTCTGGCTCACTGAAATTTATTTGTGCTGGCAAAAAAAAAAAAGTAATTCACTGTTTTTTACTGAAATCAAAATGTAAAAATCAGCTAATCAGTTTATCACTGTAATATGTAGACATTTTCTCAAGAGGACAGTACAAGTGGTCAACCTTCTTGGCAAGCTTTCTTTAAATTAAAGGAAAACTCATTTTAGTGATAGCTGCTGCTTAGATTGTAGAATTTGTGAATTCTATAAATGAACAATGACCATTTCTTTTTAGACTCAAATGTGTCTCAATATTCATAATGCTAAAACTGGCTGTGCAGATGCAGTCCAAAGTATATCAACACCCCAGCACTGTACCTGTTTACAGTCACTGCTAAAGGAGATTGGAACCTGCTAGGACACAGCTACTTCAGACGTTACCTAGACAGAGTTGTTTGTTTCTCAGATTTTGCTGTCTCTTGAAATTCCCACTCTGATGATCATTAAAAAGGGCTGGGAGGAATCACTGAAAAATAGCAATGTGCATTCCCTGGGCTGTTAAAAAGTGTGGACTGTGGAGGTTTGTATTTCCAGTTATCTAGGAAATAAACACAATAGCTGGTCAGAGACAAGAATCTAATGAAAACCACTCCAGTTGCTACAATAAAAATTGCTACAGTAATATGCCAAAGTTAGTATTTTGACAGCTGGAAATCATGTCACTGGCATCAGTGAGCACTTGTTTTCAAAGATTGTGTTGACATTGACATTCACTGATCAAGATCATCTAGCTACAGGTTTACCAGATTACACTTAATCTATTCAGTATCTGCTATCTTTTTACTGATAAAGTCTTGCAGGGTCACACAAAGAAAGAGGCTTTACCAAATGTGTTGCACATCATTGGAACTCCATTTCCCATGGCTGCAAAATAGTTGCTCTGAGAGCAGAAATATAAACATAATACTTCCTTACATAATTTGCGGTGAGCAAAATCAAGTCACATGTGTGCAAGCAAACAAGAAGCTAACCTTTCCATAAGATCAGTTTCCATACACAGGAGCTCTGGTCTGAAATGGCTTTTTGGAGACCAGTGGTCATTGTTCTTCACAGCTTCTGGATAGCTCCAGCTAGGCACATGTTCAAGAAATGTGCTTTCATGTCCTTGCCATTGCTTTATTTACTGACTGAATAAATCAGTCAATGCACTTTCTAATTAAGCTGTATTCTGAAATGTGTTTCCTTCATCAATCAATATTGCAAACTTTTTTTCCAAATAAGAGACACAAGAGTACCTGTTTTTGTTAAAGACAGTTATGTATTTTTAAAATTGGGTATATTTAATATTAAAAAAAATACAGCATTAAAGTGATAACCACAGGCAACAAAATTTTACCATAATGTAAGTTAAGGACAGCATTGGACTTTAATTATTGATGAGTGTGGTAGACTACTTGGACAAATCCTTGATTGCAGAATCTTATGTAATCAGGAGTGAGCTATGACAGATGAGAAGTTTGACCTATTTTCACCTGGGGTTGGCAGCATCTTTCTGGCTCACATCTGACAACTTGGTTTGAAGGAAAGCATAGATATGTGGCCAGATCTTATTGGTTTCTGTTCCAGAAAAGGATTTCAATAACCCTCTTTTCCTACGGAAGAAAAACAAGAAAGCATTACAGATGTTGAATTGTTTAATTGTTCCAAAATCACCTCACTTGAAGATAACCCTGGCAGGAGTGTGAAAATATGCATGTGATGTAACACCAAGAACAGCTGTAGCATTTGAAATGCAGACTGTACATTTATTTCTCTGTTCCTCAAACTGTTAGCTACTGACCACATCAGTTCATGAAACTGATGACTGTCTGCAGAGCACTTAATCACAAACAGGGTAAAGTGGCAATGGTGCCATCAAGCATGTGCTATACAGCCATTGTCCAGATGACTGTGACTAGCACAGGTATTACTGGTTGGAACTCATGGATAAAAGAATGTGTATCAGGACAAGCAAAATAACCAGGCGCAAGTAAGTTATTCTGAATTTGTTGTAGGAGCTAGTCTTATCTGTCAAATACATTATTATCAGGAATAACAGCTTAGGCATCTGTCTTACTGTGATGCTCTAAGGCATTTTCACTTTAGAAATCAAACAAAATTGGGAATATCACTGTTGATCTAGATAAACTTCTTCAAAACCTAACCACACCAAACATGGAGCTTCTAGTTTTCTGCTGATCCTAGAGGAATACAATGAAGGGTGGTGAATATGGAAATACAGAAAGGACAATCATTGATGTTGTCGAAGTCTGATTTCTTTGTCTAGGCAATATAAGATTTTGTAAGACTAAAGCTCTACATGGTGACCTCCTATATATCTGTATATTAGCAGTATGATACTTGCAGCTTTACTTTAGAAGAAACGTGTATAATTTTGACTTTTAAAAGAACTAGTAATTCTTTTCCACTCCACAATGCAAATGGCAATTCTGAATCAGCTACTTATTCCCAAAGCGTTGCTAGCTCGGTGCAATCACAGTCCTGTTCTTAGAACAGCCACATTTAAATCCTCATTAACAGTTTCTCTATTTGTGTATCATTTCTTAACCCCTTGCACTTATTAGGACAGCTTCTACTTATACATCCAGAAAACAAAATACTTGGCAAAAAAAAGGAGCTGTCTCTGTTTCCTCACCCACCAGAGCTGTTGTTGCTCAGAACAGTACTATGATGCATTGAATAATGCATAGCATTCTTTATAAAACTAAATGTGGCTGGCTGCAGTGACAGGCTATATTACCACACAGGTTCCAGAAGGTCACATATAACACTGGAAAACCATACTAAATACTAATTCTACTGGGTTGATTTCTTACTGATTCATGGAAGTTACACAGCTACTCACACTGCACTCACTGTAGTGGTATAATGTATTCTGTAACTGGAGAGATCTGTTCCTTGCTATGCTGATGCACAATAAGATTTTGGAATGTGGAAGAACAGATTTTACTACTTACCGATAATACTCTAGAACAGGTTTTGTTTGTGCATCATAAGCCTGCAGCCTCTTGCTGACAGTCTCGGGCTTGTCATCGTCGCGCTGAACAAGTGGCTCGCCAGTAATGTCGTCAATGCCCTAGTCATGGTTAAAAGCAAACACAGGACTTCTTACTTCTCTTTAAGTGTGCTTTGTGTGATTTTCTATTTAAATTATGATCAATTTCCACTTAATCAGGGTGTAGATTTCTGCTTATAAAGAGAAAGGCTTGCTGCCTGTGTTCTTATGTGGAATGTAAGTTGTTGACTTTCCAGTAAAACAGTCTGTTAGTTAAATATATTTTCTCAGTATTGCCAATGAATATAAGATCATAGTAACTTGACTAATTTGCCCTCTGGAGCATTCATAGAATATGGGGAATATGAAGACAAAATGTTCACATACAAGGGAAAACGATATTGTTGGTAATACATTCCTGTAAACAGGAAACGAGACCGACTGGACTGTCATTTGACAATACTAAAATGTGCAAAGGAGTTAATGGCCCTTTGATTTGAAGCTGCAAAATGGAGGAGTTACCATTTGGCAACAGCTGTACAAAAAATGGCATTAGAGTCAGTTGAAGCTTTCCCTACAGAGGTAGGGACCTAATGTGTGAACTTTTGTTCCTACTAAGTAAGTAAGCACTTTGAAGGTCTATTGAGATAATAGAGACAAATGTATTTCACCTGTTTAGCTCTATTCCATGTTTTCAGTTTAAGTATTGCAGTCCACTGTGTTGTGTAAGTGCTAATTAGCGAAAGGTAAAGCAGTTCCTAACATCAAAGCTCTGGCAGCCAAAGCCTACTCTGGTAAGTCTGATAATTCTCTGTTCCATCTTGCCTGTGCTCTTCTGCAACTGAAAATAACCACGATTTTAAACACCTTGTTTTAAACAAAACAAAGACATTATTTTCAGTTTCTCACTTCCAGTGCTTACCTGGTATTTCAAGCTGGCCTCTTTTCCTGCAACACTGAAATCCAAAAACTACAGGGCCTGCTGTGCTTCTGATGTAAATTAATAGAGCTTCCAGGTGAAATGTGATGCCACAACAGCTAAGTTATTTAGAGTTAAGGATGAAATACAGTTTTAGCTGAGTTGCACTAATGCAAATCCTTGTTCTTAAAAACATTTAAGGTAACAATGTACAGTCTTTATCTTCAAGCTCTTTTTAGGATATCTCAAGTCATGTTCTTAAATCTGTTGAAAAGCTTCCCTGATTTGAAAGTTTCTACATCCAGTTTTGCAGTACAGCAGCTCTTCCCTTGAAAATACCCATCCTGGTTAAATATAAACACAGGGAAAGCATTAAGTGGATTCTTCTGACTGGTGGTTTGGTGTTTTCCATATATAAAACATGACTCCTCTGGAGGAAGGAAAAGAAGGCTACATTTTGGACTGTACAGGCTGCAAACAGGCTAAGGCCATGCCCAGATCCTGTGCCAGTGCGCAAGGCAGACAGCATTCCAGATCTGTGAACAGCTTTAACAGCTTACAAAACACCATGGTGTTCCACTCTTCAGGGGACAAGTACACTGTCCACCAGCCTGAGGTTCTACCAGATCACTAACATACTCTCATACCAGCACAGTGTTACCAGAAAGATTCAGTGCTCCCAAGAAATGAAATGAGCCTTTTTCTTCTGAGCTGCTGTGTTTTGAAACAACATATGTAAACAATATTTTACTGCAGCTAGCAAATGCAATGCAGCAGTTATTTAGTGCCAACACCAATGCATATTGCTTACCTGAACTTTGGGAGGGCTGAATTCAAGATTGTAGACTCTGCCACTGGCAGGGTGGATCCAGCGTGCTGTAAGCCGACACTTTATGGTCTCAAATGGCACGTCTAGGTCAATCACAGTGTCTATGTGACATTCTTTATCGAGGGCTTCTGCCTGAGCAACTGTTCTGGGGAAACCTTTTTAAAGGAAACAACTTCATAACATTCCAAAAGCAGACTTATAGCAAAGATTACCTGGATTGAGTAATTAGAGAAAATAATTGTTACACAACAAAAAAAAAAAACAAAAAGCATTGTCATATTCTATAAAGATGGAAGAAACATCAGATTTTCCAGTATCTTTCAGCATGCCATGGCATTTTTACTTCTTAAATGCTTCCCAGCTTTCATTTCTTCATTTCAGCTAATCATCTTCCCAACAGTGCAACAAGTAATTGCAAAAAAAACCCATATTCATGTGCACAACATACCACTAGACTGCATTTGGAGTAATAAAAGCTCCAGTGAAAAGTTTCACTCAGAAGTCAGAACAACTTAGAAACATTTTGATGTCTCTTACTTTTGCAGCTGTGTAAGTCTGGCTTAAGGTGGTGGCCATTACAAACCTGTTTGACTCAGTTGCAGTAAGCCAAATATATTTACCAGAGGCAGTCCAGGGTTTAGAAGGGTTGCAGAAGTTTTAGTGTATCAAACAGTCCTCAGATATGATGACTGTGAGAACACTCAGGCTCATCAGGAGCCTGTCTCTTCACTTCAAAGATGCTGCATTTTGCCCCATTAAGTCTATGGCTCCCTACTCTATGCCCTAAACTATTAGATAAATCTAGTGGAACTTTGGAGGGGTGCAGTGGAAAAGAAGAACAAGAAAGGTCTCCACAACGAATTTGAAATGAAAAATTGAGCACAAGACCTTCAGTGGTCAAAGCTACTGCAGAACATGCTATTGCATCCTATATTCACTGGAAAAATCCCTCTCCTCAAAAAGCTCTAGCATAGTATCATGTTCTTAGTAGTTTGTAATTTGCATCCTACTGTACAAGTAAATTTCTCCATAAAGGCAGGTACAAACTTAAGAAGTTTCTGCATAATGTTGGTTATCTGTCCGTTGCATGAGTGAGGGAAAACATTAGAAAAAGACAGAGATTATTAACTCAGACCAAGTGCTTGCTTGTGCATTAAGTCTCTTGCACCTGGTTTGCATCACAGTCATGAGCTGTCCTCATCCTATTTCTCACATGTTCGCGTTATCTCATGGAAGTGCTTCTAAATGTTAAGAGCAGAAGAAGAGCCAGGTCTTCAACACTGCTGTTAAACACAGTTCAAGAGCTGCTATTCTTTCTTACTATTAGCAGCCGCCATGCTTCTAAGTTATGCAGCTGGAAAATGAGTTTGCTTGGTACTGAGTAATGAGAAAATTCCTCAACAAATTGAAGTGCCTTTATAAAAGCATTTCATTGAAATTGAACTGGCATTTTCTACATAGTGTTTTCTCTATACAGAAGAAGATCTGCAAGATGTAATGAATTATGAAGATTCCAGGAGCACAGAGGAAAGTAGTCTAGATTATACAGTACATAAATCTAAATGGATGAAGCCCACAGACACATATGACTCTAGAAGTCACCAACCTATTGTAAGGCAGTAAATAGGTGTTTAGCTAAGTGAGCATACAAGCAGTTCAGCACCTCTGCTTTGAGATAACTGATCCTGTCTGTTTGTTCTGCATTGCAGTTACCAAACTAAAGATTTCGGGTTAGCTTATTACAACAGAACAGTGTTGTTCCTGTGAAGCCCATTATGCCAGAGCTGTCCCTATTGTAATTCACTCCGTCTCCTTACAAATGCTGATGCAGACAAAATTTCTGCTCCAAAAGTTTAAAGGCAGGAGCATGTTAACATGCAGCAAAAATTGATTTATTCTCTTACGGTCTTGACACAATCCTCCTGCTGAGAGTTGCCAGTGGGCACAGCTATACTGCTACACATCCAGGTCCACAAGACTGCATGGGACACGGAACTAAAGATAAAAACCTCAACATCTGCTGTTCGTTGCTTTATTGTTTAGGTTTCATTGTACTGTCCACGATAGGAACAAACCTTTATCTCAGTGAGAAATCCAACCGTGACTAAAGCCACCAGAGCATATCACTGTACATAGGAGCAACTATATAAATATAACTATAATAAAGCATCAAGGGACAGTGACCACTGTGGATTTTTCGCTCCCTCTAAATAGAAAGCCACACCAATAACCTTTTTGTTTTATCTAGTGAGACAGGCTGTGACTAGGGTCTGAAAAAACACGCATCCAGCCTAGACACTATTTTTGTGCTGGACATCCTACTGTACTCCCATGGGCTGGCATAACAAGAGCCATCCAGTTCATGAAGACAGCAGCAAACGCATTTTCTCTCTAGTATGAATGCTGAAGCAATAAGCTTACACTGCAGAACGGCAGAACAGTTCACTCTGGAGAACAGAACCAAACAGCAAATGAAAGAGGCCTTTTAGGGAAATTGAGCAATGGTCTTTATTACACTCCACACTGCTCCAGTACTTTTCCATACTTATCTTGTTACTGCATCACATTCCTACCTTGCTATTTAAATAATTCCAAAGCCCCATCCTTCAAAAGTTTCCCATTCCCCAAGGACTTTAGTAAAAAAATACTTTAAAAAAGAGACTTCTCAATGCCTATTTTAATGGGGAAATGCCACGTGAATTATCATAAAAAATACCAGAATTGCCAGTTTTGAATTTTTTCTGAATGTTGAACTACCCTTTTTAACATGAGTTAAATATCCCTGTAATGTTCTGAAGGCAGGATACACCCAAAGCATTTGTCAGCCAAAGAAACTGGGGCAGACCGTCTGCTGAAAATTTCACAACAAGCTGGCAACCAGTAACCAAAGCAATCACAAGTTTTCTAGAGCAGTTTTTCTCTCCATATATAGTGATATCCAACATGATCGCTTACCATCCAATAGCCAGTTGTACCGATCTAGACCTTTTATCTCATTCAGCATTAATTGTGTCATGATGTCATCTGGAATAAGCTGCCCTTGATCAATGTAGGACTTGGCAAGGATTCCCACTTCTGCAAAAGTAAAAGTTGCATTACATTATCTCTGACCTTGAGCAAGTTGAAAAAAAGCCCACAAGCCTGCAAAAAAACTGTTTTGATCGGGATGACACAGAAAAGTTGTAAACCAGACAGACAGCATGCTTGCCAAAATTTAAAAAAACATCCCGATGACCAACTAGGATCCGACCATGCAAATATGTATCAGATCAATTAGATGCAGCTGTAGGGCTAAACACACCTCTGTTTTCACACCCTCTGAATAAATTTTCTAGTATGTATCTGAAATATGAAGTTTCAAAAACTAAAATGAGGAGAGGCCATTATGAGTCAAGGGTCTTCAAAACAAGAAATAAAAGGGATACAAGTTTATTAATGTATCAGGCCTCAGACTTCCTGAAAAGAAAGTTAGTAACCAGCCACTAAGCTGACAAAAAACTTACACTTAGGCTTTATTACATACATAAATGCCTTCAGAATTTAAGAAAGCAGTCTGCAGTGGGACACACTTGCCAGATACGTATTTTTATGACTACTAGAGTTGCAAGAGGATGTTTATAGATATTGTACACTATTTATGGGGCCACAGAGGAACAAGGTTCCCATGCAACTGACTAACCTTTAGCACGAGTCATTTACCCCACTGGCTCACTAAAATTCCATCCATGAATCATAATTCGAGCTATCACACCATGCTCCTACATGGCAGGCAGTAGCATGCTGCAGTTCACCCAAATCATGAGTATAGCCAGGAAGAAATTCAGTTGCCTGGGCTGTGTCCTAGGCACAAAGTTTCTGTGTCTTTCATTTATAAAACAATTACCCAATTATGCTAAGTAATCCAGAATAGCAGCAAGATGAGTTTTATTGTGGATATGCAGAAGCTGTTGCTTGCAGCCATTTAAGATCTAGTTACAGAAAACTAAAGAACAGAAAATGGGATGGACTCACATACACACACAAGATATAACCACTTTCAGCAGAAAGCAATGACAAATGCCATCACTCAGTGCATGGAATGTGCAACAGGAGAGAGGCCCTTCTTCACATGAGGCAACTGAAAGCAGTACATGCCCTCAAATAAAGCAAGTAGTAGCTTTAGTGATGAGGGGGGAAAAAAATAGCAATTTCCCCTTACTGCCTGTTCATGTCTGTAGTCAGACTTTGAAAAGTACAAAGACCATTTAGAAACAGGCACTGTGCACCTTGGCCAGACTTCAAAACGTGCTCACTATATAGAAAAGAGTCAGACTGTGGTTCCTGAGTCCTCCAGCACATCGCAAACTGGAAAGGTGACTGTCTGCATGGGTACAAAGTGTCTCTTTTCTCTACCTCCCTTCTTCATACCTTTTATTATTCTAGTGTGCTTTGAACCATGTACCCTGCAGAAGTAGGTTGGAAGAAGGAATAAATCACGTCTAGATAGTTTAATGTGTACTTACTTGATGCTTGGCTCTGCTACTGATTTATGTTGCAGCATTGCTCTAGCCACAATGATCTAAAAATATGTGCAAGGCAAGGTTCACAGGTAACAATTCTAACTTACTTTCAAAAGATTAATGAGTTTTGGAGCCCAGAAAGATTTAGAATACAGCAAGCTATTATTAGACCAATAGAGCTTGAAAAACACTGCCTTTTGCCTCTCTCGATAGAACTCAGTTCACTTAGAAAATCACTATTACAGAAGGAAAAAATAGGCACAACTATACCCAAACAGTCATATATTAAGACAAAAAGTTGGTAGACTAGCTCACAGCTTTTTTTTTTTTTTTCACGCCTGCTGTTGGAGTGGGATTTCTTAGGGTTTTGTAGGTTTTATTTATTCTGGGCTTTCTCAGGTTGGGTCTGAAACAACTACAGGCATGGCAAGTTTCAGAATTACAGGTAACACAGCTTTCTTTCCTTGGTAGGTGATGACCGGTATCCATGTTCCATGGTTTTACAAAGGATTGGCATGTTCTAACTACATTACAGCAACCATGCTCTAGCCGTAATCAGACAATAACTACCTTAGAGAGATGGTCACAGACTCCCCACTGTTCAGAAGAACTTGATAACTGCAGAATGATAAGGACACTCATCTTCAGCAGGACTTTTCAACAATGTCCATTTTCACAAGACAGCAAATGCAAAATTTGCACCATATAACTACTGTTAACTACATCTAATTTTCTGGGGGTTTTAACTGCCCATCTTAGTGTAACTTATTTTCCAAGGAACTGGAAATTGCAGGACTCCTTTATTATAATCAAATCTCATGGATCTTTGCCTTGACTGAATTTGTCAAGGCTCTCTGAGTTGTGTCTCAGTTGTTCTCCTATTTTCAGTGTACTACCTAGTCCTGCTAGCTCATATTTCATCTCAACCCTCTGGGAACCATTTCTGCAACTAGTGACTGACTTTCAATGAATTGCAATAGAGTTTCACCGGGGTTTACTAGTGAATGAGAAACTCTGTAGCAGATTCTGGTAAATTCTGCTGCAGCTAATTTAGAGCAAACTTCACCTCCTAAACTGTCTGCTGACTTCCTTCCTCATATTATGGATTTTAATGTGTCTGCTAAACTTCCATTTCAAGTGTTTGCTCTCCTTCCCAGTCTTTCATCTGTCCAACCCACCTAGAATTCTTTGCTTAATCACTTCTCTCTCCATCACTTCAGGCTCCCAACCTCAATTCAAGCAATATGATATTTCCATTTGCAATTTCTTCTTCTCACATAACCTTCAGCATGATTCTGGTGCTCTATGGTCTTGCACAAACCCTAAAGTATTTAGTAAACATTGTAAACCTCAAAACACTTGGTAAGACAACACTGCGTTTGTTTCCTTCGACTGGCTACCCACCAGCTCTTACACTGAAAGTTCATAACAGAATGGTTTTGTGACCTTCTGTAAATAAAAGCCTATGGTTGTGCAACCAAATAGAAATGGCATGAATATGATCAGGTATTTCTATGCAGGTGTGTGCCTAGCAAATTCTTAGCTTACAATATCTACAATATCAACTATAGTAAAGTCAGTCACTGTACTGAAGTCATTACCCTTACTGAGTAAACAATTTTTGTGAAGACGTGGAAATCACATCACAACTGCTTCACCTTCAAACATCCTTATGAGTATTCCAAAACTAAGACTGCCAGTTACTTAGGCATACTATGACAGTGATATTTACAAGTGAATGTAATATTTTACAGCTTGAAGTTGCTGAAAATAATACCCTCACTTCATCACATGCAGCCTGAGATGGTTCTTACAAGGTTTTTCAGCCCACCATATAGAAAGGCAGATGTGGAAGTCAGGAGTTCCATCATTGCAAAAATCCACCAGAGAGAGGAACTGTGCTATCTCAACTGAGGCCAGAGGTCAAGCTAGGACTATACAGCAAGAATAATTAATATCGTTACCTAGTATAAGCATCACTGTATGTAAACACAGACCATGCTGAAACATTATATGAACTCATAAGACAATAATAATTTTAAAAGGTATGTGGTTTGAAAATTTTGCCGTGTTTTTTTTTTTTTTTTTTTTTTTCTCCCTGAAAGCACCACTATGTTATTCCTGCCAACACAAGACTAGGCCTAATTTTGGAATAGCTATTAACAATTTCAGAATTCCAGGTACCTCTACTTCCAGCTCTCCAACGAACATCCAAAAACGTGTGACTGCCCAAACCCCCTCGTCTTGGCCCGCCTGCTAAATAATATGAATATCTTTTTCTTTTAAGATGCTTCCATCTGGAGAAACCATGAGAAACTATCAGAGCTATTAGAAACACGCGCCAAAACCACTGAGCGCTTACAAAAAGCACCCAAGACGAGGAAACAATGAGGTGTAACAAAACAAGGAATACATGATAACCCCAGATAGCCCCGATAGATGAACTTCATAGTTGAAGGGGCTGGCGAGGGAGAGGGTGTGGAGGACCCACGGCTGCAGATGTGAGGCCCGCTGAAGAGCTGTGTGCAGTCAGCCAGTCCCGCCTCCGCCTGGGTGGGGGC
>JAODKT010001744.1:27020799-27039341 GCA_027576195.1 Cossypha heuglini
CGGGCAGCGCCGTGCGCTCCGCGGCCCGCGGAGGAGCTGCGGGAGCGGCCGGGCGGGGCTCGGACCGGCTCGCTGCCGTGCGGGAGCCGCTCCACTGCCCGCAGCTGGTTCCTGTCCCGCTGACTTCTCAGTCGGGATGGCAGAATTAATTCCCTGTCTCTCGGACCGTCGTTTCTCAGGCATCGTGTGTTCCGTGTTTGTAGGAGCTCACATTCACGCAGGTTTATGAGGTCATGTTTCAAGGTTTGATTTTTGTCACGGTCTGCTGAAACAGGAAGGGTCAAGGAGGTGAAATAATTCATTGTAATTTCTGCATATTCGTTTAAGGGAAACGTTTCTTAGGGAGTGCCATCGCCAGTCTTGTAGAAAGCCTTTGGCATCCCAGGACGAATGCCATCATAAACTGAAGTAAGAAAACAATAGGACAGAGTTTGAGGAAGAAACGTTATTGTGGTGTTCAGTTATTTTTTGGGCAAGGGCCCCTATTATGAAGTTCAGAACGGGGGTAGATGCTTCTCTGCCTTCTAAGGAGTCTTCAGTGTGTAGCTAAAAATTCTACTCAAAAACTGCCAAAGCATTCTTGTGTGCTTCACTTAATATTTACCATGATCCAAAGTATTTATCACCGTGGAGCATTTGGTGGTGGTGAAGTTTGTAGAAACTGCCATGTCTTTTTAAAGAGTGTTTGAATTGCGTTTTTAAAGTATGAGTTCAAGTGTATGTATGACTATGACTGTAACAGAAAAATAATAACAATAAGTCGTGATTTGTGTTGATAATTCGACATGCTGTTCTTTTTGCTTCTCATGACTGGAACTTTTGTAAACTCTGCTGTTGGTGTTGTCCAAGAGTGAAATGTGTGCTGACAAGGATGCACTCTTGCACTGTAAAATGCCCCAGTGCTTATAAACTCATACAAATTTTATAAACATATAAGCTGTTATAGTTTAGAAATTGTCATAACAGAGAGCAGAACCAGTATTGGGTGACTGAGGCATCCATCATGTTATGCAAATATTGACTAACTGTAAATTCTACAGGTAGCTCTGTGGTTTAAATTTCTATTACATGCCAGACTCACGTATAGAAAGAAAAATCTGATTATTGTGTAAGAAGTAACACAGGATTATTGCTAAGGGAGTTCTGCAACCTACAAGCAATTATGTAGATGCTGTTGGCTCTCAAAGCTAACTGGGTTTTGAATTCTGTGTATATTTACCCGTCTTTCTTGATACTGACTAAGTCTGTACCATGTTGAGATACTAGAATATTAGCATATTCTTCCTGGGATGGCTTTTTTCAGTTGGTTTTCTTTGTGTTATTTCCTTTTTGGTTTTGGTCGGTTGGTTGGTATTTTAGGTTTTGTTTTGGGTTAAATTTTCTTGTCCTTTCATTGTCTCTGAGTGAGAGTCCACACAATCGAGAGAAACTGAGGTATCGCTTCCCCATGAACTGCTATAGTATAGTGAACACAGTAAGCAAGGAAAGAAGCAGTGGGAAGATTTGTGGCTCTCTAGACCTAAGTATGTCCAAAAGTGTTTTGGAAGTGGAAAATTTTAGAGTCTGCAGACAGTAAATTCTGTAAATTTGTAAATTTTGCTATACAGCAGCAGCACTTCATGTCTAAATGTCCCCTTCTTTTAAACTAACGCTTTCACAGAGAATAATGTGAAGCTGTTGTTAGCTTGTCACACTTCAGTGTAAGGGGTCCTGTTTGCTATGATTTGTATGTTTTGCTTTGTACTGAGCAAAATGTAAATTGTCAAAGGTTTTATCCTGGACAAGAGCAATTCCTCAAGCCACTGTGGTCAGAAATGTCCACTTGTATTATGTGCTGTGTGCCAGAGGGAGGAGTGTGACTAGTCTAACTGCCACATCTGGGGGCATCTCTACTGATCTGAGATGCCTAGAGGCTTGGAGGCTCACATTAACATCTCTGTTTTTACAGAGAATTGCCTCTTCACGTGTGGTGGCATTATACCACAACAAGTGTAAGAGTAACCTTACTGTTGTGGAAGGCAAGGGTAAAAGTACAAGTAAGGTATTGAACTTCTAAGAAACTTTATAATTCTGTCTGTGCTCTCCTCCTTAGATTTTGAAGCAAGTTTTATTCGCCTGATTGACAAAGTG
The DNA here is from genome assembly GCA_027576195.1 of Cossypha heuglini. Lineage (NCBI taxonomy): Eukaryota > Metazoa > Chordata > Aves > Passeriformes > Muscicapidae > Cossypha > Cossypha heuglini. The sequence goes on from JAODKT010001744.1 coordinate 27,022,930, forward strand.
ACCAATGGCTCACGGATTGAAATAAATCAAACAGGTGAGATCTGTTTTTTTTCTGCTTTATCTGTTCCGGTCTCCAGAGTTTATCAGTTTCTGCAGTAGAATCAGTCTTTTCTTGATAGAGGTAGGTGTTCAGGTAAGATTGACTGAGAAGATCAGAAATGACAAAGTTGACATATTTTGTAATAATTGATTGCATGCAAGAAGGTCAGTGCTCCACCATAATGCAGAGAGCTAAGGAAGCTCTATTGCCCAAGAACTAAAATTAGTATTTTGTTAGGTATGCAGGATGTCACAGTGGGCAAAGGTTCCTCTGTACCAGAATCAAATTTTATAGAAGAAAACAGAGGCAAACTTCTTAGGTAGATTGCTTGCTTATTCATGCTCAGAAAAAGGTTTGATTATTGTGAAAAGCATCCCATGTGAAAACCTCACCTAGTATGAGTTTTTTCTTTTTTTAAAACGGTTCTAATGGTTTTCGGTTGGTAAGTAAAGCAAATTAATTACCATCAGATATGCCAAGACTCCAATGACCTGATGGACTGATGGAGGTTTGGCTTCTGTGGAGGATAATTGCTTGTATCAGCACTTTGGAGATTGCTAAACAATCCTTGGTTTTAGGAGGAAGAGAAAGGAGGAAAATGGTGTGCAGAACAGACAGACACTCATGTGTTGACCCGATTATTAGCTGCAGGCATGCAAATAGTGTGCCGAAAGTGCTATAATCTTTCATATGGTCTTCTGCCTCCAATTTGCCTGCATACGTTGTTGCAAAGTGTTTTGTGCTGTTTTAATGGCCAGTGTTTTACAGTGCTCTCATTTGGTTTGCTCCCCTGGCCTCCTCCCCAGGTACTACTTTGTATTATCAACCTGGTCTTCTGTATGGAGGCTCACTGGAACACGACTGCAGCCCCAGTCGTGGTATTGGCTACTATTTGGAAAGTCTGCTCTGCTTGGCACCTTTCATGAAGCATCCATTGAAGATTGTCTTGAGAGGAGTAACAAATGATCAAGTAGATCCTTCGGTAAGTAATAAAGTTTAAGTATCAGAGAAGGATATTTTTCCCCCTAAAATAACAAGATTGGGAAGAAGTGTCTAAAACATGCTGCCTTTTTATCATCACTCGCATCCAGAAGTATCCATTGTTGCTGGATTAGCAAACTCTCTGAGCCGAAGAAGCACCTGCTAAACTAGAGTGTATCACACTCTAAACTTCAGTTTGTAATCCCCCTTCTGACCTTCAGCTCTGTACTGCTTCTGTCTTCTCCCATGCAAGCTCTTTTTAAATGCAGTGTGAGGCCCCGCCACAGGTTTGGTTCTCCTCTTCTTGTAGAATTTCAATGGATTATTTCTCTTGCCTACACATGTATTTACTATATAAAGAAGAAAGTGTCTTCAAAATATGATTGCAAAAGGAAGGAATCTTTCTATTCTGTTGCATTCTGGACATAGTTATACCACTGCTGCTGTCAAGCCTTCTTTCTATTAGAAATAGAATTCACGGGGTGATTAGGAAATTACAGTAGCAAAATTATGTAATAACTCTCTGGTTCTTCAGAAGCATGCCAGAAGGTGTGGTAGGCCAAATGGCTGTGAAATGCTTGCCTCGGTTTCTATCACTGATCTGCAGTCCTTTGTTTTGTACCACTGTTGTTACTAAACAACACTGTTGTTACAAATTCTCAGCTGTGTGAGACATGATCAGAACGCTGAAGTAATGATTAGTGGTTATGCTCTTAATTTATTTTTCTCCAAGAACTCCAAACATAATTTTTGTTTGTGGAGAACAGCATTACTCTTTACTTTTTGAATGATGATTGGACACTGCCTGTTTTCCTCTGAGTAGATTAAGGGCACATTGTAATCTGAAAATGTAACCAATTTAGATGAATACTAATATCTGTGAAGTATAACTACAGATACTACGCAAGCACATGAGTCCTGCTAGAATTTACGATTTTTCACCTGTGTTTCTCTGTTCATTTAAAAAACTCACTCTCTCACCTGTGGCTCTGTGAGACATCCGCATGAGTCAAACAATGGTCAAAGTGTATTGTACACAGCACTATAAGGAAAAAAAAGGAAGCATTTTTTGCTACCCTTTCAGTCATTGTAACTGGTAAGTAGTAAGAATCAAAGAAGTCTTATTTTGTTGAGTATTTAATCACAATGGAGAAATTCTTGCATAATCTGAGTTGAAGAGCAGTCTAATGCTCATATTGCTTTCAAGTAAATTTGGATGCTCACCTATGCAATGGAGTCTTGATTCTGGAAATTATCTCTTGGCATCAGTCACATGGACCTGAGATTAAGCTATTTTAGTTCAAATGGGTGCAAGAATTAAGGCCTTTTTGTGCTTTAAGGGTGCTTGCACTTGCCAAAAGTCAGACAAGGGGGTTGGCATGCATCAGCTGACTTTAAATGTAAATCAAATGCCTGTAAAGAGTTACATCTTAAATTCATTGTGCTAGAGTAGCAACTATGTATTAGTTGTTAGTGACAACACAGTAACAACTTCAGTTACTTTGACTCAGCTCATATTTGTTAACTTGTTAAGTGATTGTAACAAAAACCAGTTCCTAAAGTTGGTTTAAACCTCCTTTATGTCTGTTTAACTTGGCTGACTAAACATTAATCCTTGTGCACACTAATAAGGTACTTTAAGGATTTTCACAGGTTGTTTTGTATAACATATGTCTCTGCTGGTTTCTGAGACCAAAAGCAAGAATTTAAGCGCTACCTTAAGTGATTTGTATGCTTAAGTAAATAGAAGCTTGGTTTTAAATTGATTTTGTTTTTTATTTTTCAGTAGACAGGGGGTGTTTATAAACTCAGTGGACAATTATTACCTATGCTTGCCCAGAAAGAGATCCTTAAATTTGTTTATCCATCTATATGCTTTCTGCTTTCCGAGGAGATGGTGGAAAGGCAAACCAATGTGACTACAGTGTGGGAGTTTAGGTGCTTTCCCTGGTGCTCTTCATGTAACAACCTCTCTGTTTCAACTTAGTGGGTTGTATTGGATTTGTGTGGCTGGGTTTCGTGAGCTGGGGTGCTACAGAGGTGGCTTCTGTAAGAAGATGACAGAAGTTTCCCCTTCATCCAGCAGAGGCCATGTCAGCTGGCTCCAAGACAGACTCACTGTCTGAGCCCATTAGTGATGGTGGTAGCACTGTTGGGGTAACAGCTTTAAAGAGGAAGGGGGTGGGTAGAACTGTGGAATAACCTGGAGCTGGAGAGAAGAGTGAGAATATGTGAGAGAAACAGCCCTGCAGGCAGCAGGGTCAGTGAAAAATGGGAGGTGTTCCATGCACTGGAGCAGAGATTGCCGTGTAGCCCATGATGAAGACCATGGTGAAGCAGCTGTCCTCCTGCAACCCGTAAGTGTCGACAGCAGAGCACATATCCACCTGCAGCCAGTGCAGGACCCCACACTGGAGCAGGTGGGTGCCTGAATGTGGCTGTGAACCCATGGGAAGCCTACACTGGAGCAGTCTCCAGGCAGGACCTGCAGGCATGTGGAGAGAGGAGCCCATGCTGAGGCAGGTTTGCTGGCAAGACTTGTGAACTCATGAGGAACCCACACTGGAGCAGTTTATGAAGAACTGTAGCCAGTGGGAGGCATCTATGAGGCAAGTAATATGTGTGCAACCAGAGGAGTGTGACCTTTCTCTGGCGGTGGCAGTGAACAGGTAGGCTGACATGCTGGGCTCTGTGAAATCCACTTTCAACACTGAGATCTTAGCTTTTACACAGCCTCAGAAGTATTTGTGGAATGTGATTACTGTGTGGTTTGAGGTTGCTCTTTACCAGAGACCTCCTTGTCAGGTGCATGCAAGGGAATATTGTGCATCTCCCCCTGTAAGGAGAGTAGAAGAGATACAGGCAAGAGGAAGAGTTTCTGAAGAACATCTTGTAGAAGGAAAGGCTTCAGCTGAGTTCAGTGAGCCATAGGTCAGGCTGCTTTCCCTTTCCTGGGGTATAAGAGCACGTGTTTACTTTGGTATTTGTTTACATACATTAATAGCCCTCCAATAGAGTGCAGTGGAAAGCTCTTTGACAGCTAGCATCAGTCCTAAGGAGTACCGTGGCCACTGAACATTCCAAGTGGGAATATGGTGGCATTGTTACTGATAATATTATACATGTTATTTAGTGTATTGTTAGACACTGGAACAAATCAGCCAGAGAAGTTGTGGATGCCACAACCCTGGCAGTGTTCGAAGCCAGGCTGGACGGTGACCTGGTCTGGTGGGAGGTGTCCTTGCCCATGGCAGGGGCAGGTGGAGCTAGATGATCTTTAAAGTCCCTTCCAACCTTAGAACATCCTATGATTCTGTGATAATACTGCACTGTATTGTTACTGTATGAGTGATACATCCTAAATGGGTGAAAGGAATGCTACTTTGCTCTCACTTGTCAGAAGGAGATAAGCCTTTGGAATACCAGCCTGGACTGTTCATTGGCAGCCTATACTTGCATTATGTTTCCTGTGCCATCACTGGTGAAATCTGACCCCGGGGAGCTTGTGGGACCAGCCATGTGGGACTGGGTGGAGGCAGTTTAAAGTTTCTATGTATAGTGATTATGTATGTAGAGGGTGTCCTTTGTAAAGTGCCTTTTTGAAGGGAATGGAGGTGTCTTGCAAATGATAGCTCCTATTTTCTTTTCCTTCTCTATATATTGTTATTCTGACAGATACAGCTGCAGTAACCTGTTTTAGAGTAACCATTCTTGATGTTTGTGTTTCCAGCTGTCAAAGGATTTTACAGCTATGCCATGGGATTTTGAGTTCAAATGACTTTCACGCTGACATGAGGCTAGCGTATGAAATTTTAGCCCAGGAGCAGTAGTCTTCAATCTTAACCAGAATTCAGCAGTTGTCTGTAGAAAACAAGAACTTTTTCCTGCTGAGATTTCCTCCCACATTTCTTTCTTCCTTGTTAAACTCTGTTTTTTCCATTCCCCCTTCTCCCAGTCTAGGCCCTTTTGCATGGAACATGGCACTGTATGTATGGTGGGGCTCAATGAACTGTGCAATGCTAATGGATACACAGGCCAACTGGTGGTTTTCCCTTTCTTAGGTAGCCTTGTGCTGCAGGGTCTCTATCTGGGTGTTTTGTTTGGCGTTTTTCTTTTTGTGTTTTTGCACTGGATAAGGGATTCTTAAAGTTACTTTTCCACTTTTTTCTTACCTATTGTAGATTTCTTTAAAGAGAAGTGATTTGCATTTACACAACTTTGAGAATAAGCAGTATGTATGGGACTTAGAATGCTGTCATTTGTGGTGAGGTGTACCATCAGTTATAGGATGCATCTGTTTCAGTGCAACTTGGTGTTATGTTGTCTGTTCTGGAAATGGAATAACTGCCCTCCAAGGAGAGCTAAGGGATGGGGTTTATGGCTGAGGGCTGGCAAAAGGATAGAAAATGGGTTTACACCTCAGTTCAGCTGCTGTTTTGTGATTTTCAGTGAACTGCTTCCCATCCTGCCCAACTCTCCACTTGTCTGCAAGGCAGAACAGCCTTTTCTCATTCTTCAAATACTGCTGATTGCCTCCTCTATTTAGGCAGCAGAATTGGAATAGTCAGTCTTATTATTTGTCTGTCTAGTACCTCTAAGTATTATGCCTGGAATTTTTCTGAGGACTGAAAACTATGACAAGTCTTGGAGTTTTTTGAGTTCTTAACCTACACAGTAAAGCTTTTATTTTTTACTGGTAGGTTTTGTTTCATGAGAAGGAGGAAGAAACATTGTGTAATTTTAATTTGAACCAGATCAACTTGTTGAAACTTCTGCCAGTGGTATTCACATGCTTGTTCATATGCATGTTCATAAAGGCTTTGCTCCAAAAGTCAAATTTGTAGAGTTAATGAATACTACAGAAGGACCAAGGCAAGGTAGCTTGGCTGTAAAAACCATATACTTTGTTAGTTAAAAGAAATTAAACATTGGCTTACAGGTTTGGTTTTTTTAATGAAGACATTCTAATATTGATACTAGAAACAACATCAAATGCCTCTCTGTAGAGGAGATATGTTGTCCAGCAGGATTTGAAAATGAGAACTGCAAGAAAAACTCATAGCTCCTCAGATGCCACTAACAGAATGTTCACAGTTTTGTAGGTGAGGTATATGCTGCTATTTTGTCAGTGGCTTGCACTCTCTTCAAAGCAGAGAAAATGAAATTCAAGCATGGTGAGTTTTGGCTAAAGGCATGGGAAAGAGTGGTTTTTATCTGCCTCTTCAAATGCTATCTACCTCATGACCGTTTCCTTCATCTGTGTTTATTTTCACTTTGGTCATGCTGTTCTGATCCTGTCTATCCACAGCTGTTTTTCTCGGGTAACTCCCTGTGCTGTTGCTGTGCTGAATAATTTTTATCACTTTTGGCAATACTACTGAAGTTTCAGAAGAGGGAAGAGGAGGGCAGTCCCTGTAGTCTTAGGAATTAGGAAGAGCAATGGCAAGGATAATTATGTTCTGGCCTGGATATGGTGAGCACCTGCCTTAAAAGGGAATACGCTGATGATATGTTGCCCACTTCAGATTCTTTTAAGTGCTTCAATAGAAGCTACCTATAAGCTTCTGTTTCTTAGAAACAGGTAAAAAGAAGTTGTTGATAGAAGTATGATCTTTCTGCCAAATCAAGGCCTGCTCTTGTAGTGATGATTGAAAAAATGCAGTGGTTCTTGCATTAATTTGTTTAGCAACAGGAATTTTTTAGTGACAGAAGAATATTATTTTCTCAATAGCAGAGAAATATTCAGAAAAATATTTCATTGGTCTGAGAAACAAGTGAGATGTTTTACATTGTTGGCATTTACAATGTTTGGCATTCAAAATCAGGCTGAGGAAGAAGGCCAGAATGGGAAATTCTATCTGCCAGTAATTTGTTCCAGGAAATTTTTTAGTAATGATGTACTGTGGTAGTCCAGCTAGATAAGCTCTCTGTGCTGCATTCCCATCTCTTCCCATAAAATACCTTCTATGAAGAAGACTTGTCTCTGCTAATCACCTCATAATATGGTGATTTTTAAAATTATTGACTAAACTGACTTCCAGTAGAGAGCCTTTTTTTAAAAATTCTGTTTTCTGTAGGTTGATGTCCTTAAGGCAACAGCTCTACCCCTTCTGAAGAAGTTCGGAATTGATGGCGAAAGTCTGGAAATCAAGGTAAGACAGTTTGTTCCTTCTTTTCAAGAATGTGTTGAAATTATGCTCCTGCAGTACTTCACAGAGCCATGTGCTTGCTGTGGATTTCTGTCTCTAGCAGATACAAAGAAGACCGAGAAACCTTTTTGCTTTTTGTTGCTTTTCAGTTCATTTATTATCTTTTTATTTCTACCTCTTCATTCTGCACTGTGCTTGGGGCTAGGGAGTAAAAATGGAATTTTTAACCTTTTTGGCTTGTAGGAGAGCTGTATCTGTGTTCGGGTAGTTGAGGTTTGCTTCCAGTTTGAAAAATAGAGGAAAGAAGCTTTTATTGAAGACTACAGTTTTCAGAGGCGCAGTAAATCTGGGTATAAAACAATGTTTGGGTTTCTTTTAGGTTGGAGAAATGTGTGGCTGCACTACTGGGGCCTGCTGGTGCCATGCCCTGCAAAGCCTCGCCCCCACCCTGCCCACAGCCCAAGTCCCCATGTCCCCATGTCATTGTCCTGGCACTATCAGGCTCTACTCCTGTGACCCTGCAGCAGGGCTGGCCTTCAGCTCAGGCTAGAGACACCTGTTCATGGGAGCAAGTTCATTCTAGTCCCTCACACACAGCATAGTGTGAGTTGGAAGGGTCCTGTAATTATCATCAAGTCCAGCTCTTAAGTGAATGGTCCATATGGAGATCAAAGCCATGACCTTGGCATTATCAGCAGCATGCTCTAAGCAATGAGCTCAAATCAAATAGTTCTAGTCTCCTCTGCAGCAAGGTCAGGTCTGCTACTGGAAACAAGCCTTAAGCCCAAGGTGGTTTTGGTAAAGACGTTTTTGTTTGGTTTTGCACTGTTTCCTGTTGAGAAGCTATGGCTTACTGTAGGAGGAGAGGAATAAAGAAATCAATGCCTGCTTTTCATTTTGATGCAAAATCTATTTCTGCCTTTAGGATGTAGTTTTCTTGCCTGTGTTCATGTAATGCCCCTACTTAAAATATTTTATTCTCTATGAAATAAAAGTATAATTTTGGGGTGCGTAGGTACATTCTTTGTACTATTTACTAACCTGCTTTTTTCCTGCATTATATGTTCTAGATCAACCGAAGAGGAATGCCTCCCAAAGGGGGTGGAGAGATACTGTTTGCTTGCCCAGTGAGAAAGGTCTTGCAGCCTGTTCAGTTCACAGACCCTGGAAAAATCAAGCGCATCAGAGGAACCGCGTATCCTTTTTGTTTGTCTGTTTTTCTACTTTAGTATGAGTTTGCTTCTTTAAAAAAAGTCCTCTAACTTGGAATTCACAGAAGTGTACCCACATTTCTGAGCATGTATCTGGGTAGCACAGGCAAACATTACACAGAGGGGTCATACGACTAGATTTCAGTTGTTTGTGTCTCAAAACTCCTGTGTTCAAAGCATTGCTGTTCAAAAAACATCTGTCTGCAAGTAAATACATTCAAAACTGAACAGCACTATTTGAAATCTTTTCAATAGCAGGAAAAAGTTAAATTATCTTCCATCACATAATGTGGGAGCACTAAAAGAAATCTTACTTTGTGTGTAAATTCAGTAGTAACCAATGTAGTGTAGTTGTGCATTGAGCACAAAATACTGTTGTGAGCTCCTTACTTTTTCAAACAACTGCAAATCTAGTCAATGTTTTGGATTGTTTATTTCTTTTCGATTTTATTTTTCTCTTGTGGCTTTTGTATAGTATCTGTCATGAATCTGCTGTCATTGTAGGAAGAAGGTAGAAATCTGAAAGCATGAAACTGTCTTAAGCAATGGCCAACATGTAGTTTAATTTGTGTTTGAGAGTCCCAAACATGATTTGGCATTGATTACTCAAAAAGAAAGCAGGAATGAGGTCATGTCTGCCAGTTGTGTAGATTTACAGCCTGTTTCTTCTTTTACCTTATAGCATGCCATCACAACTGCCTGAGAACTGGATGTTTTGTCTACATTGTCCAATTGCAGCATTTAGATAAGTGCAATAGTGCCAAGCAATAGCAGTTTTACTGGATGCACATGCTGTAGAACAGGAAGGAGGCAGCTCATTGTGCTTTTGGTGATAGTTGCTGTAGTATATTGGTGGAGAAAGTAATTTTCTTCCATTCTGCTCTGTATTAAGTAGTTCTATATGTTTCTGTGTGGAGGAGGAAGCAATGATCATGGTTTTATTGGCATTGTTCTAAATGGAAATTACCATGCAGCACCATTCTGGACCACTTTGACTGGTTTTGATTGATGTAACTGATTGAATTCTGAACTTCTACCTTGCTGTAGGCTTTCCTGGACCTTTTCTCAGGGATATATGTTTGCCTTTAAGCCTGGTGAGAGACAATCTCATTTTAGTTTAGCCATTAAGTGGACTTTCAAGGCAATGGAAAACAAAACATCTGGAAGGATAAATCCTTATGTCGTTTTTATGTGTACTTTTCTTCCTCCAAGATTCATCTGAGTAAATCTTCCTCACAGCTGTGGAGATCGTATTACAGCAACCTTTTATGTAATCTGAAATACTGAGTGCACCAACTGTGCAGAACAACCAGTTTTCTGATTATTTTTTAATGATTTTGCCCTAAGATCCTAAAGTTTTTAGTTTGCCTACTCCACAAGAGATGCTGTAGGAATTTGTAGAAAAAGAAAGTCCTCCCTGCCAGCTGGGAGTTTTGAGACTGTATTTCTCTGCATTGCTGTGGGAATGTATTTGCAGATGGGTGATTAAATGTGTAGAGCATGACTCTGCATAATAGTTGAGCTGGAATTTAAAGCATAAGGTGCTTTGCACATTTAAAGATCTGTTGAGAGTTTCTCTGAAGCAGCACCTGAGTACAAGAGCAGAAAGGCAGCTCATCTGTTATGTACTGTGAGGAGGTGGGTTGAGGTGGGTAGGAAGGTGGGAAGGAAGGTTCTTCCTTCCTGGAATCTTCAGATGCTGAGTGACTACAGAACCAGTGAATTTGATAGCCTCAGAAAACTGCAGAATAGTTGGAGATAGCAAAGATACTTTTCTTACAGCTTTTTAATTTTTTTTTTTGCTGGAACATTTGTTTTTAATTTCTTATTCATCTTCCCAGTTTCTCCCTGACAGAAACAGAAAAGCAGAATGCTTTTGCTGCTAATTCGTAGAAACCTTACTCAGGATAATATTGTAATAAAACATGAAGAACAGAGCACATGGTACTTCCTCCATCATAAGAAAGTACAAGATGACAGAGCAGCAATTTAAATTTGATGAAGGGCATTTTCAAGATAGATGTTTACCTAGTCGTAATCTGTTCTCCAGCACGTGTTCTGTGTACTTTGCTTCACTGCCTATCAATGAGAAGACTGTAGAAAGCACTTATGTGCATATGGTTCTCTAGGTACAGGAACATGGACAAAAGCCCATTAATAGATGTATAAAACACACGTTTTCTGGAATAATGCACTGGGGACTCTTTACTTTTGTCAGTCTCTGCTTTCAATTTTTCTTGTGACCACAATGGATTTCTTAGCTCAGAAATGTAGCTACTCTGTCCGAGTGTCACCACAGATGGCAAACAGAATGGTGGAATCTGCAAGGGGCATCCTGAATAAATTTCTCCCAGACATCTATATCTACACAGATCATATGAAGGGGGTCAACTCTGGAAAGTGAGTATCCAGAATTTACAGGAAACAGGCATGTAATTCTGCATTTGTTCATCTGCTAGGGTGTTCTGATCTAATTTTACTGTGTTTTAGATCACAATCTTCTATTCTATTGATTTGAAATGAATATTTCTCACAAAGAAAGAAGGGGTGGTTCACTAGATACATTTGTTTTACTTGCATAACAGGGATAAAAGGATGACTGTACACCTTCTTCTGATGGAAGTGGTATTATTAAGCATGGAATTAAGGTGTTTTAAGGAAGTATTAAAGCAGTATGGGTTATCTTCTGCTGAATGGCTGAGGGAGTGTCCTCTCACTAGCGAGGACTGGAAAATTAATTTATTTTACTTCCACAGATTTTTTTTTGCTGGCAGAACACAGAAGTGGTGGATGTGATTCAGACAATTTTTCTGGTATCTGTAATCTCTGTTGTCCTCTTGTCACTCTTCCTTAAAGTTGAAAGATTCTGGATAACTCGTTTGTCTTCTGTCTATATGCTCAAATGCAGGCATGCATGTTCTCATTCACTGTTCCTGTTTTTTGAAATATTTCCTTAAAATTTGTTAGATTCAGAAGTTTATGAACCTAGTAGTTTTTGAATAATTTTTTGGTACTTTTTTTTTGTCTTTTCCAATTGTTTATCATATTTAATATTTGAGGTTTGTAACTTTAATGGCTCCAGACTGTTTACAGGATCAGGATTGCAAACATTTTCCTGGGAGCTGTATGGTTTTGGGGTCTCAATTTTGTTTCTCATCCATTTATGAAATTTAAGGAGTCAAATGAATTGAGGCAACAACATTATTTTTACTACATGTGTAGAGAGATAAACAATGGCATGGGAAGAGGAACTGAATACTTTTCAATCTGGCTGCTGGGTTTCTGATGCTACTATATTGTGACATTCATCTTAAGTATGAATCCAGTATGATAGCAGTATCCTTGATACTGACTAATTAGTCTAATCTTGCTAAATATTGTGGCTTCCAGGGGAAAGAGCTGAAGCCTTAAAGAAGGGTAGTTTTTGTTTTGAATGTTGCAGAGAAGAAACACCATCTATCTTTGAAATGTTTATCACAGACAGGTTAAATAAATGTGAAAGGTACTCTCCTCTATTGAAAAAAAAAACCCAAAACATTTCTGACGTTTGTATGGCTTTTTATTTTCTTTTTAATTTTTCTTGTTTGAAGAGTTTGGCCCAGGAAAAGCCAGCATAGTGGGTTTTGTGGCAAGTGGTACTGGGTTTTACTTTTAAATACTGTTGCTAATTTTCTTTTTCCAGTGCCAGTCTGTTGTATCAAACAGGACGTTTATCATCCTATAGGAGGAGCTGTTATGACTTGAAGTTCTTGGCTCCTTGCTCCAATTTTATCCTTGTATCGAATGCACTTTTTCACTTTCTTTCAGATCACCAGGTTTTGGCATGTGCCTTACTGCAGAAACGATCAATGGCACTATTCTCAGTGCTGAGCTAGCCTCAAACCCTCAGGGCCAGGGAGCAGCAGTGCTTCCTGAGGAACTGGGCCAGAACTGTGCTAAGCTGCTGCTTGAGGAGATCTACAGAGTAAGTGACCAATATATTTGGTATATCTGTGTATAAATGTAAGGGAAGGAAGTGATAAAATAGGTTTGGTGGCACCCTCAGATCCAAACAGAGAAATGATCTGATGCTGCCAGTGTCTTTTTCATCCAGGTAAAGAGTGGTTTTGCACGGTTCCTGTAACAGTGTAATGACTTACTGGGGCATGTTATTTCCAATGTCTGATATGTGTTATTATGAATCACAGAAGCAGCAAATTCTTCTTCTGTTGCTTCCTGTCTGCAACAGAATTCAGTTTGCTTCATATGGGCTGTTACTTTTCAAAATTATATGGATGGGTAATATAGTCAGTGCTTTTAAACTAGTGGTTGGAATGGCACGTTATGAGTGGAAGAACAGAGGAGGGAACAGAAGAGGAAAACAGCCCAGCAGGGCTCTATGTTGACCACTTTATGATGATGATGACAAAGTCAGATGTGCTAAGAATTATTAGTTGTATGAAGAATTGTCTTAATGGATTGTTGGAAGGGAGCTAGGATGGTGTTTACTTAGGATTCCTAAGTGCATTGCAGTTTTCTTCAGCATAGATCCCTTTATTAAAATGATTTTCATTTGTGGCAAGAATTTTAGTGGAGGAGTGTCGGGTTTTATTGCTTTCTTTAAAGAGCTGAGCAGTTATTAGCTGCTATAAAGTTGTTTACTGTGAAGGCACATCAGTCTCAAAAGGCAAAGAGTCCCAAGTGTTAAAGTCCATGCTAAAAGTTTTTGGCATAGAGTCCCAAATAGAAGTAAAGTCCCAATTAGAAGTAGAAGCAGTTCCTGGTGCAAGGCCCTGGAAGGGCTGAAGTTGCTGCTGCAGGTCCTGTCTTCTTTGGGTGATGATGATGGTGGTGAGGGGAGAGAAGAAAGAGAGAGTGTCTCTCCCCAGTGCATGGATTCTTATACACAAATTGCCCAGTAAGCTAAAAATATGAATCGGAAGCATTTCTTCTTAACCTATTAGAATTCTAGTTTCTTAGTACGAAAGTTTACTTATAATCTACGCATACGGAATATCTGTTCTATCTGACAAATGTAACCAATATTCTTACTATAGTTGTATTATGTCTAAAACTATGTTTTGGAGCTCTTGTGGAGACTTGTTTTTTTAATACTTGTTTTCTAGGACTGATATCTAGGACTATGTTTTTCAGCTCTCACTGCAGCTTGTTGATCTCTCTCTGAGGAGCTCAGAGAGGCCTCTGTTTCAGACTCCAACAGAGGAGCAGCTTTCAGTGTTACAAATGATTTGACAATTAGTGCCCTGATGAGTTTCAAATTTAATAAAGAACCTTCCAGCTGCTTTTTGTATCTCCACAAATCTTTGAATAACTGTGTTTTAGTATTGATAAAACACATTTGGCCTTTAGGAGGCAGTCATCTACAAATTTTGCTCGTTATTTAAAACAACAAGTAGTTACACTGAACTGTAATAACCTATGTGGCTTCAGAAAGTGTTAAAACTGCCATTATTGATGTCCTGTATTAGGGAATGTAATTAAATATAAAAAAGCCCCTCAACCTGATAAATCACATCCATATCTGTGTTAGATTGTTAATCGATGCCCAAATTATTTTTCCTTTTCTCTGTTGCAAATCTTTCATCTGTTTGAATTACTAGTTGGCCACTTTTTCCAGTCTTCCATTAATATTTTGTCTTTGTTTATTCAGTGTATAACTGGTGTTGCTAAAGAACTTTTCTAGCCCAGGTTTCTTGTCTCACAGAAATGCCACCACCAAAATGTTCTTCCTGGGTTGCTGGGTACAATCTTGACCCCTTGTATTTGAAAGTCCAGCATGTGTGGAGAATGTGGTCACAACTAGTGACTGAAGCATCTGTACATTTCTGCAATTATGTAGTGTCATGTAGTTATTTTTAATTCAGGCATGAACTGAAAAAACCTTTTGGTACATTTGTTTGTGTAAATGTCTTGGAAAACATCTTCAGGTAGTCAGATGTCCAGAGACATCAAAAATCCAGTTTCCACATGTTTTTATCAGCAACAATAGGAATTTTTTTTCCTTTAGAAACCATTCAGCACTTGACAGATTAAAACTAGTGAAAGAATTTGTCCAGACATAATGTTTTTCATAGAGTGAGATGTCAGAGAACTTACAAAATGAAGAGAGCTGGAAAGGCTTAAAGCAAGTAACTTTCTGCTTTAGTGTATGGCAGACATTTGAATGTGGTGAGTCAAATTCTGCAAAGGATAGTGAGAATCTTAAGACAACAGGAAAATAAGTTTGAGGAGGAAGCAGGGTCAGACAAGTCTTTGAATGATAAAGAAATAGGCTGTCAAGTTTCTGTGTCTTTGAAGATCAGATTCTGAGTGGGTGAGGCTGTTAGCTGTGGCTTGCTTTGGAAGTGGTGGTGCTCCTGGAAGACTCCCTTATGTGTGGGTGACTTCCGTCCAAGAGTCACTGAAAAATGCTGAGCAGCAGTTCACTGTAGAAAAGTTCTAGTTTGCTAGTATTTTTATTGTGCTACCTTCTCACTGCAGTGCTTAGTCAATATTTAATGAATTCCCCTCTCCCTCTGTCGTGGGCAATGTGATGGGTTTTGTTGTTTTCAGAATACATACTTGAATTTATGTATGACACAATGGTTCTACAGTGCTAGCCTGAATTTTGAAAGATAAGATTTCTTTCTCATTTTCTTTCTTTTGTATTTTTTGGGGGTTAGTTTGTTTTTTGTTTTGGGATGGTCTTTTTTAGGGTGTTTGGTTTTTGGACCTTTGTTTTTTTGTTTGGGGGAGTTTTTTGTTTGGTCTTTTTTGTGTTTTTCTGATAGGTCAGTTTGATTTAGTGTTGAACCCAGGGAGAGTATAAAAACATGTAGCAAAGTGCACAGTCTTTGCTTAGGTTTCATATACTATTTTTATGTTTCTTTGCCTAGGTAAGATGTTTAGTGAAACTAAAAATCTGAAAAAACAAGAATAGATTGCTCTGAACAGGCAATCTTTAAGTCCCACATCTTTTTACACCACCTACTTGTTGAGTACAGGGTTCAAGGGAGAATTTATTTTTCTGTTTTCAGATCTTCTGTTTATGAGATTATTTCACCATCTATGTCTTTGCCAGTATGTACTGTGCAGTGGGAACCAGGGAGGTTGACCAGACAGGGGCACCCTGAGAGCACTGGAGACAATTCTGTGTAAAGGGGCTTTAGGTGTTGGGATCACCCACAAATCTGCTGGAGTGGAGTTGCTGCTGAGAGGGGTCCAGGGACATTTTGTAAAAATTGTGTAAACTTCGCCACCTAGGAAATCTAAGGATTTGAGTCTTGCTAAATGTCATTTTCCTAAGCCTTCAAAAAGATACTTAATAGGTTGCATGATTCTTGGAATCAGCAGAGCTTTTTTAATGCACTTCTGTTGATGGAAAGATGTCATAGCTGGTTGACTAATAATAAGTGGCACAGTGCCTTAATTGCAGTGGCTCTGCAAGAGGGGGCAATGGAGTGACTGACTAGCATTGTCATTATAGATCCATATGCAGTTCTTTCTGAAGCTTAATTGTAGAAGGCCAGTAAGGATTTTAACTCTTGTCTTTGAAAAACATTGTTTATGGGAGCTTTATGTAGAGAGTAATTGGCAGAATGGAAAGGCCTGGAAGAACTGGAAAAGGGCTTAATTTTTATATTCTTTGTAATGATGAAAAATAGGAGAGTACGTGTGCCTATTTAAGGCTGAATTCTTTAATGAATAAAGCCCGAGTTGCTAGGGGACGTTGAAGGGGCAGGAGGGCTAAAACTGTTTGTTTTATTGAACTAGAGCTAAAATGCGTGAAGGATTTCATTGATGGCTTAATTTTCAAGATGATCTTACTTCAGTGTGGTAAGGCTTTGCTCCATTCTTCTGGGAAAAACCCCAAGCCCCAAAAACCAAGATACAAACCCTCTGCCATGATTTTTTACCCTTTGCATAATAAATTATTGAGCCCTGCAAATGTGTACCACACAGGTAAGGGTGCAAATGGTGTGTATATATAAAATATATATAAAATATATATAAAATATATATATAAAATATAAATATATATATATAAAATAT
>JAODKT010001744.1:27046522-27058173 GCA_027576195.1 Cossypha heuglini
GAGTGTCTAAATGGCTCAGTACTTCATCGTGTATTGCAGAAGATCTGTTCTGCTCTCTGTACACCAGCTCAGGGGGCTGGTTGCCCTGAGGATTAGAGTCTTACTGTTAAAGAAGACTTTAAGGACCTCAGCCTTTTCCTCATTCTTGGTGACAATGTTCCCCTCCTCATCTAGTAAAGCATGGAGATTTTCCTTGGCCTTCCTTCAGTTTTTAATGTAATTTGTCTTTCACAGTAGTGGCCAAATTGAGTACTAGAAGAAACTGGTTAGGGAAACAGCATCCATTATCAAAAATCTAATTTTTCAGACTTGCAAAGGATTTACTAGATCACTATTATTTCTAGAGACTGAGCAGTTATTCTGTATTCAAATGAAGGGATGTTTGTTTATCTGACAATGGCATCAAATAATAAGAGTATGAACTGTCCTTTTTCGGTTATCATGGTACCGGTGCTGTATACGTGAAAGGTACAGTACTGTGATAACTGAAGAATGGTGGTGCCATCACATGAGAGCTAAAAATTACCTAACTGCTCTTCTCAGCTCCTGATACCTTGGAAACAACATTCATCAGATTTTGAGGGGAAGACAGGGAAGTGTCCCATTGCACAAAGGGGAAGTAAACCCCTGTAAAGTAAGTATTCATGTGCAAGATTTCAGAATAGTAGATACTAGTGTTTGAAGTGCACAGTTAAGCATATGAGAGAATCCAATCATTTGTCATTGTGAGTGTTTTTAAATTTTTTACAATATTTTGGTTTTGTGAAAATCAAACAAATGCACTAGTTTATTTTGTAAGCTGGCTGAGTTCAAGTTGGTGGATTGTTACTTCTTCCAAGCTAGGTGTATGCAGTAGGGATAAAGGTCAGGAGTACACATACTGAAGCAGCACATAGTAAAATCTGTGATTCTGTGACAATCTGTGACTCATCAGTCCTGTGAGGATCTGTTCAGATAGAATGCACCTTTTTATGCAGCACCCCCATGCCCTCAACTGGAGCTGCTTATAAAGGACTGGTAAATTTGGCTCCCAAGCAACTCGTTGGATACACAAGCTTATGAAGTAAATTACAGTATTGTCATGTTCCATGTCCTTGTCCCTTCATTTCTCTCAGAGCTGTGACATCTCTGCATTTAACACTTTCACCTTACAGAATCTGAAGTTATTTAAGAACTCTGTTACACTAGATTGGCTTCCCTGTCCAGCATAATATAGCATGAATGTGACAGTTCAGCTGGCTACTGAGTGCATCACATGGGGACAAAATGCTTTGGATTATATCCATTAGAATGAGGAAATTTCTTAATTTCCCAGGAGATATCTGTCGCCTCAGCTAACAGTGGAGTGGAAGGGCAGGCAGCACCATGAGCAGGGTTGTCCTGAGTGGCAGTGGGGCTACCAGTCTGCATAACCAGCAGCTGTCTCTATTACTCATTTCTTAGCATCCATATTTCACAGAAGCAAGTGCCTTTCTGTCAAGCTGAGCTTAAAATCAAATGCAGGGTGCTGGCCATGCTACTGTCTCACAGAGGCCAGCCTGGCAGGACAGACCTGTCTGCATGTAGGTAGATCAGTGTGAGCCAGGGATATGTGAGGGACAGCAACAGGAAAGCCTGAGTGCCCCAATCCATGGCTTTGCAAGGGCATAGAGAGGTGGGGTTAGGGTCCCTCTGCCCAGCCAAGCTCACATTTTGTTGCTCCCCTGACCAGGAATGCCCACCCCCAGCTCCTCAGTCTGTCTTCTCCTGGGAAGGTCTCTGCCAGGACTCTGTCAGGAGAGCAGTGCTGGGGCTGCCAGTGCTGCCAGGCAAAGCTCTGTGCAGAACCCAGGGCAACTGAACCAAGAATGCACTGCTGGTCCACAGGTTTTCTCTCTCACTGCTCTGTTAGTTGGTTGCTTTGCCCAATACATGAAGTTGTGTACTTTTTGGTAATTCTTAGCAGGCTTACGGGAAAAACAGCAGTTAGATAACAGGCCTTTTACTCTTGTTGTTGTTGGCTGTAAAGCCTCCACTGTGGCTCATGTAGCTGTCCCTACACCTAAGGAGCAGTTCTGTTCAGCTGCTGCCTTGTTCTTACCTGAACACACAGTGTAAATTTTCAGCAAAATAAACCTTTGTACCTTTCACCCCCTTCCTTAGTCCTCCAGCCTGTGCCTGTGTGGTTGGTGCAGCCCGCACTATTATTTGAGGTGCCCACCCGTGACCTAGACCAACCTCAGAGCTAATACAAACCTGCTTTCTGTCATGTACCCCTGCCTTCCTGCCTTTCTCTTCTATTTTCAGGGCTCATACCACTTGTGCTTCCACTGCTACAAGGCAAAGCTGGCCTTTTGCTGCTTCTACATTCTCCTCTGGCTGTCCCCAGGCCCCCCGCTTCCTCGCGCTCCAGCGAGCTTTTCGCATGTACTTGGGGGCTGATATTTTTCTCACTCTGCCTTTATTCAAAAGGGAGAAGAGGCAGAGATGCAGGGTAGCCCACATATGTGCAAAGAGAGATATGGACTGAACTGAGCTTACCAATTTTGCAGAGTTTCCCGATCATCTTTTAGGATTTTTCCCCGAGTCTCTGGCTCCACATGGCCTCTGGCATTTTTACAGTTTATTCTGTGCCCTCCTTGCAGTTCAGCATTCTACTCCTGCTGTTTTGGGCTTGGCTGCTTCCTTGTCACACTGCCTGAGCCTGTAAAAGGACCCAGCTAAGGAGAAGGCTGATACAGAGCTCGTTGTCTGTCAGTTTTACTGAAGCATTTGTGCCAGCATATGCCCATTTGCCTACCATAGCTGCAACCAGAAACCTTGCAGTTGGGGAGGCATGGAAGAAAAGGTGCTTTTCAGTTCTTCCTTTCAACTGTTAGTTCATCTGAAAGATGAGAGAGCTGGTGTCTTTGCTGAGGCAAGTTACCAGTCCAGGAAGGTGCAGGAGAAAGTATACGTAACACTGGGAACAATGTTCCCACATTCACCCTGCAAGAGGTATCTAGCAGATTGCCCCAGACATAAGTAAAATCGTCCCAAGCACACACCAGTGTAGGTAAAGAAGCCTGTCTTTTTCCAGCTCCTGCCGTTTTCCTCCTCTCCCATGCATATATCTGAGTGCAGGAACAGCAGAATGCCCAGCTGAAGTGTATAAAGCAATTTTGCTCCTGCAATTTTCCTTGTACTCCTTCACAATTTCTGTGAATAGGAGCTGCCAAGAGGCTTTCAGAGGCCTCATGATGTCACAGTGGGGATAGTCTTAGGCTTTTGGTCTCCTTCTTTCCATTTTGTGGGTACTTACTCTTGATTTATTGTAATGATGTATGTGTGATTAGCTTGCAATTATGCTTTCAGCATGTGGAGCAGACCAGCCAATGTGTGAACTAAATGTCCACATTCCCTTTCCTTAAACTAAGGAAAGCACATAGCACTTGATGGGGGAGATTAAAGCTTAGTTCAAGACTGCAGACTTGCTTGTGGCAATGACTGGAAGAGTCCAAATTTCTGCCAGGAGCAATTACAGATTTTCTTTTGTAGTCCTTTGGTGCAATTGCATGTTCCCTCTTTTGGAGAAGCCAGTAAAAATGTTCTCTTGGATGTTTTTGGGTTTTTTCTTTTTTTATAGTTTTTTGTGTTACTTACCTTCCAGTCAGTGCTTGTTTGGGATTAGTGTGATTGCTTAGTTTCTTCTTGCCTTTCTGTCTGAAATGATGAAAGGAATTTTTTTTTTTTTTGAAAATGAGAAAACAGGAAGAATTCTGAGTCTGAATGTAATTCTAATGAAACATTTAACTGAGAAGTGGAGAGGTTAGTAATCAGTAAGAAATCAAACATATGCTTTGGGATCTCTCTTAAAGTATGCACCCAATCTTTTGGCTGTCTCTGTTTATGTTTTATTTCTGCTTTAAACATTGGGCAAGGGAAAGGAGAGTCACAGGTTGGTGTGGGGTTCATATAGCCCTGATGAAAAGTCAGCATCAGGATTAAATGACCTTGCCTGGCTGCATTTCTCTCCTTTCTTCCCTCACCATTTGCTGTATTACCAGCCATTCTCTTATACAGAGAATACATTCTCATTATACAGAGAGCACAGAGGTTTCAGGAGGGGTCACTAACAAGTGAGAACAGTGTTTGGAGCTTGTAGCCCTTTTTCTCTGTTTGTACTAAGCAATATCTTCATATTTCATTCAGCATGCTCATT
Source organism: Cossypha heuglini (assembly GCA_027576195.1). Taxonomy (NCBI): domain Eukaryota; kingdom Metazoa; phylum Chordata; class Aves; order Passeriformes; family Muscicapidae; genus Cossypha; species Cossypha heuglini. Next base: position 27,050,703 of record JAODKT010001744.1, read on the forward strand.
GCTGGAATCTGTGTTAGTATGTAATGCTATTGGACTTTTTTTTTTTCCTTAAACTGTATTATTTTCTCTCATTCAGAATTGAGTTTCTGCGACACCTCAGAAGCTTCTTCCAGATCATGTTTAAAATTGAAACAAAGACTGCTGAGGAAGAGCACACAGGCGGAGAGAAAGTCTTAATGACATGTGTTGGCATTGGATTTTGCAACCTCAGTAAAACTATGAGATAAAAAACATCTACAGACTTTGTGAAAGACAGAAAATGCTGCAAAGGTCTAATAAAACCAACCTGTCTCTGTCCTTATTCTGGCATAAGGAGACCTGTGATGATTCCAGTGCGGGGGTACCCAAGCTCACTGCATGTAAACAACAAAGCTGACTGTAGACTATTTAGATCTGTGCTATTTATAAAAGCAAATTCTGTGCTGCTTGGCGTGGCTCTCTGGAGTCTCTCTCCCAAGCTGACATGGGACTCTTTGCACTGTATTCCACTGAATGGGGCACAAGTGCCTCATGTCACTGTGCTCTCAAGCCTTAATGAGGTGAGTGCTCTGGTTCTTCTATGTATTTACTGATTTAACTTGTAGCTTTTTCTGAAGGATTTAGATAGAGAGGGAAAACAAACTTTACCAAAACAAGCTTTGCATTGCAAAACAAATGATCACAATGGAAATATTAGATTCTTGAGGTTATTGCAGAGATAATATTGGCATGAAAATTAAAGTAAAGGTATGACAGCAATTCTTTGTTTATACATTGTGTGTGTGTAGAATTTGTCAGATGCTCCACCCCTGTTTACATCTACTAAATTCACAGAATCACTAAATAGTCTGAGTTGGAAAGGACCAGAAGGATCACCGAGTCCAGCTCTTAAGTGAATGGCCTGTACAGGGATGAAACCCATGACCTTGGCATTGTTAGCACCATGCTTTAACCAGCTAAGCTGATCTCATCTCAGTTTCACAGGAACAATAAAATATTTGTCTTTTATTTTTTCTAATGTTAGAATACTGCAGAAGAGATCACAGCCTATACTGTCTTATTTAGCCTTCTTTGCAAAGACGGGCATGGGAAGAGAAACCTCCATCACAGCTTTTGACTTATCACATACATTATTTTTAGATTTGTTTGGCATGATATACACATGGCTCACAATTAATTGGGAGAAGTAGCAAAATAGCTGTAGGCTTTGAGAAAGAAAAATATATTCAGTTCCACCATCATATTTTGTGCATCTGCTCCCTTTTTAAAGTGCCAGTAATGCTCTATGGGCTGTATGCTTGGATTGACAGATGCAAAGAAGTTTCTAAATGTTGTCAATATTTACTCATGAAAGGCTTCCAGTAGATTCCAGGCAAACCTGTGAACTCCTGCTGAACTCCTAACACAAGGGAAGAAATTTATATTTGACTTCAGGTATACTTTATGTGTCTGGAGGAAAATAAAACTGTCAAAGGCTGGTATATGGAGAGAGCAGAGATACTAGTGACTGTGTTAAAATGGTTTTACAAACTTTATCTGATGCCACTGTAAAGTGGGTATTACCTCTGTAGTATGAAAAAATATATATTGGACCCAAAAAGGACTTTGACAAAGGTTCGACATTTGCTTAGTGTTTTGTTAGCTTTTGCAGGCCGTGTAATTTTTTTACTGTATTTTGTTCTTGTTGCAGTCTGTCAGACATGATTTGAAAAAATGAAGGGGTTTTTTTTCCTAAATAAGGTTTTATTTCCCTTTAAAGCAAAACAGACAACTGGGGGAAAAAAAGCCTGGAAGCCTTTCCTGAGCCCTTTATGACACAGGTGCTTATCTTGAACTGATATATCAAAAAAACAACTTTGGGAGTTGCCAGAGAGGGAGGAAGGGAAAGGGTGAAGCCATTCTTATAATTTACTGTCTTTCTAAAATTTGACTTGCAAAGGAAGTCAAGACTAAGGAAATCCTAAATAAAACAATAGGATGTGAAATAAAATAACTTGACTATATCTTTTACATTTTAGTTTAAAAACAGGTAAGTAGGCCGTAAAGGATTTATGCTGCTCCCCTCTGTCACTATGTAATGAAAAAAACCAGAAACTTTATGAATTAAAATTACCCAAAATATAAGATACTACTGATTCAAAAGGTGAAATGTGCAAACAAAAATGAAAAGCCACTAGAATAAAAATAGAAAGCTTACATTAATTAAATATTCAATTTTGTGCCACAGCTCCAATTTCCAAAATTGCTTAAATAAAAATTTGTGTTGTCACAATTGCAAAAATGAAAAGCTTTATTATAATTTTAAGCTTAACTATAAAGCTGTGAGTTTTCCCAAATGTTCCAGTTGCATAGAGATGGCAATAAGTTGCCCAAGCAGCAGGTATTTCAGCACCAATTATGTCACACAATTACCTGTACTAAACCTCAGTGTTAAAATTGGACTTGCAAGCCCTAGCCCTGCTGCAAATTGCATAGCTCTACAGCACAATGCTTGCTGCGATTCTGAATTTGCTTGTTGCTTTACAGAGAAAAAGAAAGGTATATGAAACTAATACATTTTTCCAGGAAAGTCACTCTTTGGAGAAATACTAACAATTCCAGAGGAGGTTTTAGGTAAGAGCTTTACTAAAATTATTTGGCCTTCATATTCTGGAAAAAGTACTTATTAGAGGGAAATCCTGTGGATAAAAGCTGTTTTGTTTATCGGCAAAACAGCAATTGACACTTGTTTTGGTGGTCTGATCACACAAGCTATAAGATAGTTAATTTTAGAGTTGGGCAGAAGAAATTATGAATCTTTTTCACCAAAAATTAGTGTTGGTAGCCACAGACTTTATGGTAAAGATAATAGTTTCTAGGAGACAATTCTTTCATCTCAATCCATCCATAGCAGAGTAATACTCAGGTAACTTAAATTTGAAGTGATTAGCTGTACATAAATAATCCTGTACTCTTTGAACAATCCATCAGTAACTGGGAGAGCAGCTCTAATCCTAGAATCAGAATGGTTTCAGTTGGAAGAAACCTTACAGATCTTAGTTCCACCATCCCCTAACCAGTTTGCTTAGTCTGGCCTTGAACACCTCCAGGGACTGGGCATCCATAAATACCCTGGGCAACCTGTTAGAGCAGCTCACCACCCTCACAACAAGGAATTTCTAACTAGTAGCTAATCTAAACATACCCTCTTTCAGCTTAAAGCCATCGCCACTTGTTCTGTCACTACATGCCCTTTTAAAAGTTCCTTTCCAGCTTTCCTTTAGGTTCCATTAGGTAGTGACTTAAAGGTGCTATAAGGTCTCCACAGAATCTTTTCCAGGCTGTACAAACCCAACTCTCTCAGCTTGTCCTGATGAGGAGAGGTGCTCCAACCCTCAGATCTTTATGGTGGGCTTCCTCTGGATTTACTCCAAGAGGTCCAGGTCTATTGTTGGGGTCCCCAGAGCTGGATGCAGCACTGCAGATGCAGTCCCATGAGAGTGGCAGTCACAACGGTGACATGAAAAGTATTAGTAAAATATACCTTCACCTTGCATCTCCTGCAAACTTTTTTCTAGGATGCTATGGTTGTAGTTTGACTGTACCTTCTGTGGTTATGTCAGAAAATTCATGCTACCTTGCTGTAGGACACTTTCTGGAGTAGAAGAGATATATTGGAAGCAAATTTTTTTCATTCCAAGCTAGTGCACTTTACCAAAGGCATATGGCTAGAAGCCAGTGCAATAACTGTAAGGGGAAGCACACAGTAGGTACATTAGCTAGGCCAAAACAAAAAGTACATTGCTGTCTTGGGTAATGTTTTCAAAATGGTGTTTTGTTACTGCCAGAGCATAGATATTTTCTCTCTTCTACCTCTTCCCCATGGGTGATATAGATTTTATTACAATCCACAGAAGCATAATTCTCTGCTTTCATATTCTGGCACTCACTTTCCTGTTTCTCAGTCATACTTTTGACAGAAACCAGAGGCAAAAAATGACAAACAAGAAAAGAAACAGTTTTCAGGATGCATAATTTTGTCTGAGGTAATTCACCACCCCCCTCTTTTGTTTTTTAAAATATTGTATGGCCATCTCCACACTTTTATTTTGTATGTCTGATGTATGTCCACTTGTATTGAATCTGGCTCCTAAGGCATCCCAAGTGAGACACACAATTGTGTCAGGGCAACTCTAAACAAAATAAAAATGTGGAAGGAACATATTTTGCAGTCACTGCTTAGGTGTTGGTAAGCTGTGTCTTAAAAGAGCATTTGTGGTGGGGTATATAATGTCTTTCTTGTACCTGGTCTCTGAGCAACACTGACAAGCTCTGAAAAACACCTATAACCTTGTCAGTGAGAGGGGTAAAAAGACAGAAAGTCCTGCAGGGACGAGAGTGTGTGGGCTGAACTGTGTGGTGACGGCATTGGATGAGTAACAGAATTAAATCATGCACTGTGTCACAGCATCACAATGTCCCAATAGCACTTACACTAGATATAAATTGAGTTGTGACATTGTTACAAGATAGAACTATTAGCATGATTTGTAGTTAATCTGTAGCAATAGATGTCAGGTGTTAGTGCTAATCTCTTTCCTGGAACAGTAAGATTATGTACATGCACTAAGAAGAGTGCCCAGAGCTATATTCCCATGTGTATTAGAGAGTAGAAATACTCTGTGTGTGTATGTAGCAAAAAGGAGAACTACAGAAGAAACCAGGTTTAAAGTGGTACTGATCAAGGGTGTAGCCACAAGAAAACAAAGGCCAAAATAAACTCTTTGTATGAGGGTGAAGAGTGGCTGGATGCCCATGGAAATGAAATAGCACCTGCTCTGCACACACAGAGGTAGGCTGTGTCTGCACATTTGCCCTCATGCTGTATGTCTGCCACACAGTCACTCCCTGTTCCCAGTGCCAGTTTGGCCATGCTTCCCTGGCAGGCTCCGCTGTGCTGGTCACACAGCAAACACCAGTACTCCTTCAACAGTGAGCCCATGGTGAAAATCTGTAGGGTCTTGTGGAGACTGGTCCATGCGAGGTATCTGGTGCTTAACTATGGATGAGCTAGTAGGATTAAGGGCTTGATTTCTGTGATCATCACTTACATGCCGAGGACACATCCCATTTTACAGAATGCAACAGGCTCAGGAGGGCACCCGTTTGCAGGATGCCTCAGAAGTTACACATTTAAGAATAAATGCCTTACCCCTTCTCAGTGCATTTTTAACCTGGCTCCACCTTGCTTCTTGAAAGTTACTCGTATCTTTTTTCAATCCTAAACTGTCTCCAGGGATAAGAAAAAAACTGCTATAGCAACTTTTTTGCATAAATGTAGATATATTTTCTTAACTTGATGAATGTGGATATTCTGTAATATTCTGTAAATTAAGACTATGGTTCTGAAAGGTCAACCCTCAGCACATCAGGACAAACAATTTTTTTTTTGTGTCTGGAAATACAGTTTTGATTCTGTATAATGCACTAAGCATCTGCAAGATACATCTAGATCAAAATATGCATGAGTTTTGATTATTTACTTTTTTTTTTTAATATCGTGAAAGTGGGAACAAAGAGAAGAAAATCACAGCTGTGATTTTTGTGTGGCAGCATTCAGAAGGAACCTGAAGCAGTATGGCTTCATAGAGAGATTCATAAAAGTATTTGTATTTAGAAACACATCTAAATATTCAGGATAGGACTGGGAAAGAATTTCTACTGCAGAATGTTTCTGAGCATTTATTATAAAAATCTACTTAATAACTCATGCCACAAAGTTTATTATCCACTATTTTCACTTGATTTTTGGGACATAATTAATCTACATAATAAATTTTCAAAGAACACATTGACAGTGAATCAGGGAGAGACTAGGAAATTATATTTCTGATTTTTGGAAATGTGTTTTCAGGTTATTAGTAAAAATACTGTTTCTTCATCCTTCACCATTAATGTCAGCAGCAAGTTTTGCTTTGCAACAGTGTCAAGATCTTGCTCTAGACTTTTTTAAGCAACGATGTATGAATTCGAAGTGAAGAGCTATTTTGAAAGATCTGGCTTTTTCCATGCTATGTAGAGCATCTTAGAAGAACAGGGTATTAGAGAAGGCACAGGCTTCTTAACAGTTTCTTACTCAACAAGAGGGTGAGGAGGTCTAGTGTAAAGCTGCACCACCAGAGGCTGGATGTGGCAGCTGCCTAAAAAGGTTTTCTTAGTTTTAAAGTACAAATAAAGAATGAACATCTGTTTCAGTTTGCAGAGTTAAATAAACATTGTTAGCAGATTTTTTTAAAACTTGAAATTTACAGTAAGAAACAAAAACAGAGTATAAGAGCCAAGGAGAAGGATATTGCAGAATTCTATTACCCTTCTTTATCCTTCTCAGTCTCACAGGTTTCCACAGAAAATAGTAATTTTGGTCAGAAATTGCTGAATAGCTATTGAAACATTATAAGGAAAATACAAGAAATTACCAAAATTGTCACTTATCTGACTGACACATGGAGTGATAAGTTAATCATATTTATGCTCATGGCATTTTCGTCACTGAATCACTTTCAAAGAAAGAGCTGCTATGAAAAAACTTCTGAAACTTCTCTTTTCACACCATTCCAGATTTCAGTGAAGTCTCTCACTGATTTCCTCTGCCTTATGTCTTCTCCAGACAATAACAATGCTACTAATTAATATATGATTTGAATTGCTATTGCCAAGTCATAGTCATATAAATTTGAAAAGGTACATTATTTGCATTACACATAATGTAATTCTTGGTTTCATGCATTTTTATCCTCTGTTCCAAAGTCTGTGGTTTGGAGAACTGCTTTTGTGCCAGTGGTAGACAATAATGAAGTGACTCATTTGTATCCCACAGGGAGCTGGACTAGAAAATATCAAGATTCACAGAACCTCAGGTCTGTGCAAACATTTGCCTCACTTTATGATGGCTATAAGCTTTTTTTGGGCTCTACAAGCATAAATCTCCCTGGCTTTTTTTTTTTTTTTAAATGTTGGTTTTGGTTTGAGGATGGTGGGGTTGTTTGGTTGGTTGTTTGGTTATTTGTTTTGGTGTTTAGGTTATTTCTTTTGTTTTGCTCACAGAATTTGTTTGGTTTACTTTGTCTACCTCCAAAGACTAAATTCTGCCAGTTTTACTTGAAAGAGCATTCCATCGTGGTGTATCCCTTTCTCCACTGATCTCTTCTCACTCCTCCTGTTATATCCACAGTCTTTGCTCTATTGTACAAGGTGGAAGAACTGTCCCCAGTATGCTGCACTGGGGCTCTGAGTTGCTCTATCATTTCACTTCTCTGTTGCCTGTATGTACACTGAATCCTCTGCAGGCTGTCCCCCTGGCCACTCACCCGGAAAACTTCCTCTCTTTTTTCCACTGGTCACTGCTCTGCCTCATTACAGGGATTTTCATCCAGGATTTCTGAAATGGAAGAGTGAAGAGATAGATTGGATTTCTTCTAACTAAATCTGCCCTAGTAGTTTATGCTGTGGAAAC
>JAODKT010001744.1:27069176-27142282 GCA_027576195.1 Cossypha heuglini
CCCGGCGGGCGGGGGCGGGCGGCCCTGCCGCCGGGCGCTGCGAGCGGGGCACCGCGCTGGCTTCCTCCCCTCCGTCGGCAGGGCTCCCGGGGGGCGGGCCGGGCCGACCTGGCGGCGGGGAAGCTGAAGTGTGGCTGCCGTGCCTCTTCGGTGGAGGTGCTGTGTGTTGCGGGAGAACTTCCTCTCGAATACTTATTTGTGCTGTTAAAAATTCTCTTCCCAGAGGAGGGCAAGCAGTCACGAAAACCCGCATGTGTGGTTTTTCTCTATATGTCTCTATTGAATTTGCTTCTGCGTGGGGAAATGTTCCGTTAGGTGCGGGTTGTGAATTAATGGATGGAATTAGTTTTCGCATGATAATTATTTCTTTTAAGAAAAGAATTACAGATAAAACTTCTAAGTGTTTTCTTTCGGTTTTTTTTTTTTTTTTTTTGTTTTTTTTGTTTGTTTGTTTTTTGCGACTGAAGTCTAATTAGAACCTGATTGTGGCATTGTCTTCAAATTTTATACTTCTGCATTCAGTGACAGGTGAGAAAATAACATCTTCCTTTGATCGTTTGTAAATCTGTTTTATGCTGAGAATTGTTGACTGTATTCCTTTTATTTGCTGGACAGAAGGAAACTTAGTTGGGGAGGCTGTAATGGCTATTAACAGTTTTGAGTGTGATTTTGCACTTGAGATCATTTGCTTCATGATCGGTATTTCTGACATCTTAGCTCTGTAAAGCTTACTAATTTATTATCTACTTCTTCATTTGCTCTATTGCTAGTTAAATGTAATGTGTATGTAACTAGGTGAGAGAGAAGTATTTCTTAAGTTTCTATTCTATGGAAAATCAGTATTGATAGAAGACTATAGAGAGATTCTGTGCACACTTAAAGGTAGTTTGGATCAGTTATATGGATTAACTTTCTCTTCCTTCCCTGCATCTCAGTCTTCTTCGTAACTGATACAATGCTAATACGGTTGTCATGTTCTTTGGGCATGCCTGTTTTTCTTCCCTTTTTAGGGTATGTGGCAGTAATTTGAGGATTCAGTAGGATTATAGTAGCCACTACTGTCTTGTGCTTGATGAGAATGCATCCAGAGTGACTTACATGGTGTAAATCTAGACTTTTGAATTAAACAACTTCAGTATTATTCAGTATGAAATGAAAGGGATTTTAAGCAATGGTGTACTTTGCATAGAAGCCTAAATTTGATCTATTTACAGATTTTCTTGTTTTGTAAGTGCCAGCAACATGGGCAAGGAGTATTTGCTGCTGGGAGGGGAAGTTGTAATGAGCAAGAAGTACATGGAATGCAGAATATGGTCCAACATCCTCTCTGGTTGAATCAGACTGGTTGGAACTGCAGAATGGAAAATGAAAGAAGGCTTCTACCACTTTTTACTTGTAGCTGCTCAAAATTATGTTAGGCTAATAAAAAGTTGAAATCACTGTAGAATAACTATTTCCAAATTATGTGGTGGTAATGTTATACATGACCACAGAATAGTACTAAAGTGAATGTTACTGCCATGTTGTACTAGCAGTGGCATCATCTACCTGAAGTTAGGAAAAAAGCAGTTGCTGAATGAGGTTGTTGCTTTGCCATTGGTCTCTTTTTATCTCAACTTTGGGGCATTTTTACAGTAAGTATTTTTTTTACAAAAAATTTTTTTACAGGAAGTAATTTTTTACAAAAAGCTAAGTGACGATGTTTGCAGTTAAAAGAAATAAACTGAGATCTCATCTGAAAGAGCCTTAAAAGAGAAATAAACAAAATTCAGAAATGTAGTAGTATTAAACAGAGACAGTAATTAAATGGCATTAGTTATGAACAGAAGAGTATCAAAAGTTACAAAGCTTGCAGTTAAAAGGCAGTTAAGTTTTAACTAATTAAAGTTAACTTTTTTAATTAATTAAAAAGCAGAACTGGGAGTGCAATAATAAAACAATTATTTGTTCTAAAAATGGTGTTCTAAAAAAAAACGACTGGAAGAAGGCAACCAAAATCTGGTGGCTTTTTTTAGAAAAGTAACTGGAACTTTATAGTGGGAAGTTGAACTAGATGACCTCCTGTGGTGCCTTTCAACCCAAATTGTCCTATCCTAGTGCTCCTGTTCTGTTCCAGGCTAACATTTTTCTTGTAACACACCTGCTACTTTTTACCTAGGCTTGCATGTGGATGTTATCACTGTGATTAGGCAAGTACACAATTATATTATTTCATTTGACTTCCTAGAGCTGCTGTTTCAAAGCCTCTGACACTGGCCCTGCAGTGATTTACATATTAGTATGTCCCATGGGGTTCTTAGCATGAGCCCAGTAAGATGACTAATATGAGTAATAAATACTAGCATGATTTGAGTCAACCTTTGAGCTCATGCTTACGTTTGTATTTTTTTAACTTGTTTCGGTCGCAGTTTCTTCATCAAAAGGTGAATGAGGAGCTTTCTTGAATTTCTGTATATGAGATTTTCAAAATTATCCTGCAAGATACATCTGTCTTTATGCAGATATGAAAAACAGTACAAAAATGTGAATACACAAAGAAGCTTCTTTGTAGTAGTTCTGCTGGAGGAACTGTAGTTCAGTTTTATTTGCCGCGTACAAATACATACTTTCTGCAGCATTCTGTGCTCATCTAGAGAGTAGATTGTATGTCTCACTTAAATTGATTGTGTGCATCTCAGTGACAGCTACAAGGTGCAATTGTAAGGTAGCTTGTCACTGTCAGTTGCAGCCTGTAAGATGCTCAAAGAAAAAGAGTGATGCCTCTCTCAAAACGTCAAGCTCTGTGCGTTCTGCAGTACTGGATGCAGAGAAGTCTGGTTCACATGGACAATGATAACCTCCATGTATTATGTAGAATGACTTGCCTAGAGGGTAATTGTCCATCTAATTTTGATTATGTAGTTACTGTTTCACACAGTCAAAGCTGAATCTTTAAATCTGATTTGTAGAGGGAAAAAAAGAAGAGTCCAATCTGGTGCAGGCAACTATTGATTTAAAATCAATAGAAACGTTGTCTTCTTCTGAGGTGACTTGTCTCTGCATCTATCTTTGACAATGACTTCCACAATAGTATTACATGGTTCCTTTTGTTGTTAGTAGATTGCGTTTTAATAATGGTTGCACATTTCCTTTTATTAGGAAGGGAGGCGTTAGCTCTTGGTGTTTTGATTTTTCTGTGTTCTTGGTTTTCTTCTGGTTTTGTGTGGTGCTTTTTTTGCAAGGGTGGGGGAAGGGGGGTATATGTGTGTATTTTCTTTTTTCTTAGAGTCTTTAGTATTTGTTCGTAGCTCATACAAATCTATTAACTGATTCTGTTTTTGTGTGGTTTTTGCGATGTCACAAAACACAATATTCCAAGTGAATTGAGAATGATTTCAATACCTTTCCTCTTTTCATCAGAACACTTTTTCTTGTCTTGCGTGTGCCTGTATTAAGCAGAGATTCTGTTGAGCTGCACATCCTGTGAGTGGTTGTTTTGTTTATCTGCTTACATTTGGCTTAAAAAGTAATATCACGTGGGAATAACTGCAAGTTATTCTTTCAGGGGCTTATTATTTTATGTTTGTTGACATCAGATGTTATCTGTCTCCTGGTTTTTTTTGCTTGGCTAGCTCTCAGTTTTGATCCTGCTCAAGTCTCATGTAAGCCGGTTATCACCAAAGTTGTTTTTAGGCTAGGACTTTGAAAGTGCTTATGTGCTTGCATAAATATGTATGGTGTGGTGTTTCTTGCTCTGCATGCAGTCTCATGTGGGATCTTTTCTGATATTTACCCCAGTTCTTGATCTATGTGTTGTTCGTGGTGTAGGTTTTTTTATCAACAGTTCAGTGGAGCTGATTTAGTTGGTATTACCTTTATCGTTCTACTTATGTGTTTGAGCAGCTGCAGCAGATTTCAGGACTTAAGAAGGTGCTTTACAGATGTTTTAAGTGAATGGATTTATTATACATGTTCAAAGTGTTGTGATTAAAGTTATTTGCATGTGTAATTAAAATTTTAGAAATGCTGCTTTATGTGACTTCCTGGATCTCAAGGATTTATTTTTTGTTGTGTTTAGTGAGACTAGTTATCTAATTGGTTTAAATGAGTTTTTTAGATGTTTTTGCACAGTCTGTATCATCCTGTTCACCATAAATAATGCAAGAATTTTGTGGGTTTTTTTGGTGGGTGGATAATATCTCAGAGGAATAGTGTTGGTATACCTGTCTAGTATGCTTTAAATGAGTATTTTCTGTCTCTGACATCCATTAGTCTTGTTTGACTACAAGAATTTCACAGTTATGATGAAAATGTTCATCAGTGTTCAGTGTGTCATAATACTGGCATGGATTTCTAGTACTGTCAGGTATTTTTAAAATAAGAAGCCCTTTGCCTTCTAAATATCCAGTCTTGATACATATACAGTACATTTGGTACCTGTATTTGTCAAACAGTTTTTAGAGGCCTCAGTTATTCAAGTGCATTTAGATTGGGAGGCCTTCTAATTTCAGCATTAAATTATGGGATTACTTGCATGGATTCATCTACGGAGATACGGCTGCAGGTGGCATTTGAGTTATGTATTAGGTAAATTTGGCTGGGAAACTCATGCAAGAGCATTTGAGGACAAAGACAATTGAGCACAAACATCAATTCCTAATGAAAGAGGGGTTTATAAACCATAGAGAGGGAATTCTAAACCATGAAGTCACAGAGATCTAAGAATAAGGTGGAGTTGTAGTTTCACGATGGATATTAACTGTTCTCTTAGCCTTTCTTTGTTCTCAAGACTTTTCTTTCCTTAGCCTCTCACAAGCACTGGAATTTGCTGCTCCCTCGGTTGTGTAAACATAACAGCTTCTTGTAGGGCTATGCTGTAAACTGTATCACAAGTCACCTAAGTTAAAATTAATTTTTTGTTTCATTTGGAATAAGTGGCATGAGGGAAAGGGAATGGACAGGATAACTTCTTAAGCTGGTTTGCAATGTTAGAGAAAATATTGTGTAATCACATCCTGGATAACCCCAAAGATGGACTGAGCTACAAAAGAAATGTTGGGTTCCCAGTGGAATCGGAGGGCACTGGATTGCACAAGACCCAGATCCTCAGCTGTGGGCAGTAAAGCATGTGTCAATCCAACAGCTGGCTCCCAAAAGACAGACTTTGGAACTACTCTAACAACTGTGTAAATAGGTGCATGGTTATCTTTTAATTGCCATATACCTGGGTCTTAATAAACCTTTGTAACTATGCTCTCTGTCAGGGAGCTTGTGAAAATGTACTTCTGGTGGCTTTTCTCTTAACCTGGTTTCTGCAGTTAAAGGTGATTTCAAGGTAGTTGGCTAACATTGAGGAATTCTATTCATATGTGTCTTTTCTCTGCTAAAATTGGAGCCTAGCCCACTAAAACCATGTTTTGGGCATTGAGAGGATGATGGATGTGTACTGAATTTCTGCGAGTATTTCATAAACGTGCTTGCAGAAGTTGGGGATAGGCATGTTTGACTTAAGTTTGTGACAACAAGAATGCAAAACGTAGTAAAACATACAGGCACTATGCAAAGTGGATGTGAAAATGACCTGGAGTCTTCACTTTTCATTGTTATGCATTGGCAGATCTAAAAGCAGTGTGATGAAATAGATGTGCATCAAAGTGGAGAATAAATAAACCGGGGGATTTATTTGGTTGAGGTTTAATGAGATTACACCAGTATCACTCAGAAACAAATGAATTTAAGCTATGTTTGCAATATAGTTGCATGTGTGATTGTAACACACATGGGTGTACCTAAACTCATTCATATTTCAGCAGCTGGAAGCCACAGCAGCTTAAACCATAAAGGACGCTGAAAGTTTCACATGGCATTTGCTACCCAGCTGGTTCACATGTATTAACAGTGTTTAGAAGGATATCTTTAGAATGCCATATCTTAAGCCATGCCATAATTTTCTTGAGCTTTGATATTTTTTCCAGGTTTCTTTCCAAAGAGCTCTGCCACTTGCTGAGGTTGCTATTTTGTCGTCCTGGTTTCAGCCAAGACAGAGGTAATTTTTCTGCAGTAGCTGTGAGAGGGTGGAGCCTGAAGCCATGTGGCAGTGTCTAGATTGTTATTCTATACCATGCACTTCATCCTGTCAGAATTAGGGTGATCTCGCTTCTGGAAAGAAGGGTGTTGCTTCAGGTCAAGAAGAAGTGTGGTGGGCAGAGGGAATCTTGGACCTTCGGGGGGTGTTTTCCATGGAAATCATCCTCTTTTCTACATTTTTATTATTAATACTCTTGCTGTTACTGTCCATTTTCTTTTCTCATTGCTGTTTCCAGTAAATTGTTCTTACATCAACCTGCAATCTCTGCCTGATGTTTCTTTCACTGGAGCAAGGACATGGAGGGAGCAGCCAGGGTTTCTTTTTAGTGGGAGGACCAAATTGGGAATACCATTTGTAAATACCGTGATACTTATCAATAATTCTGCCAGTGAACACACAAAGCTGAATTTTAAATTCACTTTGGAATGCACAAATGTTTTTAATTTGTTTTTTGTAAAAGAATATAGTATTTGTCAGTTTTTTTGGTGGTTTGGTGAGTCTGACACATAAATTTTTCTAGCTCTTGAACCCGAGGTAAAAATTTTTGGGTAGGTTGATAATACATCTTGTCTCTTTTTGTAGTTTAAGTTGTTATGCTGTGGTGTTATTGTGCAGTTGTTATGAATGTAGTGAAATTATATATTTTAGTCAGACTTTTTAGAAGGACATTTGAAGTTTGTCATGATTTGTTATTACAGCACATTAACTGCATGCCATAATATGCTAGAAGGCACTGACTGTCTGGTTTCTTATCCTTGCAGTAGTCTTGTGGACTGCTCAGCCACATTCTGTGAAAGGCCTTTGAGCAGCTTTATATTTAGATATTTTTAAATAATTTATGGAAATACAGGATAACATTAGTGTTGAACAGCATGTAGGGCACTTGGTGCTTTGTGTTAATTTATCAAACTACTTTGCTCCCTCTCTAACATCTGTAGTATGTCTTGGATAAGAAACTCAGTACTATTTTGAGTTGATGCAATGTAGCTGAAGTGTTTGTAAGTGAGAGTGCCTAAGGGGAAGTCACCTTGAGTGCCCTTTATCATGCAGTTAATGGGTTAAATGTCTGTGAAGCCAGGAAAAGTGGTAGTCCCCTTTCATGCTCAGGAGACATGCAGAATGAAAACAAGAGCATATCATCCCTGATCTTCAGTGGACAGGCAGCTAATAAATATGAAAAGGATTTCTTTAAATTCTTGTTTGTTTTAAAAGAAAACTTTGGAGGTTATAGTTATGACTTTGCTAAAGCCTAAATTTAGTCAAATAATATAACTTTTAGTTAAAGACAGATATTGTATGTATAGAACCACAGAATAATTTAGTGAAGAGGGGACCTCAGTTGGTTTCTGTTTTGAAGTTCTGCATAAAGCAGGGTCAATAAGGAGGTCATAACAGATATGAAAGCTGTATCCAGGCAGGTCATAAAAGTCTTCAAGGATCTAGACAACACATCCACCGCTGGGCCATAGTCTGGGTGTCAAACTTTCTCTTTATATGTTTTCTGAACATTTTGTGTTTCAACTTGCTCCTGTCTCTTGTCCTGTGGATGGAGGACAAGAGCTTGGCTCCATCTTCTGAATAACTTCCATGCTGGTACTGGGGACTGCTGTTAGGCTCCCCCAGTCTCCTCCAGGCAGAATAGACCCTGATTCCCAGTCTGTCCTCATAGGGTCTGTGCTACAGCCTCCACCTGTCTTGGTGGCCTCTGCTGGGAACTTATTCCTGTTTACCAGTGTTTTTTTCTGTGTTAGGGCAGTGGAATAGAACCTAGACTCAGAAATTTAAATTCAGCTAAGATCTGAATGTTGGCAGATTTCTAAATAAAAGCCAGGACGGTAGGTGGCCAGAGACTTTCCAACAACCAAACTGGGAATATATTCGTCCCCCATTTTGTTTAAAAATAACCATGTGATGATGAACTATGATTGCTTTAAATCCTTAAAGGATACTGTGACAAGAAACAGGTTGTTCAGCTCATGTAATTGACTGAGCTTTCATTCTTTAATGAACTGCACAGTTTGAAAATATGTTTTGTTAAATTTATTTGGTTACATAACATTTCTTTATAAGTATTGCATTTAATAATGTCAACTGTAGTTTTTTCCAAGAATTTCCTATGTTTTTATTGCATTTCAATTCTAGAAATGCAGTATGCCAACAGTAAGTTAAAAATTACTGTAGTTGAAAATTATAGCCATTGTGCTTTTTGGCATAAGGTAATTAACTAAAATTCAAAGTCTAGATTGAACTCATTAAGTTCCATCTCTTTTTACATAAAAATGCACCATAATGTGTCTTGTTTAGTAAAAAACATTAGTGCAGAGAATTATTCGGCTCCTTGAGTGATTAAACATGTGGAACAACAGTTAAAAAGTAAACGTGCAACATGAGTGGTTTATATTAAATGTTCTCTTTAATTTCTGTCATAACTTAATATATAACTTAAATATATTTTTAGTTTGAATAAATAAATGTCTGGCCATTAGATTGCTGAGTACTTAATTATACATTATATGCATATAACACATGTATTCCTATTTGGGAGTTTGTGGGTTTGTGGTGGATTTTTTTATTTTGGTTTGGGGTTTTTTTGCCTTTGTTTGTTTGTCTTACTAATGTTTGCTCTTTTCCATGAGGAGCTAAGTATATATGTAATGTTTGAACACTTGCTTCTGTTTCCACTTCTTTTTGGTTTATATTTCTTCTTAAAGTTCACGTTCCTGACTCTTTTCTTATTACAATGATCTAAATTATTAGGCTTTCTTGATTATAAAATATTAAGAGGAAAGAAAAGATTTTTAAGAAATCCCATTGTCCAGCAAAATAACATCTTAATTACTTCCCCTGTTAGGTAGAGGTATATTTTCAGAGGCAGTAAACATGCATGAATTATCACTATGGTGTTATTGGTTGAAACAGTATTTTGCTTATTTCTGGTTAAGAGGAAAATCTAGTTTTTCATCTAACAGTTCTTCATAATACATTACAGTGATTCTGGAATACTTACCTGTTGTTTGATACAGTATCTTTCTTATCTAGACAACTTCCATTTACTCACTGAGCCTTCAGAGGAAGAAAGTAAGCAAGCAAAACTGCTGCACATCGTTTTGCTGTCAGGGAAGTAAGATGGTAAATCATTGTCACTGATGACACTCACGGGAGAAGAAAGAGAAACAAAGGGAAGAAAGTATTAAAGTCTTCCTGGCAAAAACACAAGATGCAGCAAAGAGGTTAAATGGGCTTGTAGACTCATTTGGTAAGCTTACACAGCAAATGGTAGGGAAAAAGGTTTATTCAAATTGTTAATTTGAACTTTCTAATATGAATGATACTGCACCACAAACAAGATAACTATTTGGAACTTCCAAATAGAAGGAGACGATCTTAGTCAAAGACACTGGAATATAATATATATGGAAAATATTTATAAGGCTATAAGCATAATATAACACTGTTTCTAAATGGTTATATTTCTAGTGTTATTAGAAAAGGAATTCTTCTGTTTTATCACAATAGCAAAAATACTTCTGCATTCCTTTCTTGGAGTAGTGAAGCATGAGGTGAATTTACAGACAGAAGCAGGAAATCAGTAGGATTCTGGGAATAATATGGGCTTAAACTAAGGAGAGAGCAGGAATATAAACGGCTTTATCTCATCATCCCTCCAGATGCCTCTCTGTTGATTACCTTACTATGTTTTTACTCTTCTTTTTCAGAACTTTTCTCTCATGTTCATCCACCTCTCTCCTGTTGAGGCTTTGTTGCTTTCTTACATTTCTTCTTCTGGTCCCACTAATAAAACAGCCATTAGCTGTTCTGCTCTGAATCAAGTAGGTTTTAAGATTGCTTTCTGATCGTGACAGTAGTCAATGTCTGACCCATTTGGAATCCAGCTTCATGGCCCAAATCTCACCAAGTGTTTTGTCTTTCATTTCACATTGCTGAAACAACCATTTATCATTCTGGATCTCAGATTTACTATAGCCAACTCCCAGTCAAGTTTTGAGTGCCTCTGGAAAGAAAATGGGAAGAAAATAGGATAACCAAAAAGCACCTTACAGCACATTAAATATTATTAGATTTGAAAGCTGGGCTAAACTATATTAAAATTATCTGTGGGGCCGGAAAATTGATTTTCAGTTGGAGGAGAACTGTTGCTGGTTTTGAAGAAGAAATTAATTTTGATTTGTTAGTGGAACAAACAAATTGCTTGTGAGAAGCAGGTTGTGAAAAGACTCAGTTCTGTAAGCCTCAGTGGGTAAGAGTGTGGTATTTTGATTAGAATTTCTTTTGAAGTGTGAGGAAGGAGGAGTATCGATATTTTGACTGGAAGGAAAACAGAAACTGGCAGGTTGCTTGTTAGTGGATGAGAGCTGATGTTTAGTCTGAATACAAGGATGATGATAGGAAGACAAAATGTATTACAAATGAGGGAAAGAAAATACAGATGGTAGGTAATTAGGAAGGCGCAAGAAACCCTGAAATTAGTTCTGTTGGTTAGAGCATGATGCTGAAAATGCTGACCTTGTGGGTTCAATCCCCACACAGGCCATTCACGTAGGACTTGGGCTCAGTGATCCCTGTGGGTCCTTTCCAACTTAGAGTACTTAGTGATTCTTAAAGTTGTAAGTGTCCTTGCTTCTTTGACTGTGAAGTGTCACAAAAGTGAACTGAATGTTCTGTGAAGGTGTGGGTAGATGAGTGGTTCTGTATGGAAATACAGACAGGTGCAAGTCCTTGTGTCTCTTTAACTTTGACTGCTACTATACATGTTTAATTATTTCAGCAGTAGTAACCTTTGGAAAGTACTGTGTAATGTCAAATTTCAGTGAGGCTGCTGTGTTGAGAGTTGAGATGTCTTTTGTGATAGGACTTTGGAAATGTTCTTTTATAACCTGAGTGTAGACAATTGATGTAGGACAAGATTGATTTTGGTAGGTGTTTGAAGCAGGCATTCATGCTGTCTGCAAGTGTTTTGCTCGGTTTCGATTCACCATGGTTAAGATTCACCATAGATACTTTGGCTGTATGTGAGCATTAAAGATTTTATAATTTAAGATTTTCTCTAAATTTTTCTCTACTTTTTCTCTAGAAAATGCCGTATCTTACATGTGTAATCTTACACATTCCTTTCTTCTTTTTCTTTATAGTTCCTTTACAGGGGAATAAGCAGAAATATGTATTTCAGATTGTAATCCTTTCATTTTTTAGGCCATGTGATCAAATAAAGTAGCAGCTTAATAAACCTTTTATTTATGGCACCTCCATCTACTAACACAGATCTTGTACAGGATTGATTTTGCAATTACAGTTTGTGATCTCTCATTTCCTGTTTGTTCCTGCATACTTTTTATTTTATTTTAGTTTTATTTTACCTGTGTAATGGATGAGGCCCTTTTGAAGTCATAATTAAAATATTGGATCATAATACTTATTCACTGGGTGAATTGCTACATAATATAACTATTTGTTACTGAAATAAATGACATATCCATAAGTACACTGCTGTAAATACAGTGTTTACTGTAAAATGTTATACAATTCTGTTATTTTTATGAGAGGGAATCTTTAATAAGTATCATTGCATACATACATAACATTAGTTGTTCTATATTTTAAATTATGACATGCCTGTTTCATGGAATATTGGAGTCAGTTCTAGGTAATGATTAGAATTTCATCATCTTTCAGAATGTAATAGAACATTTCAAATGTGTGATGGCTAATGCTACCATTTCTGCTAGTTTCAAAACATTTATTGAAAAATACTCTTGGTGTTCAGCAAGTAGATCATCAAAATTCTACTGTTGGACTAGTTCACACAAAGTCTGGCTTTAGCAAATCTCATTATATGATTACAGCCATACTTAAAGTGTTAAATTGTGTGTACGAGTAATGAAAGAAATGGCAGGTCAGCTGTGGATTACACAGACTATGTCGGAGTGTCAGTTTGGTAATTTGTCTGTCTTTTCATTTTTGTCCTTGTAACCTGAAAATCCCTGTTGATTTAAAAACATCATGTTTACTGTCAAGACTACTGTGATAACTAGAACATTTATTTGGAACAGAAGCAGATATCTAGACTTGATAACAGCAACACATCATTTGACATCTGCAATGCTGTGTTTCTTTCACACAAAAAACCAGAATATAAAAAACCCTTATGTATTTTTTAGCTCACTAATAGTTCTGGAACTAATGAAACTGGTAATCTAAACCTAATCACAGACAGAAATTAAGCAACTTGCAGCACACAAGTAAGAAAAAATTGGCATGATTACATGAAAATTACTTTTCTAGAACCTTTTTGTAGATATATTTCCTTGCATGTTCTAGGTTTTGTATAAATTTTAAACTTGTTTCCCCATTAGAAGTCACTCTTTGAGTGTTGCCCGTTTGCTGATAATCCTGTCCTTTAAAGTTCAGTTGTCACATAAATAGCCTGATCAATAATTTCTACTTGCAGTGGATTATTTAAAATTACCAACTTGGGAGCCGTTACACAAGAAGACACTGCAGATTATCAACTCTGAAAGCAACTTGCATGCTCTTGAGTGATAAAGAAATGAAATACCAGGGAGACCTGGCTCTTTTGTCTTCTACCAAAAGGAAAAAAAAAACCCAAACCTCTCAAAGGGACAGAACAAGTTCCTTTGAGAAGCCAAGCTGCTAGGAAAGGAAGAAGGAAATAGGAAATGGAGAATGGCCTGAATAAACAAACGAAAAAGAACTTAAAGTGGGGAACTTTTACAAAATACAGAATAGAGCAGGGATATAAAGTAAAGTGGAAAGAAGAAAGGTGAATTTCTTTTTCTCCTCCTTTTTTTCCTTCTGTCTTTTTTCAGGGGAGGGAGAGGATTATGACGTATAAAAGAGAAGGGAGGAGCAAAACCAGAAAAAAAATTGAAGGGAATTTAGCTGCCAGCATAATTATAGTACTGCTGGACTAAATGCTCAGCTTGAGAAGCATTTAGAGGTTTTGCAGGACCAGTACAAGCAATGTATTTGGATTTGTGTGGTAAAGGGAAAAGTATTTAACCACTTGCCCAAGTCAAGCTGCATTGAAAAGGCTCCTGAAATGAAGGACCAGTGAGGGGCCCTCAGTAGCTGAGCAAAGGCAGTACAGAAAAGACTGATTAGAGAGCAACTATAGCTCTAGAAAGGCAGCTGGACTGCATGTAGGATTGCTTTGGATTTGCAAAAGAAATAAGATGTAATGATATTTCATCTGGTTTGGTCATAGTGAAAGACACCCTTGTTTCAGTAACATGTCCATTCACCAGGATGTGGGCTCTGGTATGTGAAGCCTTTGACTGCCTAGCTGGTACCTCCTGTGTTAGTGAATTGGCAAAAGTTTCCTACCCAATCTATTGGTTAGTCACAAACACATAAAAGCAGAGTGAAAGGGAAGACAATCATGCAAGTGTTTCTGTGTTTGCTTGGTTATAGAGTGGAATCACTGATACCGTGAGGTAGACAGCATTAATTGGGAGGGGTTTGGCAAGGCTGGGATGAGAAGGTATGTGGAAGCTTACTGTCACTCTTACCAACATCTCCTACAAACAAGAGGATTGAGCTCCTTGAGCAGAAAACACTGAGGAGAGAGAGGGGTTAAAAGTTTGGAGTACTGATACTTTCTTCTGTGTCAAAGGCCTAGCAGACACATCCTTGAAGGGCTTCACAAGATGGGATTTTCAGTACTGCAGTGATCCTCTTTTGACTGAGTTGAAGGACAACTGAATTAACTGAAGTAGATAGATGAAGAATGCCAGTAGGTTTTTATTGGTCACTGTTTTATTTCTAGTGCTTCTGCTGCAGTGAGGAGTGGGCATTAAACTGGCAACATCATCGCATCTAGTTACTCAGTATTGTTACAGTACTTGAAGTAATTTGAAGAAATACTTGTAGAGATACAACATATAGGTAGCTTTCATCAAAGCAAGGAGTTTGTTATTTGATTACATTCACTATAAAATAAGGTCCCTAAAATACTAAGAATGAAAGAATAATCATAACTGCAAATGTTCTTACAGCCATTGAAGTGGTTTTTTAGCAAACGTTTTGAAGTGCTTTTAAAGAGGATCTGCATCTGGATCACTTTTTTTTTTTTTTTTTTTTTGGTTCCTGTATATTGAAAAATAACCAGACTGATATGCACCTGTACACCTATATGCAAAAGATTCAGTATTGTTGCTAGAAAGCTGGTTTCTGCTCTTTTGGGATTCAAGTTGAAATTTACATTAGGTTAATATGCATAAATCGAGTCAACAATCAAGCACATAAACTCCCACATTTTACTGAGGTGCAACTTGTTTAATTTGATTTTTTTTTTTTTTTTTTTTTTCTGTGAGGATTCAAATACTGTTTCAGTTCTTGGGCTCTCAGTCAAAGCCTTGTGAAAACAGCAAAATTTATTTTAATTCATATGACTTAAACCATTTTCATTTTTCATGTGGACATGATACAAATTTGAGTCATATGTGACTCGGGTAGTAGCTTAATAAATTGAAGCAGGTTTTGTGTGTATTATGTTTTTATTTAGCTTGATTTCTGAGTTATTGCTGAGTTAAGTAGGTTACTGAAACATCATTGTTCTAGATAAAATATCGGAGCATTTTGGAGGCAGCCACCATTTAGCTCCCACTGGATTTGTTACTTTGGCAACATTTCTGTGTAGCAGGTCCTGTTTATTGTTAAAACCTTGAAGTTCTTGGTCTAAGTTTAACAAGCTTCTATGTCCCAGAACTCTACTGCAATGTAAGCTGAATGTTGAAGAGATATGGGAAAACTCCCATATCCATTTCCACTCGAAACTTCTAAAGATAACAGAGGACTAGGGGCTGGAGGACAGAATGAAAAAGGTTATAGTCCTCGCTTGTATTCATTGGCAGACTGGGTTGCAGAGACATACTTTATTGTCTAAGGGAAGAAAAACCTTTAATCTCCAAACATTTTGCAATTAGTAACATCTCTTCCATGCTAAAATGGGTTCTCTGAATTTTTTTTTTTGTCTAATTGACATTGCTCGCTGGTTGATGTAATCCCACAATGTATCCTGGTTTAAAAAAAAAATCCTTTTCAGAAAAAGACTATTTATTTCCAGAAATCACTTTGCATCTGTGTGTTAGGTTTTTTTCCCATGTACAGATTGAGTTTGTTGGTCACTGATGTTACTTGGAGTAAAATATTACTTTCTTTCTTGTAGTCTAGCAAAGTCTATTGTAGAGTATTATGAAATACATCCTTTAAGTTTGAGGAAAGGGGTTCTCATTTTAAAGTTTGATCTGCACTGCTTGGAAAAAAAAATCACGTAAGCTCAAAGAAAGTTTAAAACGGAACCAGCTACTTTGTGTTTGTTTTTGTTGCACAGCAAAGTTACTATATAAAAGTAGAGTTTTGTCTTGCTGTTTCTTCTTTCATATGCAAGTCTTGCAATTGTTTTGGAGACTTTTGCAAGTTATAAGCTGTTCCAGCAAGTTTAGTGATTGTGTCAAATATGTACAACTTAACAGAGACAGCAAATGTTTATGAATGATAGTTTTATTCTTTGATGTAGTCCCGAATTTTTGATGTTGTTAAGCATATTTATGTTTGTAGTTTGTTGTCTAGATAGTCTTTAAATTAGAATAATCCTAAATAAATGCAGATACTGTAAAACTATATGATCTTTTTTTGGATTTCAGCCAGGTTGTATGTAAGGTCCCCACCCATGGTGACTAAGTCCTTTATATATTTGAAGTATATAAGTAAAATAGAGTGTGCATAATGCTTATTTTATGTATATTTGTATAAAGAACACGTAATCTGATCCATATATGTAGGTAGTGTTTATAAGATATGCTTACTGGTCAATTACATTGAAAATTTGTATTCAATTCAGCTCTCACTATACCAGGAGTTACTGTGATTACTGCTTTTCAGGGCATACTAATTATTTCCTAAGTGTAGCCTGCATTTTTCTTGAACTTTTAACTTAACATTGATATCACTGAAATGTATGTTTTTTAAAAAAGAAAGTTCTGTTTGAAAGGCTTCTATCTAATTATGTCTGATTGTGCATTCCAATTCAAAGCTTCATAATACTAGATCATTCCAACACTGGCATGCTGGAAAAAGCTCAGTGAAGTACCGCCAAATATGAATGCAGTGGGAGTACACAATGTACTGTGGGCTGAGGGAATTGTGTATTTTCATTTGGAGAATCTAAGGAGACATCTGTTTATTGTCTTCAACTACCTGATGGGAGGCTATAAAAAATATGCAGCTGGACTTTTATTTTTTGAAGGTACAGGGTGTTTGGGTGAGAGAAAACAAACACAAGAAGCATGGGAAATCTTTGTTAGGTATTAAGGAAATCTTTTTCAGCAGGAGGACAGTCAACCACTGGAACAAGCTGTTCAAAGAGATTGTGAAATACCCACCTCTGAACATGGTAAAAATTTTGCTAGACAGGCTTTGAGCCTGGTATAATTTGACCCTACTTTGAGCAGGAGTAATAGACCAAATGGCAACCGTAAGTCCCTTTCAACTATATTAATCTGTGATGATGATTATTATTATTATGCTAATTTTTTTTTCACTTTCACGTGTACTAATTGTGACTTTCAGTTTTGTTGCTGTATAAAAATGGTGTATTGTTCACACCAAAGAAAATATTTGCTTAAATTGCACCTGTGTATGAATAATCATAACGTTAGGATAAATAATATTGCTTGGTTTTGATTCCCTTTTGATTATTACTTTGAGATTCTAATTAATGTATCTGACCACCTTTCTAACGTGTGGGGTTTTTCCTGTTTCTCAAAGTGGAATGCAATGGGATACTAAGTCTAAATCCCTGCAAATGTCTGCTGAACCTGTATAGATATTTGTGGTTAAATTTAATGCCTCACTATGTAGAACGTGTGCTCATGGCCTTTTTTTTCTGTACAAAACCTTTTATTTTTGGATTTTCCTTGAGTGTCTTTCTAAGAAAATAAAAGTTTCCAGCCAGAAACCAGCTTTTTCTTAACTCTGCTGGTTTTTCTGCAGATTTAGAGAAACTTTGATTTTCTGTGGTGCATGTTCAAGTAGGATACATTTTCAAGTTGATGTATGGCAGTTAGAGTGGAGCATGTTCCTGTACATGTCTCTGCATATGTGCTAGCAATGCTGTGTTTTTGGAGTGAAAAAAATGCTGAAAACTTTAAATAGTACTAACTGAAGCTGGCGTACTGAATGTTGTCCCAGTACAAAGACAAATGCTGAGCAAGTAGAGAGCAATTAGGAATACCAGGTGAAAGGGAGAAAAAGACTATAGCTTTCCATAATTTCACAGATTTAACCTAATGTGAAACCACCATACTCATAAATTAAACTGCTCTAACCATCATATTTAAGCCTTTTTTTTTCCATAGTAAATTTCGTACTAGAGTTAGTTAATAGTTAAATAATTACAGTAATCGTAGGTTTTGGTGATGTTATAATAGCAGTGTGGCTGGTTTTGTAGACATTCAAAATTAGTTGAGCTGCTAGTTAATGTCTGAACATAGCTCTCTTACAGGTAAATTTTCAATTAATTCCTTTGGTTTGCCGTACTTATATTTCTTTGGTGTATTTATAGAATAGGTATCATTCACAATTTCTCTGATTTTTAATGGGATTTGAATGGTTAAATCTATCTGTTTATGTACTGAAAGATAGCATGTAGAAGAGTTATTTGGGAAGTTGAGGATTGAAGTGAGTTTTCTTTGGACAAATTACATGTTGATCCCTCACACATTGAAAAGATTTTGTTTGAATTTGCAATAATGTTAACAGTTGCCTCCCCTGCTTTTCACAGCTTTGCCATCAGCTCATGTATTTCAGTAGTATAAATTGTTTTGATGTTTTTAAAAGTGCCACTTTCATATAAGAACTTATTCAGAACTCCTCATAATCGCATTCTTCTCATGTGTTGCCAGGAGGCCTACCACTTTTGTGTGAAAATTGAACTCGTGTTTCTGTGGGTTCAGTTCTCTTGTGGTTTGTCAGTTTGTGTGTATACCACATCTGCATATTTTATATCTTACATTGTTAGTTAAATGCTGCCCTGCTGCTATTCCAAAAGGCCTGGGTTGACTGGTGGCCCATTTGAGATGCAGGCTTCCCAGTTCA
Organism: Cossypha heuglini; assembly: GCA_027576195.1. Taxonomy (NCBI): domain Eukaryota; kingdom Metazoa; phylum Chordata; class Aves; order Passeriformes; family Muscicapidae; genus Cossypha; species Cossypha heuglini. The sequence continues at coordinate 27,087,379 of JAODKT010001744.1, forward strand.
TGCAACTCTTTCTGCTGATCAGAAACCTGTATAATCAGTTATGCCTCAATAAAAGCACTGCCAGGATTTTTCCTTTAGTTTATGCCTGTCTTTTCCTTCAGGGTCAGGAGGCTTCATTGGAGAAGGCCAGTTGCCTTTCTCCTCAAGCCCTTTAAAGATCTCTAGATAATTAACTTAGGTAGTTTTCTTCATCCCATGTTGTGCTCCAGTGTGTGTCATTGTCCTTGCCAAATGGATTTGCAGTACTGCCTGATTTTGCAGCCATATTCTGTGTCTTTCCTGGGAGCAAAATGGCCTGCCTGCTTTCTTTTCCTTTCTTTCCCTATTTACCCAGTTATTTTAGTGTGGAGTTGTTATTTTATAATGACTTGTCTGTCTTAGGTCGTGCAATGACTGCTCATGTATGTATTTTTTCTTGTGTGAAAATATCTATCAGGTGCACTGCTTTGAGTTTGGTTTAATTCCGTGGTTTAATTCATGAGTGGCTGATCATCGTTCTCTGTCTTTTAAGTTAGTAAGTTACTCTGATTTCCTTTCTCTTTTGGGTCACAGAAGAAGAGTGCTAGTCAGTAGGATGGGAGAAAGAAGAAAACTGTAGAAAGTGACAAGAAAAGATTGGGAAAGGAAACATCAGAGGAAACAGAAGAAATTACATGGAAATGAGGATTGAATGTTCTTAGGGTTAATCATTTGGGGAGAAAAAGTCAGAATTTTAAACTTTATTCTAGGACCTTAATATCTTCCGGTCTGATGATTTTCATGTCTGAAGGGACAAGAACTTCTATCACTTTTCACAGAGTCATAACTCGCTAAGACTGGAAAAGATCTGAGATTGATTCCAACCATTAACCTAGTAGCACTGTGTTCACCACTAAATGATATCCCCTATGTTCCACATCCATGTGCCTTTTGAACGCTTTCAGGAATGATGATTCCACTACCTCCATGGGCAAGCTGTTCCAATGCCTGACTACCCTTTCAGTAAAGAAATGTTTCCCAATATCCAATCTAAATCTCCCCATGTATAACTTAAGGACATTTTCTCTTGTCCTGTTGCTTATTACCTGGAAGAAGATACCAAACCCCACCTCACTGTGACCTCCTTGCAGGTAGCTGTAGAGAGGAAGGTGGTTGTTTTAAGGTGTTGTTTGTCAAGACCGCAGAGCTGGTTTTTAAAATTCATCTTGGCTTAAAATATTTGTGAATCTTGGATCACTATGAAACTACCCTGGGAAAGTACTGTTGTGGGCTTGGTCTACTCCTAAGCTCTTTTCTGGGCATTTATTCTTGACTGCCTCTAGAAGAACTAGATGTGCCTTTGGTCTCATCTTGTATGCCTGTGCTGAAACAAGTGAACCAATGAATGGCCTAGAAAACATGTACTGAGAGAGATTTAACTCCCAAAATCAAATTGCCTGTCGTAGTTTAGGCAGAGAAAAAATACAAGTAGCAGAATTGTTCCATGGGCAGTTGAAAATTAGTCTGAAGTCAATGCACGAAACATTGACAGTAGCTGAGAAAAGACACAGACTCAAAGAGTGCTTAAAGCTGGAAGGGTCCACAGTGGGTCATGAGGTTCAACCTCTCTGCTCAAGCAGGACAATTGCAGAGCACATGGCATAGGATTGTGTCCAGACAGTTCTTGGATATCTCCAGCAAGGGAAGCTCCACAGCCTCTCTGGACAATCTATTCCAGTGCACAGTCACCTGCACAGTAAAGAAATTCATCCTTCTATCCAGGTAGAACTTTTGTTGCTGTTACTCTTCGTTTTCTCATCGCATTGCCGTTTCCAGTAACTTGTTCTTATCTCAACCTGTGGTTGTCACCTTTTGTGCCTCCAGTTCTCAACTTCATCCTGCCAGAGTGGGAAGGGAAGATCAAACAAGTGGTGTTGGTTTGGGAGAGTTCCAGTGGGGACACTGAAGTGAAGGAGTACCATTCCTTAACCACAACAAATGTTTTGAAAAGGAAAAGATGACTAAGTACATCTAGTTAGCTTTGTGTGCATTAAATCAAAGCCACTCCAAAATGGCTGTAAATGTATTTCATAAATAAGTAAAAGAACCTTAATTGCTGTTGCTAAATTCTCTATAGATATTTCAAAACTGGGGTTGAATTTACAGGTGTCACGATTTGTTAGATAGCAGTTTGAGGAAAAGAAGGAAGGAATGCTTCATATAGCTGAAAGAAACACAAGGGGTAGACTAAGAAAGAAGTGTTTCATAACCTGGTACTCCTTCATTGTAGAAGTGACATTAGCAGCTCAGAATACTAGGATCAGGAGACATGAAAGGCCAGAGAATGGTGAAGCAAGCATGTACTTATGAATTCAGGTTTTGAATCAAGAAAGATCCCTGTTTTGAATCTTCAACAAAAAAAGGAGGAAAGGAATGCAGTTAGGCAAAGGCCTAGTGCAAAATGCATGCGACAAGATACCTTTATGATGATGTGTCTGTCCAAAAAATGTAGCCTATATTTATTAGCTTTGTTGCCAAGTTCACATACTTGAAAATTATATGACCATAAGCACTAATTTATTTTTCTCATACTGTCTATGAATATCAGTCTGTAGAAGTTTTGTTGAAAGCTGTTGTATTGTGGTATGTCTTCACTGGGCTTCAAGCAAAATCCAAGGAAGAATCAAATAGTAGTAAGAAGGAACTTGGTAGGCTTCACTCTGTCAGTTTCTTTTCCTGTTCAGTAGACAGTTGAATCTGGGCAGTAGTCGATAAGAAATTTGTGTCACTACTGGTACTAAAGGGAAATTAAATTTTTCAAGCTCATCACATTGGTAGTCTAGGAAGTTTAATAATCACAAAATCATTTGTGATAAACTGTTTTTTACTGTGATACTGATCACAAAGCTAATACTTCACTGATTGTAGAGCTGCGTGCTATTAACAAAGAAAACTTTTGCATTTTAGGCAAGTACTTGAAGTAGAAAAGCAGTTACCTTTAATTTGAATTCTTTTGAAAAAATTTAAAAAAGAGAACTATTTTAAAGGCAGGTACCTGTCTCTAATTTCCCATAAATCCATCTTATGTGTTATGATAATTGTGTGTAAAGCAACTGAGGGAAGGAGGTGTACTGCAAGTGTGTTTAATTAACTTTGATGGCTGAATAGAGGAAACATGCGCTAACATCCCACATGCGCATGTGGGAAGGTTTGTTGTGTGTTCGATGTAATACAGCCCTTTTCAAACATAAATGAGCAGAATGACTGAGAAATCACGCTGTAGATGGACCAGTATCAACTTAGCATTGACAGGTGAGAATCAGCTAATTGTGTTGCTCTTGCTTTTAGTGCATCTGAACATCTAGGTTTGTTTCTCTGCAGTCTGTGCTTTGACCTCTTCAACTTATGTATGGCTGCACAGCCTTCAGACTCATTACAAAAGCAGGGTATGTTGAGGTGAAAGCTGTGACAAGACAAAAGGACATGACAAACTGCTTCAGAAGCTGTTGGGGGCTGACTGTCCTTCAAGACCACCACTGCTTCATTAGGGCATTGAAACTTGTAGTAGTGATTTTATGTGTTTGGCTAGAGAAGAAACTGGCTGACATGGATGTATTTTACAAACCAATGTTGTAACAGCTGGCACAACTTGCTGAAGCCTCTTCACCACCCAGTTAGGCTGAGTGTTTTAAAAGCACGGTAGAAAACTATGTACTTTCCTTCCACAAGGAAGCAAAACTGGTTTATCTGAGCAAGATGTTTGCACAGATTGCCCAAGAAAAGTTTGAGCACATGAGAAATCCATACCTCTGAGTTTGTGGACTGTGCAGAACTTTCTTCAATTGAATTTTATATGTACTTGTGAGAGAACCAGGTGTTTATAATTATTAATTTTGTTCACTGTATGTTCCTGGTAATAAGGAAATTACATAGCTACTTTGTTCTCTCTCCATTCTCTTTGAGAGTGGCAGATCAGAGCGTAGCCAGCTGCAACCACAAGGATGAGAGCAGCTTTGTTCTTCTGGAGGATTGTGTTGTTAAAAGTATTTACTGTTCTGGTTTCTTTCAGTAAGGCTAGTTGGCTCTGCAACAGGTAACATTTGCCAGTAGCTGAGACTAAACAAATCTTTATTCTATAAAAAAGCATGCTATAGAGACCCAGAATCATAAAAGTAGGGAAATATCTCTAAGATAAGTCCAGCTTTTGACTGAATACTGCCATGCCCCCACTAAAACCGTGGCATAAAGTGCTATGTCTACTCATTTAAACTCCTCCAGGCATGGTGAATCCACCGTTTACTAAGCAGCATGTTCCAATGCTTAACCACTCTTTCAGTGGAGAATTTTTTCATTATATCCAACCTGAACCTCTATTTGCACAACCTGAGTAATTTCCCCTTGTCCTGTCACTTGTTACTTGGGAGAAGGGTCTGAACACTGCCTTGCAACAGCCTCATTTCTCATAGCAGCTATAGAGAAATACTGTCACCCCGAGCCTCCTTGTCCTCAGGCTAAACAGCCTCAGCTTCTTCAGCTGTTCCTCACAGGATTTATGCTCCAGACCCTTCACCAGTCCCGTTGCCCTTCTGTGGACATGTTCCAGCACCTCAACAGCCTCGTCATAAGAGGGCCAGTACTGACCACAGGGTTCAAGGTATGGTTTCACCAGTGCCAAATGCAGGGGGCAACCAGTGCCCTGGTCCTGCTGGTACATGGCCTCTTGTGGCTCGGTGGCTGAAGTTCATTAAGAAATAGCAGTCACTTCTACTGGTATTTTTCTCACTCCACAAATGGGAATGTTAAAACAGTGATTTGAACGTCTCTGTTAACTTGGTCTTGCTCAAGGCTTTATTGAAAGACTCCTTAAACCTTCTCCTTTTTATTTTCTTCCCCAAATTAACTCCTGTGGTCTTTGGATTTTTTTCCCCATTAAGGTATTTTCTCCTGCTTCCTCTAATTTTATGTCAGCTTTAAATATTATTTTTGTAGGTTTCATTTGTTCTAACTTCATGAAAAAAAAGCCTGGTAATGTCAGCAGTAGGAGGGTGACACTTTAAATGCTGAAAGGCATTAGCTATACTTGTGTTCAAAGGCATGAGCTATCTCTGAGGTTTCCTTCCCATGTTTAAAGAGGGAGTAGTGACTGAAATCTTCAGCTTAAAGTTCATAATCACCACCCCCTGAGGCTCAGCAATGTGATCTCTTCCTCCATCAACTTTTTCCAGCCCACTAAGAGAATAAGTAAATGCTGCTTGGCAAGTGACTGAAGAAATATTTGATGAGACTTAAAATAATCAGTTCTCCCTCCCTGTAGATGGGGAGGGGGAGAGTGGGGATGGGGAGGGGAATGGAATGCACTGAACAACCTGTGGTATATTTTTGACTTCAGCTATTCCTGCTACTTATTTCTGTTCACATGTAACTGCTATTTGGACACCATGGGAATGATAAGTCAATGAATAATGTCTCAACCTTAGTATGGGAAGTGTTCTTTATCATATGCTCTGCAGTATTTGATTTGTTAGCCTGGCAATGCTGGGCAGATTCAACACAACCTCAGAGAACTGGAAAAGGAGTGTCCTTGGTGGTGAGTGACATAGCATTGGTTTAGTTGGATGAGTCTGGGACCTGATGAGGAGAGACCATATTTAGCAGATATAGGAGGTGAATGGAAGAGTCCTAAATACTCTTTTGTACAAGACAATGATGTAGATGTGCAGGAGATTAAGTGGGAGAAACACCTATGCTTTTCCTGGTTTTCTTTATTTTTTCTGACATGTAACTCAGTGCACTGTCTTCATCTTCCACCTGAACTGAGACTCATGCTTTTACTTAATCCTGTCATGGAGTATCCCCCTCCTCAGGTGCCTGTCACTGCTTCCCAGCAAGTAATCCATGAGAAGATACTTTCTTCTCAGGAGTAGTTGGACCTTCTTACCAAATTTTCATTTGTGTTCAGTTATATTTCCGAAGTGTGTATATATATATGTAATATATATTATAATATTTATATTAAAGCATAATGCTCTGGAAGAACATAATTTTGGCAGAATGCCTTAATTTCCTTCATCTTTTTGCATTTTTTCTGGGAATTAGGTGGCATCCAGACTTTTGGTCATGTTCAGTTTTCCTATGCCTAACAAGATGAAACAGGCTCCCAACCTTCTAGTTTTTTTCATCAGCTTATACACCAGCATTGATTTCACCTTGTGTGTATTAAGATTATGCCTGCCTTTGAATCATGAACTTTTAATTAGTTTTAGACAAGGTCAATTAATTTTTAATTAGTTTTAAAGGAGGTGGAGTAAGTGCTAAATCACTGAGGTTATTTCAGCTAAAATTTGAACCTGGTTTTGGATCCAATTGTGGGTGAGAGAGGAGGGGAGTATTTCTCTTTATTAGAAAAGCTTAGCTGGGAGGCGAAGTGGGGATGGGGAAAGAGGAGAAGAAGCAACTGCTTTTGTGAGGAGTTTGTGCTCAGACTTGGCATACTAATCTGTTTTTGTTTTTTTTTAAATTACTTTTGACCTAGTAATGCATTCTAAACTTGATGACTATTCAAGCAACATCCAGGTTTTAGAGTAAGGGGTACTCAGATTTTTCTGACAAATCTGATGTTCTGCTGTGTCACTTTCTAATACGTGTCATATTGTCCTTTCTCTCTCAATTCACTCTCCTTTTCCCTCAAGGATTTGCTTGTTTTGCCTGTTGGCCACTCTTCTTTCTGATGGAGACCATGTACAGCACATAAAATGACCTCGCATCTTCAGTGGGACTTAGCTGCTGTGCTTACATTACTCAATAGAACATAGTCTGAGAGGGGGATAATTTGGTTTTAGGAAGTTTCCATATCAGATGAGATAGAATCCTTCATCAGAGGAGGAATCCTTCCATTATTGTCTTGCTGCCCAGAAAAGCCTGTGTCTGGTAAAAAGAAGCTCAAGAACCACTTCTTACATTGTCTTGATTTTAGATTCTAGGTTTCTAAAATCCTTTGTCAATTACAAGAGTCGTTTAACTGCCATAACCCCTACTGCACCTCTTTGTATCAGGTCTGGCAGAGGTGGAGTTCATTTTCCCACAGGTGCCCTCACAGTGCTGTGCTTTGCATTGGTACCTACAAAGGTGTTGGTGACACTCCAGTGTTTTGGCTGCTGCTGAGCAGCTCTGCACAGCCTTGGTGCTGTCTCTCCACCATTCCACCCTCCCACCAGCAGCCTGGGTGGGCAAATCTTGGCAGAGGATATAACCAGGACAGCCGACCCAAACTGACCAAAGGGATATTCCATACCATATGATGCCAGCTCAGATATAAAAAAAGCTAAGTAAAGGAGGAGGAAGAGGGAGCATTGGTTATTTACAGTGTTTGCCTTCCAGAGCAACTGCAACATGTGCTGCACCCCTGCTTCCTGAGAAGTGGCTGAACATTGCTTGGTGATGGAAGTGGAGAATAGGGATTTTTTTGTCTTTGCTTATGTGTGTGCAAACTTTTGCTTTTGCTTTACTAAACTGCCTTATCTCAACCTATGAGTTGTTTTGCATCTCTGCTCTTGCCTCTCCAGCTGAAAAAGGGAGTGGAAGAGTGGCTTAGTGGGCACCTGACCTCCAGCCGAGGTCAACCCACCAGACCCTTCTTGCGATTCTGACTGCCTGTCTGAAGTGACAGGCAGACTCTATCCCAACCTACACACCATCCTGAGATGTGGTCATGGTGACATATGCTGCTTGTTCCTGTAGTTAGACCCAGTGTTAAATGGTGATCTTTGAACAGTTTTCAGGGAGGTGGAAAGGGGAAGCATCTGGTAAATGAAAACCTATCATTCCTGAGTGCAGATGGAAGAATAACAAGAGTGTGGTTTTGTGAGCTTGTTTTATTTACTGCTTGAAATAATGTAGAGGGCATTACATCCTACATAGTAATGGCATTTAGAGTGGAGCAGAACCACAGACACTAAAAATTTTGTTTCTGTTGTAAGCAAGAGGAATATCTTGGTGTCACCTATGAGGTACTGAATAATACACACCTACAGCTTTTGATAGAATTGTTCACAGTAGTGTCACATTTTTTACCTAATTATGTATTTTCTGGACTCCGTAGAGTAATTGAGAATGGAGTTAATAAACACTGTGCAGACTCACTGTGTTGTGTTTCTTTGAGAGGTATTAAATATGTTGATATATTACATCAATGTGTTTCCCTCAGTGCTTTTTTTCCCATGGTGTGATTAGGTTTCTTCCTTGTTCATGCCCTTTGTGTTGAACTCTGTGTGTTCATAAGAGTTTCTTTTCTTTCCCCTCCCTGAGGTTTTCTCGATATACTAAAACTGAAAAATGAAACATGAGAAACTGTATGAGAAGAGTTACAATGAAGGTTGAAATTTAAAATGGATTTTTTTTACAGCATTCAAGCAATTTGAAGATTTTTCAACTATTTACTTTAAATGAAAAGAATGATGAGATAAAGCTGTCTTTGCAATGAAATTTTTTCTCTTAAATATTTTATGAAACAAAGAATTTTGTTTATGCTTGGTCTACCAGTGGTTCACAGTGTGAGCCTAGGAAATTTTTTAGACCCTTGTATTAGATCCAGAAAGTAAGAGAAGTGGCAGTGTTTTATAAAGCATCCTAATATTGAGCTGCAGTGGAAACTGAAAATATTAGGGTTATTTTGTGTTGTTACAGACTTGCTCAAATATGTAGAGATTGTCTAGAATAGGGGTAGGGTTCTGGTGATGCTGAGGCTGAGGCTAAGTTTGTCCCTGACACAAGTGTGTTCTCTTTTGCAGCAAAGCCGCATTGTGGGTGTTTGTTTTTAATGAAATTTGATACTAAAGAGTGCTATCAGGGATCTAAAAAATTAAGGCCTTGGTCTGACTTCTTCTGTCATTTGACTGGGTTTTTTTAATATTTTCTTTTTGTCCGTGTGCTAGTCAAAAGGATGTAGTGTCCTGTGACTGTATTTATTTTAATGGCATGAACTTAATTTACTTATTTTTTGGCGGATTGGCAGACAAATACTGTTATGTGTAGTTTCGGCCTAGATGTAGGTGGACTGTTTCTTGCATCTAGTGATCAAAGTCCTTTCTAAGTACCAAATAAGAAAAAAAAAATGGTATTTAAAAAACTGGCTACTGTTAGTTGTGGTAAACTCCAAAGGGCCATAGAGGGGAGAGGGATGTCCATTTATAGGTGCTGGAATGCCTGGTCAGAAGTAGTCTACTCAGACATTATTAATGCCTGCCTAGGATTTTTAATTGGCTTTTATTTACTAATTGGAATATATATTTAGCAAATTCAAGAACTACTAGTACTTCTTTTAGAAATATCCTTAGGACCTCAAAGCATGCATAAATAGAGGAGAGACCATGGGTGGTTTTAACTTTGAGTTCATTTCAGCGGAGTTCAGCAATTTGTTCTGTAAATGTATGTACAGAACTTCACCTCTTAGAGCAACTAGGTCAGATGGAGACAATTCTTACTCAGTATACTTTGCAAATTACAAAGAAACTTGTCTGTAATAAACTGTGTTGCACTTGTATTTTAGACTTGGCTCCAGCTTATCTAATTATTTGCATTCCATGAAATATAAAGTGTCAAAGAGTTTGCAGTATCTTTTACAGGCATTTTTGGGGGGCCTAGCTGGATTTTTCATTACATCATGGTCACAGCTTGCTTTTGTCACGTTCTGCTTTACTTGGGAAGTGTTCTTGGGGTCCATACTTCTGTGCAACAGCTGGTGCCAAAACCTGTGGAGAGGTGTGAAATTCCTATTTCATCATTGCTGAGGTGAAGCTGCAAATAACTATGCAGAATATGCTGAAAAGTTCTGTAGAAAACTGAAGTGGCTTTTAAGTCTGAGATGATCTAGGAAAGAGTCCTTCTTCTATAATTTAGAGAATGGAGTATCATAGATTTTTAACAGATCACCTTAGGTAGAATCAAATTTCCTGTCCATGAGTAGGTGTGAAGATAACACTTCTGAACAAGATTAGAACAGTATGATTGCTGAGTTCGATTGAGGACTTGCAGGGAGAACTGGGGTGCCTTGGTTCACCTTACTGAGTGCATATATCTGCAGAACTCTTTGGGTAAGTTCCCACAATGCTAAAGACATTGAAATGTGGGTGAAAGGCCTAGACCTCAGGGCTCGGAGGCAAAACTGGTGCTGGAGTTTGACTTAGGTACTGAGACACCTGAGTGTTTTCAGATTTTTTTTTTCTAGTTTTCTGTCATCAGAAAGAATTTTAGGAGGAGTTAAATAATTGTTCAATGGGAATTTCGCGAGGTAACATTTTTATAAACAACTTATCAGTTATTAAATACTGTTGTGCTATAAATGATTTATCTTTATTTTATAATGCCTTGTCATAAAGGAACTGATAATAGCACAATCTGTAACAGCACATTTTAAAATGCAGAAGAGAACACTGTATCTTCCTGTCTGATCTTCTATATATCATAGACCAGTCAGTTACATTTGGGCTTTCTTCCTTCCTTCAAGTTCAGTAACATAGGATTATCTTAAACCTGTTTTGTAACAGTGCATCTGCTATTCACATTTCAAAACCAGGAAATACAGAATCTACTTCTTAACTGTTTTTTTTTTTAGTAGTTTGACACTCTTGTTTCTGAGGGGAAAAATGTTTTTTTAAAATAGGTATTTATTCTAAAGCAATTGTATATCCCATTTAAACAGTTCATTGTTTTTCCACTGTGTTTTTTATTTCTTGAGTCTGTCAGGTAGTCTGCTTTGATCTTTTCAGTCTGTGGGGGCACAGTTTTAATGCTCTTGCCTTCTCCAATTTTCTTACAGTGTTTCAGGGTATAATTTCAAAAATCATGAAGAAAGATCTGTCATTCTTGTTTCAGAGCTTGGGGGAAAGGCAATGTGAATATAGGCAATTTTAAGTTTATCTTAATTTGGAATATTTTCTTTCTCTTTAAAAGTGAAGTGTACAATTGAAATGCTTAATCATACTCAAAACAGAATCCTGTAAGTACTGGATACGCCTGATGATAATTTGGCTTTTCCTGCAGTGTTTGGGGAAGCCCAGTCTCTTGTTTTTTTCAAAATATTCAAGAGAACACAGACTGTTTGAAATGTTACATTGTGAAGATATGTTTGTCTTAACTTAATGTTTGTTTCTCCTTGTCACATCTATTAGACTTTTGCAGAATCTCTGCTAGTGGTATATTTTATGAAAAACCTTTGTTTACTTTCAGAGCCTTGGGTTTTCTGGCTTGCATTTTTTTCTGACAGTCTGCATTTATAGAGATAACATGATCTTGGCAAAGCATGTAGTGCAGTATCTTTGCAAAAACTGTCTGGTATTTCAGATAGGGAACAAGTGGAGAACTCGCAGGCTATTGATGTTTAAGGAAACATTAAATAAACTATCAAGCAAGTACATTTTCCTGAATTGTAAAGATAAAGCATCAACATTGCTGTCATAAATTATTCCGCAATACTGAACATTAACGTAGGATTTTAAAAAAGAACGTATTCTTTTGCAAAATTACCTCAGCACCTCTACGGAAGAGTAACAAGAAGCTGCAATATTTGTGTTATAATATCTCTCTATCTAATTACAATGTTTATATATTATATAGATATTGATTTGTATATTGATCCAATAATTGAACTCTGAATCATTATTTGACTTGTGAATGCATTTAGATAGTCTTAATTTTACTATTTAGTCAAACTTCTACAGAAATAATTTGATTTCATGTATTTCTGCAGCAGTTGCTTGAATATTTCTGATTGTTTCTTATATGTCTCAGACCGTCTTCGTTATGTTTGGTCATCTCATATTATACGACCAGGCCCTGAGTCTATAAGGATTTATAAAAGTACCTAGTCATAGCCTGGTTAAAACTGTATAGGATCTGAGCTGGATGGCAGGGAGGGAAATGTTGTGGGTTGGTTTGTTTTTCTTTTGGTTGGATTTTTGGGAGGGATCTTGGGTGGGATTTTTGTTTGGTTTTTTTTTTGGGGGGAGGGTGTTTTTTAAGGCACGGTTGTAAATAATATTAGTGTCCTGAGTTCCTGTAACTGATGTATCACCGTAAAGAGCTAGCTTGGTTTCCTTTACAAGACTTTAGGCACTTTTCCAAAGACAATGAGGAAGGAGGGAAATGACAGCAAAATCCCCTAGAAACCCCTGCACCTTGAGGAGGGAATTTGTGCTATGAAATTTGCATTAGGTCTGACCTTTTGATATATGATTTCTTAATTGAAGCTGAAAAAGCAGGGTAGACTGATGAAAGTATTTCTGGAGAGTCCACTGACATCCATTGCTCTTGGCTGTTTGGGAGAGTTTGCTGATTCACTCTGACTTAGCTGTTATCCTGTTTACATGCTGACAGTTATTTCTGCAAAGAGCTAATTTGTTGAAGCACATGTTTCCAGATTCTGTTCAGATAGTGTAGCTGGCATAGGAGTAGTTCCTTCGTCCAGATGTTTTCACATTTTTGATGTCTCTGTCTCAGATTTACTAGGTTTTCCCCTATATTTTTCACAGAAAAAATGTTACAGGAATCAAGGTAATGCATGTTTTATCACTCAGACCTATTATTGCAATTTTCTTGTTCAAGACCACTTTATCCTTTGCTTTGGTCAGGTGGTGGAAACTGGGAGAGGAAAGAAGCCAAATAAACTATGAGGCTGGGAGCAGCAGGAGTGACATCCTACAAACACAACATTGTGGAGAAAATTGTGTGGTTTCTCTTTTTGTAGGCAGAAGAGCTGGTTGGGGTTATGATTATATTCTCCATGGTACTTTTTTGTGTATGGCAGAATGTAAAAGTATGCTTTTAATCTCTAAAGGTAGATATTTAGAAGTTTGTCAAAGAGTAGTAGTTTCAGTTGTGATATTCTGGAGTTGCAACTGTAGGCACCATTTCACCTAGAATGATTGAAGAGACCTAGTGATACTGTTCCATGGAATTATTTCTCACTTAAGTGATTGCAAATTTCATTAAACAGTCTTTTAGGTTTGAGGAATAGATTTTTTTTCTTAAGATATTCTAATTCTTGGGCAGGAATCAGGATCATTTATTCTTCTCCTTTTTTTCTTTCATCTCTCTTTTCTTTTCTGTTACTAAGTGCAATCTGTGTTGAAAGAGAAAAGTCACAAAATAAACCTTGAAGGTGAAAGCATGTTTTTAAACATTGTTTTGACACTTCTTGCCTTTAGAATGACTCTTCCTCTTTCTGTTTATTTCTTACTTGCCCAGAGGAGACTTAGTGATGTCACCCTCCTTTCCCCCTACTACATAATCTTCTGCTCCTGATGCTCAGGAGAATTCTAGCTCTTCAGCCTTCTTGAGCTCTGCATGTAGTGTAAACACGTATGACAGTTACTTTAGAGGCAGTAGTTTTACTAAGCTCTGAGGAGGGAAGTTGCTGTACTGGGGAAGTGAGATAAGAGGGCAAGAAAATGGAGATGACAGAATTCAGAAGGAAGTCCAAACGAGTTTAACTAGGTCTTGGAAAAAGCTTCCTAAACAAATGGAAGCAGGGCAATTTATGCTAATAGCCAATGGCAACTGGAAAGAGTTATGACTGGTTTTCCTCACAGAAATGTTTGCTGTGAGAAGCTCCTTTTCTTCTGTGAGGAAGAGAGCCTTGTCCTTTCTCTGCTTGAGCAAATAACTCTGCTTGGTTTAACTGTTGTATTTATATTTGCTTAAAGAATAATTTTTTTAATAGACTCAGAACTCCAGGGTGCATCTGTAGTGGGAGAGGATAGAGAGCTTTGTCAAAGATCTGACATCTTTCAGAAGTACCAGACTGCTGCAAGTGGTGGGTCTTGGCTGTTCTCTGTTCTATTCCACAGTTAAGCTGCTAAAAACAGAATGTACCTGGGAAACCCCTGCCTTCCACACAAGGCTGGGAGAAGGGTAACTGGTTTGAAACCTTTTCCATTATGATACAGCTGGTGCCTGCCGTGCCACTCTTCAGCACTCACTGACTGCAGTGTGAAATGTGTATGACTTCTGTTAGCTTAGCATAGCCTGCATGGTTCTTGACAGCATCTGTAAACCAACATCTGTTGTGCAACTGTTGATGCTATTCTTTGGCCCTGCAGTAATGTAGCAACAAGTGCTGGTTTGTGTTTTCACAAATCGCTCTTCAATTATGACAGCAGGAGTTGCATTTCGCAAGGAATAGCTCTTTCTTCAAAACTGTCTTCCAGTATCACCTCCTGACAGTCTCAATCTTGCAACATTTAAGAAAGCAAAGTAATTTCACAGACTACTTCACTGTTGTTGTAATTTTTGCTTTTGTTTGCATTCCCAGTATTTATTTTAACTTGTGAGTGTAGCTGTAACCATCTTATATATTCTCTAGAGTTTGTTGAAGGGTTTTTCCCCAAGGCAGTATTTTTAACAAAAATGCCTTTTAATAGAAAAATACTTTTTATTTCTCCTTTGGTGGTTTGTTGGAATTTTTTGTCAACATCAAAATGTTCTTTTTTTCATTGAACCTTTTTTGTATAATTTCCTGACTTCTTCATAATGTGTTGGTGGTTTTTCCTGTGTTGAAACTGGTGCTTTGATTGTTCACTGTAGAACAGTAGTTCACTATTTTTTTGTAACCAGAAGCCAGCCAGGCAGAATCAGTCCACTAGCAAGCAATACTGCTTTTTACTTTGAGTTAATTTCTTCCACGTACACAGGAGCATTGGCAACTCCTGTTTAATGTCTTTCTGAAAGAAATCAAAGAATCAATTCAGGAAGACCTGTGCTCTACAAGTAACTTTTGTTCCATGATCTGAGGTATTGAACAGTACTCAGGTTTCAGTACAGTTAACAAAAAAAATGTAGTATGATGTGGCATACTTGTGAAAATATCACTTAGTCCTAATTTTGGTGTTGTCATATTTTATTGCATCACTTTAAAAGAATTTGGGAGATATCACCAATTTACCTTTACTCCCTAACATATTTTTCACCTGCTTCGTGTGAAAAGTCTTCCAGACCCCTTATCTTTACTTTTCCTATGTCTTCTATGTATATAAAGATGTGCACATAATGATGCCTCTGAATGGACTAAGGACCCTCAGATGTCATTATCTTGGGACACAATCTGTGCCAAATGATTGGGCAACTATTCGAATTGCTTGGAAATTTTCTGATGAAATAGACTTTTGCTGAAATTTATCACCATGGTGAAATGTTTTGCAGATATGGACCAACTTTTTCCAAAGTTCTAATGGAACTTAAATAGAGTCGTTGCTTCTGGGCAGGTCTTTGATTTGAACACTTCTCTGGTAACTCACCTACTTGGCAGCTTACTGTGGTGTTGAGGCTTCTACTTGAGTGTGGTGTTTCTGACAGCAGCTCCAGGTAGTTTTCTTCTGCATTAAGTACAGTAATTGCTTCATTCTGTTGTGAAGAACTTAGAAATCACAATTTTAAAATTTCTAATCAGAATGGAAAAGTGATAATCCTCATATTAACAGCTTCTATCTGCTTAGTCCCTGTGTGTCATGCGAGCAGATCAGGCCAGGACTATTACTATTTTCTTACGCAAAAGATCGTGAGCTGAATTGTGGAAACTGGTTGTGGTTTTCCAAATGAAAACTGTAAGCAAATGTTATCTTTGGTTCTCGACCTTTGTTTTTTTTTTTTTTTTTTTTTTTTTTGTCGTCATGTTTTGTCACTGATACGTTAATGTGTCACCTTCCTTACGTATTTGCTTGCTACCACATGCATTCAAATTTTGGTCTATTAAACATTCATTTGTGCTAGTAGTATACAGCTGATAAACAGAAAAACTCCTTTGGAGTTGCTTAACTTTTTGGGCTTGTTTCTTGTAGGAGCAGTTGTTTCCTTGTGTGGCTTTACCTCATGGCAGGGCAGCAATAGGCAAAGCATATTAGAAAAATGGCAGTGAAAACTGAAGATACACTCCTTCTTCACTGAACATCTTTGAATATGCTTTAGGAAAATATTTTATATTTTTGTGAAAGCTGTTTTTAAGGTCAGAATGAATATTACCTGAGAAAAGACAAGAGAGTTTTAATCCAGAAGATGATGCATATATAGTGCAGATTAACTTTATTTATGAACTTGGCACCTGTTATCCAAATAATGGGAAGAAGTTCTCAGATTTTCCAGATTGCTTAGTATTTTTAAAAGTATTTCTGAATATTTTGACAAAGTTAACCAGGAGAGTATTTTCTTATGAATATGTACTGGAAATACATGAGTCTGTTGCTGTGAATATTTTGTGAAATTCTCGCTAATGTGGCATGTTCTGACTGAACAAAGACTTCATAACTTCTTGTTATTCCATTGAAAAGCATTGTCATTCTGTATGAGGTGATGTTTTAAAAATATGGTACTTTATTGCCTGTCAGAATAGTGTATGCATTTGGTTTCTTGAATTTAGTATACTTTTGTTTTTAAAGCAACCCATTGAAATAAACTTGCATACACAAAGAAAATCAGACCAGATTTGCAAGGATACCACGTCATATATGCAGAATATGAAAACTATTGTTATTGTTGTAAGATTTTAAACTTTTGATAGCATAACAAGCTGTGCTGAGTGCATGTTATGGGCAAGCTTAATTGTGCTCCATTTGTCTGTGTATTCAAACTGAACTGCAAAGACTATAATTAAATATTAAGTATACATATTAAACATAAACTTAATATCAAACAAACTAGCCAAAATAATGGCAAGCAGAAAGCTGACTGACTCTTTCTTAGTCTAAGTTTGGATTTAGAGGTAAAAACTTTATTTTGGTCATTTGGAACAAGGTACATAACACTCTTTAGAACCTTGTGATGTTCTATTAGTGCTGACTAATGTAAGATTTGTTAGCACTTTTTATGATACTTTGTTTCGATTTTAATCCCCTGTCACAGGCAGAGCGAGACCTTAAGACAAAGATTATTAGAAAAGCTCCCATTGAGTCGCAAGGTGCAGAAGGGACCCCCTTGCATTCTAAACTCCTTCTCAAAGAGGAGCCTGATGTGGCTGGATCCAATCTTAGTGCCCAGGTAATACTTTTAGGTCTAAGAAATTATAGGGTGGTGATTGAACCTCTGTATAGCTTTGTTCCACAGGATTAAGGGAGGCAGACCAGATATATAAATATATATATATAAATGAATTATTTACTATAATAAGTTATTAAACATAAAGATCTTAACCAGAATTATTTTCTACCCAATATAAAAAGTAAAATTAGGATAGTATAGTGTGTACTATGTCAAAGCAATTATATTAAAACAATTCCGTTAAAGCTAGCAAAGAAACTCCCTAAAAATTATTAAGTAGAGACTAAGGTTACTTACACATATCAAAAACTGTGGGCAAATCTCCTTCACGTAACCTGGAGGAGTAGAGCATTCTCACCCAAGGGAGGAATTTCCACACATACTCTCCAAGAAGGGATCCATTAGAAGAATCTGTTTGAAAGTGGAACTGGACCCTCAGAGTATAAAGTGATTGACTGTCAGTCATATCCAGGCCAGCTATATCACCTTAGCATTTTTAAATAAGGATATGTTACCATATCTGTCACATATTTACCTCACTATCGGGATGTTTAACTTTGATGTTGATGAGTCAGACTGGTTTTGGCATATTTCAATACCAAAAGCAGCATGACACCCCCCTTTTAGTTCACTACAGGTAGCTTTTCGAAACAGGACATTGTTCAAGCTGGTTTACTTCTTTCCAGGCAGAGCATCCTACTACACCATCTACCCACCATTACTTGGGAAGGCTTTCATTATTGATGTTCATTCAAATTCCTTGAAAGAAGGATGTGTATATAAGCAGATGGAAAGTGTCCATGTTGCTGTCATCTTTGGCTTACTGGCAATAAACATATTGAGTTGCTGGGAGGCAGCCTATGTCTTAAAGCCTTGCTTGTCAATAATAAATGCTATTTAATCTTTCTTCTTTCACTAGTAGACTGAGTAGCTGGTGACACAGGCACAAACACTAATTGTATTTATAGCAGTTCTGGAGGCTTGTTGAAATAACAAATGCTGTATTGTGTTCTTTGCAGATAGTGGCCACTTGGAGATGATGGACTAGTTTATTTTGACTGAAATTCATTAGACTCTTAAGTCTGTTTTGGAATTGGGCATTTAAACCCTTGCAGCTGCCAGAAATGTGAGGTGGTGTAGACTTGAACAAATAGAGGGAAGGAGGTAATAGGGGAGCTAGGTCACTGACAAGGTGGTGCACTGTGAGACTGGTACAGCAGCTCTGCTTCTGAAAGAGTAAGTTGAGTCAAATGAGACTTAGTCTGAAAGTGTGTGGACTGAATAGTTTTATAAGGCCTTGATGCAGATCCTGTAAATGGGTATGACAGTAAATGTGTGCTGAAGAAAAAGCACTTGACTCTTTCTTACAAAAAGGGTGAGGGAGAAAGAGAGAAATATGTCACATGAGCCTGTTCAGCTTGGACTTTTTCATCTCTTGAGTGTCCGTGCTTCTTATTCACAGCTGTAAGCTGCTCTTTCATAAGCAAGCAATCATTTTTATTTGTCATGTGAAGAATAGACTTTATATTAGGCTGCTTTATTGATTTTTTTTTTTGCCTGTGAAATACAAGCTGCAATGTTACTGAGGTATTCAAAATGTTGCAATCTTTTTTCTGCTGGATTTGTGGAAAAATGACATAGTTAAGCATGGATAAATCTTCATGCCGTTTTGCTTGAAGTCAGGAGCCTGACTGGGAGTTACAAATGCTGGGCAGTCCTGAGCGTGAAACTTCACTTTTAAAATAGAAAATACATTAGAATACCTTGATCTGAAACCTGCATGAACAGGTGGCTGTTCTCTGCATTGTTTGAAGGTTGTGCTCTCAGATCAGTGTGCATGGAATGTGTGTGCTCAGTAGGTCGAAGATAGACAGCTCTCCCCCAAGAAACCCTTCCTGTCTCCTTCTGGCACTTCATCACAGGTCTGGAAAACTTTCACTGACTGTACTTGCCTTCAGATCAGGTCCTGGTATGATCTGAAGCACTTGGAGGAGGTGCATACAAAATAACACAGCTGTCCAAGCAAGGCAAAACTGTCAGTCTCTAAAGCCAGTATTGCAAGAGGAGAAATGCTAATCGTTGCCATCAGTCTGACTTCTGTGGGGAAAGGCTGGATTTACTGCTCTCTGAGATGGGTTCTTTTTTGGGGAGAGAAGGAGGGACAGAGTGTGTTATTCATGATAGACTCAGGCAACACAGCACATGGCACTGGGGAAGATGTGTTGAAGTCTTTGCTCCTGTTCAGAGAGATACCCGTCTGAAGAGTCATCCAACAAAAACCTTGAAGAGTTCTCTGTTCTGCATTCTGCCCCCTTTGAAATTCCATTGTATTTCCCTCACCTTTATTCAGTTTTAAAATTAATTTTTAGTTCTCTGTCAGGCCCTTCCTGTGTTGGGAAGGTCACAAAGGGAATGTATATATTTTTTCACTGCTGCAGGAAGCTGCTGTTGTGCTTAAGCGCTTTCAAATAGTTTCCTGCAACCGCAAAAATGTTGCACTAAGAGAGCAAAGGGTGGGTGTGCGTGGGTGTGCCCTTGCCCTTCCGTCTGCAAGACAGTTGTTCTTAACTTCATGTGAATTGAGATGAATGGATGTTGGCAGTTTTCAAACAGAATTAATTGTTGTGAGTAAAGGGATTACTACTACATGAAGTGAACATACCAAGTCTCTTTTTTGATTACTTTCCCTTTTTCATTTCTAGTTTCTCCATGTAGTGCCATCAACAATTTTCTTAAACTGATGCTGTATTCACAGAAAAGTATGTTGTGTGCAAAAAAACCCTGGTGATTGTTTGAAGTGGGGTATCTGGCTTCTACACCACTTTCTTGCTAGTACTGAAAAGCCATCTCAGTACCAAAAATGTGGCTTAATTTTTTTAAAATTTTGTATTTTTAAAAGCCTAAATTTAAAAAGTTCTTGGCAAAGATGACAGGAATTTGGGCAAATAAGAAGGGGGGATCACTATATCTGTATCTAAACGCAGATTTGATTTCTTCAATAATCATGCATTATGTACTATTCACAGCCATTAACATTTTTTTAATATTGTACTTTTAATGCAGATACATTATGTTCCACCTCTGCCTGTGTGCCTGCTTTGTCTGACTTTCTGTGGATTCCTGCAGCAAGTGGATGGCTTGTGACATGCTTATTTGAAGGGCTTCCTCACTGCGAAGTTCAGTGCAGAGATTGCTCAAGAGATAAAAAGGTAATTAACTGTTGGGGATTTATCTGTAGTAAGAGGATGCTCTCCTTTTTAAACCTTTGAAGTTGTACTGCGTGAAGTGGTATGGCAAAAGACCCTGGCTCAGGAGGCTTCGCTTCAACAGCCACCTACTGCCTTAAATGCTCCCTGTCCTCTGGCCCCCCAAAAAACCAAACCCATAAGTTGAAAAACAATGTTTAAAGGCTCTGAATGCTGCATATTATTAAATCCTGAGAATTTTGTATGTCATCCATGTTTTAGTGGAATGTCTTCCATAAGCTATGATTTTTCAGTCTCATTAACCAGTTTCTTGACGGTTGACTTAAAAAGAACTATATAAATTACTGCAGCCCAGTGTGGCTGGTGAAAATAATTGTCAGGTGCACTGCCAGTACAAAAGTCAACAGAGAATTGTATGTAGACATGTTCTGTTGTAGATGCTGATGATTATGGTTAGAGCTATATATGGAATTAATCTTATCCTTTAGAGGCCATGACTTAAAATATTACCCAGATTAGGAACATAAAATAATTCTATTGAATCAAATAATCTGTTCATCCTTACCAGAACCACGTCTCTTAGAGCTAGTAGTTTTCATCTCCAAAACATCATCCTTATGTCTCAGACTTTGTAACCTATTCCTACTTATTACTTAGATAATTGGTTAGGCCACTTTTTTTCATTGAATCTTCATTATGTCAGACATCCACTCTAAGATGTGTTTGGACTTGGTATAGTTTTTTTTTGTTCAAACAAATACTTTTGTGACACTGAGTAACTTATCTACAAAAGTCACATTCTGAATATATTAAATCCTTTCATACAGCTGTGAGAATTACTTGCATTCTTTACAGAAACACAGAAATTATTTTGAATTATAGTATGATACAAATCTGTATACCCCAGAAAATTGTAGTGTGTGTTCTGCAAATAGCTACGCTGTTGTCTCCCAGTATATTTACTCTCAAAATGCTTAACTCCATCAGAAGAATAGCTCATATTTTGAATATACTAGATCAACAGCAGTTGATTTTTTGCCACGTTTAGTGTTTCTATTGTGCTAATATAGTAACCTCTGAATGGAACAAAGCAGGGAAAGCCAAGTGTGTCCAATTGGGGACTTGTCTGCTAAGAAAAAGAGTTGAAAGCAGTTTTGTTGTGTTTTTCACAGCACGAGCTAGTGGTGACCTCGTGTTTAAGTTACTTTGCATGTGAGGCTCTGCCCATATAACTGCTTTAGTTACATGTATAAGACAGAGGCCAAGAAAATGTGTTTTCTATTTTCAGTGAAGAAAATTATGTAGGAATATTTCTTGGTTTCATCTGTACTTTGACATTAAAGATAAACTTGAAACTTGAAAGTTATTTAATTTGAAGTATTTGAAGTCATTACTCAACTTTACAGATAATATCTCTTGAGATTTTTTTCACATTGTCACATGGAACCTTTGAAATTAGTGCAACAAATGGAACAAAGTATTCTGTTACAGTATTTACTTTGCATTTTTTACTCCGTTTTGTTCCTATTACACATTGTTAGTGTAATTAAGCAAGGTTCCTTTCTTGGTTTATTAAGTTTTTTAATGCAGAAACAAAGAGGGAATGATAGGAGTTTTTTAAAAGGACAAAGATGTTGTAAATACACAGACTTTATAAAGGAGTGTTTAGTAAGTTTCTGAATATTTCCATTCAGTATTGGATAGATATAAAGCCAAGTGACCAAGATGGAAAGATCTGTCAGTTCAGGTCAAGGTTTGAATAAACATAGAGTTGATATTGGAAATTTTGTGAAAACTACTGTAGTAATTAAAGATGGCCCCCTGTGGAGATTAAAGATGTGGGCTGAAGCTGTGAATGTTTTATAAAAGCAAGTTGTAGAGCACAAACATTATGTCTTGCATAATGTTGATGGAAGTGGTGAGAAATCTTTTAAATATGTTTCTAGTCATGTGGTAGTTATTTTCTTCTAAAAAACAGTAATTCCAGTTAAGAGGGATGCTTTTTCTCCTTAGTTAAACATGTACTTGTTAGCTGTGCTACCTTTGGAGCTAAAAGCACATCTTTTCAGTTAAAGGTGGCTGGCTCTGTAAATGAGGCATAGGGAATCCATATATCCTCTATGTAAGGGCCTAAGGAATGTGGTGAATGACATTTGCATCTAGACATTCTTTTTTGTATATCTATGATACATTCTTTGTGTTGCTTAGTTTGGGAAGTAAAAGGGTACATTTTTCACTTGGTGATGGTATCTTTTTTCTTTTCTCTTTCCCCCAGAATCAGTGAAATGGTAACACAGTTTTGTCCTCTTGCATTTGTAATTGAATATTTTTGTCGTCTCATAACTCATTAAATTAATGTTTTCCTTATTTAACATGCTCAACCTTTTTTTCCTGCTGATATAACTGTTGTGATTTCCATAGCACACATGATCTTTAGCTCACATTAATGAATATTCATACACTCATCCTTTCTTAAATAATTGTTGTTAGGAACAGAAAATTAAAAAAAAAAAAACCAACCCAAAACATGTTCCAAACAGCTCTTTTATGATAGAGCAACATAGTTCAATACAAATAAAAGCTGTTGAAAATAATGCATTAAGAATATAACACCCATATGCCTGTGCAAAACAATAAATATATTTTTAACTTAAGCATTTATATTTTCAAGTACAACATCCTTGTACTAGCTGACTAGTACAGCTGAAGAGATTGAGGGAAGGGGAGACCATCTAGCAGCTCTTTGATGGACATGAGAAGTGAGTCCATGGGAAACTTACGAAGTTCAGCAAGGCCAAGCCCACCTGGTCTTGCATTTAGGTTAGAGCAATCTCCAGGATTGGTACGGCTGGAGGATGAATGGATTTGAGAGCAGCCCTATGGATAAGGACTTGGGGATCCTGGTAGATAAAAAAATGAGATGTGAGCTGGCAGTGTGCACTTGCACCCCAGAAAACCAATTTCACCATATAAAAGGAAGCATCGCCAGCCAGTCGAGGGGTGTGATTCTCCTCCTCTTCTCTGCTGTGCTTTTGTGAGTCTGCACTTGAAGTCCTGTGTCCAGCTCGGGGGCCCCTAGCACAGTAGGAGTGAGTCCAGAGAAGGGCCACAAAAGTCATCAGAGCGCTGGAGTGCCTCTTCCATGAGGAGGGACTGAGATAGTTGGGGTTGTTCAGCTCAAAGAGAGTGAGACATCAGGGTGACCTTATCGTGGCCCAAACCATTCTTTGATTCTAAAAAATCCAGTCTTTATAATGGTCTTGTTTAGACCTATTCTTCATTTTCAGAATATGAAATGCAGAATTCCAGGTGATAGCTACTTGGAATCACTTCCAAGCAATAAAAGCAAGCTTTTAGAGTGTGATCTAAGATTTTGTCTTAATCATTAATTATACAGATTAAAATTATGATGCAGTCACAGAGAAGCAAAGATATTCTTCAGCAAGATTTTAGAATATGCTGTCTAATCTCACGTTTTTAAACCCTTTTTTTTATTATCAGATGTATCTCTGGTTATTCATTTGAATAATGAAGACATTTTTTGTCTTCATTATTACATTATTAGTCTTTAATTACATTTATCAGAGAGGACTATTTTTTGAGAGCAGATTAAATGATTTTTTCAGAAAGAGGGTGGTCTTGGAAGATCTCCCATTCCTAGATACAAACAAAGTCTTCTAGATTCTCATCTCAGCACTTGTTTTTTAAAGTATCTGCTTATGGTGAAAACTCAGCTGCAAGCTACTATTCCTGTCCTTTTCTTAATCAGTGCTAGTTTGCGACCCAACTAGTTATTTTGTCTTCAGAGTTTTAAATTGAGAATAAAATTACTTGTACAGATCTCATTAAGGCAATTCTTTTGGATTTCAGGTTTAATTAGCATGTGACAAGTGAGCGCATGCTGTCTAAAATCCAGTGAAAAGTGATAATCCCCTAGCTGGACTCCCAGTTAATATTTTGGTTTATTTCCTGTAATACTGTCAGTTACTTTTCCTCTAGGGCTATGAAGTAGATAAAAGAGAAATGTAGCTTTTTGTAAACCACCTAAGCTGTTCTCTTGTCTTTAAGTTTTAATGTTTTTTCAGAGTCAGAACAGTACTGTCACTAAATACAAACAGTACAAAGAAAACCAAATATAGTTAGTCAAGAAGTATTGCTTGCATTTCTTTCAGGCAGATGCTCTGAACAGAACCAAAACAAACTATGGCTTGTCTTACAATGACAAATATGGAAAGTACAGCAACTTCTTCTGCCCACCAGAATGGTGACATCCGTGGGAATAGCAGTGCACCCAAGGAGACAGAACCATTGCTTCAAGTGTACCTTTATCATTCTCCTGGGAAGACAGAAGGAGATTACCTTCAATTTTCAGCTGGAGAATATGTTGCAGAAGAGATTTGTGCCATTGCCTGTAAAGCTTGTGGTAAGTATATACCAAAGAGCTTATCTAATTAAACAGTGAAATTCAGCTTCATACAAGAAGGTTTTTAACAATCCAAAGCTCATCAAAATGGTGGCATTTAGACTAAAATGCTAATTTCTCTGTTCTTTCAGAAGTAATTAGCACCAGACTGTAAAACTGTTTCTATTAGAATGGTTATGAGGCTGAATTGGGTGGCTGCCATATTTTTTCGAATAATTTAAGGGTGTGCCATCCTGTAACTGAAAGTCTTCTTTCATTGAGCTGACATACAGTTTGAATAGTTAAATCATAGCAGGAGCTGTGAATAGCTTGAATTACTTCCTGACGCAGCCCTGCAAAACAGATTGGTCCTGAAAGTTATGCATATATTGTATATTATACATGCCTAATCACTTTGCAGAAGGAAACTGTTCTATTAGATATAACATGGATGCTTCTGTGTGTGGTTAATGCTCTTCATAATAGTTTAGGAAATAAAATGTATAAATAACATGGTATATTTTAAATAAATTAATAATACATTGATATCTCAGAATGCCTTTGAATTGTTGCGTTTACCCAGAGTCTAGCATGCACCAGGGCTGAAATCTGTTGTAAAATAATTTGAGCATGCATTTTGGGCATGCATCTTTCTTTCTTTCTTTGCAAAATACATTGAATTTTTTAATAAAACAAATTCATTCCTGTAATCTCTGGGTATGAAAGTGACTGTCTTTTTGTTCTTTTTTTCTCTTTCATAACAACTATCAGGGCTTAAATCATGAGACATTGCTTCTTACTTTTTGTTTTTCTTTTTTTTTTTTTCTGAGACGATTTTGTGGTTGTACAGCAGAACATGTCTCCATACAGTCAAATAATGTTTATGTTGGCAAGACATCTCTCAGGAGTAAGCTATGAGTCAGAATACTTCATTAAGAAGGGAGTGACTTGGGTAGTAAGCAAGACTGAAATAGAACAAATTTGGTAATTGTTAATGAATTTTGTGATCTGAACAACTGATAGATCTTTTGATATCAGAGCTGATTACATCTAAGTATGACTGCTGTTGGTGGCAAGCAGGACTGGATCTAGGCAAACATCAGCAGTCAGGGAGAGTCTTGTTATGTACCTTTCAAACAGTTCAGATAATTGAAGATTTTCCAGTCACCACTAACTTGACATTAGATCTATTATATCTGGTATGTATTGGCTATAAAAATATTAGTCTGTCTAATGTTATTCTGCCATTTGATACATGCATGCAAAAGTTCAGCCTTTTTTTTTTTTACTTTATTTAAAAACAGCTTTTTTGTTTGGGAAAAATATAATAAATACAAACATTTTCATGAGTTTGTATTTTTTGTAAGTAAAACTGTACATAAAAGTGACTATCACATTTTCCAAACAGAAATACAAAAATAAATAAGGTGTCTTGGAATTAAATTTAAATTGATGAGTCAGTCATGATTCAGTTCTTGCATGTTAGCTAGTTAATTGCCAAGCAAAATATTAGAAATGTCACACTAAATTGAAGAAAAGGTATTGCTGTCAGCCTGAGGGGGAAAGTGGTGTTAGAGGAACTGATGATGGAAATGAAATATATTAGAGAAAACATTCTAGAGGTTACGGAATCTTTGTGTTAGGTGTATCTTCATTTTAATTGTCACCCATCTGAATCGCATATGTGTTGGAATTTCCATGATACTACCCTTGAAATGTGTTTGTCTCACTTGGAAAACCATAGAAGAGAATTTTTAATTATAACTAAGTAAAATACTATTTCAAAGCATTTAATGTGACAAGTGGTGGCAGCATTTACAGTCAATTAAATCTTTTCAAGGAAGAGACTGCATTGCATAGTGTGATGATTTGTAGTACCTCTTTGCTCCTATGCTTCAGAAGAGATTCCATACTGCTAACAAGGGAATTCCAGGCAGATTTTCCCTAACATGCTGAATTTCCAGAGTTGACATGACTCAGGGTTCAGACACGGCTCAGATATACTCAGCGATAACTGTCCACTGAGGGTTGTTTTTTTTTTTGTTTGGTGGTTTTGTTTGGTTTGGGGGGGGCAGGGAGTGTGTGTGTGTGTGTGTGTGTATGTTTGTTTGCTTGTTTTTGTGAGGTGATGGTGTTGTTTGGTTTTTCTTTATTTCTCCTACTTTAGGTGATAGTCTTTCCTGAAAATCCACCCAGAACATGCAACCCCCTGCTCTCCTACGCTAGCTGGGGAATGAATTAATCAGAACTCTGGACAATTCTGTTTTTCCAGGAAAAGTAATATAAGCAATGATTGACTATTCAGAAAGCATTTTGTTGACAGGATAGTGACATTGAATGTGCGGTTAAGTGTTTGGTAAGCCTCCAGTTTGTATGAATGATGAATGCAAGATACTATTTTTAAGTCAGAAAAGGCAAGCAGATTTCTATCTGGCATATGTAAGGCTACCTAAGTTTTAAATAGTTTACTTCAAATTATGTGAGAACTAATGTATGTATTAGACTTCTTATGTAGAAAATTTGAGATTTTTTAAATTGTTTTAAATCATTCAACTTTTGCTTTCATATTTTTCTCTTTAATGACTTAGATGCTTGAATTGAGAGATGCATATGACAGTATTTCTATTGCAGACTGGTGTCATGGCTTTTTGTGATTTCCTGTTTTTTATTTTACTTAGAAGAGAGATATTACCATATAAAAATATACTGTATGGGAGAAAGGGTTCCTAGTGCCAACAAAGGTGGAGATACAGAAAAAACTGTATTTTCTTAGGTGCTTCAGGATAAAAAAGGTAGTGAGACTTATCTGGATGTGAAGCTCTAAAATCATAATGAGGGAAAAGAAGAATCTGGTAATTTTTAGGTTTGAAACAGAAGTTCAAAGTATAAACTCATGCTGTGTTGTAGTCTTACGTGATGTTACTTGACTGTTTAGTTGAAATAGGCTCCTTTCTTTAGCCTTTTGTAATAAATAAATAAATTGTAAAGAGATATTTTCATTTCAATAACCCAGAAAATTTATTTGATAGCCCTTGCTGGAGAAGCAAAGCAGAGAAAATTCTGATTAATTAAGTCTGAGTCACTGTCTTCTCTCCAAATCCCTCACTTATTGAGCTGATAGCATGGTTAATGCCCTGCAAAAATCCAGGGGAGGCTTTTCAGTACCTGTTGTGAATGGATTTTATGATTTTACTTGTGTTGAAAAGAACATTTCTCCATTGAAAAATGGAGAAAAAAACATTTTCAAGTTTATGCTATTGTTGGCATGTCTCGGCTTCAGCAGGAGTCTTTTATTCCCCAAGCCAGTTTTTCGTTTTTCATTGTTTCTAGAGAAAACATTTAAGTACTGCAGTTATCATCCCTTGAGAAGGTCCTGTAGCTAGTATTAGCAGTAAGAACTACATAAAAAGAGAAGTTTCTGGCCTCTTTGCTTTTGTCAGATTTTTGTGGACAATTTTCAAGACCCTTTTATAAAGGGATTTGCTCTGTTTTATAATTAAGCATTAAGTGTAACAAAGCACATGAATAGTTCTTAAGGTGAAGGGATAAAAAAGTGAAACTCCCTTTCTTGAAAAATATTCATGATCTCAGTGTCTTTAAATACTTCCAGTGAATGGTGCAAGTCACTATTCAGAGCTATAAATGCCAAAGTATGAGGGTTGGAAGAGCGCATAGTTTACTTTTCATACAAAGAAGACAGTGGGGGAAGAGCTTAATATAAATATTTCTGACTTGTAGGGGGTGTACCACAATCATGTCTTGGTTAAAGTTTCAGAATAGCAATGATACAATCTTGAAATACCTGTGGAGTTTTTTGAGAGGTGGGGTGGCATGGTGATTGTGGTGTCTATAATGTATTTGGTCAAATGCAGCAGTTTAGCATTTGAATTTAAGCATATGGTTTTGAAATGTTGTTCAGTAAGCGTACATGGGATGATTAGTAGTTTGGGTAAATGTGTTAGGGACACCAGTGGCTGTACAGTAAATATTCAGCATTGCCCTGAATAGTGTTTAGCAACTGGCAAGAGTCATGGAACAGGCTAGTGATTCTCACATACATTACACTGTAATTGATCTGAAATTGTTTGGGATACAGACACTGCACAGCCTTAAAACTGCTAAGTTACTGCTTTATGGACAACTGACATGTAGTATGGTATAGTTCATCCCACTTTACACATCAAATGAGAACCATGTTTAGTTGCATGGGGTAGGTTTCTTTTTAACTCCATAAAAAAATTCTCAAAACTTGGATGGATCAAATACATCATATTGCACCATAAATTTGCAACATTTAGAATTGCAGCCAATTTCAGTTACTTATCCCTTCAGTTTTATTCCCGTGGGAGGTTTGTGTAGTTTTGGTTTCCCTTTCATTGCCTTACATAATGCTTTCCATTTCCGTAGTTTCCTGTAAGTCTGTGACTCCTTTTCATAGAAAATCACGTGTTAAGACCTGCAACTCTGGTATGTTTTGTAGAGCTTTGGTTTAAGAAGGTGTCAGATGATTAGCCTACAGATTTCAGCAGTTTAATCTTCACAAGTACACAATAGAACTCTAGTTCTTGGCCTTCTTACTGGACCCCTGTAGAAGCAAACCCTTTTTTATATCAAACTTAATAAGCTAGTTGTTGTTTAAGACTGAAATATGTTCTATTCCAATGAGTTATGTGGTTTTTTGTGTGGAGTTGATTGGTTGTTTCTTCTGATTGTTTTACATTCAGTTTAGATGTGATGAAAGAAATGTGGGGTCTGCCCCTTTCAGTAATTACCTAGATATTGTTCAGAACAGAAAGAAATGGAGGATTTTTCTTTCTCCTGGTTTCTTGTGAGAATTTCAATTACTTCATTCTAAGTCTTAGCAAGGGTGTGGTTACTTGGCCTTTTCACAGAATTCTTGTCTCTTAACATCATATTAAATTGCTTTTATTGTCTTTACCTGTTATTTTGTCTATTATTTTTTTTTGCTTCTTACCTCAAAGTATATTGCTTTAATGTAAAATTTTCTTTAGATATGACCCACTGTGACTTTGACATTTTAATTTTTTTGTCCTACTCCCTGGCCTTTTAACCTGTATCTCTTCCTGTCTTCAGAATATGTATGTCAGTACTTGCAGTTCATCCTTTTGTGCTGTCAGTTTTCAGGCATATCTGTTTTCCAGATCTAACACTGACATCACATGGATGCATAACACTGCAGCACAGTACAATGCTGAGTCGTAGGCTGTGTTTAAGCTGGGATTGTCAAAGTCAAATTAAAATTCTGGTGCTGCTGAAGAGTTGATTTTCAACTGATTTTTATAGTGTCTGATTACATATGATTGCTTGTCAGTTACTATTAGCATAATTCAAAGTTGTTGAGGGAAAAGAATATTTTCCAGTTCTGGTTTTTTTTTAGCAATATATGTTTGGGTTTGTTCTAAATGGAGTTACTAAGATGGAGATGGCTGGTGGTTGTCCTAGTCATTATAACTTTCTTTGTGTTGCTTTACTTCTAATTTTTAATCAGTCTAAAGTCTTAAAATCAATGCTTAGTCTTAAAATCAATGCTCAAATTAAATGATCTGATTTTGGAAAGGCAGGAAAAAGAAAAGTCTACTGTTGTAAGCTGTTTCTAAATGGAGAGGCTAAGAACACATTTTATTGAATGCCATATGGAGAAAATCTTGTAATCTAGCAGTGAGGTACAGGACAAAAGGTGAACAGAGTCTTCAGTCAGAGAACATAAAGGAAGCATAAGAAATTTAACCAGCAAAGCAGCCTGCAGGTTATGGGATCATGATTGCTGTGTTGTTGGCAATACTGATACCTGTTGCTGATAGTAGTAGAGCACTGTGGCAATCTACTACTTTTAACCCACAATATTTTTTTAGTATTTTTGAAAACAGTTTCCTATTGATATTTGCTTCTCTGTTCTTCATGTAGGTATCATGCCAGTGTATCATAACATGTTTGCACTCATGAGTGAAACAGACAGAATGTGGTACCCCCCAAATCACATCTTCCACGTAGATGAAACAACCAGACTCATCCTAATTTACCGGATAAGGTAGGCTAAATAAAATATTGTGTACTTTTTGTGGTAAACAAGACTGTGTGAGAAAACAAACCAATATGATATTTATTTGAACTGTAGTTTCTCTGTGAAATTATGGACAGATTGCTGGCATTTTCTGGAAAACAGGGAGGAAAAAGAATCAAAAATATTGGAGTGATTTGAATTATGTACTTTTAAAATTATCTCTATTCCATGTATTTACCAGTGTTAGATTGAAGAAACAAACAATAAAAATATACTGGAAGTAAAAAAAAAAACCTTTCTTAATAATGATACATCTAATCTTCTCTGTGCTTTCCTGTTTGAAGTAAGTGGCAGTTTCTGAAATGCAGAGTAATTGTCCTGCATAGTCAGGCTTGTTTCTGCAATACAACCATTTTTCCCTAACCTTATCATTTAATGTGGACAACTAAAACTATAGTCACAGTTTTCCTTTTGTAAATTGCTTAATTTATTTACATTATATAATTTGGCCTGAGTGTCTTTTAGGAAGTGTTTCAAAAGAAACTAGAAGACACTAATAAAACTCTCTATTCCTGTTAGTGAGAATAACTTTGCAAAGGTTCTCATTCCTGTCAGTACAGTTTTTCACACTGTTTAAATATTGTATACTTTAAAACATCAAGAGCTGGATCTGAAGTCTTCATTGAGTAACTGGGGTTTCGTAGTGGTCCTCCAGCAGCACTAGTTACATGTATATGAGAGCAAAAAATGTCTGATGTTGGTAATCAAAATGCCTGTTTATTGACAATTGCTTAAATTTAATTTCCTACCAGGTTTTATTTTCCCCACTGGTATTGCAGTGGCAGCAACAGAGCATACCGGTATGGCATTCTTCGCGGTGCAGAAAGCCCCGTCCTTGACGATCTTGTCATGTCTTATCTATTTGCACAGGTATATTTTGCTGGCTTCCTTTTGCATGCAGATTGGTAAAGGTTATTAGTATTTATTCCCTTTCCATCTTCTCCTAGTAACTCTGTAGGCTCTTGAAAGCTTGAAGCCCTCTCAAGCTGGAAATTAAATTCCATGTCCTATTGTGTGGTTGGAGAGATGAAGTTCAAAATAGTGCTTCTAAACATGATAGCAGCTGGTATTCCTTATGAATAAGGACATCTTTTTGTGGATGAAGTAGGTCATTCAATCTTTAAAAAACACAGCAAATAAAACCCCCTAAACAAACCAAACATAAGCAATCAAACAACACAGCAACAGCTCCCCCCAACAGCTGCACCACAAACCTCTCTTCTTGATAAGCAGCAGTGCACCAGTTTTCATTTGCTTTCTTGTATTCTTTCTCAGTGGCGAGCTGATTTTTTGGATGGATGGGTACAGATGCCTGTTACTCATGAAACACAAGAAGAATGCCTTGGAATGGCTGTTCTAGATATGATGAGAGTGGCCAAAGAAAAGGACCAAACCCCAATGGCTATTTACAATTCAGTCAGGTGATTCTGTATTTTGTAACTGTTTCATGTGTATCCAATGCCTGAAGGTTGTATCTCTAGACGATAGTGTCTAGGAGGAGGTCTTTAGCTGTTGGCAGTTGATGTATTCTAACATAATTTTACCTATTATGTAAACTAGAAATTAATGGAAAAATTTGTGTCATGATGGCCATTTATGATTTGGGTACATGGATTTGACTCTCTTAATGAAGGGTAGAGGCAGCAGCTTCTTGTCTGAGGAAATGTATAAGCAGTAATTTTGAGTGAGACACCTTCTGGATGTCATCAGATCCAAGCTCCTGTTCCAGTCAGGGCCAAATTCAAAGTTGCATGAAGTCACTCAGGGCCTCGTCAAGTCAAGTTCTGAAAATGTCCGGATGTGGAGATTCCCCTTTATTGCTGCAGTTGTATCCTCTACATGACCATGGTCATTGTGAAAGATTTTTTTTTCTGTACCTGATCAGTCTCCTCTGTGATACTGATAATCCTCTCTTGTCCTTTCATATTAGATGACAATTAGTAGAACACTATACTTGAGCCTTCTTTTCTCCAAGCTGAACAAATCAAGCTCCCATGTGCCTCTTCTGTCCTGTCATGTGCTCCAGGCTCTTAACCATCTTGGGCAGATCTCTGCTAAACTTTCTTGAGTTCATCAACTCACTTGGGTGTATCAATCCCATCAGGTTCTTCACCTGAGTTAGTTCTGTCCCTGACATAGGAATTTCAGTAACAGCTGACCACCGTTGTATGCTACCACCTGTGTTTTCAGCCAGGAAATCTGTCCTTTATCCATGTAGTTGCCATGCAGTATCCTCTTTACAATTTCTGCACCAAACAAAGCAATTCTCTAACTTCTGCTGCCTTACCAGAACTTCACTTTGAATCTTTGATTTTATGGAAAATGCATTATGTAGTTTATGTTGCAATTGAGTGAAGGAAAAAATGGAAAATGTAAGATAACAGGGGGTTTTATTTGAAAGAACATGCTACAGATCTAAGAAAAGATCTTTGTTATCCTAGTGTTGAAAAAATAGTGGAACATTTGGAGGAAAAGGTGTTTTCAATGTTGACTTGTTTAGCACAGAAAAGAGGGGGCTCTATTTGAAAGAACATACTACAGATCTAAGAAAGGATATTTGTTATCCTAGAGATGAAAAAATAATGGTAGTTTTAGAGGAAAAGGTGTATTCGATGTTGACTTGCTTAGCACAGAACTAATTATCTTTGCTGGATTTAATAGATAAAATTAGTAGCTTTTTTGTCTGTTTATGTATTCACAGCTACAAAATGTTTTTACCTAAGTGTGTGCGAGCAAAAATCCAAGACTACCACATTTTGACGCGAAAAAGAATAAGGTACAGGTTCCGCAAATTTATACAACAGTTTGGCCAATGCAAAGCTACTGCCAGAAACTTGAAACTTAAGTATCTCATAAATCTGGAAACCCTTCAGCCTGCCTTCTATTCAGAGGTTTTTGAAGTAAAAGAACCTGGTGGAGGTCCTTCTGGAGAGGAAAGTTTTGCAACCGTTGTAATAACTGGAAATGGTGGAATTCAGTGTTCAAGGGGAAAACTTAAAGACTGTGAGACACTTGGAGAGCAGGTAATTTTTAAAAATGATTTAATAACTATGTAGTTTGTGATAGAACAGAGTAGTAAGCTTGTTTTAGAAGTTCTGATTTACCTCAAGCAAATTTGGTAAGCAAATTTTACTTCACAATAATGATACAACTTCCATTTTGCTGAGGACCACAGAAATACATTGACTGAAACAGTGCAAGACTTTAAAATTGGATTTTATTGAAATACTAGAAAAAAGTTGTGTACCACTTCTCTGCTTGACATATAAAAATGTGGAAATGTAATGACCATGCCCCCAGGTGCAGATAAAATACAGGATTTCCCTAAATTTTCTTTGAAAGCAGGGATCTAAGGACTCCAAACAACAGGAAAATTCCCTTATACCTCTTTCTTGCTGCAGTTAGACACCTACCAGTGTTTCAGTTAGCAAGTTTAAAATTACATCTGTGTGACTGTGGAGTCCATATAGTCTTTGTTCAGAATTAGGTGCTTAATGGTTCTTGTAAGTGCTGGTAATCATGTACTGCTGCATTTTTATTTATTGGTATTGTTTTGTGTGTGTGTGAGATTTCACATCACAACTGTTCATTTTGTTGAGTTTACAAAAACCTGATAGAAACTCAAAGCAATGTACATTGAGAATGTGGGAGTTTCCCAAAGGTAAAAGTAAAGGCAAAGTGGAGTATATTTGAGTTTTTCAGAATAATCACATTGGTTTGGTACTTTTGATTCATAATATGTAGCAGACAAGACCAAACTACAAAAGGTTGTATTTTTATAGTGGGCTGTAATACTTTGTAAAAAATGCTATGTGCTAGTGGGTTGGTTTTTTTTAGCAAAAAGCAAATCTGATTACATGGCCTTATTTTTTGAAGTGTGGTGTTAGTAGAATATTTGTAGATTGACAGTTACCTCATTCATAGTTGTTACATATCAGTCCTCTGCCTTTCTTAATTTTTCTGTAAGTGTCAGTTTCTCTGGCAGGACCTATCATTAATGTCAGATTTTGCAATTTCCAGTTTTAGGTGTACAAAATGTATGGATACTATGTTGTTTGGGCTTGGCAACTAAGCCTTTAGTAAGAGTTGTCTTTGAAGGAATCATATTTTTTAATAAAGAGTGCCAAATTATTTTTAAATAATTAAAAATATTACTCTGTTATTGACAGACATTGCCTACATTTTCACTGGTAAAGAAACTATTTATAAAGTTGATTTTGAAAACCAAATGAATTAATATGGCTTGTAAACATGTTCATAACTCGTTCCAGTAAACTTTACTGATGACTTGTCATTTAGATACTGAACTTCAAAATAATTTTTATTTATTTGTAATAACAAATGAGTAGATTGTAGAGAAATTTGTTTTGCAAGTTTGCATTTTCAACAACCAGATGAACAAGTGGCTAGGACGGAGAGGACAACCTTTTCTTCTATTTTTTTTCGTTCCAGCTACAGATTTTGCAGCTTGTATCACTCTGAATGAAGTAATGACATTTTGTATTGTTAACAGGCTTTCTAAACCGGTTTAATCAGGATGCCAATAATAAGCTCACCAAAATAAAATCAAACCAAAACCAAACCAAAAAAACCTCTCAAAAAATAATCAAAACATTCCACTGCTCACAAAATACTACCAACTGAAGAAATATCTATGATTATAAAAGCCCAAACCCGTATGTGGGTATTTGTGTTAATGGCTCCTGAATCTCTGTTTGTTCTTTAATTTATGTTCCTAGTGATGATTTCATAAAGAAAAAAAATCCTTTATTTGCTTGTAATGGCATGTTTAAGGTTTTATAATCCTCTTTGTTGCTAGCTTAAGAATTCAGAGTTGTAGGAGTTCCAATGCTGCAAATAGACGAAGCTTTTTAATTGCCATTTATGTTATTACTGAAATTATATAATATTTGTTGCAGGATTTACAAACATACTGTGATTTTCCTGATATCATTGATGTCAGCATTAAACAAGCGAGCCAAGAAGGCTCCAGTGAGAGAAGAATTGTCACCATTCACAAACAAGACAGCAAGAATCTGGTCTGTTTACTTTGGTTACTGTTCTTTCAAATAGATACTGCTTTGAGCAGACTGTGTAATTGTTGTATGCGTAGTATTAAATAATCCATGACTATGTTAATTAAGCATGAGATAAAACTAAACATGTATCAGCAGTGTAAGGAGTGTATCAGAACACTAAAGATCTTCTACATTCAAAGCTGTGCACTTGGAATGAAATAGAAATAGATATTTATATCTGAGAAAAATTTCTGGTACACAGATTGATTCTTTTGCTTATTAGTCTTAAACCTGAGTCCATGGTTTCAGTTCTCAAGTGTGCTGTTTCCATGGTGTCCTGATAAGCTGTCTGCTAGAGACCAACACATTGAAAAAGGCTTCAAAATGCTCTGAAGAATGATGATACAAAATAAGTATCAGGACAAAATTAATGTTACTGCTTTTACTGTGTACAATTCTTTGAAGAAGATCTTAAAGTATTTTATACACAAATGTAAAAAGTTTTTTTTACTTGAACTACAACCTTGCACTTGAATCAGGCTTTCTGGCAGGTATAACTGTCACAGAGTTGTGGGGTGGGCGGACCCTGGTTGGCCACCAGGTGCCCACCAAACCTGTTCTAATTGCTCCCCTCTTCAGCTGAACAGGGGAGGGAAAATATAGTGAAAGGTTTGTGGGTGAAGATAAGGATAGATGTCACTCACCTATTAACTGTCATGGACAAAACTGAATTGACTCAGGGAAATAAATTGATTTTGTTGCCAATCAATTCAGTTTAGGATAATCAGAATAAAAAATCTTAAAAACATTTTTCCCACCCCCGTTTCCTTCTTCGTGGGCCAACTTTATTCCCTGTCATTTATCTCCATCCCCTCAGCAGTGCAGAGGATTGGGAATGGGAGGTGTGGTCAGTTCATCTTGTGCTGTCTTTACCTCTCAGTCTTCCTCAACTAATCCCCTGCTCCAGAAGGGATCCCTCCCATGGTGGACAGTCCTCCATAAACGTCTCCAATGCAAATTGTTTCCACAGGCTGCAGTTCTTCATGAACTGCTCCATTGTTGGCTCCTTCCATGAAGTGCAGTTCTCCAGGAACAGACTGCTCCACAGCTCCATAGTGGTTCATGAGGCCACAAGTCCTGCCAACAAGCATGTTTCAGTGTAGGCTTCCCATGGGCTCACAGCCTCCTTGAGGCACATCCCTCTTCTGTGACATTCTTCACAGGCTGCAGGGTGATCTCTGCTGTACCATGGGCTAAAGAGGCATAGCTGCCTCACCATGGTCTGCACCATGGGCTGCAGTTGTTTCCAGGCCCTCTTAAAAAGGAATTTGAGGACTCTAAACACTTACCAAAACTACCAGCTCTTTTTATTGCTCTCTAGCAAAGAAGTTGCCAAATAGTTGTGTTCAGCTGCTAGGTATGTCTCCAGTGTCACAGGCAAACGCATACTAAAGCCTGTTCTGTTGGGTTACACTACTGAATAAAATCTTGAGTGACCCAGAAAATGCTTCTCTATTTTTGCTTTATTTGCAGCAATAAATATGCTGTTGCAGATGAATTTAATTTTGTCCTGATTTTATCTGTTAATCATACTATGCATAAGACCTGTTTTCCTTTGACTACACTGTTTTTCTCCCTGCTCCTGTCTCATGTACCTGTCTTCATAGTAGTAAAAGGTTATCTCCTGTCTATGATCCAGCTCAGGATGCCTGTTTTTGCTGACTAGTAAAGTTTTCAGGCAGGTACTTTCCTGAGGATTTTTCTTTTCTACTTGAAGGCAGACATATCATCTTTGAGAAGTGAAGGCTTTGCTTTAGGGAAGAGAACAACACTGTATTGGCAGTGTCTGCATGCTGAGTTTTGTCTACTAGTTTTTCCCTTTCAAATGCTCTTTTGTATTGGTATTCTTCTGCTGTTTCATCTATTTAGACTAAGGGTTTGGTTTTTTAATGGCAGATTTCATAAAATCATGAAATGGTTGGAATTGGGAGGGGCCTTAAAGATCATCTGGTTCCAACGCTCCCACCATGGGCCAGGCCACAGTCCATTAGAGCACATTGTTCAAAAGCCTGTTCCAGGGATATGGGCTCCACAGCTTCTCTGTTTTGGATTTGATTTTGAACACTGAAGGTTGCTATCAAGTGTTGAGTGATAACAAGAAGGTAGAATGTATAAACATCAGTTAAAAACTGCTTTTATTCATGTCTTTAATGTGTGCAGGTATGCATATCTTTTATAGCATTAGCATATCCCAGAATTTTTGTTGCCTATTAAAAATGGAAATTCTCTCTCTCTCCCTGCCCTGCATTGTTCTCTGGCAATTGAACAGGAGGCTGAATTTCAATCATTAAGAGAAGCTCTCTCCTTTGTATCATTAATTGATGGATATTACAGATTAACAGCGGATGCCCATCATTATCTCTGTAAAGAAGTAGCACCACCATCAGTTCTTGAAAATATCCAAAGCAATTGTCATGGGCCAATTTTGTAAGTATTTTTTTTTTTTTTAGTAATATGAAAATTGGGTATTATTTTTGGAAGATGAGCTTTAGTTGTCTGTGAACTGTGATAGGTGTCTTAAAATGTTTTGTTGTAGTTGTTATGTTTATGTAACATAAAATGCTTTATATTCTTCCTCTTATTTTTCACTTTGTAAGATACAGTGCCTTCTTGACATGCTATAAAGGTCAAGTGGAAAGATCATTCCTTGATATGGATAGAAATAGTGAGTTAGCAAGGCTTGTTTAAGAGGAAATTCGTTCTTATAATAATGAATGCTATTTTATTTCAGCTCTTTTGTCTTGTTAGCCATTTTCCTGGTTAAACCCACCTTTCTCACCCACACGAATGTTTGGCTAATTTAAGCTTATTTGTTAGGCAATTTTATTATACCTTCTTTCATAATGCATGCTGAAAATAATATTGTAAGCTGCGGGGAATATACATTTTTAGCCTTAACATTTCTTATTGGGTAAATTATTGTGATAGTTTAGTATTAAAAAATTTTCATATACTGCTGTGTACATAAGCAACCACCCTATATATTGGAAAATAAAGGGCAAAGAGATTAACTTAAAGCTGTACAAACAGTAGTTGTTGTTCTATTAGATATTTGTTGATACTGCTCATTGCTCAACCTCTTATATCTCTGAATTTTGCAGTTATGCAATTTAAACATTCTCTTTTTACTGCAGCATGGACTTTGCTATCAGTAAACTGAAGAAAGCGGGTAATCAGACTGGTTTCTACGTCCTTCGCTGCAGTCCTAAAGATTTTAAAAAATACTTCCTTACTTTTGCTATAGAGGTTTGTATTCTGTCTTAGTGTCTATTTAATTTTTGCTGTGATATAACAAGGAGCCTGAGATGTTCAGTAAATGATTCTGAATTTTCTCTCCAGAATGTTTGTCTGATATGTATATTCTATAGCTACTTTTGTCAGATGGGCCAACTTTCAGGGTCTTGTGAGATACATCAGAAGTTGGTACAGAATTGCTAATGCACATACCACATGCCTTGGAGACCAAGATAGGCTGAGGGAAGAGAGATTCAGAGTTCTGGAGATAGTGACATGGATCTTGGGACTGTGATAAATTTTTGGGAGATAGAGCAATTTGACGGGTTTTCTATATTTTTTTTTCAAATTTTGAGGTTTTTAGTTGAGTTTTTTCTCTGAGTTTTCCACACACCTCTTCCCCCCTCACAAGTGGGGCTTCATTGGATTGAGTATACAGCCTTTGATGATCTAAGAGTGTCTCCTTCACAAGTTCCTCTGGGTTTGGGTTCTGTCCCCATCCCCTGTGCAGGGCCACCCTTTGGCAGCTGTTACATCAACACAAATCTCCTGGGTACAGCTGTTGTTAGCTAGAGAGAAAGCCACCCTGGAAAGGCATGCGGTTCTCATGCAGCCAGGGAACCAGACGTACCTCTTCTCTCTGGCATTGCAGCTTGTGATAATAAAGTACT
The DNA here is from genome assembly GCA_027576195.1 of Cossypha heuglini. NCBI lineage: Eukaryota > Metazoa > Chordata > Aves > Passeriformes > Muscicapidae > Cossypha > Cossypha heuglini. Next base: position 27,127,029 of record JAODKT010001744.1, read on the forward strand.
TTAATATTGCTGTTAAATAATTGTGTGATCTTGTTTCAAGAATGGATTTCTCTTGAATTACATTAGCAGAGCGGCCTTTATGTTTTTAGCTAGGAAAGGTAATACATGAATTTTCCTGCTGGTGTATAGCAAGCTAGCAAGTTTGCTTATACCGTCAGAAATAGGTACATCTCTGAAAATGACCAGCTAGTGTTGATGTGAGAAATATTATGTCCAGTCAATGAAGTATGTTTGGTAGGGAATTTTGTAAACAAAGAAATCAGTTCCTGAACAAGCTTAGGCAGCCAAAGTTGAGAGTGAAGCTTGTGAGAGAAGACTACCATTGCCTTTAAGTGATTTTGCAACAATGTTTTATTCTGAGTCTTGTGCAAGTCATTGGAAGGATTTTTATATTCAGAATTTGTTGAAAAATTTGCTGTAGCATTGAGATACGGGACCACAAAAGCACTAATAAGAGATCATCTTGTTTAAAAATGTTTAATGGTATCTTTTCAAGAGTCATTATGAAAATAATTCAGTGCATATTAAAAATATGTATTAGGAAGTAAATTCTTAGAACTGTGCTGGAGATGACAGGAAAGCAGAACCACAGCTGAGATCTCCAAATGCCTACCAAACAAACATGGAGTATCAGGGCTATTGCTTCCAACAAAATTTTGTTTTGCTGTAACCCCATGTCAAGGTGAATAAGCTTTCATTAATGGCTCTGAAGGATTTTTCCTAGGATCCATTATCTATTTTCTCAGCTCCATCTTTTCTGATTTCATTAACATTTGTTTTTCTCTAGCATCAACATGCTAGTTCCAGTGATGGGAGTAGAGTCATGTTTTCTCAGAATCAGTATTACATATTGAGAACAAACCAACAAATTATGATCATATTTTCCTGAAGCATCCTTTCTTTAATTAGTAGAGTGCTATACACTTAAATAAGCTTTCAAATATTAAATATTAATTGATTTAGTTTTTAATGGAAAAATTTTCTGCAGCGTGACAGTACTACAGATTATAAGCACTGCTTAATTACGAAGAATGAGAACGGAGAATATAATCTTAGTGGAACCAAGAGAAGTTTTAGTAATCTTAAAGATCTCTTGACCTGTTACCAGACAGAAACTGTCCGTTCAGACAGCATAATTTTCCAGTTCGTCAAATGCTGTCCTCCAAAACCAAAAGGTAAGAGAAAGAAAACTTTCTGCTTAGAAATAATCTAACTTCTAGATTAAAGGCTTAAAAATAAATTAATACAAAATGGCTTTCACATAGCTGCATGATACAAAACTGGGAGGAACTGTTGGTACCCTTGAAGACAGGGAGGCCCCTTAGAGAGACCTCAGCAAATTAGAGAATGGGGCAACCACCAACCATATGAAGTTTAACAAGGAAGATGTCAGATTCTCCATCTGGGGTGGGGCAGCCCTGGATGTACAGACAGACTGGGGAATGAGATGCTGGAAAGCAGTGCCACAGAAAGGGACCTGGTGGTCCTGGTCTGTGGCAAGTTGAACACGACTCAGCAGTGCCCTGGCAGCCAGGAGGGCCACCTGTGTCCTGGGGGGCATCAGGCACAGCATCACCAGCCAGGCAAGGGAGGGGATTGTCCCACTCTGCTCTGCACTGGGGCAGCCTCACCTCCAGTGCTGGGGGCAGCTCTGGGTGCCACAGGATAAGAGATATAAAACTATTGGGGAGTGTCCAAAGAGGGTTATGAGGATGGTGAAGGGTTTGGAGTGGAAGCGATATGAAGACTAGCTGAGGTCACTTAGTCTGTTCAGGGTGGAGGAGACTGAGAAGAGTCCTTACTGCAGTCTACATCTTCCTCATGAGGGGAAAGGAAGCGACAGGCATTGATCTCTTCTCTGTGGTGACCAGTGACAGGACCTAAGAGAATGGCCTGCATTTGTGTAAGTGGAGCTTTAGGTTGGATACTGAAAAAAGCTTTTTCACCCAGAGGGTGGCTGAGCGCTGGAAGAGGCTCCCCAGGGCAGTGGTCACAGCACTAAACTGAGAGAATTCAGGAAGTGTTTGGACAATGCTCTCAGGCACATGGTGTGGCTCTTGTGGATGGTCTTGTGCAGGGCCAGGAGTTGGATTTGATAATCCTTGCAGGTCCCCTCCAACTCAGAATATTCTGTGATTCTGTGACATATGTGTGGGTTTTTTTAAATTTCACTGACCTACTTATTCATCTTCTTAGTCATAGTTTTCAGTTCCAGTGTCTGCCAAATTTTAATTTGGTTTAAGATACTTAAAGATTACTTTCAGAAGTAATCATGGTAGCCAGTTTCATGATTAGAGCAAAATTGGTTTCTTGATTGCAGTAGATTGTGTGCAACAGCATTACTTATTATATCAAGTGTTTTCATGTCTTGAGAAGGAAAGAGCTACTAAGTGGATTATTTATCACTGGGAATATTTCCATAGGCAATGGAACCCACAATGTCAATGTATTTCTGTCATTGTTATCTTTGCTGAGTTATACCAAGCCTTCAGCTCCTTTTTAACAATGAAAAAATGCACATGGAATAGAGCTTCTCCCTGAGGAGTGGATTTTTCTTGAATTTGCATTTAATTTTTTTGCCCATCTTTGATATTCATATCTTTCTCCTTTATGAAATCTTTGAATATCTGCCCTAAGCTGTACTATGTGCAGTTAATACTGGTCTTTGTCTCTATCAAAGTTCCTGTTTAAGTAGAAACTTGCCAGAACAAGAGTTTATGATAAAACTTTTACTTCTCTCAAATTTGATTGAAAATATCCAGCGGATTCAAAACTTTATAAAAGATGTAACAAGTAAATATGTAGGCACATTATAGAGAATAATTTTTTAACATTGTTCCATTGAAATAAAAAATGTATATTCATGAGAATGATAAATTATTGAGTAAATATAATAATGGATGTGAGCAGATACTTACAAAGACATACTTTTCAGATTTAGTTTTAGTATTAGACTTGCTCTACTTTGTATTATAAAAGAACGTAATTTACATTCCCTTTTCCATTCCCAATTGTTATTACAAATAGTGCAGCAGTTAAAATGTGAAATGAGGTAGGAATATTTTCAGAGTGTTTGTCAGAAGTAGGAATACTTAAAAAACATAAAACTCATGAGTCAATCTAGATGATTTTACTGGTTAGAAAATGTCAAACTTTGATTTAAATGAAATACTGTATGGCTTTTTAAATACACTGATCTCAATGTGGTTTGTGTTGAATTACAAGTCTCTAATTAATAATCCTTCTGAAACTAAATTGGTTTAATTTTATATTTTACATATTTACTTTGGTTTTCTTTTCCCTCTTTCTTCTCCTAGATAAATCAAATCTCCTAGTCTTCAGAAGCAATAGCGTTTCTGATGTACCCTCATCACCTATGCTGCAGAGACACAATAATGTCAATCAGATGGTCTTTCACAAAATCCGTAATGAGGACTTGATATTTGTAAGTCTGTTAGCTTTTTCCACTGCAGATGTTGGGTTTAAAATGTTCCAAGTTTTAAAAACCTCTATATGTGTTTGAAAGAATCTTATCTGAGGTAGGAGATTTTGCTGTAATCTTTCCTTAGAGTTGTGGAAAAGAATTTATTTTATTTTCCAGTAATGCAAATAACTAATTTTTTATAATTAAGAAGCATCCTTTTGACTGCATTAGCAGTTATTTGGTTTTAGAGATGTCTAAATACATGGAATTGCTTCCTCTCTGGTACTTGTAGCAAGTTATTTTCTGACATCCTTGAGTAGACAACAAAAAACAAGCAAAAATTTAAGATGTTTCTGATATAGTTGTTTCCTTTCTTTCTTAGCTGGACTCTACAGCCAGCATACCTCTAAAGACTTGCATATGCTTATGCAGGGCTGGTTTTTTTAAGATGTCTTTTAAAACAGGCTGATATTTTTGATATGCTATTCTATCTGTATCCTTCCTTCCTTTTAGGAGGAGAGTCTTGGACAGGGCACATTTACTAAGATTTTCAAAGGTATAAGGAAAGAAGTGGGAGACTATGGCCAACTCCATCAAACTGAAGTTCTTTTAAAGGTGCTGGATAAAGTGCACAGAAACTACTCTGAGGTTGGTGTGATTGTTTACTGCCATATAACATTTGTCCATGCTATGTTGAGCATTACTCTTCTTCTTTTCTTGAGCATTACCCATTTACTTCATAAATGAGTACATGGTAGAGGGTTGTGTGTTGAATCAAGCTTGTCCTTAGACTTGTGACACTAGGAGTATGGATTTGAGACTGGCTTTGGGAAGTACACCTATGTACTTTATTTCCCCTACTCCCACCATCTGTGAGAGAATTCAGAACTACCTACTGAGAACTGGACAACAGGTCATTTATACAATTGAAGTACCAGAGGAGGGGTGGTATGGCCACAGGATTGTCTTAACCAGTAAATTCATTGTTTACACACACGGTACCACCATTTATGGATAAGTACTTCCTCTGGGTAGACTGTCTTCAGATTTTCCAGTAAAACCAAGTAATCAGAAGTATTTATGTATGGGAAAAATTTGGCATACATGGATTCATCCATAATCACTGCACCTTCTCACTTTGAGAGAAGCTTTTAGCAGACTTGAAATACTTTTGTGCAAAAACTAATAATCAAGTGTAGTGTAATCAAGCCCAAGACTGTGTATGTGAGAATTTAATTTTGAAGACTTTCACAAGATGTGGTAGTGTTTATTATATTAATGTAACTTTATATACTGATTACTGTCTATATATGTAATTTATTCAATCTCTAATATCTAGTTATGTTACAGCAAGCCGAGACCAGTACACTATTTTGTGAACTTTGCAATTATTTAAGATAAGTCTATATGAAAATGGAAGGAAAAAAGGAGGAGACATTTCAGATGATTGGTATTCATAAGCAGTGTAGGTTTTGAAGTATTGAAAACAATTTTAGAAATTATAATTTTGATAACATGGGTAATGCCTTTATATTCTAAAGTTAAGTATGAATCAGTTGCTAAAAGGTCAGAATATAGAAATAAAAATATAGATACCTAAAGGAAAATGTTCTCGTTTTCAGTTTGTTGGGTGAATAATCAGTACAAAAGCAAGTGTAGGTGGAGATGCCACTGAACGGAATAAAAAACTAAAGAATGCAATAAAAGCATTCGAAACTTTCCTGACAAAGTTGGAAAAGGTCTTGCAGTAGTGGATGAATTACGTAATACTTTTTGTCCTTTAACTTAATGTGCTGCAAAGAAATAAATTTGGAACTGAATAGTGCATTATGGCAGAATAAATTAGAAAGTGAATATATATATAGAGAGAGAGTATATGATGAATTAGCCTTCAGTTTACTTTATCTACGTAATTGACACTGAAGAAAAAAACTTAAAATGTTGAGATACACTTGCCCCAGGAAAAAAAGAGGTTGTTAACCTATCTGGAATGTGTACTACCAGTTATTTAGAAAAAGAAAATTTCCACAAGCAAAAAATTGAAGCAAAAACCAAGCAAACAAGAAACAGTTGCCAAACACAAACCAAGAACAAACAATATAAAATATGTTACGTAGGATCTTTGCAAAGCGATAGTTGAAATATTTTGGTAAATTTATTAGAATTTTGGGGTTTTGTTTTCACTGATATATTTTCTTTATTGATCTCTCCCTCTTTCCAAAAAGTCCTTTTTTGAAGCAGCAAGTATGATGAGCCAGCTTTCTTACAAACATCTGGTGTTAAATTATGGAGTCTGCGTCTGTGGAGAAGAGAGTAAGTAGAAATCAGTTATCTTTTTTTTGCCAATTTTTATACACCTCTGTTAGAGTTTGACATTGGTTTTGGGTAAAACTTGGAAAAAACCAAACCAATGCTAGTTCATCACCAGCTGGACAGCTAATGCGTGCTCATGCTGCAGTATTAGTCTTGGTATCTGAGAACTACTTAATAGTGAAAACAAAGAGAGGGGAAAATTGTTTGAAGTACAGTGAGTGTGAATAGTAACCTCTATAAATTACTCATTTATGTCTGTTCTATCTGAAATCAAGTTTGTTGCATCTCTGGAATGAGCTTTTGAAGTGCCAGAAAAATTGCAACCCTACATTATATCAGCTGTAGTTATATAGAAAGGGAGGTACTGTGCTACCCAGAAAGATCTTCAGTTGCTGTGATTACAAACAGACATTGCTGTCCTTTTCCACATGTGCTGACTTTGTGAGCACAAATATAATTTTGGTAAGTTTAGTTTAGAGGTCCCATTCTGAAAACATAAGGTCCTGGTAATTCAACAAACACGCTATGAAATTTTAGCAGCAGTAAAGTCTTTGCATGGTCTGCAAAAGTTGAATGTCTTTCAGTTTAGCAAACAGCTTTGTGACTATGTATTAGTAAGAACACCTGAAATACATTTACACTGTCTTGTAATGAAATTTTCATTTTGAATGGATGTCGTATGCTAATGTGTGTTGTCTTCAAATATGACTACTGAATCTCACTTTGACAGTTCTTCATTTAATCTTTGGGCTGAAATGTCGTTTGCCCAAAACCCTTTTTATCTCTTTTAGAAATTTGTGTGAAAGGTATTTTATAATAACTGCATGAGCATATTATGTAGGTGGTTACCTTCATTAGGGAGAAAAAATATCCAAAAGGGATGGTGGATTCTGTAATCAGAATTTACCTCTGTAATCAGAAATAACCTCTCTTAGGAGGCTGGAAAAGGCCCAGCATTATGTTTGGCCAAGAACTTGTGCCAGTACTTGTGCCAAAACAACCACATGGCGGTTTTTTTGTGTTTTTTTCATTGTACCAAACACAGGGACTATATATAAAGTTTCAGGTAGATCAAGTATATAATTAAAAATAATTTGTTAGGAGAAATTTATGGTTACTTATTTCACCTTTAAATCGTAGCCATCCTCTAGAAATTATTCTCTTTCTGAAGGCAGGATACTTATTACAGTTTAGGGAGAGGCAGTTACTAAGAAAATGGAAGAGCAGCTCTTATTGATTCTGTGGTTTACACACTTGATGTACAAATCTGATAAAAATTGTTTCACATAATTGCAAAAAAATAAAAAAGCAGGAATTTATTTTCTCTAAAATGAATTTGTTAAAAAATCCATTTATTTGTTACAACCAGGTATAATACCAGCAGTTTCCAATGTGAGCATCTTGCAGCTGTGAGCAAGGGTTCAGTCATGTGATTTGAAATTGTGTCGAAAGTGATGAAGATGGCAGTTCTTGTTTCTGGAGTTATTTGCTAGATGGCTGCATGAAGACATATGTCATATACATATACACAATTTTAGGGCAAATACTTGTCTGTTTTCAAGCAAAGCATCTTCTGTCAATAAAGCATTGCCTTTTTCATTAAGAATGTAGATTGTAAACAACTATGAAGTGAATTACTTGGGTGTTATTTAACTCACCACATTGATTGTGCTGTACACTACTATGTTTCATCCGCAGTTACATTATTGTGTCTTTCATGTGAGGGTGGAAAGATGCTCATTGGATTTTACCTAGTCTGTAAAAAATTAAATTTAAATAATTAAGCCTAAAAGATTAAATCTAGTAACTTTGCATTTGAGAAGAAAGTAGGTGAACTTCCACACTATGAAGAAGTATAAAGAACATAGAGTATTTGTAGCAGTACTCAGATACCATAGAGGTTGAAAATTATAGTCAGATCACCAACAGGGTGTCAAAAAAAGAGTAGTACTTAAGTCAAGAATTTGTCCTGAAATTTCATAATTTGTTGTTGGTTTTAATTGTTACTCTTCTTATCATTATGAATCAGACATCCTTGTACAAGAATATGTAAAATTTGGATCCTTGGACACATATTTGAAAAAGAACAAAAATATTATCAATATTTTGTGGAAGCTGGAAGTAGCCAAACAGCTGGCATTAGCCATGCATTTTCTGGTAAGTGGTTCAGTTTTGTTAATGGCAGAATTCAAGTGATTCAGACTAATGCATGTAGAAAGGCTGAGCTATTACCTGAATTCTTGAAACTCTGAAGGGTTTTGATAATGCTCTATTTCGTAGATACCCAGAGAAAGACTTTGTATCTTGCACACAGTGTAGTTGAATGTCTATTCTTTTTCAGTGCTTTATGTTTTAGCATGAAATATAAACACATTTGCAGTAATGCTTTCCCCCCACTTCCCCTACAAATCAGTCCTTTCTGAACTTCCCACCTCAGCCCATGATGCTGAACATCAACAATTTCCTGGTAGTGTTAATACTTAACTACTGGGAGGGCAAAACTGTACTGTTCACTCTCTTAGTGCATTCTAGTTGGGCTTTAGGTCTCAACCTTACAGTCCTTCTAGTTAGATAGAAAGGCCATTATTCAAGACAGAATGTGTGACTAGATAAGTCTTTCCTTTAAAAGAATGTACATGTTGTTACATTAATTTTAAATGGGTGGATGAGTATTCTTCTGAGTTAACCCATATCAAATTGTTTCAGACTTCAGGTAGAGAGGAAAAATTGGCTGAAAACTTTGAAAGAAACTGATGGAGTACCTGAAGTTTGATCAACCTAATCTGTGATCATTATTTTATTTGCTGATGTTTTTCTCATGCTGTACAATATTTGTTTTTAAATATCGCTTCAACAGTAAGACATTTTTTGTCAGTTTGTAAAAGATGCATTTCTGTTTACAGGAGGATAAAGGCCTTGTTCATGGAAATGTCTGTGCGAAAAACATCTTGCTTATCAGAGAGGAAGACAGGAAGTCTGGAAACCTTCCATTTATAAAGCTGAGCGATCCTGGCATCAGTATTACAGTTTTGCCAAGAGATAGTGAGTCTTTGCATTGGCTTTCTTGTTCAGTGCTTCTGACTTGAAAAATAAGTTTGGGGTTGGGTTTTTTCCTGACCACCATCTAAAATAATTCTCTTCTAGTGAGTTCTTTGATCAGTCTGTCATTTTATAATTATCTCTACAGTCCTAGCCAAGCAGTTTTGAGTGTATCTTTTTAATTAGCAAATAGCTACAGGAAATAAAGCCACAATTCTCCACTATGGGAGCTTTTTTCCCTGCTTTTCTCATTTTCAACCCTTTTTCATTGGTAGTACTGTTGTTATATTATATTGTAAATATATTATATAGTCTGTTACATTTGCAGATAGCTGCTGAACTTAGGGTCTCATAATTGATCAAATCTTTTATAGCTTGCAAGAACTTTCAGAACTGAAACCAAATGCACTTTTGAAAGTGCTGACTGGCGGTTAAAAAGCCTCTTAAGTGCATTTCTTGGTGAATACCTGGAACCACTTGATGATGTTAAAAATACTTGGTTATCATCCACCATTAAGACTGTTCCAATGCTTTATAAACAGCAAAATTAATTAAATGGAAAATATGTGCAAGCTTGTTAAGCTAATGGAATGGAAGCAACCTTACTATTCTTTTTGTGGCCTTTCTTTTTAATAGAAACACTTCATACTTGGTACTTTTGTCAATGTCTGAAGAAATAATGTGTCTAACAGCCTATAAGTCATGCAGTGTCATTATTTGCCAGTAAACAATTTAAATTCTCTCTGTTTTAATGTGAAGCTTCTAAGGAGCACTAAATCCAAATAAGTACTTTTTACTGGAGTCATTAGCAATAGTTTAAAAATCACATAGTATAAAATTCCTTTTCATGGTGCCTTTTGCTCTGCCATAAGACACCAACCACTAGCAAAGTACTTTTTTATTCTTTGATATCTTGGTTCTCTGCAGTAGCTATTAAGTCTTGGTAAGATTGGGAGAAATAGAGAAATCATGAGAAAAAATGCAACATGGGATTAATATTAAGACAGTTTTTTACCTTTAGGCTTATTTTACAGTAAAATTAATGGACTTCCTCTCTGATCCACAAATATTACTTTTATTTTGGTCCATATTCCATAATTTTGATTTTTTTGGTGGGAACAAATACTTGGAAAAGTATTATTAGTACATTACAGAGTGAAATACCTATGTATATTAAAGTAATTTTTACCAAATCAAATATGTTAGGGAATTTTGTGGTCTCGTTATTCATCTTAACAAGTTTCCTTTGTGTGATTGCACAGTTCTTCTTGAGAGAATACCGTGGGTTCCTCCTGAATGTATTGAGAATCCCAAACAACTAAGCCTAGCTACAGACAAGTGGAGTTTTGGTACCACTTTGTGGGAAATCTGCAGTGGAGGAGACAAACCCCTGAGTGCACTGGATTCTTCAAGAGTAAGTATTAGTGGGTCTACAGTCATAGCAGTTCTTTGAACACTTCTGATTTAGAACATTTTGCTGTTGTAACCACTTCAGCATGTAGAGTGGTATCGCCTATGACCACTGTAGGAAGAAGACATTTTTGCTTGTAGATAAGAACCAGAAGAAATAATTTGACGTTTGTTTTTATGTCGTTTATTTTAATTTTAGAGGGACAAAGTGCAGAATTTTCAGTATTATCTAGTTAATATTTTTGTTGCCTTGTTGCAGCAGTGTATCACTTTAAACAAAAAGTATTCCTAACAGTGTATGTGGATTTTAATTAGCATTCTTGTAATTGAACATCTTAAATACAGTAGTGCTTTGTATGTTGCAACAATTTACTATTTTAGCTAAACCAGAAATATTAACTTCTATCTCAGGTAGGACCAGGAGATGGAGGGGAAATATATTCCATAAAAATATTAATTCATATGTATTTGCTTCTTTAATTGGAAGCAAAAAAATATTTCACTATGCCACAAAAGTACTGGTAATATTATTTTTTAAAGGTACTGTTATCTTCCCATAAAGCCTGATGTGATTTCTCAGGTATTTTAATCAGCTCTTACAATAATCTCCGAGGTTTACCTAGGCCTAGCTTATAGATATCTAAGTATTTCAGAAGTTACCCTACATTCTTTCATAATACTCACAGAGCTTTTCACAACTGTGAGTTCAGCCAGTTCACAGATCAGTAGAACTTTCTGCTGGACCTATCCAGTTGAGGATTTATGAAATTACCAGTAAAGGAGGTACTATTTTTCTCATCTTTCTCTATCCTCTTATCTTCTACCAGTAACTGGCTGGAAATTTCTGAGCTGATCGCTCTAAATTATACCAGCATTGCTTTGGATGAAAATCAGTGAGATAATGTACATTTGGTGAATAATGAGTCTATGTTTAGAGCTGTAATTTTTGGCTACTCTGGTGAGAATGTTAAGGCTTCTGCAACTCTTCATGGTTGTAAAATGACTTACCTGTTTAATTCCAGAAACTACAGTTTTATGAAGATAGGCACCAGCTTCCTGCTCCCAACTGGACAGAACTTGCAAACCTTATAAACAACTGTATGGATTATGAGCCAGATTTCAGGCCTTCTTTTAGAGCAATTATACGTGATTTGAACAGTTTATTCACTCCAGGTGAGTTTGCGATAAAACAGGATCCAAAATACTCCTGATTGCTATTGGTTCACTTTCTTTTTAGTATGTTTTTGCAATAGATCATTATATTTGACTGCAAATTACTATATAGAAAAAAGACGTCGGTTAATATTCTAGTGAACTTGAAGTATGCCAAACAAAAGTAGAGCATGCCATGATTGTAATAAGGCTCTTCCTTCTCTTGTTCACTACTCTGTGCCTTCTGTTCCCTTTCTTCCCATCTTCCTTCTGCCTCTCAGATTACGAGCTATTGACAGAAAGTGATATGTTGCCAAATATGAGAATTGGAGCACTTGGATTTTCTGGTGCTTTTGAAGATCGGGACCCAACGCAATTTGAAGAAAGACATCTTAAGTTTTTACAGCAGCTTGGCAAGGTAAGATGTTTCAAAATTCTGTAATAGCTTAGGAAATAACTATGGTTTTCAGTTCTCTTTTGATGACCTCATATATGTTATTTACAGTGAAACTTCTGTTTTAGAAGTTACTAATTTCAGTCACATCTGAGCAACATGTGCAGTTCCTTCTAGCTCTTTTTTTCACTTTCACGGTATCTTAGACAGAAAAAAATTAGCAGATCTCCACAATGAATCCAGTCACACCAAAAGGCTAAAATATTTTTCAGTAATGCAGAGCTGCTTGACATAAACTTTATATATATAGGTATAGGTATATATATAGGTATAGGTGTGTATATATATATAGGTATGTATGTATGAATATTTATATACACACACTTGATATTCAGTTAGCAACACTTTGGGGTAGTCTTGCACAGAACTAGTGGGATTGAGGTTTTTGTGCATGCGTATTCTGAGAAATACGAGTCTCTAAATTCAAGAGGAAGGTATATGTCTTAAAGATACATGTAGGCTTTGAACTTTTTGGCTTTAAAAATCAGCATTTGGTTACTAGTTTTGCAAGTCATTGCGGCCTGGCCATGTGAAAACATACCTAGACAGATGACCAAGTGCAGCTGACAGATCTTCACCAAGTACTATTTTTCTAGAATGGTTCTTTGCTGTTTTATTTGGTTTTTGCCAATATTCCTTTGGCTTCAAGTACTGAAGCAGCCTGAAAGTGAAGTAGCAGAACTACTTCTGTTGCAGATGGTTGGTTGTTGATAACATAGCTTAGGGAGAGCAACAGAGTAGTAGGTGATGGCTGCATAAAAGAAGACAAATGACAATATAAATGAAGAAAGAGACAAACCAGAACATTGAAACAAATGGGAGAGGAAACAAAAAGAAACAGAGCAGAATTAAGAATCGAGACAAAGACATTTATGCAAGTGCAGGAAAAGGATCATGCCAGTGGAGGTGGAAATTTGTGAAATGAGAGAAAATAGATGGACATCACCCTCTTTCCTTGTCCTCACTTCCTGTTCCATTTGCTTCCTTTCATGGAATATGTTTCTTTTGCAATTGCTATCCTCTGTCCTGCACTTATTCTCTCAGGGAAGTTTTGTGGCTTTTCACTTAAATAATTAATCATGTCACATTAATGCTTAGTAGAGTGAGCACTGAATGAAAACTACACTCTACATGAACAGACATGTACACTACGAAACACAAAGAAAGAATGATGTAGACTTGTTTTTAATTCCCAAATGTTTCCTTTTGTGACCTAGGGAAATTTTGGCAGTGTTGAGATGTGCCGGTATGACCCGCTGCAGGATAATACTGGGGAGGTGGTTGCTGTGAAAAAGCTGCAACATAGCACAGAAGAGCACCTTAGGGACTTTGAAAGAGAAATTGAAATACTCAAATCTCTGCAGCATGATAACATTGTTAAATACAAAGGAGTATGTTACAGTGCAGGTATGTGCAATATTAAATACACCTAAATATGCATACTGAGAAATTCAGAGAGGTAAGTGTTTATGACAGCCACTGACTTGTCCTAAATTTACCAGGACTGAGAAAGTACAAAACGAATGAAGCCGTTTTGAAAGACTATGACATTGGTAACAAGTTTATGCCACTTGCCATTCTGAGTTTCATCTTGACAACACAGACACACAGACTTCTACTTTGCCTTAGCTGAAGTATTGATGAGATGATGTTGATTAGTGATACATTAATTTTTCAAGCATATCCACATTCTTGTTGAGTTTCAATAAGTGGCATTTTCTGAGGAAATGCACTTAATTAATATGTGAAAAGTTGCATAGTGATGTGTAGATAATAAATTAATATTTTTGTATTAAGTCCATTTTGTATTATGGCTACTGATAGATGTTTTAAAATACTGATATTTAAAAACTCATCTTTGGAAAATTACAGAAAAAAATTACATTTGTATTTTTTGTTATTGCTGTAAAAGGACGTAGGAATCTAAGATTAATTATGGAATACTTACCATATGGAAGTTTACGAGATTATCTGCAGAAACACAAGGAGAGGCTGGACCACAAGAAGCTTTTGCTGTATGCATCTCAGATATGCAAGGTAGGACATTTCAAATTATATACGTCTTCCAACATAGTTTTGTCTCCTTTTTTCATGCTATTTGTCTCAAACCGACAATAACTAGTTGTTTTGGTGTATCTTCCATAATGCTGTTGCTGCTAGCACCACATAACCTTAAGAAAATATAGCAATATATTCATATAGTCAAGAGGTGGAAAAACTTCTGGGCATCTTAATATGGGATGCTGAGACTGGCCTATCTGCTGACTGAGGCAGAATATACTCTTTTCTTCCTAAGGTGACCTGACATAAGATATTGTAGGAGTTAATATACTCAGGCAATCTGTTCATCACATTCTATGGTGGAATTTTCAGAAATTTGAGTTTCAGTTATGAAAACACTGTAAGAGCATGTGTATATTTAAACAATTTACCTTAAACTGTAATTATGAGCAAAGATACGTGATTTCTGTATGCAGAACTAGAGGCCTTAGAAATACCCAAACCTGTAATAAATTATTTGGCACCAATAATTCATAAAATCCTGAAAAGGGATACAAACATCTGATCTTTCTTGTGATATCTCATTTTCCTCATAAAGAGAGTTTATGCCTTCCCTAGTTTTATTCTGTAATTACGCTTTAGCTATAAGAAACTAGAGACACCTGAGATTTCATTGCATATTTAGAAATTTGGGTAAAGGAAAAAAAACGGGGTGAAGGGGAGAGAGACAAAAATAAAAAATATAACCACACCTCATCAAGACATGTGTCAGAAATATTTTTTAATTTCTTTTTTCAATGCCTACATCAAAGACATGGAAACAGTAGGTTACATAAGATTTCATAATCACAGAATCAAGTAGGCTGGAAAAGACATTTGAGATCGTTGAGTCCAGCCTATGAATGAACATCATCTTGTTAACCAGACCATGGCACTGAGTGCCACATCCAGTCTTTCCTTAAACACCTTCATGGATTGTGACTCCCTTACATCCCTGGGCAGCCCATTCCAAAGCCCAATCACCCCTTCTGCAAACCACTTCTTAATGTTCAACCTAAACCTCTGCGAGCCACTTCTTCTTAATGTCCGGTCTAAATCTCCCCTGGCACAGGCTAAGACTGTGTCCTCTTTATCCTGTCACTGGTTGCCTGGGAGAAGAGGCCAGCTCTCATCTGGCCCCACCCTCCCTTCAGGGAGCTGTACAGAGGGATGAGGTCCCCCCTGAGCCTCCTCAACAGCCTCAGCTCCCTCAGCTGCTCCTCACAGGGCCTGAGCTCCACACCCTTCACCATCCTTGTTGACTTCTCTGGACATGCCCCAGCACCTCAATGTCCTTCCTAAATTGAGGGGCGCAGAACTGGGCACAGGATTTGAGATGCAGCCCAGATGTGCCCAGTCCAGGGGGACAATCCCTGTCCTGCTCCTGCTGGCCACACTATTGCTGGAACAGGCCAGGATGCC
>JAODKT010001744.1:27143312-27173217 GCA_027576195.1 Cossypha heuglini
CATCCCCCAGGAGGGTTACCTGGTCATAAGAGGAGATCAGGATGGTCAGGCAGGACCTGCCCCTCCTAAATCCCTGCTGGCTGGCTCTGAGCCTTTGGCCATCCTGTAGTGATAACACTCGAGGTGATCTGTTCCATCACCTTGCCAGGC
The DNA here is from genome assembly GCA_027576195.1 of Cossypha heuglini. Lineage (NCBI taxonomy): Eukaryota > Metazoa > Chordata > Aves > Passeriformes > Muscicapidae > Cossypha > Cossypha heuglini. The sequence goes on from JAODKT010001744.1 coordinate 27,143,463, forward strand.
ACTGAGCTGAAGCTGACTGGCCTGTAGTTTCCCAGATCCTCCTTCTGGCCCTTTTTGTGGATAAGTGTCACACTGGCCAGTTTGCAGTCGTCTGGGTCATCTTCACTTGAGCCAAGACTGATGACAGATGGTGGAGAGTGGCTTGGTGAGCTCTTCTGTCAGCTTCCTCATCATGCTAGGATGGATGTTTTTTAGGGTATGTTGCCCACAGATATTCTTATGTCTGGTAATTGTGCCCTGCCATAATAAGATGCTAAGAGACTTAGCTCCTGCAATATCAACGGAAAAGGTCTGACAAGAATCAGGGGAGCCTCTGACAGAGTCAAGCTCTTCTTCTAACATTCTCATGGTGAAAAGAGCTTGCTGGTTCCCTCCTTGAAACTGGACTAACCTTTTAGCTGTTGAACCTCTTGCATGTACAAGGAATGTTGCACACTTAACAGCTTATCTCACCTATTCATGTGCCTCACTGAAGCACAGCAATGTGGGTAGTCTCCAGGAGAAGCTCCTTGATGGGCAAGCAGTGCAGAATGTGGGAAAACAAAAAATGTTAGCAAGTCTTTGGCAAGCATGGTCTTTTCTCAGAATGGAAGGATTGAACAAGTGACCACCCACTTCAGAGGGTTGAAGAGCTCTCTGATCTGTGTCTCCAAAACAAGAAGTCGTTCTCTGGTAACAGGCCTAAGAAATCATCTCATGCTTACTTCTGCAACAAAATTACTGTTATGCTGGTAAGTCACTATAAACAGTCTTTGTTCAAGCAGCGACCTGGGAGAGTCTTAACACTCAGCACCATCTGTGAGGGGAGTGACCAAATCTTTCATAGAAGTAAGATGCAACATGGATTTTTGAACACACAAAGGCTGCAGACACTTATTGATTTTATTCTGTGTCCATCTCAGCCTGTGACCTCAATGTGCTGGCCTTGTGCACTCCCATAGGAAGCTGTGAAGCATGTAGAAGTCCTCAGGCTTTCATTCAAAGCCTGGTGAAACAATATGGTGGCAACATATCTCAGGACCCTGGTCTTAGGTATCCATTGGGAGGACTGGAAGGTAGATTTTGGCCTTTGATGGCTGTGCAAATATGGTAGAAATCTTTGGGAAAGGAACTGTATTCAGAAACTGCAAAGGAAAAGGGACCTCAGTGTCTACATACACAAATATGAAAGACCTTTCAAAATATTACAGGTCTTCAGGATGGTGAAAAATCAGAACAGCAGATGAGACGATTCCTTCCTAAGTACCAAGTACCACCCAAGAGAAAGGGAGCTAAAATATGCATCTTGCAGATGCTAAAGCAGGAAAACATCCTGCTTTGATAATGATGAACCATGGGGACAAACAGTATGAAAATGTGGGAAACTGCATAGAACTTGCTCTTAAAGAAATGTCTTCACTTCTAAGGAAAGCAAAATCTGAGAGTTACAGTGTATGTGCCTTGATTTGGAGTGTTGTTGCTGTACAATTTGCAAAGTAGAGGTTATATTGATTGCTTTAAGATTTCACTCTAATCTGTGGCATTCTGTTACTCCCAAACAACTTAGTTGTAAACATACCAAGTACCTGATACTGTGAAAATGGAAGCTGAATGCTTTTTCTTCATTTAGCTGATCATGTTACACTTTTCAGCTGGTTTTGTTTTTCTTGCAATATTTCCTCTTTCAGCATCTCACATCTTTCTGCTGTGCATTTCTGTCTGTAATCCTGGGGGGTTTTGATCAAAAACTTTTCTATCTCTGCCTTGTTGCTCTCTTCTGAGGTGTATGAGAGAAATTAATTACCTGAGGGTTAAGATTAATGTGTTTGGTTGTTTACTGTGTTTTGGTTCCTTACTACTATACTAGGAAAAGACTTTCATTTTCTTAGTGTTTGAAGTGTTTCAAGTGTCCTTGCTGGTGGACCCAGTTTTACAGACGGAAACATTTAAAATCACATTTAAACTCTGTTGTTAGACTAGTGCCACAGGACTTAGATTTTGCATTATTTCAGTTAAAGATCTGTCTTAGGTGTTTTCCAGACTAACAGAGAAGTTTCTACTATCATCAAACTTTAGGTCTGTTTTCAGAATAGTACATCATAGTAAGAAAGACAAAACTGTAGCATTTTCATAGGCTAGTTGTACCAGAACCACAGAAGCCTCACTTTGAAGAAGTTAGGTTTGGTATTTATGGCAGTGAATAAGCTGGCAATGAGGAACAGGGCATTTTTGGACAGTTTTGGAATGAGTTGTGAGAAAGCAGCAATGCCACCCAATGGTACTGGGAGGTACTAGGATCTGAGAGAAAGATTGTACTTCATAGCCAAACTTTGAGGTTTCTCACATTAAAAAAAAATTAGAGAGAAAGTGAAATAAGCCTTTTGGCATGACTAGTATGACATTGCTTTTCAAAACTTTTGAGATCACCAACACTATTAGTGTAAATGAACTTTTATGTTCTGTTGAAGGGGTAATACGCTTTTTTATAAAACTATGAAACTGACAACTTACTTTGTGATTCCTTTCATGTATGGGTTGGTATGTCTTGACACTGTGCAGCATCAGTTTCAGTCCTCCATTTATCGCTGCCTAAGCAAAACCTTGTTTTAGTGATGCAACTACACACACTGGCTTCTTCCAAATTTCATTGTTAATGAAAGCAATTAGCTGCATTGGTAAGAAGGGATCATCAGCAACGAAAGACAACATGCCTTCAGACCAATGTTTTGTTACAGCAATCTGTGGAAATATAATAATAAACAGAACTGTATTGGTGAATAATGGTCCATACAAAAGAGAAACAAGGCACACAGTTGGAAATACAGTGAGTAATTGTCAAATGCAAGGAATCATAATACAAAATTTTGTGGAAGCAATTGGGGAAACAGATGCAGAAAATGAAGAAAAAAGCGTGAATTAAATAGATAGGTTGGACAATCTTCTCATGTGCTCTGGATTGTGTAGCTTAGCCCAACTCTTTTCCTTCCGCATATCACCAGCCAACTGCATTTGGTCACAAAAAGGAGCTGTAGCACTTATCCAGCTACATAATCAAAAATACTTGGCTCTGACAGGTGGTCAGTCTGTCTCACTCCAGTTAAGGGAAGTCCCTGAGCTTGGAAAAAATAACTCCTCAGAGAAGACAAACGTGGCTTTGGTTTTAACTTTGGGATTAATTCATCCTCTTGGGGAAAGTGCAGCTATGTAGTGAGAAAAATAACTCTCTTTCTGTTCTGTTTGTAACCTCTACACCTAGGGCATGGAGTATCTTGGTACAAAAAGGTATGTTCACCGCGATTTAGCAACAAGAAATATTTTGGTGGAGAATGAGAACAGAGTTAAAATTGGAGATTTTGGATTGACAAAAGTCTTGCCACAAGATAAAGAATACTACAAAGTGAAAGAACCTGGTGAAAGTCCTATATTTTGGTAAGTCTTCTTTTGGTATGTGAAATCATGGCATGTTTTCATTTTTTGTCATTTCAGCCAATGCATTTTGCATGTTGTGGAATTCGTACTTGCAAGCTCCACATCAGTTTTCCAGCATTGTGAAAGTCACATGCGTGATATTTCACTTCACAGAGTAGTATCTAGGACTTTTCAACATATTTTTAAAAAATCCAGAAAAACACCCAAAACAAAAATGTCAGAAGATACTTATTTAAAGGAAATAGCGTCCAACAGAAAATATATTCAGAGATAAAGGAAGTCTAAAATGGCCCATTTGCCTGGATGCTTTCAAATGTTCCCTAAACATGGGTCATTCATGTCTTCCAGCTGAGATCTGTTGGATACACCCCAAGAGAAAATGCCATTCCATACACACAGTTTTAATTTGCATTTTAATCCTGACTCAGGCACTGTTTACCTAAAGAATACATGATACAAAATGGAATTTTAGTAGATATTATTGGAGATACAGAGTATATTTCCAGAAGTGCTTACAACACAATTCAAGGCTCACTGAAAGTGATGGAAGGCTATAAATGTCTTTCTTTGCAGGTCTTATCACATCAAATTCTTGTTTACTTTTACTACAAATAAGAAATATATCTACAACCTTGTAGGGGAAGAAATCAAACTTCGTTATAGTTATCACTAACTGTTTGTTTAAGGTGGATTTGGTTTTCGAAACCAATTAACTATTATTAAGGGAGTAGTTACTATTTGAAGGTAACAAAAGGAATGAGAACATGCTAATATCAATGAATAAAGAACACTTACTCATGAAAAAGAAATCTGTCTTAGTAAAACAAATGTTTTCAAAATCAAGATTATACATTTTGCAGAGAGCAATTTTCCTTGTACTGTGTGTTGCAGGTACGCACCAGAATCTCTGACCGAAAGCAAATTTTCTGTGGCCTCAGATGTGTGGAGCTTTGGTGTGGTCTTGTATGAACTCTTCACCTATATTGACAAAAGCAAAAGCCCACCAGCTGTAAGTGTATAGTTAATGAATCTCAGAGAATTTGTTTAAATTTTCAGGATTGTCGTGTACCTCAATAGGTTGATGTTTACTGATCCTTTTCTGGAGATACCTTAATATTTATGAGATAGCATCCAGTCTGAAGCAGTAACTAAAAAGTGCTGGTATAAAGCCATAAGAAGGAAAGAAGATCTAGAAATGACTTTGTAGTCTGTGCATATCTTATCCAAGCCGTAACTTCTGTTTGAAAAATATTTTTAAATCTCTTATTATAGGTTGTTCTGTCCCATCCTTTGTGGAGAGTTATCCCAGATGTAACCATTCCATTGCATGACCTTTATTTTTATCGTTGTTCCAAATTTAAGGCTGAGCCAAACACATACGTAATGAATTAAGTTGACTTAAATAAGGAACTTACAGGTATTTTATGTTAGCAGAACCCAAGTTAGTAAGTTAGCAAAGTTCAAGAAAGAAGAGGAGTGGCTTTTTGCAGGCTGTTGACAGGTGTCTTTAAAGACAAATTTACCGTGGGTGAAGAAAGATACTATTATCCTCCAATTGAAAATAAGATACATGATCTTATTTTCACCTAGCAGTATCTGTGGGCATAACAGAGGAGAGTTGAGGCTTCTGTATTTACTGGAGCTGGCCTCACCCTTGTCCAGAGTGTCAGTCCTGACAAATGTGGTTTTGAGAGCTGAATAGTGATAATAGGCAAAAATACCCTTGGAGGATACCTCTGCACTGGCCTCAGTGGATCTCTTAGTAATTCCATACAGAGGTATCAAGGAGGAACTCAGGACAACTCTTCCAGCATAAGAACATAAATGTTGCAGACACCTGGAGTTCTTCAGAAGGTTTATGAAATGAAAATTGATGGAGTAAGTTATGAGCACAGGTGGACTATTCTTTCAATGAATCAATCTACATGTGCATTCACATTTCATCAGGTTGGTTGTCCTACTGCTATGTACCAAAAAAAAAGGTAATTTGGAAAATTTAACCAAAGTGGTTTGTTCACCTCTCGTAGTCTTTGTAATTATACATTGTTTTCACAACTTGGCCATTTGCACGTTCAACCAATACGTGTTTCACACTTTCATGTCAAGGATCATTAAAGAAATTTGGTAGCATTGGAGGAAAAATATGTCCTTTATGTTGTGCTTAGAAATTTTTTTCAGTTAATAGCACATCCTCATTTACTTTGGATGTCTTGCAGTCTGAATGAGGTTTTAATCTGCTTTTTGGGTTATTTTGGTTTTTTGGACAGCAAGGTCTATCGAAGCCATTTTTGCTGGCTTTAATTATACTAATTTTTCTGCTCTGTAGTTATTGATTACTACTGCTTACTGTTTTTATACATCAGCATGATAATACCTGTTTTCTATTTGGCATTTTTCAAAGCATTAAGTTATTTTAATGTTTCAGAGACCACTTTAGAATCAGCTGTGAGTTTCATCCTTTTTAAACTAACTAATCACAGAAGCATAGAATGTTATGGGTTGCAAGGGACCGTAAAGATCATCTAGTCGCAATTCCCCTTGCCATGGGCAAGGACACCTCCCACTAGACTAAGACCTCAGAGCCCCATCCAGCCCAGCCTTGAACACTTCCAGGGATGGGGCAAACCACAGCTTTTCTTCGCAACCTGTTCGAGTGTCTCACCACCCTCACAATAAAGAATTTCTTCCTCGTATCCAATCTTTGTTTCTGCCCTTTCAGTTTGTACCTGTTAGTCCTTGTACTGTCACTGCAGTCACCTTATGAAGAGTCCCTCTCCACCTTCCCTACAGGCCTCCTTCAGATACTGAAGCTGCTGTGAGGTTTCCAACAACCTTCTCTTCTCCAGGCAGAGCACACACAACTTTCTCAGTCTGTCTTCATAAGAGAAGTGCTCCAGTCCTCTTATCAACCTCATGCCCTTCTCTGGACTCCCTCCAGCAGGTCCATGTCATTCCTGTGCTGAGACCCCAGGGCTGGATGCAGCACTGCAGATGGGGTCTCACCAGAGCAGAGGGGCAGAATCCCCTCCCTGGCCCTGCTGGCCACACTGCTCTGGATGCAGCCCAGGACACATTTGACTTTCTGAGCTGCCAGTGCACACAGCTGGATCACACTGAGTTTTTAATCAGCCATCACCCCCAGGTCCTTCTCCACAGGGCTCCTTTCAGTCACTTCCCCTCCCAGCCCACAGGTGTGTCTAGGATTGCCATGATCCATGCATAGAACCTTGTGCTTCTCCTTGTTGAACATCATGAGGTTTGCACAAGCCCACCCCTCAAGCCTGTCCAGGTCCCTCAGGATGGCATCCCCTCCCTGCAGGATGTTGGCTGCACCACACAGGCTGTGATCAGTGAATGTGCTGAGGCTGCACTCAGTCCCAGTGTCCATGTCACCTACAAAGATATTGAACAGTTTGGGCCCTGTTACTGACCCCTGAGGGACATCACTCATCACTGTTCTCCCTGTGGAATGACCACAACTCTGAGCTGCCTTCCAGACTTCGAGTTCTTTATCCACTGAGTTATCTGTCCCTCAAACCCATGTCTCTCCCATTTAGAGACAAGGATGTCACAGTGTCAAACTTGGCACAAGTCTAGGTAGCTTTGTCATAGAAGGTCACTAGATTCCTCAGGCAAAAGTTTCTGCCCTTAGTAAAGCCATGTTTCTAGTCATTTCTTTGTTTTCCATATGCCTTAGCATGATATGCAGGAGAGTTGGCTCCATGATTTTGACTGGCAGAGGTGAGACTGACCAGCTTGGAGTTCATTGTGTCTTTCACTTTCTCCTTTTCAAAATTCAGGCTTATCTTTCCTTTTTTCCAGTCATCACAAACTTCATCTTAACAACTTCATCTACAAGCTCCCTCAGGACCTTTGAATAAATTTTATCAGATCCTACAGAGTTCTGCACATTCAAGTTCCTTAGATGGCCCACTCTGCTACAGTGGGCTTAGGGTCTTAATTCTTTCAGCCCCTCCATCTGCCCTTCTCAACTTGGGCAGTGTACCTGAAGCACTTCCTTTGAGGACTCAGGCATAGAAGTAATTGAAAACCTCGGCTTTCTCATTATGCAGGGTAGCCAAATCCTCAGATGATGCTCAAGATTTTTAAATATTTTTCCACTTAGTGCTTTAAATTATATATCTACCATTTTATTCTATTCTATATCATATTCCATTTTACATACAAAAAAAATATCTGTAATTATTGATATATTCTCTGGACATGTAATTTATAATTTCATCATTGTTATATACTATTCATTTTATTCTTACTATTCTTGTAAAGAATTTTTGCTTGGTAAGAATATTGCAGCATCTTTTTTTCCTCTAAATATTATATATTACAGTTAGCCTTTTGTTTCAGGAATTCATGCGCATGATTGGCAATGATAAACAAGGGCAGATGATTGTATTTCATTTGATAGAGCTTTTGAAGAATAATGGACGACTGCCAAGACCAGATGGATGCCCTGATGAGGTGAAGTACTGTGTTAAAATATTACTGTAGTATGAAGGGTGCTCAGTTAGGGTGAATACCTGTAAATGCAAAACTTGTATTTTGTTCTGCTTCGACCACCAAAGTATTTATTCAAGTGAAATGGCTGTTCGGTCATTTTATCAGTTTCGTGATGAATATAATATTTTTTTCTGATTCTTTAGCTTGTACTGCCTCAGGAGCCCAGACTGTAGTCTTGCTGAATGTATGAAGTGGGACTGTTATGACTGACTGTTCTACTTGGGCACTCACACTTCTATTTCAAAAGGATACATGTATTAAGGCAATAAGATTAGTATACAGAACTTGTTCTGTGTAAGTCCTATGTAGATTCTCATTCAAAGCTGTGAACTTTGGACTCTTTGGAAATCTGTAATATTTAGCAGAAATATCTTAATATCTCCCTGAGGTTTTTCACATTCAGTTCCAGGATTTAAAGAGCTTCTTGTCTTGACTATTGCCTTTCTGTTACTGTTCCCTTCTCAAGTGTGGAAGGCTCATGTTTATCATGTGTATTATTCACTGTCAAGCATTTTCAGCTTGCAAAGTGTAGGCACAGTTAAGTATATGAATCAGATTTTCTGTGTTTAGGGTCTTCAGATTTTTATTCATGTTCTTTGTAGATACTAAAGTATAGCTGTAAAGCTGTCGTCAGAGCACACAAATTGATGCAGTGTTCTGTGCTTTAAGATGGTTTAAAAAACACTTTCATACTGCTTCTAAGCCTAACAGTTGTATTCTGTTCTTCAGAGCAGGATGCACAAAGCCAGGTTCAGTCAAAATGACCTGGTTGGGCTGTGTAGGTGAATCAGTAATGAAAAAAAAGGAAATAAAATAATTATGGACTGTTATTTTTTACGTATGCAACTTCCAGCTCAGATTAATAGCTGTGTCCCTTTAAAGTCAAGCACACTTGGCAATAAGTCAAGAAATAATCCATTCAAAACTGGCGGAAAACAGCAGGGTCAAGTGATCTAGTAGAGGAGAGAAAAAATGGTACAAGTGAGGCAGGAAGCCAAGGGGGAAGGAAAAATGCACAGAGAATGGAAAGAGAAGTCTTCTAAGAGCCTTTCTTGCTTTGTATGTACCAGTACAGCAACTGTTGAATTGTAAAGGTTTGACTTTTTATAGATAACCTGAATGTCATATGTATAAGATAATACATAATCTGTTTTACTGAACCTGCATTTTAACTAACCCAGAGGTTTCAATGCCTGACATTTCTCCAGATATCAAAGCAAGGTGGAAATGCCTCTGTGTCAGAAACTGTACTCATCTGATTTTTATCCTGAAAGGCCAGTCATCACAGATAATAATTATTCCAGATACCTGTACCTTACAGCAGCTTATCTTACAAGCTGCTTGAGACTTGGTTTTAAAGCAGCTTGGTCAATGCAGGTGTGTCAAATTTGCTAAAAGATTAGGAACGGTTTCTAACTTTTTTCCTGGTAGCTGTACAGGTTGCTCTTAAGCAACATATGAAAAACTGTTGAAAGTATGAGAAATTAGTAATAACAATCTGGATTGAATTAATGAGAAGAGTGCAGGTGAAGAGCTTGGCAAGTTGTATGAGGCCAGATATCAGGTACATCTCTGGGCAAAAAGAAAACTGTTGCCACGTAACTATTGTAGGGGAAATGTCTTTCAAAGTTGGTTCAGTTTGCACAGTAACTTTTTTTGCTTATTTCTGATTATATATAAAGAATAATTAAGAATTTAATATATGAATATGGAGAGGTATATATTAACCTTGCAGGGGAAGCCTTATTTAGAAATGCTCTCTTTCTAAATCTGATTCCTGGTCATACTGGTGTTTTCATGTTAAAGGATTTTTGAACTTTTTAAAAAAAAAAAAAAAAGAGCAAGAAAAAACCCCAAAACTTAGCAAAATAACCTAAGTCTCATAAAAGTTTCCAAAAACAGCTGAGTGAATTTTCATGCTAACTTAAAAAAAATTGTCTTTTATAAAAAGCTGTTGCAGAGCCACCTATCCTAGGTTATTGCTGTCACTGGGATCCAGTAGATAAAATCATGGGTGTAGCAAGACTTTAGGCACACTCTTTTGCAGCTGTTGTTTGGAGGCATAAAGTTAAGCTGCATGTTCTTTAGTTTAAAGTAGTTTAAAGTAAATATGTATAATATCTGTTTACCTCCTACCAATTATCTTTTTTTCTTCTCCAGATTTATGCTATCATGAAAGAATGCTGGAACAATAATGTTGCCCAGCGCCCCACCTTTCGGGATCTTGCTCAGCGAGTGGATCATATAAGGGAAAACATGGGTGGATGAGAAAACTGTCCCTCCTTCAGAGGATGAGTTGGAATGCAGAACAAAATGTACTTGGTCAGCTGTGTATATTTGACATATGTACATGTGCTCACATCTTATCCTTGCTGGAAGTAAAATCTGTGTGGCAAACACCCTATCTCAATCTACATAGTGAGGAATCCTGCTAGGGCTTTTTTATCAGGATCTATTTGTTACTATGAGAGCATGCTGAAATTCTCATTATGGAAAGGAATTGTTTTTCTAAATTAAATGATGGGTGGTCATTCAGCGACACCATTATTTGCCTTACTTGGCAATACAAAAAAGAGGTGACTTAAAATGTGATGAAACAAAGTGATATAAAAACAGTGTATTTCCGTGTTGAAATGGAGATGCCCAGATAAGACTTCTAGAAATACTTTTACACTGAGTATATTGTGACTTAGCACCCTGTTTTGTGTGTTGCACAAAGACTTTTGCTTGTTAATATTTCATTATTTTTTCATTGTTGATGCAGAACTGGCTTCTCTGTGTAACAAAATAGAAGTGATTTGCTGTGCCTGTCTGAATCAGTTATCAGCCAGCAGTATATCCAAAGAGATGTGATAGGCTGTGTGATGTACTGTAAGTATTTTGAGAGAAAGGGAGCAAATTCTGCTTTATTGGGAGAGTAAATTTACTAATCCATGAAAAAATTTAATTTAAAAATGGAAAAGCAAAGATGTTGTCCTTTTTTTTTCTTATTCTTCCCTTGTTGAGTATTAGATTGCCTTTATAGAATTGAAGATACTGTGATAACACATAGAAGTTAATTCATTTTACACAAGGCAGTGTCTTCAGTTTAAATAGGGAAAAGATATACTGCTTTTAAATGCTGCTCTTTTTTTTTCCATCTCTGTAGGTTTCATGCAGTCGTAAGTGTATCTATGAACTGGAACTTTCAAAGCAGGATTAAAAATCTAGAAAATTCCCTCGCTTTCACAATTCCTCACTTTGCTATTAAGATGAGCATCCTAATATCTTCCTTCCAGCACAGAAAAAGAGTACTTACAACTCAGTATCTGATATGGCCAGTCACAATCACATCAAGCCTGTTCTGTATTGAAGTGGCCCAAGTGTATTTCTTTCTGTGCTAATACCCAGCATGAGACTATTTGGAAGGAGGAGTTACAAGTGCAATTGCTCTGCACTCAGCAGAGGGCAGGGATGTGATTCCAGTTACTGAGAACTGGAAGGAGATCAGAGCTACCTGAATGCTGTATAATTCAGCTTTTGAAATAAGCAACAAAAATTTTTGGACAAGAGAACGCTTCGGTTTTGCCTTGAGGCATAAAACTTGGGGATAATCTCATATCTCAAAGCAGTATAATTGCAGGGTTTATTTCTTTTTAGTTCAAATAATCTTGTTTGTTTGTTTGTTTTTACTTAAGCATTATTGTTTGCAAAGTAAAATGCTTGTTCTTCTTGGACTTCTACTGAGAGAAGTTCAGTTAAGGGGATATACAGCTTGGCAAACTGACCTGACATCCAGATTTATATTTAAAATGAAATGTTAATTTTATAAATTTGTGGCAGTGAGTTAGTGAAACAGAAGTTACTTTTACTGGGGAGCCTCCTTAATGTTTGTGGTTAGCTACATCCATCTTATCAGAAGTTGAAAAACCTCAACTTTAGGAAAAAAACTAAAAAAAACATTTAAAAAATCCTTACTTAGTGTAACATAGTGCCAGTATAGCAGTATTTTGTACCACTATGATGTTTTTCTCCCACAATCACTCCTACAAAATTGCTATTTTATAGTACAAGAGAGTGCTAAATAGGGAGAGCAGCATCAGCCTTCTCTCTCTGCCCATTGCATTTAAAACTGTTTCTGTTAGTGTTCTTGCCACCAAGCATTTGTATAGGTGATTTCTCAAACTAATTTCACAGTCAGTTTTTAAGCTGCAAAGAACTTTGAAGTGCTTTGTTCAACTTTACATGTTTTCTCAATTTCTATACATTGCTTTGAGGATTTGAGATTTTGTGTAAAACATGTCTTTGCATTTGTAGTCTCAGTTATGTGTATATTTTTTTTGTAATAAAGGAGATAAAGCTTTAAAGTATCAAGACAGCATTTTAGCTGGATAACATATGCAGGAATTATGTAAAATTTGCAGTGTATGACACTCAGTAGCTCACTGGTTTCAAATACATAGTAGACTAAACATAATTTATGTAAAAATCTCAGGGAAGTTTGTGTAATGCAATGAAGAAATCTTCCAGTCTGTTAATTTTTCAAGTGAATTAAAGGTCTTTTTCTTGTTCTACTACAGTATGACTAATTACATACTCTATTTGATTGCATAAACGTAGTGGTGAACTCAAGGATAATTTTTAAGTGTCTTGTGGAGTTGTTTTTTGGTTTTTCTTTTTTACTTTATGCTATATAATTTTTAGAGAAAGCCATATCTTTGCACTGCAGTGTAATTGTGTCAGAGACAGTCTTTTTTAACTACCAGAGGCCTGTGTGGAGGCTTGATTGTTTGGGTTGAATGTTTTTAGCTGGGAGAATAGGACCAAGTAGTGCTTAGGACTTGGGGGATGTATAGTCATCTGCAGTGTCAATATTTAGGTCCCAGAGCAGACCTGCTGGCTTTCTCAAAAAGCTGTTGAGGATGTAAATGTAGTGATTTTGCTGAATTTGCTACTGCCAATTGGGTAACCTTTAAAAAAAAAGACACAAAACAACAACAACAACACCAAAAAACACCCAAAAACACTGTATTTTGTATTTTGAAAGCTCTCAGATCTACAGCATTGATAATGTCATATTTTTACATGGCTTTTGTATTAATAGACTAAGTACTTTGTTTTAGAAACTGTCTTCAGTTGGCATTGCATTTGTCATACTTTAGTGTAATCATTATGCTACCCAAAATGCTGTTTGATTTTGTTGGTAGAAAAAGTGCTGGTTTATGTATACATGACTGCTACTACAGTATAGAATTAAAATATTAACTACTGCTTTGCACTTATATTTGAAGTGAAAGAATTTTTTAATAAGTGCACAATGTATCTTTTAGAATCTCTGCAATCAAGTATTGTGTTGTGTAGAATTGGTTTGTTGTCTATCAGTATAAATATGTTAAGTTTCAAAGTTAGTTTTTAAATATATTCCACACAGTATTCCACAAACTTGCATCAGTCATGTAGTAAGCCAGAGGAGAAATGAATTTTCAGGAAAAGAAACCCGTGTTCTTGTCAGGTCCTAGTACTGGTTAAAAGCTTCCTCAGTTGAGGTAGTTGCTATTAAATGTGCTCATGAATACAACTGTGAAAATATATGTAAAAATTATATTTTTCCCCTAAAATTAAATTTTTAATTATTGCATTTAGTTGAGATGTTGACCAGCTGCCTTGAAATGTACGAAGAAATGTAACTCTTGTATAGAGAAAGCAAGCTTTTCAGGAATGTAGGATTGCCAACACCTTGAGGTTAGAATTCTGAGAGCAAAAATAGAGGTGTAGAAGAAAAAGACTAAAGGAAGAAGGATGATGTTCAGCATGGGGAAGCTTTCTGAAATGTGAAATGCACAATGAATTATGAAAAACTGATGTCTAATGAAAATGCCATACCATGACAAATATGTGCTAATATATTTCTAAACTGTGTATTATCCGCCTTAAGTCTAAAATATTTGCAGACACCTAACCTGGCTGATAAAATTTCAATAATTACTATACCAAAATAAACTATTAAATGTTGTGCCATGCCAGACAACAATTCCGAAAAGGTGTTTGATTTAGAAGGTTTGTTCTGAATTTTTCTTTTTGAATAAGAGGTTTACAGTACTTTATATTAAAGTAGAAAAAGTCCCTTGGTGGTAGGGAGCAGGGAGGAAAGGGTACCTGCTACTTATGATTGAAATGTAAACATTTGAACACATGGTTTAGTGAAGAGAACATGAAAGGGATATTTTTAGAAAACTGTGTATCCATACCTGAAACTTAACTGTGTGTTTCTTTTGCATTTGGATAGTGAAAATAAAATAACTGAATACAATGAATGACACATGCCTGCCAGCATTTTCTTTTGTACACTAGAATTTGTTACTGGTGTATAAATCGCTGCTGAAGGCAGCTGTTCTGTTTGATGAGGTAGAACACAGCACATACGACTTTCTGACCTTCCTAGAATAGCCTGGAAGCATTTATCCTTTGGAAGAAACTTAGATGCATTGAAGTAAAGGTGTGTATTAGGTGTTACCTAACAACAAGAGAGGGCTTTTAATATCTTTTTTAATGAAGGTTTTCACTAGGCAAATTATTTTGGGATGAAGAAGCACTTCCTTTCATTTTCAGTATTCAAAGAGATGCAAGTCTGTAAGACAGAGATGCCTTATAATACCTTACATTTCTTAAATTTGTTAGAATTTGCATTGCTTTGTTATCTTTCCATATGACTGCTTAACTTTTACAGGAAAATTGCCACCACTTTTAATGAAAATCACCACCTTTAACAGAGTTGAATGATCTTATCAAATACACAGCTGGTCCCTCAGTGTTACTCACCAAGTACACCTGTGTCCTGGAGCAAAACCAGTCCCACAGATGAGTTTGCCTTTGCTTGAGGCAGGACTAATCCAGAGAGTTTTCCCTAACACATTCCCTGTATGGACCACAGGGACTTTATTCCTTTCCACAGTTGTCCAGTCACCCCAAGACAAGGATATATAGAGGTTTTGTTTGGGCAGGGCACCCCCTCAATACCATGCTCCCTGGCCCAGATGTCTGTGAGGCTGTTTTTGAAACGAGTCTCTTTATCCAACTCGCTTCTCTCAGGGGTGCCATGTCCCAACAGGAATTGCTTTTCAAGGCCTAAGATGGTGTTCCAGGTGGTGGCATGAGGCACAGGCTACCTCTCCAGCCATCCAGTGGTTGTGCCATATTTGTAGCCATGTGGTGCTTGCCTTGGCAGGTTTGGGCGAGTGTGATGTAATCGATCTGCCAGTGCCCCCTGTATTTTTCTTTTGACCATCGTCCAGCATACCACAGGGGTTTAGCTGCTTGATCTGCTGGGTCACAGCACACATTTCACACTGTCCTGGTTACAGGGAAAGGGAATGGAGTTTTTAGTGCTATGTGGGTGTGATGACTTGGTTTATTGCGTACCATACACATATCGAGGGGAATATGGATTCAGTGGGAAAATCCAAGGATCAGAAAGAAGGGGAAGTGCACCATCTTGGCTCTCCCTAGCCCAGAAGGTGTCAGGATCAGCCTGGTGGACTCACCCTGGTCCCTTCTCTGTCCCTTTGAGCCCAGTGGAGTGGACACCCCTGGCTCTGGCAGAGCAGAAGCAGCCACGCAGAGTCCAAAATCCCAAGCATCACTGATGCTGAACTCAGCCATGTGGGACCAAGCCAAGCCAGGGGAACAGTGCCAAACACAGCTGAGCTCAGCAGTCTGGAAAACAAACCAACAACAAAAAAACCACCTGTGCAGCATGAATGATCCATCTTCCAAGACTGTTTTGTCCCAGATCTTAGTTGTTCTCGGACTGGAGGAGGGAGGACATAAAGCCATGGGAGCTTTCTGCACATTGCTGCTTTTGGGCACTATCTTCATGGAAGTGGTTTTTTTGTTCACAGCGGTGAACACCCTTTTGTGTATTAGGTCTTCCTTGAAAGAATATCTTTCCCTCCCATTTGACAGAAATCACCTCCAGAGGCTGAATTTCTGTCCTCTTCCCAATATCCTTGTCATTGTCCAAGTTCTGTGACAGAGATCCCATTTGCTTGGCTTTGCTACCATCTGGTTTCATATCATGTGCCACAATATCCCAGCATCGGAGCAGACAGTTCAACATGGGCTCTCCTGTCTGGTTGTTGAAATCTTTTCCTGTGTCTTGCAGCTCACCCAGGGATAGGGATTGGGTGATTAACTCTGGCCCTACCTCTTCCTCTTGTGGTGAGGGTCCTGTTCCTCTTCATCTCTCACAAAGCAAACTGATTTGGTTTTGGATTTCTTCTGTATAGGAGTAGCTACTAACAGGGGTTGTTCCCTTGATTCAGCTGCAGTTTGAGTGGCCACAGTGGCTTCTGGTTTGCTTTCCTCCTCCTCTTCTGAGGGGACTGATAATGAGCAGCTGATAAATAGTAGCCAGGTTCCAGCACTCTGGATGTCCCCAAAACAGCCAATTGAAAAATTGTTCAATTTGTTCCTATTGTCTGTATTTTAAGATCCTCAAATTCAATGATTGAACAGAGAGGGAAATGTCAAACATTTTCTGCTTGCATAACAAATGACAGAATACAATACTTAAAATTTTCAGTCAGTCTTGGGTCTTCAACTAGTGTACCTGTAGAGATAAGTCTGATTATACACATATCTCAAATAATTTGTTTCATTGTAATGAGGGACATCATAAGAATGTAATTATGTCAGATGACTTCAATAAAGGTACCTGCCACCTTGTAAAAGACTCTCAGAAGAAACAGAAACATGAGAAGAACCAAAAAGCTAGATTAAACATGTCTGGAGAAAGAAGGATACTATTGCAGAGCTGTATCGGAACTACCATAAATCAGACTACCTAAACAAGTAAGCAAAAAATTCCTGTTAAAGTTCAAAGTTATGTGATCAGTACAAATATTCTAAGTATATATAATCTATTTTATCTGGGTGATATGTGGTTGAATGGTGCATGGGAAAAGAAAATAACCATTTTGTTTCATCCCCTCTGTAATACAGCTGCAATCTTATTACTGACTTCTTAAAAAGAGAATAAGTGTCCAACAAATGCAATAGTATTAGTGATTTCACTTTGACACTATAATCTTGTCTACTCTTTTACTGAACCTAGACAATTCATTTTAACTTTGGTCTTTATTTTATATATAATGATTTTACATAACTTATAGGAAACATCATTAAAAAATTGAACATTAACAAATCAATTATTTAAAATAGTTAAATTTATCTAACTATCTAGCTCGAGGGTATTGCAATTCATTTAAAATTCCAGTAATTTCTCCCCAACAAGAACTCCAGTTAGCAATAATAAGTCTATTATTGAATTTAGCTAACAAGAACAATGAAACAACAAAAAGCTGAATAATTACATCAAGAGCAGTTGAAAAAAGCAGCCATTAAATGTGCATGTTCGATGTGTTTCCTGAGCTACAGCTGGTGAGCTCTAATCAAATCAATGGACTTTTCTAACTATGTTATTAAAACTCTCAGTCATGTCACAGGCTTGTTTCTCCTCAAAAATACTCATCTATAAATTAAAAAGGTAAATCAGCCTTAGCATCTAGTCTGCATACAGCAGCTTTCGTGTGGGAAGTGTGGCACTTAAAAATAAGCTTATGCAGATTCTTACCTCTGAAAGTACCTCTGAAAAGATCCCAAGTAACACTTAAGGTTGAGCTTAAGCTTGACTTCAGTCTTCGGAAGAAAAGGATCTGCCATAAGGGTATGAATTCCCCTATTCACTTGGCCAAAGACATTGCTGTTTAAAAGAATGTTTTGATACCAAATGATTTTGATTGTTCCTAAACATAGCAAGTTATTTAGCTAATTCTTGAAGACAAGTCTGAAGTCTTCCAATGTAATTCCAATCCCTTCCTTCTCAATACCGTTAGTAAATTCCTCTACAGCTGTTTGCCAGTTCTTTCTGCAACTTCACTGTCTCCCTTCATGCAAGCAATTAATTCAGATGTCAAATCAAAAGGAAGATTCTGTGAATTCAGTTTGGTCTGTCTCTCCTCCTTGAAAGCATACCTTTGTTAGATAGCAGAAAGAGGATCTGACAGAACTAATAGTTTTTAATAGTTAAGTTTGTTTTGTCTTACCATGGTTTAATTGTGAGGATTATCAGTTTTGATGCCAAGATATATAACATCTAACCACAAAATTTGACTTGTTTTTTTTTAATCCATGTTGGTGGCTCTTCATCATCTTACAAGTATTCGTATTGTTCACTTGATTGTTTTCTGCATTTCCTCTTGCCTCTTGAATTACAGTTAGACTGAATTACTGATGTGTAGTTTTCTGTCCAATCTTGCACAGTTTGTATTTTTTTTCGTACCACTGGAAATCTCTGTCATCCTCTTTGAATTTCTACAGATTACTATTAACAATTTTGGAGTCTAAGCCTGGGTGAGGTAAACATCTAACTTAACAAACACTGGCCATCATGAAATGGCATAAAGGTGATCTGGAAAATATTTCAAATTTCAAATGGTGGTTTCAAAACCCAAAAATGCATTAAATCCAACACAGGGAACAGGACACCATAGCTAAAATCTATCTGTGTGCATCTATCTAGCTTCTATTATTCACTAGCAGTCAACTACTTCACTTACAGATATCACCATCAGGATGGACTCAGCTGGAGCCCTGCCTGAACTGCAGCTGGACTGTGCACAGATGATTTTCCCCATGAGTAGGGACACTTCTTGGGATTTCAGATTCCTCACCTGACGCTGACAGATCCTGCCATGTCCAAGGCAGAACATTAATCCACAGCAGATCCTTGGTAAGTGACTTGGTAAGTGTGGTGAATTAAAATTAGTGAAATACTGCTAATGCTTGTAGCTACTCAACATTATTATAAGCATTGTATAGATAATTCCTTTAGACATAAAGTCTAAGTCTGAGACTAAGATTGGACTTAGCCCCACCTCAGGTCCACAAAGAGTTTAGATAATAAGGAGGTCCTCTCTGAACCTCATAACTCAGCTATGGGATCTCCCCTATTCTTGGCATCTCCTGTCTCTATGTGAGGCATTCTAAATCCTAAATCAATTCTCTTTTGTTTACTCCATGCAATAATTTATAAGGTGAACCCTGCCATGAAACTTACTGAGTCTTGTCAAACCACTCTTCATTAAACTCCTTCAAATTTATTGAAACCTGTCGAATTACTATTTTACTTTAATAAAACATAGGGCTGCTTCTCTATTTTGAAATGTAGTCCACTCATCCACAACATTAGGGTATATTAGTCTCTGTTCTTAGCCTGAGATCACTGGTGAAGTTTTGCTAGTTAATTACACTTTTTTTGTAGTTTTAGTAAACACTGGGGCATGGAGAGAGGTACTAGGAATATTTTTTTTTAATTCTCTATGCCATTATTTGCTTTCATACTCCTTTATTTTCTGAAATGAATGACTGTATGTTGATAATTTTTTTTGTTATGATGCCCACTATGTCCATATTCTCAACTAGATCTTTTCTTAGGGGTAATTAAGTAACACTTTCCTCCAGTTGTTTTCTCCATCTTCTGCAGAGTGCTTAAACACCTTTTCTGAATTGTCTGTATAGTTTGTGTCCTTTTGTATCACTTTCTCATCAAAATGGTAATTGAAATTTCCCATTAGTGTGAAGTTTTTCTGCTTTTTGAAGTCCTTTGATCACACAGAGAAAGACTCATCTCCATTAACAACTTCCTTTACTTCATAGTCCCCTAGATGACAGCAATATTATTTTTACTGAGAACTGTTAATCACTCCAGTTTCCAAAAGCCTTTCTGGTCTAAGAATAAAGATGTTGGAAATAGCCTTTTAGTCCTAAATATCTTTCCTGAACAGGCCATACACACCTGTGTGCACTTTCCAATCAAATCTCTATCTTGCCGATTAAGACATGATTTTGAATATGGTTTAAGAGATCAAGCCATTTTTGTTTCTTGTCCTCTTCCTTGTTCTTGTCCATATTTCTATGTAATAAACTAATTATAGTGTATGTATAGATATATAAATGCTTGTTATCTGGTAGTTTGTAATGAACAATATCATACAATGAATAAATATATGTATATAGGCAGCTAAGATGTATTAGTTTAGCTCTCTCAAGACCACACCAGGAAAACACTTCCTTCCACCTGTAAGTCTTTGTATCAATTGCTGTTTTGCCTGTGGCTCTTTGTATCCTGGTCAGCACTCCTGCAGGAGAAATGTCATAGGAATTCATGTTGAGTAAGGCTCTGCCCAGCATGCTCAGCTGCAGGGTCAGACCAGGCTCCTTGAGGCATTACCTGACATGGCCTGAAAATTCCTCAAAGCTGAAGGCAGCACAATTTCTCTGGACCCTGGTCCTGCTGTCAAAGCCACCATTGTTGTCTAAAGGCTTCTTTTTGTGTCCAGTTTGCACCTCTGTGTTTCACATTATCAATATTTTCTCTCATCCTCTTCTCACAATCTGCAGTGAAGAGCCTTGTTCCCTGATGACCTCTTCATTGATAGCAGCGGACTATGGGGATTTTTTGGATTCTCCAATTACCTATTCAGGTCAACTAATTTAGTTTAGCTGTAATCTAAGTTTATAGTTAAATTTGGTCTCAAAGATAAAATTTAAGAGATTATTGTGTTAAGGAAACATCCCAGACTGACCATTCAGGTATGGGCAGATACTTCCACAGCTGGAATCAAAGCTCCTCTATAATGAGGATCTCCACAGAGCCAATGGGTGCCCTGCTTGACTCCCTGCAGACCCCACTCACATGTAGTCAGACTAAGTCTACTTACTGGTTTGACTCCAGATTTCCCAGAGCAGAGATTCCGACATCTTAATCCTTCATGTGATTTTTTTCCTGGTACGGTAACACAGAAAAAGCCTGAGGTGCCTCTGAGGAGGGACCGTGAACAAAGAAATCCCTGGGCTCCTATGCCCTCACAGTTAGTGCAATAAAGATCTTGCTATTCCATCTGACTCCTTGGCTGGAGGCTGCTGAGCCCAGGCTGGCTCTTGCTGTGGCTCTGAGTGTCCAGTCACCTAGGCAGCACCACAAGTCCCTGTGCCCTTTTTTTGCAAGGGGTCCATACCAGTTCACAGCCTCTTGCTTTGGGCTGCCAGAGCCCAATCTGCATCTGACACTGCAGCTGCCCACCAAGCTACCTGCACTGAATGTATTCCTTAACCCTTGGATGCTGCAGGTCTAAAAGAGGCAATAGTTTAGCCAAGTGAGGAATGAACCGCAGTGATAGTTCTCTTACATACATACATACACACATACATACATACCATGAGCAGAACTGCTGCTTTGTTTTTTGTTTTTAAGCCCAAGTCACTGGGATTTAATGAGAGTTGAGTTTAGAATAGGTACAAAGTTCTGATCATTACTAGTATTTTTTTTTTAACTGACTGTCTCCTGATCAGCAATGATTTTTGCTTCCTTTTTGTGTGGTCTGGAACTCTGAAAACTCAAACCTAGCTCACTGACAAATTTTGAGATAGATGCTGTTGCCTGAGTGTATTTTTGGACTAGGTTGGAGCCACATGATGAAAAAAACACTTTTGTGTACTTGAAGGTAGATTCACAAAGCTGCAGCTACTAAGGATTTGACAAAATGAGAGTCAGAGGGAGTCAGCAAGAGCTTGGGAAGGTGTGCTGCCTTATATCAATTTTGGAAAGACTGACAGGAATTGCAGCATAGTTTAAAAATCCTTGAAAAGAGAATATGTAGACAATAAAGGATGAGGTTCCAGTGGGAAAAAAAAAAGTGCTCTCCAAAGTGACTGTATCTCTTTGAAGATGCCTACATTCCACACTTTTAAGAGTCACTGCAGACAAGCAGCTGAGTTGACAGGCAGGAAGGTATACTTAATAGTCTTCGGTGCTGGGCTGGAAACCATCTAAGTTTCCAACAGCAAAGCTGAGAATACTTGTCTTCCATCACGTGAGTAAAGGCTGAACGAAGGTAAAAAGTTAAATTACATTAGACTTACATCTAGCAAACAAATTCTGACTGCTAGACAACTGGAAAAATACAGAAGGCTGTGCCTTTTCCCATGGCGTATTCAGTTTCTGAGTCTTCTAATTTAGATACACAGACATGAACACACAGTTTCTCTCTCATGCAGCACTCAGTGAGAATGGAAGACATCCCAGAGAGCTAGAGCTGAGAGATTTAAGATACATGTTGGGAATGCAAGAAATCTGACAAGGTATAAAAAGAACCAAATTTCTTCAGCAGTGGAAGTACAGCCATACTTACAAACCTTAAGAGGCTCTGAAAAGGTGCCTTGCTGTTCAAGTAACTTGGCCCACACTGTTCCTTGTACCAGGGCTGGAAGGATCTGTGGGATGCAGATGTCTCAAACCAGGAAGATGTCCTAGCTGTCATCAGCCCATCATAGAGCACACCAACCACTCATGTTACTGAGAAGCTCCAAGGCCAACAGCTACCACGTGTCAGCAGGACAGGAATTTTGACTTGCCTTTTGAAATAAGGGGCTGCCTCTCAACAGGTCTGCACAGAGGGCACAAGATTGCTGGAGTCAGCATGGCTCAGCATGGGAACTCTCAGCCCACTGCTGTGATGTCAAATGAAAAAAGGTCAGGAGGAAAAACTGATTGTCACACTGTTGCTACATGGGAAACACTTCATCTCTTGATGCAGGGACAAAAAGATGCAGAACTACACAGAGAAGCATTTCAACAGTGGCCTTTGGTGTCAAGACTAGCTGCTGCTGAGCTCAATGACTTTTGCAGTACCAGAAACAGATGGTCACAGGCAAACTACACTGGGTTGCTGACACAGGGAAAACCTTCAATAAATTAACCACTGAGTAGTGATACCAGGAGAGCTGAAACCATAGGGATCCCATTCTGATTCAGAGGCATTTTGCTTTCAGCTTGTTTCTTCAAAACAGCTACTCATGAGGCACTCCTCAGTGCCAGAAGAGATGCATCACTTGCTGGCTGAGATCTCACAAAAATTAGAAAGACCTGCAGAGTTTCAGGTCAAACACTGCAGTCCAGGGAAGACAATCCAGACAAGGCAAAGCAGCATGTCTGGCCGTAGGCTGTTTGGCTGGACTATTTTGAAGGGCAGTACCCTGGAGTTTTCAAAGCACAAAGGTTGGCAGCCAGGTTTTGATTCATCTGACTTTCTGTACATGAGAGATACACTATATCACTCAACTGTGTTAACAATGATGTGCACTTGAAAAATCACGGAGATACATCACTCTAAGGTTAAAACACGAGAGTAGGCTGCACTTGAGGAACATGTAGCAATTCAAATCTGGTGGGGGAAACTTCCAGGAAAAACTTAGGTAGCAGGAAGCTTAGATGAAGAAAAACAATCTGATGCACAGGCTAGAGAATTTGCTTTATTTTCCATTAATGCTGGTTCTCTAGAGTTTGTAGATCAGAAAACAGCATGGGACAAGCAAACTGTTGCAGTGCAGTATCTAACATCAAGACCTCACCAGAAAGCAGGTGGCACAAAGCAGTCTAACAGTCAAGTAAGTCTGTTGGAGCTAAAATCCAGAGGAAGGAACCAATAGTTCAGGTGTTTGTTTCCAAGATACAGAAAGCTGTGTGATTAACAGAATTCGTTCCATGTGTGACGGCAGTGTGGCATAAATTAGGAAAGGACCCCCTTTCAGTTAACTGCTTATACAGGTGAGTGACTGCAGAGCAGGAAGTGGGATACAAATCTACCCAGGTTCCATTCTGCTGAGTAGCAAAGGAGTTGTCATTTTCTACAGAGTCATTTCTTTACAGCCGGCTGAATAGGACACATGGTAGTCTCTCACTTAAACTCAGAGTGCTAACTCTAGGTCTGTCTCCAGCTCTGCCAGAAGGCAAAAATAAGTTTTAATCTTTTTCCTACAAGTTGAGGCTAAAAGAGAAAAAAAAATGGATACCAAATCTCCCGTATTAATCTAGACATCTTCCTCTATGGTTTAAGAAACTGGCAAAATAAAGAACAGGGCAAACAGGACTGGAGCTAGGAGGGTGATATGTCTTGCAGGTCTCTGGAATGTGTTACACAATCCTCTGTAGCACATTTAGCATTCTGAATATGGTCAAACTTACACATCATCACTACTTGAGGTACTGGGCTCCAGATATACCACAATCAACACATTGCGTAGCTGCATTAAGAGTTTTCTATCAGATTTAAAACAAGGCAAGAACAGGGAATAGAGCTGGGAAACCTGTTATTACATACTGCTGTGAATTATTCCCACGTCTTTGGGCATTGCTCTAGGAGGTTATAGTCAGTCCTGAATCAGACTACATCCCTGGTGAAAAAAATTCCCCAAAACATTCAGAATACACTCATGCAGACACAAATGGCAGCACTAATTTGGGATTGTGCTGTTATACCACTTTCTACTCATGGACTCAAAATAGTTGTTCAGAAGACAGCTCACACATCTTAATAGATTGTCCAGAAATTGGACACTTTCTGTGCAGTAAGACTTAATCAACAGGACTGTAAGGAATTTCTGTAAGCAGTATACTGCTAAAAAATTGTTTCCTCAATACCTAATTTCTCCGTGAAAGAAATGTGGGAAAAAACATCAATTTTTTCCTCATTAAAAGTGTGTATTTCTGAACAATTGTGATGGTAAGCAGAATGTGTTTCCTTAAACTGCTGACCTCATGTTTATGCTGCTGGATACATACGGCAGCACACCCCAAGGCACTTTCAGCAGTGTCCTTTTGCCCTGCTATCTAGAACAATACTCACCTCAATCATTATTTTACATTTTGAGCTGTCTGCCCCAAAGTGTGTTTGTTTCAAAGCGCGTTTGCTTTCCCAGCCTAGCAGTCAGACACCTCCTTTCACATAAAAGGCTTGCTTCTAATCTTTAAAAAGGCACCTCTGGACACCAAGTGATGTGAGCAGCAGGCAGATGGCATCCTCTAGACCTGTTCCAATTGAGTGACACATAATTGTCACCTTTGGCTACATTGCAAAGAAACCATTAGAAAATACAGCCTTGTGTCACAGAAAGGAGAGAGGGAGAGGGAGAGGGAGAGGGAGAGGGAAAGTTGTTACAGATGAGGCCTATTAAGAAACTAAATGAAACCACAAATTTCACCTCTTCTCTAGGTTGACTCATACCTC
Organism: Cossypha heuglini; assembly: GCA_027576195.1. Lineage (NCBI taxonomy): Eukaryota > Metazoa > Chordata > Aves > Passeriformes > Muscicapidae > Cossypha > Cossypha heuglini. The sequence goes on from JAODKT010001744.1 coordinate 27,168,491, forward strand.
TGAGAAAAGCCTGTTTATATCAGATAAAGACTGATTTTCTATTTTTAATCCCATCTCAGCCTGAAACTGTTCCACTCAAACACTATTTCCACTTACACTATTTATAGTTTTACCAATGGCTTACATCTAACTCAGCAAGTTAAACTCCAGATTGTTCCATTCAAGGCTTAAACTCACAAATTTAAGGTTTTAACGACATCTTTGTTTCACTCAAGCCTGCTATACCCGTAATCACCTTTTTCAATATTCCTTTTCAAGAGCTTGGAAGACAGTTTTCTAGCAAGATGAATGCATACAGGATAATTTTTAGTTTCTTCTCGCATGGAATTTACCTGTTTTGGTATTTTGTAGGGACTCTATGTACCTCTTGTTCATCACCTTAATATTAAGTAATTTTAACTCCAAAAGTTCTTGATAGTGCTCAAAAATAAGGAATACTTCCCCTCCAACTCCTCGTATAAACTTCTAGGAAATTCTAATCTAAACTAGGAGTCTCCAAACCTAAAACTATCTGTGAAGAGAAGTTCCTGGAAGCCAAGCTATAGACATTTAGCTAATCTGTTGCAAAAACAAACTCACCCAAAACTATAGCAGAAAGTCACACAGTTGCTTTTTCCACTCAGAGTGGCAAAAAGCATCTTACAGTCACTACAGCTAAGATGTTTAAGAAAATGACACATTTCTTCATGCTGTTACAAGAACAGAAAAGGTGGTTCTTTTCATGTGTCACAAAAACCAAAACCCTCACCTCATGAACTGTACAGCTGGAAATACAACATTTTACAGTTGAGAAAAACATGCAAGCAGGCAAAAGGCTTAGAAACTAAGGATTAAATCAGCTATTCATAAACACAGTAGCAATTAGCAGCTTAGAAGAATATCTGAATTTGTGCAGACCAGCATGCCTTAAGAACACACAGAAAGATGTCTGAATGTCTGTACAGCAAGTTACTTGATGCACATCTAGCACTCTTACTCAGCAGCAGTAAGGGAAAAATGGAGAAGTAAAGCAGATAAAGAATGACTGAAGTTTTAATACTCTAACTATTTAAGCCTATACATAAATATGAAAAAAAAAATTCAGGCTGCAATTTTTGTGTTGCAGTGAACTTTCTGTAAAATATAACACTGCATAAAAACAATTCTGCAATTACAAGGAAACGGAAAATGTGTGGTCAAAATAATCAGCAAGCTGAGTCAGTGTCAAGTGGAGTTTCAATTGGCAAGATACTCTTTCTGGACAGTTTTGTACCATGAATCCCATTTTAATATGTTGGATGTTACAAGGAAGCTGGAGTGGGACTCTTCATTAGAAACTTAGTAGAAGTAAGGGTTTCAAACTGAAAGAGAGAGAATTTAGGTCAGATATTGTGGAAGAAATTGTTCCCTGTGAGGTTGGTGAGGCACTGGGACTGATTGTCCAGGGAAGCTGTGGATGTCCCATCCCTGAAAGTGTTAAAGGCCAAGGTTGGATGGGACTCTGAACAACTTCATCCAGTGGAAGCTGTCCCTTCCCTGCCTATGTCAGGAGGGATTGGAACCAGATGATCTTTAAGGTCCCTTCCAACACAAATTATTCTATGATTCTATATTCATTCTTTTGACAGAGGAAGAATAATTTGGCAACACTTAGTATAATTACATTTTAATGAAATATTGAAGTTTTTATTAAAGTGTTACAAAGATAAAATACGTTCGTAATATAAGTGTAAAGGCTCAACATTAAAACAAAAAGACTCAGTAAAAAATAGAGATTAGAAGTTACTGCAGCGAAACAAACTCATTGCAATTACATTTATGTTTTGTTTGTTTTGTTGTTTTTGGGGTTTTTTTTAAAGAAAACCAGCTATATTGACTGGCACATATAGACAAGATAAAATACAGCAAGAGTTTTCTTCCGCCATGAAGTAATCAATCAAGTAGCACTGCAACAAACACTAATTTCATGCATAAGTTTAGAGAGGATTTTAAACCCTGCATATAGTACTAATTTCAGCTTTTGTACAGCCCCATTTGCAACACATTCCGGCCAAACCCAGAGACTCCCGTTTTCTTCTGGGATACCTGGCCCAAAGGTAGCTGCTTGATTCCATGGGATTTGCACTTCCTGTTCCCCCCCTGTCCTTCTGAGCAGCTTCCTCACCTACTTGGTGAACAACTTTTTTTAAGTCACCTGACACAGGTACATATTCATTATAGTAATTTAAACTGTACAAGTCCTTAAATGTCTCCCATCCAAGAAATGGGCTGCTTCTCTGCAGCTGCTCCCCTTCAGGATCCAAAACTGATTGCAGGTTGAAGCTTCCCAGGAGTTTGTTACTTGCTGTTTGTGCAGAATCTGTTTTAAATAAAAGACTTATCTTAGATTCAGACTATAGGAGCATGAAAAGAATTACACAGCTGAAAGAAATAGCAACAAGACCCATTCAGTTAGTAATAAGTGAAATGCTATTATGTAGGAAAACTGTCAGTACTTCTGAGTCTCCACACCATGACTTATTTGTAGTTTACTTTCAGCAGAATCTATGTTTTAAAGCCTATACCTCCAGTTAGACATGCAGAGTATACAGAAGCAGCTGTAACTGAAGTAAAGGCATCCTGTCACAACTGCAGTGTTATTGACAGAGAAGTCTCAATCTTTGCACAGAAACAGAATTTTGTTGTAAAACGTATCCAGAAGCACCACAGAGCTATGTCACCTGTCTGATGAATTAGATCAGACCCCTCCTCTCCTGTGCACAATCACACCAACTGGTATCATGTGAAGAACAAATATAGGAAGGACTAAATCAGCAAAGACTGCATGCAAACTGTTTCTTAGATTGCATCTTTCTATAGTTATTTTCAACTGATGTTTTATACTCATTTCTTTCATTTCTCAAGGCATATCAGGGGCTTATGGAATTTACTTAAAATATTCTTCATCTCACTGACATAAGTGCTCTCAAAAAATCCAGCCCTATTTCCTTTCACCTTACACTGTTTCTCTTCCTTTTACCTTTGCAAGGCAAGTGGTGTTGCTTACTTCAGCTAATGTGAAGAAAAGCAGCTTCTTCAATTCTTGATTTTAAAAGAATCCAAAATATGTCTTTGTCTTGCGATCTTAATGCTGTTGATATAGTTACTTTTTGTTTCAGAAAGCTGAAAGAACATGAGAACATCCAGCAAATTTTGTATTTACTTATATATGGCTAATTAGTATATAGAACCTAATTTTCAGATAGAATTGCTGCCTGAGTATGTGCAAAAATAAAAGTAGGTGTAGCTACTTTATTAATTGGACAGCAACTGCGAAATAACAGTCTCTTGGGGTGGAGAAGCCTTCCAGTTAGACATCAGGCAGCATAGTGGAGGCTCCTTTGTGACTGTCGTCCTCAGAAGCTGCTGTTAATAAAGAGGAAAGCAAAACTTGCTGGGAAAGAACATAATCCCCACAGAGGCTGTAAATAACTAATTTGTTGTAATTATGAAGGTTACTTTTATCTTTTACTCAAGCCTTTGGGGGGGGGACGGGGGGGGGAAGGCAGAAAATTCCCAGAAAACCCAGAATACTGGCTTCATTAGCTGCCTGAAGTCTTAGGTTATTCACTGAAGTGTGTTTAATCAGAAAAAATTTATCTCTTTCATTGCACGTTTCAGCCATAATTCCATCTTTTGTCCTTTTAAAAACGTTATTTTTCAGTATTCAAAATATCAACATAAATTAGAGAAATCACTTAAAATTACTGTTACATGACCGCGTTTGAAAACACACCCCAAAAGACATCTACTAACCATTTATTAACACACGGGGCTTGGGATACCAAACAGTAAAACTATGAGGAATATTTTACCCACTAACTGTTTCACCATAAAGCAGCTCTTGCTGAATCGACTGTAACCCCGAGCACCGGAGCCCACTCTCCAAGGTGCCAGCTCTTGGCTGCAGAGCAGCACAAGAGAGCGACAGCGCTGAGCGATTCCCCGCCCGCGGCGGTCCCGCACATCCCGGCAGCTCCGACGGGGAGCGCGGAGCCAGGGCTCCCGTCGGAGAGGAAAACACCCGCAGGAATCCCGCTTTTTCCGCCGCCCGAGGAATTACGGAGCCTCGGGAAGGGAGAGAAGCCATAGCGACAGGCATTGCCCACCGCTTCCCAGGGCGCTTCAGACCTCCCCACATGGCCAAGGCAGGAGAGGAGTGGGATTTTGGGGGATCCTGTAGTAGAAGCTCCTCTGCAGCCGGCAGCCCTGCGCAGCTGCGCAGGGTCTCCGAACTGACCAAAAACTTTGCGGATCACCCCGGCAAATAACGCCCCAGCGCCTGCCGTCCCTTTCCCTTCGAATCCCAGGCCGTCCTTACAAAGTCTCGGAAATGCCAACTAGGATCCAGAGGGAAAGCGAGGGAGGGACGCGGACCTTCCCCCGGCGGCTCAGGGCGGGAGGAGCGAGAGGCGCAGCGGGACGCTCGCCCTTCCCCGCTCCCTCCCGTTTTCCCCATCCCTCCTCGCCCGGCAGAGAGCGAAGCGCCCCGACAGCCGCCTGCCCTCGGTCCCGCTCCCGGGACACTCACCGGCCGCGGGCGCCGGCTCCACCGCCAGCAGGGAGAGCCGCTTCCAGCGGGACCCGCCGCAGGTGAAGATGACGGCGCGGATGAACTCGCGGCCGCACAGCTTCACGCCGTAGCCGTCGCCCTCGCCCGCGGGCAGCACGGCACCGGGGCGCCCCGGCGGGGCCGCGCACAGCAGCGC
>JAODKT010001744.1:27174889-27209888 GCA_027576195.1 Cossypha heuglini
CGGGCAGCGCATTCCGCTCTTCCTGCCCTTGCTGGCTGATGCGGCTCTTCACTCCCCCGTGCACTTCACTTGCCTCCTCGGGCTCCCGTTCCCCACCTTCCCCGAGACACGCTCCTTTTTCTCCGCCGGCTCTGGGCCTCAGCTGCTCCTGTTTGTGGCTAGATAGCAGGGCCGATGCCCTCTCGTATTGCTTTGAAAACGTGGAAAACTTAATCTGGACTGTTTTTTCCCTTGCAGGTCTAGAATCTCCATAACTACCTCCGTGCCCTGAAAACGTTGGCTGACATAAAAGAACAGAAACAAGTAAGAAAGTGCACTTTCAAGGAAGTACTTTGGCTGTGGATACTTGAAGGGGGATTTTGAAGCCTAGATTTCTTTCAGGTTTGCTTTACTGGAGGCCTGAGTTCAGTGGCAACCATAGGCATCCAAGCATCAGAAATACCTGGCTTCAATGTGGGCAGCCTAGAGATAAAGTAAACTTTACCTCTGTATTTGTTTGTTGGCTTGTGGTTGGTTTACTTTTTTTTCCAGCACAATAGGACAAGAAGTGATTGCTGTCACCTTTTATAGAAAGTCGTACTGTGAAGAACCAGAAAAGTTCATCTCTCTTAAAATACTTTGAAGCTGTTGTCAATAGATCCTTTCTCATGAGGGCTATGCTTTCAATCCCTTGGGTATTGTTGACATATAAAAAAACCCCTCAAAACTCAATCTAGAAGGAGAGCACGGAGAAGACACACATCTACAGACTAGTGTACAAAGGTGTATGATTCAGTTGTGCTGGCAGAGAGGTTACAGACTCCAGTCTCCTCTTCAAGGAGGACTTGGGTGTTTTACACTGAGCTGGATATAGAACAAGGCTGTGGAGGGCTGAAATAGTGAGCAAAGTTGGTGTGGTTTAAACCCAGCCAGCCGCCAAGCCCTGCACAGCCACTCACTCATTCCCCCATTAGTATGACTGGGGAGAGACTAAGAAAAGTGAGAAAAGCCATGGCAGTTTAATAAGGAAAGCAGAATCTGCACACAAAAGCAAAGAAAAATAGGAATTGATTCGTGTGGGCAGGCAGGTGTTCAGCCATCTTGGGAAGACAAATGCCATCGCTCCAAATGCACCCTCCCTTCTCCTTCTTCTTTCCCCCCCCACTTCATACACCACCGCATGATATCCTTTTGGTCATTTTGGGTCACCTGTCCCAGCAGTATCTCCTCCCAAGCACCCCCAGTCCCCTCACCAGTGTGGCACTACCAAAAGCAGAAAAGGCCTTGGCTCTTATCTGCTCAGCAGTAACAAAAACATCTATTATCAACTCTGTGTTCTGCACAAATATGAAACACAGACAAATACCAGCCACTGAAGAAAATTAACTCTACCCCAAACCAAACCTGGACAGGTTTTTTTTTGGTCCAGTCTTCAGTGTTTAAACAGTGGTACCTTTTCAACAGTAGGCAACATCATCCAGAATGTTGCTAGGATGCAATCCACAGAAGTGGAGGCTGCTAATCTGAAATTCCTGAAGAACAAAGCCTTGATCTGTTCCTCCCTCAGCTGAAGTCCTACCTCCTATACTAATACAGACAGAAGTTGTGCAGGAATAATTACAGCTAGCATTTTGAGAGCAGCACCTTTACTTTTGTTGGTCTCGTGGACTTTTTCTGAAAATACTGTCACATCAGGTGGACTTCTGCATGGACTGTAGTCTTCTAGACAACAGATTTCAGTTTTTAGTGACTGGAAAACTGTAGCAATATGAAAAAGCACTACTAGGACAAGGCAAGAAGGGAAGTACCTCCTGAGTTGGGCAGTGACTAGAAAACCACTATTCAAAACAAAGCATGCAGAAGAAGATTAATAGTATAAATTTAACAAATCTGAAGTAACTATATAACTTCTTGCTGTTGTTTTATAAAGAAGGAAAAACAACAACAGAGCAAAGAAATTAATTTCCATTCATGATCTGTAGGATGTTTCAAGGCAAGTACATCCAGTGTCTGGTTCAGTGCAAGTATTGAGTATATTTTAATCTCTTTTAAAAAGGTAAAGACAATTGTACTATTTCTCTCCTTGCACTCTCCTTGCAATTATTAAACTGTTGAGCAATAGCAAAGTTTATACACAGTAAAAGAGGTTTCATGAAAACTGGGGGCTAAATATAAAAGATATTCTTTAACAATATCTCAGTAGCTTTCAATACCTTGAGTTAAAGCCTTATTTCAATGTCAGACAAAGAAAATCAGCAGTAAGTAACTTACTGATTTCATTAGATATTTTCCAGAGACTTCATTTCAAATTCATGCAATTCACTGCTGCAAGGACAACTTAGTTTTTGAAAGCTGTCCAAACAAGAATTTAAAGTATTTCTAAAGTTTGCTTAGTACCATACAGGATTCTGCAAGCACAAGCATTACACAGTCACCTTTATTGTGCAGTTTAGGAAAAAGCTCAATCTTAAGAAAGCTCATAATTAAAAAGTTAAGAATGCATTTTTGCTTAATGAAGCCCAAGGCCAATTAAGAAAATAAACAATATTGCAGAAACAATCTTATTTGTATACATCTACATAAGTGCTTTCCCCTTCTTTTAAAAGCAGTGACATGCAGTCAGCAATAAAATAACTCCTATAATAATAAAGCATGTAGGAAGGGGCTGTGATTTTCAACTTTCTGTGCTGTAAGGAAGGGGCCCAAACTGGACAGTCCAAAGTGACTTTGCTTGTTTCTCCTCAATACTCATAGACACTATCACAACCAGATAAACAAGAGTGAGGTGGAGGCACTTGTGGCTTGCAGGTGGCATGCACTTCCTTGGATTCTGTGAATGAGGCATATCCATAATTAGAACAGCTTAATTTTGATATCCTAATCATGACTGACTTCTCACTTTTCCAGAACAATCCCGCTCAAAATGATACTGATTCAGGATATATGGCTATCAGACATTATAACAAGAAAAACCCAGCAGAATTAAGGTGGTAGGAGTAGTGCCTTCAGGCTAGAACAAGCTCCCTCTGGAGTTGCTCTCCTTTTTCCCCCAGTGATTCATGAAAATAAAGACAGTTGTTGTGATATATTAAAAGTAAGTCTAACAGCTGAGGCCAGTTGAGCACAAATGACAGAAAGATGCAGGATGTTTTAGGTGCTCTTTATTTACTTCTATTAAAAATATGATGATTAGGCAACTTGTGCTGTAAACATGTATTTTCCAAAAGTAAACCTTGTCCCTGATGAGCTCCTGTTTTCTTTCATTGTTATACCATTCAATTATTCTGTGTCTGTCACTACATGACAGGTATGACTGCACACAGCATATGCAAGCATTTTGATTGATATACTGGCAGTACCGCAACAAAGAACAAGCATCTTCAAAACAAAAGCATTCATTAAAAAAAAAAAAAAAAAAAAGTAAAACAAACAGTAAAAAATAAGGGCAATAAAGGTGAATAACCCTCAACTCCTGGATGATTTTTGGCACATTCTGTGTAGCCCACTGAAATCTAGTTCTAGGTTAGACCATCTTGCTTAGAGCCTTTTCCTTAATAAGTTTGGCAAATTTTACTGATACTGTTTAATACTGAATTAAACTCACCCCATTTCTGTCACATTTTAGTGTGGAATCTTGCAATAGGTTAATATTGATCTAAGTTCAAACTTTGGGAGAAAAAAAAATTGGACTTAGTCTGGATGGAGTAATATACAGCTACCCTATCATTCCCTAACATTGCTACCTGCACCATTATTTTGCTCCCATTAACACTGGCTTTTGATCAAACACCATAACAAGCATACAGATCTTGATTCCTAATTCACAGTGGATACAATTAGGGTATTTCCTAATTTTCTAAGAATTATAAGTAAAACTGTTGCATGTTCTGTTACAACCATTCTCTTGTGAAAATGTCTTTCATAGGATTAAAATGTGAGCTAAAAGGCACAGATGGACACATAGAAATACTCAGAAAGACTGGTTCAATTGTTCTTCTTTTTTTGGAAGAAAGATTACCGATAGATGACAGATACCAAATATGAAATACTTCTTCAAAATTAAAGGAAGGTGGACTTGAGAACTTGGGGGAAACATAGCAAACGCTCTGTTACTCAAAGCAAAACAAGAAAGTGGAGTACTTGTGTTCATTTTATTACACTGACTATTAAAGCATCACATTTGAAATCAGTTACAGACTATGCATTGTTAACATGTAGAGGACAGAACCAATTACAGAAGTGACAATGCAGAAGTGAATGCACTTTCAGAAGTCAGACTGTGGAAACTGTGCTATTAATTTCTTCTATATTGAGAAGCTTTTGTTTCATTATATATTTGCCTGTCTTATTTTAACAATATTCTAAGTTTAGTTAAGTAGTCTTCAAAATCATATTTGGGGCATTTATCTCCAGAGAGAATTTAATTTTTAAGTCAACAAATTGTCAGTACAGACTATGGCTTAATTAATTTTTGAATGCTTTTTGAGCACTTGTTTTTCTTTCCACAATTAGATTAATGCTAGAAGAATTTCCGTCCAAAACACAGAATAATCTGTTCCTAAACAAGATTTCCAATACAGAAAGATTCATTTTTTTCCAAATGTGACATCAGAACATTAAAGTATACTAAAATGACATTCTCGATATACCATGCTAGAGTTAAGGCATGCAAAAAATCTCTCAGTTTTCCAGTACTTGTAAGGCCACTTGGATCTACCCATTACAAAAATATACATTAATAATTTTTCTTGCTGTTAGCTGAAGTTAATATTCATCTCAGTAGTGAAACTCTGATTTCAATTACCGAAAAACAAATTATCCTGAGTTTCAGAATATCGAACAAGCATTAAAAAGATTCAGGAAATAGCCACATAATTTATTTCCTCATTTTCAGAAACTATCTCTGCTCATGCTTTAACACAGTTTTCCCCAAGAGTAAAAACACACAGTTAGCAAGTTATGCGTTTACTTCTGAACCTACTTCTGATAAAAGCTGTTTATTCTAGAATTTGGAGCAGAGATGGTGAGTTCACTGCCTACGGAACAGTAAATAAAAAGTGTCTTATTTTTCAAATAAATTATCTGCCTGCTCATGACTTCAAATTGAGCTGTGTATCCTGAAATATATTTGAAAACTGTACATATTTATTTATATGATTTATATATTAATACAAATTTGTAACTACAAATTACCATATCCTTATGGATTATACTGAGTTTGGTCAGTACCAGACATTTTTACTACAGGTGGAAGTTATTTTCAGACTCTGAATAGCCAATGCAAATTCAATATTTCACTATAAAAAAGGAAAATACACTACAGAATAATGAATATTTTTAAGCGATCCATACAATATGAAACCAATTGCTTTAGAAAGTACTAATTCTTAAAAAATAATTCAATTTTGATTTTATAAGAGCTCATAATCTTATCAAAATTTTAATTATTTATTTATGTTGATATGCAGTACTATAATCACTTTTCAGATATGTAGCTTTAATACCATCTTCTTATTTTTCCGTGAAGAAATTGCTCTGAGATATTCTGATTTTCTCCAAGTCTTCAAATGTGAGAGGTCCTTTTGGCAATTCTAGCAAAGTGCTCTGTGTGTCAAGTATGTTCTCTGCTTCACCTTAAAAAAAAAAAAAAAAAAAAGTCAATTTCCTCAGCTCTACAGCTAGAAAGCAACAGAAGGCAAAAAAAACCCCTTAAGAAACTGATTTAGCCATTCTTGTTTGGACCACATTAGCAAAATAGCAAGTCATAGCTATGTGTTTAACAAGCAAGCTGATGTCAATATACCAGCAAAGTTGTTTCTAAGGAATTTTGGATTTGTGTGGTAATTGGGAATCTGAGAAGAAAGTGGATCAGACTTACACATGAAGGTGCACATAAGCTTTTAACAAGTAAACTTGTACACAGTGTCACAGATGTACCATATTTGGACACAATTTTTCTTTGTGTCTCAGGACTAGCCTAAAAGGTGTCAGAATGCAGGCAGCATGGGACTGCAAGAAGCACTGGTCAAAGCATACTGCTCACAAGAAGATTTGCTACGACAGTTGCTAAACACGAAGCATAGCAGGGAAAAGTTGTAGAGTACAGAGAGCTCTGGGTAAGGCTGGAATGAAAACATCTAGGACAGAGGATCCAGAAAACAAAGATACAGACTGAACATCATACATAGGTTGTGGTGGTCTGATTTTGATATAAGAAGAGATGCAGATTAGGCAAAGCACACATTTGTTTTGGCTGATGCCATTTGGCACAATGCCAATGATCTTGTTTATCAATGCCTTACATCCCAGCTTCATGATCCTTATAGCAGTGGTTTGAAACTGCATTTATGTGTGATCAGCCTGACTGAACATTGCAATGCAGTCAATATTAGTGTCATTCTACAAAACAGGTCTGAATGCTGACGTCTCCTAACTGTAATTTTTGTAGCACTACAGTGCCTGGGACCATTGGTAATATCCAACACTGGTCACCACTCCCCCAGTGTCAGTCATTTGCATATAGCATCTGATTATGAAATAGCAAGAGATCTTGGGGACAGAGATATAGATATGCAAATCTCTGTGTCTGTCCCTAACATGCACTGCAGGACATTGCCCCACTCACTGCTCAGGACACAAGGACTCTAAAATTTATCTAAATCTTGAAAAAGGTAGCCAGAGTTCCACTCCTTAGTGGAGAGATTCTGTGCAATTAGAGACTGGCCATAAAATCCATCCCCTCCTCTAATAATTTGTGTGAAAAACACCAGCACTGTGTGCCTGGACTGGGAGGAAAAGCAAAACAGCAAGGCCAAGAAAACAGACAGAAGGATGATGACTGATTCTTTGTGTCCTCAGAGGTTTAAAAAATATAGTTTGATGGCTGCTCTGTAACCCTGACATACCCAAAAGATTAGGTCCTGATACACGGCCCTGGAAACTTAGGGCTTTCCAACAGCACAAGCAGAACTCAAAACAGATATTTCCCATGTCTTCAGTTTTGGGTTTTAATTAGCCCAAACTATAAAGCTGAAAAAAATACCTTTCCAATATTTCAGTGTGGAAGAATACTAAAATAATGAGGTAATTTTTGGTCAAGTAGGCCAGAGACAGAAGAAAAATTTAACTATAAGCAAGATCAGAGACAAAATGCCTAATGAAAGAGAAACAATGAAACCTTCCAGGGGTATAAAATGATTCCAAGGGATGAAAGGCAGCAGATGCAGACCTACGTGATCAAGGTGGTTACAAGATATAAGGTTCACTGTGCAGCACAGAAATAGTTGCAGATTGTCTTAGGAGAGAGAATTGTCTATGAGGTTGATGATAGGTATACCCTGGAAAAAAGAGACCAATTGAAGAAAGAACAATAAAGAGAATGGTGCATAGGTTCATTATTACACCAGAGAGATCAAGCACAGCATGCACCAAAAGAACAGACAGACAAGCAGAGAAGTGGTTGAGAAGGCATGGGAGTGAACACGGGGATCAGCTGAGTATTGAGAATAAGCATTGTGGCTGCAGGTCAACTGTGTCTGTGTCATAAAACCTTCTCTTCAACTACGTAATTTTAACCATAAAATAAAAATGAACTCCTGAACCTGATTTCCAGACCAGATTCATCCAGGCTATTCCACTTCCTTTTAATCTAGTGCTGATATTGGTAATTAGTTTAATTTCCTTCTCTTACTTTCCTTTATACTATCCTGTAAGTAGGATCTGTAGACCCAAATCTCTCATGTCTTTTTAAAAAGCTAAACAAATTAATCACTTTTTTATTCTCCTGCAAGGAAGCAGGTCATCCCCTAATAGTTTTAGCTCTTCTTTATAATTCCAGATTCCCTTTACAGAAGTGATCTAAATTACATGTAAATTTCCACAGGAGTTATTATTTTCTGCATCTTCCCATTTGTTCTCTTTTTGTACTAAGGCTGTGAAATATGCATCCCCAGACATATTCAAAAGCCTTTTGGACATTTTCCTGGGGAATTGGCTATAGATGATCCTATCTGAGCAGGGGACTTGGACAAGACAAGCTTTAGAGATCCCTTCCAACCTCAGCCAGGCTATAATACTAGGAAAGCTCACTTGATGTTTCTAGACTTTGCTCAGCTCTCAGTTTCATCACACTGCTGGATCACACCCATTCTGTGATCATTGGCACATGCAAGTTTTCCCTTTTTCAAGTTTTCCCATTTCCATCTGGTGAGCCCTATTAGTCCCTAGCTTCTTGCTGACATTATTAAATTGAATCCTATTTTGTTGTCTCATTTCTTCAGACCATCAGCTCTTCTTGCACTACAGTTCATTTCTTCTCTGTTGATGAACTTAATCAAGTTTGCCACCCAAAGATTTGGTTAGGATAACCTACTCATAATTTCAACTATGAAACAAATTAATATCCATACCAAATCTTGACAAATACTGTTAATAACCCTACTGAAGCCTAACCTTCCTTTTCAAACACAAAATTTGGCATAATTTCTTTACCCCCATGCTTACCAGTCTATTAATTTCCATGTCTTTCATGCTAACTTGATCTTTAGGTAATACCACATCAAATGCTTTCACAAATTTATATTGGATCTGCCACATTTCTTTTGGAAAAAAAGATATTTTTCTGGAAAAGACAGACTTAGTTTGGCATATTTATTTTCTAATTGGCTCAACAGTTTCTTTTCTGCAAAACCTTTTCACAAGCCTTGTATACTGCTGAAGTTCTCCTAATGGATCTGAGGTGATGAAGATGACTTCTATTTGGAAAGCAATAGGATACCACATTGCCCCTCTTCAACCTATACAGGACCACATGGTACACAGCAAACATTACATACAAATCCTAAATTTCAGGTGCTAATTTTGTGTGTACTAGTGTGCACTAATCTCCTTTTCAACACTTTGATTTCCAAGAACTACCCTTTCTTCCCTATGTTTACCTGACTCTTCATATTAAGATCCAAAGAAGTTTGTTTAATGCTGTTGAGAAAATATTCACAGGTATACATCACCTAAATGTCTTTGCACCTACAGCAGATTTTGTCTAATTAACCTACCACTGTTTTCAATGAAGTATACAGAAACCTAAGTGTTAGATCCGGAGCCTAAAGACCAAGAGCTGAAACAGATTTTTATTTGGTTTCAATATGGTTGTGCCAGTAGCAGACAAGATAACTAAGCTAGTTAACTAAGACAATTTGTGAAGGTGACAAGGCCACAGCCAGATGCTCTCTCCACTTACAGTCAACACTCACTGAGCCAGTCTCCTTCACTAGGAATCAGAGTTAACATAAATGCATCTCCATAAATGTCAACACAATGTGTATAATTTAATCACATGGACAAGGGACAGCTATGAGGCATGACCCCACTTTCCGGGCTCAGCTTTCTTCAGTCTTAGCATGACACTGCCATAAGATCATCACCCAATGTCTGTGTTTGGTTGTGAAGGTGTAAAGCTATTATTCATCTCTGTATTTCTTTATCTTATAATCTCTAACCCTCTCCCAAAAAAAACAGCGTCAGAGTGGAATACTGAAGGAAATCACTAGATCTGTCATTTCTCCCAAATATACAATTCTTACATCAGCTGTATTTATAACCTTAGCATTCAAATACTTTGAAACAAAAGGAGAAAATGACAGTCTTAAATGAAAAGAAATGCTGAAAAACTACAGTGAGTACCTCTGACTACCAAAATATCTGATTTTAACACAAACAAAAAAATGAGATGTAATATTTCTTCAAAACCACCCCCTTAAACATAACAGGTTATCTGGAGCTTGGTTCTACATGAGAACAGGACAGATTTACGTACCTTTAATCCTTTGCAACAGTGTCCCATATCCCATATCATATTGATAGGAAAATACAAAGCTTAAGGGAAGTATTGGCAGTAAAACTGCTGGGTTCTTCCTTTTTACTGCTCTGTGCAAGGAAAAAAAAAATCAAGATATTCAGCACATTAGCACTATTACTTTAGGCTGACCTTGACTGTCTAGGACTTGTGTATCCCTCTAAAATCTCTAATCAAAGAGCAAGTCTTAATTTCCTCAGAAACATTAGTCTTGTGGTTGCTCTCTTTATCAAACCAAGAGTATTTTAAAAATGCAATAGTGATTTTTGAATATATCTAACAAATATGGGATGATCTAACTCATTTAGCACGCATGTGCAGTCACATATACCCAGCCACTTGCAACATGTAACAGTGTGGATTCTATGTTCATTTCCAAATGCATGGGAGTCTACAGAGAACCGATAATGCATAAGGTGCATTTAAGCTTCATTTCGTACACAAAACCACAACTGTTTCCTAAAGTCTCTCTAAACATGTTACAGCACAAGAAAAACATATTATCAACCAAAGTACTTATTGTTACAACTTGGTTGCAAGTTCTTCCCTATGCAATACAGCTTTACTAGCCAGGCTTCTTTTCCCCTTGGGTCAGTTGATTCAAATTTAAGCGAGCAGATTTCAAAATATGTCCACTTGTTCACTGCTTTTAAAAAATTCAGATGGAGGATATGCTACACACTAACAGTAAATTAAATGTCAGTACAGACAAGAAAATAGCATGGCTTCTAAAAACTCTCTCCTCTTCCACACACAACTTTTATTTTACACCTGGACTTTTGGTACTTCATACATGTATATATTTCATGGATATACTATTTTATTGTCAGCTCATGTCTCTGCTTTTAAATAAATCTACAGTACAGATATAACCAAAACACAATCAGAAGCAGACAGAATTCATAGTCTATTTGATCCATAGTCATTTGATCAATCTCTGAGCAACGACTGGATAAAAATAGCTACTTGTTGTAATGCAAAAGCAAGATCCAGCAAAATAGAAATATGTAATGTAATACATTTATATTTTTTGTTAGGGAATAAACTTCATACCCAGTTGTTAAAACCACTGCAGCAAGTCCAAAAAATGTCCCAAAATATTTGAGAAATTCACGTGTCCAAGCAATCTGCATGGCTGTTTGTCTCTCTCTCATCAGGTTCTGCAGTATTAATTGCCTTTCCAGCTAAAAAAGGGAGACAGGTTAAACAAAATTAAGTCATCCATTTGTTCTAAAGATTTTGTCAATCTCTCAGTGGTCTATAAATTCAAAACACTAACTAAGAAGGCAATCTTTCATGGCTTTTGATTGAGAATGGTCTTCTTCAGTAACAGTTTATATCAAGAAAGGATTTAGGTCAATTAACAAACACTTTAATGCAGAATCTTTCTAATTGTGCTTCTCAAGGTCCAGACAACCAAAAGTGCAGTGATAGGTTTTGAGTGGTACCCAAGTCTCAGCAGGACCCTCTCGATTAAGATTCTCTGACCTTCGCATTTCCATGGTGATTCACAGAGTACCTGCTTTCC
Source organism: Cossypha heuglini (assembly GCA_027576195.1). NCBI lineage: Eukaryota > Metazoa > Chordata > Aves > Passeriformes > Muscicapidae > Cossypha > Cossypha heuglini. The sequence goes on from JAODKT010001744.1 coordinate 27,186,250, forward strand.
CAATTCATTCTTCTTAATTCTAATTTAGTTGTAGCAATTTTAGAACCAATCTTGACACCTCTTTGCCCTTTAAGGATTTCCTCTTCCTCATGATGCATCATAAAGCTAATAACTCTTCTGCAACACCACAGATACAAATACAGAAAAACACTGTGAAGACAACATATCTTTTATAGATACTGAATATATATCAAAAGTCCATACGGAAATACTTCTGTAACTAAAATTAAAAACAATAATGCAAAAAGTACAATCTAGTCAAGATATTCACATGTCCAAGCAGAATTTTCTATGGTAAAGACTATTAGATTTATTTTTTTAATTACATGCCCCATCTAAACCTACTGGTGCATTTCCATTAAGTAAGGTAAATTCAGTATTTCTCAAGTTCCTCTCAACTATACAGAACACAAAATGGAATTTCCTTCTTAGAGTGATGTAAAAGTAAGAATTGTGAAAAAAGAAAAAAAACAGTCTGAAACCAGAGTGGAGAAGTTAGTTAACAGAACAAGAAGTTTTCTTCTTCCCAGCAGTGTTTATAACTCATCTTTTGGGGGAAAAACTGAGTACCTGGGTTTGTATGTCTAGACTAACTAAGCAAGTTGAATGAAAAGTTCAACAAGGTAGAGAAAACAGAAAACCAGCTCCCGAAAAGAGCGTATTCTAGGGAAGAAAGAACAAAGAGTGAATTCAGAAAGTTCTCTTCTAATGAATCTCTAAAAGCAATTAAATATGTTCTTTTCTCCTGCTTTCTAATTCAAGAATAATTTAAAGGATTTGTAATTATTCAAGGTTTCCACCCATTTATTCATCTCCATTACTATTGATTTAACCTGAACAGAACAATTTCTGTTAAATTGTTACTAATTATTTCTTCAGACTATGTTGATCTTGCTGTCTTATTTACAAGTTCATTCAGTACTTAGATAGGTAGAAACAATTTTGAGACAGCATAATGAAAAAAGGACAGATCTAATTACATACAATTGTACACAGTAGGAAAAACAACATTCTCTATAGTCTCATAGTACTATTTCATCTGTTTCTTTTCCCCCAAGACTTACATTGCAATTGTTGTTCTCACAAAAGTATCAACAGGCTTTACCTTTCTGATAGCCATAATTTTCAGACTGCTTTGTTTTGGGTTTGGTTTTTTTTTTTCAGAAGAAGTAATCATATAATGGCTGATAAAACACTTAATAAAATATCAAAATAATTAGATTTTATTTTGTCACCTACAAGACAGTTGGAAATTGTAAAATAAACAAGTACATTGCCCATTAATTAGACCCATTTCAGTCCCAAATACCCTAAGCCTGGTAAATTGCTGGGGGCTAATGTGATAAGATAAAATAATGATATGTAATAAGACATTTAATGACTATATTTTCATCTTCAGTGTGATTATAGGTGTAGTTTCCACATATGTGAAAAGTATTAAGGGATCTTTTGTTTGCCTGTCAGCACAAATATGGGCCTGTGCATCCAAAATGCACAGTATTACCCTAAATGAGCTTCAATTTAAAGAAGCACATGGTAAGGAAGTGGGACAAGGACATGCTGATGAAATATAGGTCAGGCTAAAAAGGAACAATAGAGAAGAAGAAAAACAGACAGTTTAACATGCACAGTGTTTAGAAAGACGTAAGCACGGCATAAAAAGAAGGCTCTAAGTTCGAACTTATTAAAGTAAACTAAAGGATCCTAACATGATTTCTTTAAAAACAAATACACACACACACACACAAAATCCCCTAAAAAAAATCCCAGCAAAAACCCCCTCACACTTGTTATACTTTGACAGCTCTTTAAAACCCAAGTGCTGAAAGAAAAAGATAAGTTGCAAACAGTAGTCAAACAAACACCATCCTGCAGGAGACTGTCATATCAAATTCCAGAAGCCCAAGGTTACTTTCATGTATATCTACAAGTAGTTCATATAAATAACCTACTATAATTGAAAACAGCAGCAGCAAGATAACACTATCAAACATTTTTCATGTTCTTTTCTGACTACATCTTTTTTCTTTCACTTGAGAGAAACAACCCTTAACTTTCTCAATCCAAAAACAAGTGGTGGAATGAAAATGCATAGAAAAAATGCCAGTAATTCCTTTCCTTTGAGCAAAATTCTTCCACACAAATGTAAAATTTTAACCAGACGAAACACAATACTTAATTTAAATAAACTTCTTTAAAAAATGTGTCGGGGGGAAGTTTTAGAATTATGAATCTTAGAGATGAATATTCTCTACATGGGTAAATGTGACAGCCAAGAAACAAGAGTTTCAGAGGAATAGTAATCAACACAATGCAGTAAAAAGCAGATCTAGTGATATTTGGCTAAAAGAATAATTTAATTCTTGCTATAACTGAAGTTTCATGATATTGCAATGAATAGTTTACAAGACCTATTTTGTATAGCTTACAATATAACATCCACAAACTTACAATATAACAACAAGAAAGCCCTGAGATGTGTTTGGGGATCCTAAGTAAGCTACAGTACTGATGCAGAGATTTGTAAACCAATTTTTATTTAGTCATAATTAATATCATAATTTATACAGAGAAGACTTAGTAACAATACATGAACAAGTGCTCCAAAATCCCTTTGTGGATTTACATGGTTTTATGCCAAACCTCGGATTACCTCTCTCAAATGCTAGAAGTTCCCTTTGTTCTGTACTCCTTTATTCAAAAAAAAAATCTTCATTAATGCTTTCGGTTTCCAAGATCAGTTTTGTTACTTGTTAGTTTAATCTTGTTAGTTTCATACTTATAGTTTCATCTTGTAAAACAAAAGACTGTAGTGCTATAGCTGTTAGGATTACAACAGGAATCTGAGTAGCGAAGAGATTTATTCTTGGTGTTCTAAATGTTCCAGGGCAATTCCACACTGACTCCACTGGATTTTCAAATTCTAAGGAAAAGGAAAGACTGAGCAACAATTATGGCCAAAGTTATCCTACTACACACTGTTTCATCACACAACTTAAACTTACCGGAATAACCGTTGAAAAACCAGTTTGGAGTACAACTGAGCTCTTTTCAGGGAGCTCTGTAGCCACTGTGTAGCACAGCAGGGAGCACCTCTCAGGCATATTCTGACAAAGCAGACAAAAGGCAGGGCACCTGGCTGCCCTGTGCCATCAAAAATGGCTTTAGCATGTCCAGACCTGACATTCAATCAGTTAAATAGGTTTAAAAGCAGTGCTTGATTGTAAAAGAGTATATACCTTTAGATTAATTTTGGATGCTCTAAGTGTCAGAATTAAACACCTACATGGGCACTCAGGCAACTCCTCTGAACTAGTCTTTTAAAAATTCAAACAATTAATGGGCAATATCCTTATGCTTATCCATTTAACATGCCAATCTTAAACGAATATCTGGAGCTTGAGTAGTTTTGAATGACCAAGATATTCTGATGTGCTGGCTTTACACTGGCAAACAACTACTGGTAGATCTTAAGGCAAAACCAGTGCCTTAAGCAGTTGCCTTAAGCTGACCTTAAGCAAGTCAGGATTTGAAAACATATGTATACAGGAAAAGACTCAGGAGTCTACCATCAAAAAATGACTCAAAATTAGATGAAAGAAAACCAAACCATATTTGACTGCAGTTCAAATCAATATCCCATTTTCAGCTGTTAGTTTCCTAGTATTTGTGTCTCATTTTCCTCCACATGTGTTCTATTGAAAATGTCAGTCACACTAGGATAATGAAAGACTTCTGATCTATTAACATGCAGATTTTATGAAAAATGACAAGTCCTACTCTCTTTGGACTTATTTTACAATAATTTTTAAAATTACTTCTTTTCTCATTATGGCAGAACAGAAGTAAGAATTAAGAACAGTAGGTATTCATTTTTACTGCAAACATTTTATAGAATTTTATAGGTAATAAGACAAAAAAAAAGTGTATCATTCAGATTAGCAGAGATGGGGTGTAGTTTATTTAGAAAAGTCTTACTAATGGAAGAAGCTGACTATTGAGAAAACAAGCCACAGGTGCACATCACACACATTAGGTGAACAACCATTCACCATCCAAGTGCCATGTTTTAGGGAATAAATTCTACTTCATTTTAAGTGCAGAAATGGCCCATCTATATAGCCATAAAATCTTCTGTAGGAATGATTTACATGACTATACTTGCACTAAAAACTACAGAAAAATGGTCTCAAGAGCAGCTTTAGCACAGGAGGAAGACAGATACTGCAATTTCCCTATCCAGGTTCCTGTGCATTGAACAAGAGTACTGAAGCTGTGATGTGGATGCATGGGTGCACATCTAAGCATGCTTTTCAATTGCTTGCATCCTATAACAATCAGACCATGATTTTATAGACACAGTTAATATCAAAATAAAAAAGTGACAATAGCAACTTCTATATTGGCAAAAAATATTGATTACATAATTTAAAAAATTTAGTATAGTATTCCAAAATAAATGGGTACTAGTAGCAAGTGACATTTTAAATTTTTTAACACTCTCAAGAGGACTCAATTAGAAATAACTTTCCCATTTTTTCTTTAAATACAGCTAGTAGTTTCTCAACACTGTGTGAGCAACTGTAAGGGCTGATTGGGATTTTGAAGTCTGCCACATAGAAACTGTTATAGTAAAAGGAAATCAATTTTACAAAATGAATCATGACAGATGAAGAGAAGTGAGGCACAGAGGGAAAAGGTCAGTTACTGTGAAACTGATAATGCTAATAAACTAGTCAGTGGTAACCATCCTTATCATTTCTACTGATTATTCTTCAGACTGCCACAATGATGTCAAACCACATAAAAGAGCATTTATACCATCATTTCATTGATTAAAATCCAGTGGGAGAAAATTCTCATCTGAAATAATTTAATCGACTTTGACAACTTACAAAAAAAAAAAAACAACCCCTCTCTGGATTATAAGGCACATCCTACTAGACTAGAAATTTCTCATACTTTAGACTCTTAGCTTGTGTTCTCTCTTCCATGTTCAGATACTGTAGCTGGAATGGATGCTACTTTGGTTTTGTAAACCCAAATGGGACGGAAGGTGGTGTACAAATACTCAACAGAAATGAAAAGCAGAGCCAATGCAAAATGCTCTCTTCTTCACTGTCCACATGTATTAAACATAATTTCATTGGTGTATTTTGTGTGAGTGTATGTGTCTATGGGGAGGCAAACACAGTAATAACCCCTCAATAAAGAGTCAATTTGAAACCAAATATGTTTAATGGCTCTCCTGGGAGATATGCTCTTTTACTCAACCTATGTAAAATACTGGGCAGGACAAACACTTAGCTTGAGAGCAGTCATGGTAGTAAACCTACAGAGAACATATTTAATGTCACTATCATTAAGACATTATTATACCAACGTCCTTGTAAACAGATATTTGGACAGGAAAGGAATTAACTACCTCATAAGAAATAATCAGATAAACACAATCTCTGCTTAAGTTATGAAACCCAGTATCTAAATCTAAGAAAACTGAAACCTGAAGAAACTTTTGGAATACTCTTACAGTCATGGTAAAAGAGCTCTCCAGTTTTGTCACAGGTTAATACATCTGTTTTAGGCCAGGGCTACTCTACCTACAATAGGTTATTGTCACTTACAGTTTTTCAATGTTCTGAAATTGTTCTTTTAAAAAGCACTAACTTCTAACTTTTGAGCACTCAGAGTTGCAATGAAAAATAAGGCTTAAGTTTTAAAAAAAAGTGACAATCAGACATACAAAATATGTATGGAAGTTAATGGGTAGATAGTACAGCTACATGTGGCACTTCATCAGCAGATGAAAGATTAAAAGCTCATGTGACTTATCCTCAGTGTCAATTCTTTTTAATCAATGGGTAAAACCAGAAGCTGCTGCAAATGGTTGTTTGGCAAAAATAAATGAAAAATAGAATAGTGACACCTATCTCTACACCTCCATTGTAAGCCACCAGAGTGTAATACAGAGATGACAACTTAAAATAATTACACAGTGTCTGCTTGGTTCTATGGCCAGTATGCCCACAGACATTCAGGAAATGGGCCTCTAGATCAAACAAAGTTAAAACAAATCAGACCTAAATGTTTTATCCTGCTGCTTCAAAGCTTGTTTGCAGATATTTCTCACATCTACTACACAGAGCAATTAAAATTATCAGCTTATTACTTATTAATTATTACTGCAAAAACTGCACTCTTTAAAAATTTAAAGCTTCCCCATGCAAAGACAGATTACAAATTATTTACAAGCAAAGAGCTATAAGAAAAAGAAAAGAGTCTCACACAAGCCAGAATGTAAACTGCATTGGAAAAAAAATCACACAGAATCACAAAATATTCTGAGTTGGAAGGCACCCACCAGGATTGAATCCCAACCCTTGACTGAATGGTCACAGATCAAACCCATGACCTTGGTGTTACTAGCACCAGCTACTTTCTACTCCTTTTGTTGTCAATAAGGTACTGAAATTACACCCTGTATAAAGAGAAAATAATATCAAAAGCCCTTAAATCCATGTGAGATTTTGTGCTGCACAAAAGACAGACTCAATCTAATGAGCAAACCATGAAGGTTACATTTCTTGGCAGTAACCCAGCACTCTTACTTTTCTTCTGTGTGGCTTTTAGGCAACAAACATGCAGCAGAGTACAGAAGGGTGTCCATCACCTGCATTTTATAATCTTATCTACAAGAGTAAGTGAAGCTTTTAGGTACTGTTACCAGTGTTCAGAAGTTCTATACAAGCTTAATAGAGACAAACCAAAATAATTGAATAGCCAGCTATGTAAAAAGCAGGGATCAATGCAGTAGGAATAGTAAAATAGATCAAGACATATAAAACAAAGAGTTAATGTTACAATATCGAGAAATTTCAGTATCTGACTAATAACTGAATAAGAGCTTTGGGTTTTTTCCCAAACTTAACGTTCAGGAAATAGTATTTCATAGAAAGCACATAAAAGACCAAATTTTACTTCAGTGGACATAGCAAAAGACTAAAATGATAGGTTTGCTCTACTAAGAGGAAGGGAATTATGGCAAATTTGTTGTGTCACAGGAAGCAGCTTCAGAAGGCATTCTTTTTCTTTGGAGTCAGTTAAATTCCTCCAACAAATTGAGACTAAACATATAAAGGTAAGCTGGAGGTGCACCACCAAGCAAGACAAAATTTGAAGCTGCATTCACAATGATATGTACTAGTCACAGATATCCCCAAAATACTGGTATAATTGATTTGACTGAATAAATTTAATTAATATTTGTCACACTACTAGTGCAGCAACCAGTCTGGTTTGCATCTTTTGCTAGTAGTCGTCACTGCATATTCGAAATAGCTATTAAAATCTGTTCTTTGTTAACCATTTCATTTATTTCTTTACAGTGATCAGGCAGAGTATACAATCTGTCAGCTAATACCAATGAAACTGGCTTTTTTTCCTGCAAGACAGATGGTTCTAATCTTCCTCAGTACAGATATCATTTATCTTGTTCTGCTCCATTTGATGTGCAGAAACTAATAAGGCTATAGAATTGTTACCAGAGAGCATTTATTTCCCAGAATTAAGCCCAGATCACCTAAGGGGCAAAACAATTTATGTAATGCTTCAAGACGAATGCATTAGTGATGTCATAAGCGCTACTAGTACCTTGTCAATAGAAAACAAATCTAGCTATTTCCCACCCCAAAGGGAAACAGATGGTAGTAATCTGGAAAGGCAAAGCTTGCTTACATTTTACTTCACAAGAAAGAAAGGGAACAACTGTTTTCATTTTAATAGAACTGAAAAAAAAAGTCTCTTTGACTAAATTTCACTGAAAACTTTGGGGAGGAAAAGGTTAGGGATTTACAAGACCCTGAAGAAAATGACTCAGTGTCTGAGACATAAAGAGAAATTAAATTTTTCAGGTATCATCATAGAGGTGGTTGATCTTTTACTAACAAAGATAAGGTGCCAAATCTGTAGATGGAAAAATGTCATCACACAGTTTTATTAGGCACAGGAAGGACTGCAGAAACCTGTGTCAGTACTTTCCTTTTTTTATCAACGAAAGTGAAGAAGCATAGAAAAAGTTTTCTTGTTCAGAAACTCATTGGGATTTTAACATTAGCCATGTTTCCTGCCAAGAGTCAAAACAGCACACATACACATTTCAAGCACCACTTCATTTCAAGATCAACTGATAAATAATTGATAGCATTTTGACTGAGTAATGGGCTGATTGAATTTATTAAGGAAAAACAAATAAACAAGCAAAAAACACAGAGCCCCAAAATTGTATTTGTAAATATAAACATCCTTAGAGAAAAGGGATGTCATCTTTCCCCTGCTCTTACTCATACTTTCTCATACTCTCTCTTGCATTCCTACTTTTAGCTCACTACCCAAAAGGAGTCCCAGGATAAAGGACATTTGCAAGACAGAAGTCCCTACCAAGAATGAACAACAGGCTTATAAGGTGCAGGGCCAGGAGCCGGACACAATGATCCTGATGGGTCCCTTTCACTCAGCATATTCTATGACTCTATGAATTCCTTTTACCTGTTTAAGACAGACCACTAGGTACCAAAAAAGACAATAATGCTTTTGTTTTTCAAAAGTTTCAGGTTTTCGTCATCCAATTTCCATTAACATTTTGCATTTGTCTTTAGTAATGTGGCCAAGTGTCTAGTTTCTAATAAAATCCCTACTGACCTATCTTAATAGCATCTGTACATTCTTAATATATTTTTTATTTTAAGGAATTTAAAACTAACTGAGGAGAGGAGGTCAGAGGAGACTCATGAGCTCTCTGATAAATAAATCAGATTTTCCTTATCTCTCCCTCAAAAAATTCTCAGTATCTGTAGGAAAGGAAGTCCAGCAAAATACTATGTGTAGAATCCATGATTCAGTTCAAATATCACAAACCCAATAACTTAAGGAAGGCATACATTTGTACAAAAACATTATCTTCTTAAATATGCAGGTACAAATACTGCTTGCACTTTATCTCTGCTAAATGTGCAATCTCATTTTTCATTTAAAGATATGTTTAAAATGCTTCAGCTGTCTCTTTTACTATACATCCTGTCATATACTGCCATAGCAACTTCAGTTAGAAGTTTCTTAAGAAGTAAGAACTTCAAAAACCACTAGAGGATTACCCAGATTATCAAACAGATTCCAATAAGAACCAAACTTTAAAACCCTGCTAGAAGGTTCAAACGCAGATGTTTTGACTTCTTTGTACATTTTGACAAAGACATTGAGGTGAAAAACAAACACCAATAATAAACAGTTGTATAACAGTTGTATAACAGTTACAAAATCTTGCTTTGAGATACACACAAGTGTCTGGATATAAAATTAAATGTTGTGGGTTCTCTTCCACCTCTTTTAATAGGTCTGTATTTTTAAACTGTTTTTATGTTTTTATTAAAAAAAAAAAAAGAATGTAATTTAGTCAAAAGATATGGTCAATTAATAAGCATGCTATGGGGTACTTCTATACTTTCATTTCAGATTTAAGGACAAATTGTTGAACATGAAGAGAAAACTGCCTTGTTAATTTCATTTACTGCGATTCAAAGCAAACCTCTTAAGGTAATACAATCCTGGCAGGAAGGTGATGTAATCATGCTATGGCCTGCCTCTAACCAAGCTGCGTTTATCCATGCCTTCAGTTTTTTTGATGTTTTTTTTACCCAAAACAGATACTTTTGTCACACACCCTTTGTAACATTAAATTACATTCTAATTATATTAATATTTATGCATTAGTATATATGATGGAATAATATGCCAAAGCATTTTCTTACAAAACTGAGAGCTTTAGTGCCATTTGTGGATATAGAAAACACTCAAAAGCAGTCTCACTTCAAGCTGACTTGTGAATGCATGTGACATGACTTGCACATGCAGTGTAAAATGCATACATGTTTCTTGACAGGCAAGAGCTGAAGAACAGATGAAAGCACAGAACATTTGAAAGCCACTTTCAGAAGTAGAAGTCTTATGATTTATAATTTGGAAGAACTAAGTGAGATGGTTTTTTCTGCAAGAGACAAAGACATTTGGCATTTCCGTTTTGTGCCAAAATAAAATTTCACTTAAAGAAGAAAATGCTGTATATTTTGTATCTATGAAAAGTCAGACTATGCCTTACTGCACTAGAGGATGAATTTCCCTAGCAACGTTTAATACTATCTGCCCACTTACTCCACTTTTAACTAACTGAGGAAGAAATGCCTTAAGTTTTTATTTCCTTTATTAATTTGCATCACTGCCAAAACTTCAAAAGAAGCTGTTAAAACAAAGCGGGTGGGAAAAAAAGACCATGAAAGAGAAGGGGGGGAAGAGTATAAGAGTATAAAAGTATCCACTGAGGTACAGAACTATACAGGATTTTCCATACCACCATCTGGTCCTCATTAGGATAGGATAATGTAGTTTTATCATGGTTCAAAATAGACCTAGATGATGTTAGCGATCCCAAAAGAAAGAAAAAATTTTAAAAAACAAGGAAAGATGCCCATGGATTTTCAGGAAAAAAAATACTGCCACCGCCATGTCAAAACACAGAAAAATAAGCCCTTACTTTTCTAGATTTACTTGATCCTGACTTTTTTTTTTTAACCAAGGAGTATAGAATCTTTTCCATGCCCACACAGGGGGCATACAGGGAGCAAGTCTATAAACTCTCAAAGACTAACTGCTAGGAAAGCAGATCTATGACTGTTTCCTGGCTATCCAACATCACTTGGGGAGATGAATGCACTTTAAAGTCTGACATAGTAAAACAGGGAGAGTAGAGGGACGGCAAAAGGCTGGGATTGAGACTATCCAGAGATTCATACTGTAGACAGGTTGTAATAAAACACTTTTATTATTGGTAAGTACAAGATCTGTTAGAAGTATATTATTTTTCTACCCTGTTTATATTCTTACAAGTTTAGTGGCTCCCGTCAAAGATTAATTTGGAGGACTGTATCTGACTCCTGAAAGCAATGATGCTTTCCCACCAAGAAGACTATCTTTTTGTCTGGTAAGAAATCCTTTTGCTGGGAAGGAAAAAAAACCCCAAAAGTCTACCAAAACCCCCGTCAAATCACTCTGAACTGCAACCCCAAAACAACAATAAAACAATCACATACTCTAAGCACTAACTACCCTCTTTTCTTTCCAGCATTTTCAGTGATTCTTGGCTCTTCCTGTATAACTTTTAAGAATAAATTGCACCTTTCAAGGATTTCAATCCTCCAGTCTGACCCTGAAAGAGCCAATCTGCTGTAATCTCAAGGCAATACTTTTTAAATGTGTTTGCTTAAATAGTTGTTATAACTTTCTACTGAAATTTCTGATTTCAATGGACTTACATATGTGCTAATGCTGGATACATAATGCTATATACAGTGTAGGGGAAATGTATCTGCTAATACAGCAATATATATTACAAAACTTCCAAAATATATAGGAGATTGAACAATTCTTTTTCAGGTAGATTATTCCATTCCCACAAACAAGATTTTTTCTTTGTTTTTGCTATCTGCCAGGCAGCGCACACAGAGGTTTTAATTCTCGATTCCCTTCTCCATCCCTTGTGATGTTATTTCTGTATCATTATCACTCAACATACATCTAAAATGTGTCTGACCACTGTCAGTTAAAAGTTAGACCAAGTCACATCTTGTTTCAACAGATTGTTGCTGTGCATGTGGTGCTCAGTACGAGTGCAGACATCAAGCAGTAACTGCTCATAATTCTCAGCCTGGGAAGAAAGAGACGTAAGGAAATCCTCCCTCACAGGATCTACAAAATACAGTAAGCCACAGCCTGCTTCCATGGGAGTTAGAGCATCATAAAATAACTTGGGTTCAACCTCAGCAGGTTGACCCTGCTCAGAACAGGGTCAGCTATGTGATTAGACCAGGAGACCAGGCTGCTGAGGACTTTTATCCTGCCTGGCTTTGAAAACCTCTAAGGATGGAAGCATCACTGAGCCTCTGCTCCACTGCTGGACTGGCCTTGCGGGGGAAAAGGTTTCTCCTTACACTCAGTTAGAACTGCTCCCCAAATCCTGTTTCAGTGTATACCCATTACCTCTCGCACTTTCTGGCTGTGCTTTCTTGATTACTCATGGTTAGTGGGTGGCTGCCCCTCGGATCCTGCCCCCTAGAAGGCATCTCATTCCAGGCTAAGTAAGTATAGCTCACTTGGCCTCCTTGCAAGAAGTGCTCCAGCCCTTGCCCATCTTGATGGTCTGCTGCAAAAGCTGATCTTTTACACCTACATCTTTCTTGCACTGGGGAAGAAGAGGGGCAAAAATGGATGCAGTATTTAAATGCATATAACAAAGCATTGAACAGAAGACAACAAAAGATTTTGTCAATCTACTGGCTTCACTATAGTTTATAAAGCCCTCAATTGTCCTTTTGACTCTCTCTTCTGTCAGGGTACACTGCTGACTTATGCCCTTGTTGTTGTCTTCCAGTGTTCCCTGCATCTCTACAGAATTGTTCCCATCTTTCAGCTCCCAGTCTGTGCTGTGGCCAAGGACACTTAAATCATGTCAGTTTTCCTAAACTCCTTTATCCTTTAAAGCTCCTATGGCACCTCACCTAACAGTTTCTCAAGCCAGATGAAATCCTTTCTCCAATGTCCAAGGTCTGCAACTCATCTAGCTACAATCAAGTCAGCTGCTAATATTACAGCTCTCCCTTATTTGTAAATAAATTCATCTGTTTGTGATGGCCCTTGGAAGGCTCATCTAGTACATACACACCTGTATCAAGCAGTTATTCCTCATATTTTGTAGAAATGTACTCAATTGTTTATGTCCTCCTATTTATGGCACTTTAAGCATATTGTGGGGAGACTACAGTCTCATGAGAATCAGTTAGTAATCCAGAGACTTTCCTCAGTTGTTAAAAGAACAACTTATTGTTTCTTCACGTATTTTGTCACTCTGATTGCTGACTGCAACATGCTCCCTCCATAGTGGCATGTTTTGTGGACTGTCTGACATTAACTCACAAGCTACACCTTCTCATTATGGGTATCACTATTTCTTGTCCTTCCTGAAGAGCTTGTACCTGTCTGTTAGACATTTCAAGTTTCATGGTAGCTGTTCTACCACATCCCAGTTATTCGCATGACGTTGCAGTACTGTGACCAGAGAAGCTCTTGTTCTTCCTGCGTTTTTCTCAGGCTGTGTACATCAATGCTTGAGCATGTACAGGCTTCCTTTCTCCAGAAATACTGCAGAAAATCCCAGCACATTTTCTCATAAAATCTTCTTTATTTAACATCTGTTGCAACAGCAAAAGGCTTCTTTCGTGCTGCTGTAGTAGAAACAATTTTTTTTTAGGATGACAGAATGTGATTTATTTTTTGATTTGGAGAAAACACAGACGTTTCTAATTTTCTGGAGTTTGGGGCTTTTTTTTTTTCAAAACCAGAGTGAAGTGCTCTGCAACAGCTTAGAGAACTCTTTGTGCTCTCTTTACTACCCTATTTACTTCATTTCATTAGGCAGTCCCCTATGCAATGCAATTTTCTCTTCCATTCTCTGACTCTGAATCAGTGCTTCTCTCCTCACTTCTTTTTGTAAAGTTTTCCCAGAAATGTATCTAGGTAAAAACTTCAGTGGCTTTTAAAACATCAAGAGATGCACTTAAACCCTAGGTCTGATTGTTACACATAAAGATATTAAAACAAACCAGTCTTTCCATCCATGCCTTTCCATCTATCATCTCATAATAGAGAAAAGAGTGATACAACAAAATTACAAAGTAGTCTTCAAATCAGATCTCATTATTAATGATGAAGCTAATACGAGAAGGAGTAAAAAAAGGTCAGTCAAGAAAGGATTCAGTGGATCACCAATTATTTGTGGAGTCCAATGAAAAAATTCTTTTGATTAAGTAATTGAACACTTACAGACTGAGATACAGCTGAAAACAGCTATGAAATATTTTAAATGCTACTAGGACTTAAATTTTAGTTGTATGGACTAGAAACCGATGCTTACTATGCAGTATTATTCCCATACACATTAAGACATCTCCATGTAATTCAACTCTCATAATACCACTGGAAAAATAACCAAAAGCCCTGTTATTAAAATAAAATCTCAGCGTCCTCCTCTGTAGGGTTACCTTTCAAGTAGTGCAGACATGCTGTGCACAGGAAAACTGGGCTAGGAATCAGCTTCCTCTGTGTAGGGCTTCCCAAGAAAGGAAAAGCAACTTTTTAGAGGGAGAAGCACTGTTACCTCTATAAAAATAACAGCGGGACATAAACAAAAATCTAACTGGTGGAGTAGGGTGTGGTGTCGGGGAGGGAATGGCTTAATACTGACTTGGTGGGGTTCTGTTCAAAATTAAGAAAGCATTTTTGATTCCCCCACAAGTGTTAGGAAACCTGGCTAAAATTTGGTGGGAGAGTTTAGGCTTTTCTATGTCTGCACCCTAAATTAAAAGTATTTTAAAAATCATACTTAGAATGTCTTTTACACATCCCTGCAAAAATACTACTCTGAGATGCAAAGTTAGTAAGCTCTGCTTTATGCAGTCCTAGAATCAAATTCATTAGCAGTAAATAAAAATTTTAATCTGTTCTGTGGTGTTCTACCATGATTTTGCTTATTATCACTCTAGATAACACTACACAGAGTATACAAGGTTGTTTTAGTATTTTTTAATATTATTTGAAGACAATGTACTTGTATGATGCACTAACCAAACTTAAACCTGTCTCATCACAATAAGGTCTTTAGGAAGCATCACAGTTTGTGAACTCAGACAATTTTTAATTAAAAAAGTAACCTGCCAGGGCTCTTGACATCTGGCTCTGGACAGTAAGGTCACTGTCTCGAAATATTAATAAGAAATATTTAAAGTGTTCTAATCCATACTGAGGAAAGCATAATAGGCCACAAACATTTCTGCATTCCTACTTGCCTCTTTCAGATATGTATCTTTTTCCAGGCTGCCTTGTACATCTTAAAATGGCTCTCTTAGTAAATATTTATTGCAATAGCTGTCTTAAGGTATACATTCGGGATGTTAAAAAAACAAGGACAAGGACTAAAAGCCTCACTAGAACAGAAAGTACAGAGCATAGCACTTTCACTAAAGAAATACATGAAATTCCTGCATTAAATGTGTTAAGAGGACACACAGAGCTCATTAAAAAAAAAAGTCTGCTATAACTGCTCTGTGGCCTGGAGCAGAGACCTCCTCTAACCCATTCAGCCTCACTAAAAGCACTTTGCAAGGCCATATACTAGTCTGGAGCTGTTGATCTGATATATTAAAGTGTTTGAAAATAATTTTGCAAACTACACTTTAAGAAGCAGGCTCATGATAAAAATGAAGCCTCAACAAACTTCTATCACAAACAGTCTCCACTTGACACAGACTGGTATTTCATTCTGGAGCCACACAAAGACAATACAAACAACTGGCAAGTCCTTCAACATCAAGGCAAACAGTTGAGTTTTTATTATTCTTCAAAAAACCGTTGATATAATTTACAAGGCCACAATCCCTTCTTTTCAGAGTTATCCCAAGAAAGGCATAAAGAAAAAACCCATGCACAACATCTTTAAATAACGTCTTATTCTGAAATAGTCAAGCTGGTTTGACTGTCCATCAGGTATCAGAACGACTCTAAAATTGACTGAGAGTTAGCAAGAAAGGTTTGGAATTTGGAGAGGTCTTTACCAGCTTCTATCATATTATTGCCTTCTTTTTTTTTTGCAAGTCTCTTTCCAACCTACAATCTTCCACTTCAAATAAGTCAATCACTAAACAGCTTTGTATTTTCTCTCTGTTCAGAGGAAAGCATTTGGGGTTTTTTTAAAAAAAAGTGTTCTATCACAGAAATTAACAGCACAAAAATCTTGTTCCAAGAACTTTACAGTAACATTATGACACTTGGTCATCTGCAAGGAGCAGGAGAAGTTTACAGGTTCTGACTGTCTCACCAATACCTACCGTGCTTCATTCCAGGTCTACCCAAAGAATAACTAGTTTGTTTCTGTGCAGTGTCACACCATCATTGCTAGTAGGGAAGGCATTCTAGGTGAAACAATTTTGATGACTTCTTGACCTACACCAATTGGCTTGGAGTGACAATTGTACCCTATTCCTTTAACTCCTTGATCATGGGACACATTAAGAACATTCAGAAGCTGTGAAAAGCTTCAAGTTTTGATCCCACATGTTGTTTTGGGGTTGATTTACATTTAAAACAAATCAGTAATTTTTTTATATAATATAGTAAGTCTTATAGTAAGTACATAATACTGCTCCAAGTTTAAGCTTCTATTTTATTAATAAATATGATGGTTTTCAGAGAAAGACGGGTGAACTGATAGTGAACTAATCCAAGTCCCAGTATTTCACCATAAGAATACATAAATGCTCTAAATTAAGCTGTTTCGTTCTGGTCCTAGCATGATCTAATTTCTGCAAGTATTTCTAGTTACAATTTCTGTCTAAAGCAAATAAATCAGGTTATACCATTTTCCACAAATAGCCTGAAAGTCTAGCAGTAGACTCCACATTACAGGTTTTAGTTACGTATGGAAAAGACAAATGGCAGTCTTTCCTCTTCCCTACACTTCCCTCAAGCTTGAGGCAGGGCTACATTCTTCCATCCCCAAATGACATAAAATTTAGTTCTCTCCCTGCATCCACTTAATCAATTCAACTGTACACTTCATGTATATCCTAAGGTGACTTTATAATGCTTATATTCCCAAATGTCTATCCTATTTGTGTTTAATATTAAGTTCTACAACTTTAAGACTTGTTCCAAAAATGAAGAGAAAGAGGTGCAGAGTTTGTTATCAGCGACTGCACTTGCTCCCCTGCACCCTTCTCACAGACTGTGTTGTCTGTAAGACAGCAGGAGAGAGCTCTCCTTAGCTTTTAATTAGTTTTTAACTAGCTGAGGCAGAGAACTTCCCTGAACTGTTTTTTTCTTTCTTTCTCTTAAAATTGTTTGAACCTGCTCTGGTCTGAAAACCCAGAGGAGTATCAGGAGCTCACACCTGTGGCCCACCAGGCCTGGCATTTCCCAGCACCAGAGGGACTGAGAACAGACTGAGTAAACCAAACTACAACCCACAAAAGGGACTCTTCTGAATTTATCATCTCTTCAACACGACAAAAAATTCTGTTGCTTGATATTGTTCATTTTTTGTGCTTTGCCTATTAAATAAACAATTTTTTTTCCACTTCTCTCCAAAAAAATATTTTCCCAAAGCAATTAGGGGAGGGGCTGCTTGAATCTGTTTCTTAGATGGACCCCATTCAAAAATTTCCTCCCAAATTTACCCTAAACCAAAACAATGTGCGTTCAAAAGATGGGGATTTTCTAACATGGCAGGTGTGTCTGCAAACACAGTAGCAATCAGATATGATCAGGTGTTTGTATTGCTAAACAACTGTACTATTCTGACCATAAGTATTGTCAAAAAGAAGAAATACAATGCAGAGCAACTCTTGTCAAAAAGAAGAAATACAATGCAGGGGAAGTTCCTGAAGAACATCTTGCAAAAAAATTGATATGTAATTTTGAAAGGGTATTTTTATAACTGCCCTCAAAGTTTGTTTTTTATAAACACCTGAGCATTTGACCTAGAACTAGCCAAAGCAAAGACTGGCATTCTAAGTCTGCAGCTACCTACAAGTGTTATCTTGAATTCAAGCTCTTTCCTCAACTCTATTTGCCCAACAGAGAAGCAGTTCGTGAAGCAAGCTTCCACTTTAATTTCACTATTAATGTGCCAAACAGAAAATCTTCCTGTTATTTGGATTTCCAAAAACCTTGGGGGTGGGAGGAGCACCTCTGTTCAGGAGGAAAGGAAAAAAAGGAAAGATTTCTATACAAAACATGTGGTTGCATCTAAGAAACGTGTAACATCCCACAGACAGAAAACAATGCCTACAAGCTATGTGAAAGGTTGCTTTCTTTGAACAGTCAAGAGTTTCCACTGTTTTATTATATCATCTTTCCTTATGCCACCTTCCTTCTTCTTAGACACATTTCCAAGGTCACCTTCAGAGTTCAGTTTACTTGTGATCCTACAACACCTACTATCTGCACGCTGTTTTGTAAACAATAACATGCCATCTACTGGCAACTTAGTAAATTGGAAGTTCGTCCATCACTACTTTAAACATCCTAAAAATTTAACCTGTGTTCTATTTAAATGCAAAACTAAAGGAACAAACTCCAGCTAAATCCTTCAGACTGCATTCCAGCGCTTAGCATATAAATACTACGAGTAAGTTACAAGATATTTAGCAACAAATCAGAAAGCCAGTGAGATACTGTAGGTCTGTTTGGCACAACATTCTGAACCCTAATCAAACTTTTTTTGTTTTTCCTTTCTCTCTGCTGCTATTTTCTTATTTTACGAGAGGGAGTAAAATCCCTATACCCTAGTCTGAGGTTTCAATTAGCTGCAGTTACCTAATTGAACTGAAAGAAAGAACTGTTTGAAAATTTTTTTTTTACAGTGGAAGATTTAAACATACTTAACTTGTGTATTTTAAGAGTATAAGATCCATTTTTTAGCAACTCAGTTATAACTGATTCGCTTTAAAACACACATGTTTCTTAACACTGCAGTGTTACAGCGCAGCAACACAGCCCAACTTCACCATAAATGTACTTTCAAAGCAGGTTTCCAACACTGTTCTTAGGGTCTGGCTACTTTAGTGGCACTTTCCACTTCTCCAACTTGTTAAGACAGACTGCTGAGGAAGCCCTTGGGCACGGAGCGCAGGTGCTGCACAGGGCTGAGCCTGCGGCTCCAGGTGAGCACCTTGAACCCCGGGCGGAGAGCAGATCGGAGCGGAGCTGCCGGCCCAGCCCGGGCCGGGCCCGCACCGCACCGGCCTCCCTGTTACCTGCAGCCGCATAAACTCCTGCTGCCCTTTCAGGCTGTCGTTCATGGCCTTCGAGACGACGAACCCCATGGCGCCCTGCAGCGCAGAACACCCCGGACAGGGGATACGGGGGACGCCACCGAGCCGGGAGAGCCGGGCGATGATCAGCGGAGCCGCCCCCGGGAGGAGCCTGTCCCAAATCCCGGCTCTCTGCCCCGCCCTTTGCCCCCGCCCGCGGTGGAAACTCAACAAATTTAAAGAAACCCATCCCATTTGAATAGATGCACAGGCCCTGCTAGGCTCGTGATGTACCTAGGCAATACATGTAAATCAACAAGGACAATAATTAAAAATGTCTTTGCCACTTAACGCTTCTTACCTTGCCTTGCCTTTCATCATGTGTCGGAATGTTTTCACGGCATCACCATCCGTAATTACGAACTGGCTTTGAAGTCCAAAGAAACTAAATTTTCACACCTAAAAATATTAAAACAGGGTAACAAATAAGTTCCAGAACTACAGAATATTGTGGGTTGGAAGTGACCCACAAGGATCATTGAGTCCAACTCTTACGTGAATGGCCCATATGGGGACTGAACCTACAACACTGATAATATTAGCACCATGCTCTAATATCCAGAATTCTTTTGGCACTATAGTGTATCTCATTCTGTTTTCCAATTTGAGTCTGTGAGGATGCATGGCACTTCAAGCACCACCTCATAGTGCAATTTGACATCTTGTCTTACCAAAAGAATTAATGTTTTCCAGAAATAGGGTTTTTCTTTTTGTTTTCTTTTTTTTGGTTGGTTGGTTGGTTTTTTGTTTTTTTTTATGTTTGTTTTTTTTTTTTTGTTTTTTGTTTTTTTTTTTGCTTATTTTGTTACTGGTAGAGTGAAAATGACAGAGAAGTGTGGAAAAAATAATGAAAAAATAATTGTATTTCTGTTGTGGAAGCTTGCTAAGCATTTTTACTTTTAGTAAAGATCTTGAAGTAAAGAATTTCCAAGAACTTGAACTATTTTAGTGATATTTTTAAAACGCCTGTGACTTTTTGGAGTATTTAACAAGTATTTGATTTCTTCCCTGTATCTCTGGTGCAGCAGAGATCCAGGGGATAAATTTCTTGGTATACTCCAGCTCCACGCAAGATGGCACTGCTGCACTGGCAGCCACTGACAGGTTTTACTTTAACTAGACTCCATCAGAGAGAATTGTGATTGATGGGTGCCTCACTGATAAATTTGCGAGAATACAATGTTCTTTCAAAGCAGGTTACCAAAGATACCATCCATCTTTGTTCACTGAGGTCCTTGCAACCAAGCAAACCATTTTGGTCTGTCCAAACATTTTCTTGAGGAGAAAGGTGTTTCAGAGTGCAGTAGACCTCTATACTGCATCTCTGACAGACCTCTGTGCTACAGAGATCTGCTTTCTGGGAGTGGTTAGCACGATGGGATGGCAGATTTCAGTAATACAGGAATAGATAAGGGGAGGTGCAGGGGCAGAACTGTGGCTTATTGCTAGGGAAACAGTATTGGTTTCTGAAGAAAGGATCTAGGATTTAAGAAGTAGCATGGAGAATGGAGGCTATTTTCCATAGGGCAGAAGAAGCCACTGTGACTCATGGCCGTGGAAGGGACGCTGGTTTGAGCTACATCAGGCTCCACTGGCAGGAGCCCACCTGCAGCAGGAGCTGCAGCTCTTGCCTCTCTTTGTTGGTACCACTTGCGGCTCCAGACATAAGCTGAATTCTGTGATTTCACTGATATTGTCTCAATATTCATGGCACCACAGTGGGGGCATAACCTCTCCTGTTCCAATTCGCAGTCTGTCAGGTCTGTCAGGTCATGGTATGGAGACCACAGAAAATAACATCGGATGGCATTATATACTGCATGGTGCTGTTAGATTGTCAGCATTTCCAAAGGCAGGCAGTGTTTCTCTAGTCCAGAAAGCTGCAGGTATTGCTGCCATTAAAAAAGACCCATGCACAGTCATAAAGACATTTCATAGTAATGCAAATCTGACAAAAGTTAGACAGGCAGTCATGTCTCCTTTGTTCTTGTCATATTTTTAAAAATAATATTTAAATTATAAGATGTATTTTCTCCACAAACGGCTGGTCCAAGAATAATTAAACCTTGGAAATTTTGACTGTGATACCTAAAAAACCAAAAACTGAGTCAACTAAAAATGGAAATAGTTATAATTTGTGCCAATGCAGATATTTATTGGGTCATTTACTTGTGATTTTTACGTGACAAGGAACACAGAAAGAGGAACATAGAATTAGAACCAGAAGAAATATTTGAAAGAAATCAAGCATTCTTCCTCTTATGTTTAGATGTAGTGCACATGGATGCATCAGTGTGAATTTTACCATAATGATTTGGGCATTAAACAATTCATTATTCTCTTTAATTATATAATCCAGATTGAGAAGGAAACATATCATGCTAGAGATAACCTGTAAAACTAGTATCTGGAAAGTAGGTTGTATCTGTATCAGTCTGCCTGATTGATTTCATTGAACTCAAAAGATTATCTACAAAATTAAATTCCAAAATCTATCCATCAAAATAGTTAGTTTGAAAGAAATACAGATCAATGTCCTGAATTTGTAGTATTTAGCAAGTAGATTTCCTTGTTTTACTACAGTATATTTACTTAAGGATGCTAGAAGTGTACTGACTGTAAACACAGATGACTGTAAGACGTTTTAACCCCATAATAACTAATTATTTAACTTGTGACAGTTTCTTTTTTTTTTTTTTTTTTAGATTTTAGGAATTCATGTTTTGCAAAACAATAAAGATTTCTAATACTTTACATGAACGAAGAACGATGATTGATTGCAACCTTGGAGATTTTTATCTAATTTTTTTTTGTTTTTAAAATTTGACTTTTGAAAATAGGAATTGTGTGAAGGAAAAGCAGCAACAGAGCTAAGATAAACCTGTAGCTTTGACACAGCATTTTTTGTTTGCTATAGGGGAAGTCCCTAAGTTATTTGGTCTTCTTAGTTAACTTGAAGTGTTTATCATAAACTAGAAGCTTCCACTTCTTTCTGGAAATGTTTCTGTAGTCATTTTTTGTTCTTACTGGAAAGAAACTTCACAGCTTGGTTTATGATTATTTTGTCTGGTTTTGTGACTGTTTTGTAACTCATGTACACCACATAGCTGTGTAAGTAAATTTGCCATTTACAAATGTCATATTTATTGCTAAACTATGTGAAGCTAATTCAAATATGAGATTCCTCTGAGTCCTTTATCTGGGCTCCTGCCTGCCTTGAGGCCTCTGTGCTCCTCTGCTCCCGTGGAGATGGGTCTCTGTTGGACTGATATCCCCTGGGAAGCAGCAGGGGCAGCAGACGTTGTCTGTCTGGAGGTGTGTGTAAGGGTGTGCAGAGGAGTTTTTATCGCATACCCTAATATTGACATCCTTCTTCCCGAGGGACTCATGTTATATGGTTTTGGAAGATTCGAACATTATTGAACCGATTGTTGTTCAATGCCTCCACATCAATGCACCGTATCAACAGAATACCCGATGGCTTCCAGGTAGGGTTTCCTGTGGTTTCTCAACCACCTGATAGCTTATGGCCCATAAAACCATTAATGACATACTGTAGGTGGCAGTACCTGGTGCTTAGGGCACAGAGAGCACAGTGGTTTAGGTGTCCTTCCCTCCTTCTGTACACATCCCTGAGATGTGTATGCTACCATGGATCACAATTTTGTATTTGATTTATATTTCACCCTGTAAATATACTCATTAGTAAACCATTCTCACAATGGCTCCCTTGGCTCTTTGGTAATGTCCTGAATATTATTCTTATTTCAGGATTGCTTTCTTGCAGAAAAGTTGTGGTTGAGATCTTGTTAAAGCTATGTTTCATAACATAAGAAGTATTGTTGCAGCAAAGAAACTATCACTACATTGTATTTCCAGATTATATTATCATGTTATTAAATTGGAGTTTTGTCTCCCAGAAGGCTCTTTAAGTGGCAGGGAAGAGAGCTGTTTAAATAAATTGCTGCTTTGTCTCTGTAGAAGCAGGACATAGTTCCTGGAATTTATGGATATCCTGGATACTGTGTCATTTCCAGTCCTTTGACACCAGTCATCCTCTGCCTGAGTATGTATCAGTCATGCAAGCCATCCATTTGGCAAGTGAACAAAGTGATCTCACCACGTTAAAAAACAAGGGATAAGGAAAAGGTGAGGGAAGCAGGGTGAGGTAGGGGACATACTGGTGGTGCCACGGCTGAAGAACTGGAAAATGTAAGGCTTAGGAGAAGGGCTAGGGGTTTTTGGGATGGGTTTCCACAAAGAGCCGCTACAGGGAGAGGTTCCTGGCATTGCCACAGCTGGAGCATCCACAGCACGGGGGGCTTGGGACCGGTGTGTAACACACCTGTTACCGGTAACCTGTACCTGTAACCTGGAACCTGGAACTTGTTACCTGTAACCTGTACCTGGAACCTGTAAGCTGTAACCTGTAAGCTGTACCTGTAACCTGTAACCTGTAACCTGTAACCTGTAACCTGTACCTGTAACATGTAACCTGTAACCTGTACCTGTTAACTGTAACCTGTAACCTGTACCCTGTACCTGTAACCTGTAACCTCTAACCTGTAACTTGTACCTGTCACCTGTACCCTGTACCTGTAACCTGTTACCTGTAACCTGTACCTGTAACCTGTAACCTCTAACCTGTAACTTGTACCTGTCACCTGTACC
>JAODKT010001744.1:27219640-27230414 GCA_027576195.1 Cossypha heuglini
ATCTATCTATCTATCTGTCTGTCTATCTATCTATCTATCTATCTATCTATCTATCCACACATACATGTGTGAGTGTGTCTGTGTGTGTGATAGACTACAAGTTGATTCAAAAACTGAACTAGTGACAACAGGTTTTTGTCTTAAACCTAAGCTGTCCTGGGTTACCAGACAAGTGATTTTTTCAGAACAGAATCTTGCCGGAATGTGGGCATTTTTCCCCTCAGAAAGCACTGAAAAGATGAACCCTTTTTTGTTCCCTGTTTTCTGATATGTTCAAATTCTGGGTGAAAAGATGCAACGGATAACCGTTTGGACAAGTATTTTGCAGTGATGTTAGTGTATCAATGTATCAGTGTATCAATGTATCAATGGAATTCTGGCGCAGAAACAAGAAAAGGAAGTTGGAAAGGAAACCAACAGGCTGCGACCATTGAAGAATTTATTTTAAAGTCTTTGAAGAATTGTAGTGTTTTGAGAACAAATGATTATGCTATGCTAAGTGTGCCCCTCCCACCAATGTGCTTAAGCTCCTCATTAGATCTAAAGCAAGTATTTGGAGTGGTTTAAAGAATTTCTTTTCTTTTGTTTTCTTTCAGCTAGAGCAAATAAGGGCAACAGAACACCTGTGGCGAGTTCATCAATAGCAAGTATGTATCTATGACATAAAGCTAGCAGAGTGTGATTCTTGTGGAAATAATTGCTTGAGAATTAGCTTTGTAATGGTGACAGCCAAATGGAGATTTAAATACAATTTTGATTTTGCTTTCTACATTTCATTTACATAACAACTATAAATTACAGAGTGGTTTTTCATGACTATGTCATCCTTTTGAAAGGAAAATGTGAAAGAAAAGCATACTTGTTCCAGGAACTGATGCACTTCTAATATACACAAGAAAAGGATAGAGCAGTATGCTGTGTTTTGGAGAGTCTGCAATAGGATGGGATAGGCTCCTTGGAACATAACACCTCAGAATGGCATCACATCCTGATGTGCAGACTTTGTGCTGCAATTTGAACTGCATTGGCACGCTCCTCTGTTTCCTCCAGTATCATAGCACGCATTTGAGGGTCTTTGTCACAACATTCATGACAGAGAGTTTGGCCCCCTTGAGAGAAACACAGGGAAGCCTTAGTTTCTGTGTTGTGATATGGATGCTATTTACTATGAGCAAAGCTCAGTGGAAGGCCAGAACCACCATGACAGGTGGTATTGAAGGAAATGAAGAAAAGAGCAAAGAGACTTAGTATTTACAGCAGGAGAGAAGAGATTAAAATCCTTTTGCTGCCTCTCAGGATGGTTACTGGCTGATCTATTTTTAATTTGCTGTATGGTTTTTTGGAGACCACCACAAGTAAAATTACTGTGTGAAAATTAGTTCATGCTGGCCATTGGTGTTTTTCCTAAGAAAAACTCTCTTGAGAATACTTACCCAAACGGACACGGCATTTGGTATTAATCTCATCCCTTCGTCTGCATTCAAGTCACTCTAGATCCTGAGTGGCCTGAGATGGCAGTTCCTAATACAGATTTATCACTATAGGAAAAGTTTAAGCTATGCTCACTGCTGCATATATGTATGTCCTTTGCTTACAGAGCTGTCAAAAGATAAGGATACACATGACTGCAGAGATGATGCTTTTGAAGACAGAGAGCTGAAATGTAAGTATAAATGACAAAGGAAAAATTAGTACCAAATTGCACACAGCATAAACCACCCCTGGTCACTGGAGCATTGATTCAAGGCTGGTTTATTTAGCCTGTTATTTCAACAGACAGAGCCTTCAAGAGAAATACAGCCTCCTGTTCCGTGTCTTGCAAACTCACCATCATAGCTCATTGTGTACTGTTTGTTACATCAGATAATGAATCTGGTTTTTAAAATAGTAAGTAAAGATATACAAAGGAAAATGTGATGGGGAGATATATAACAACCCAAATCAGTAGCTCTTTCCGGCTTGCACTTTTTGCTGTAGAAAGAGTTGCTCATGCACATCTGTGATGGCCATGAGGGACGAGACAGGAACCTGTCACAGCCACTTGAGCAGGTCTCAAGCTCTGTGATTCTGTCTCAACAAAGCAAGAAAATGTATGATCAAGTATCTCACATCTGTGAAACATCCCGTGGTGTGGAAAAGGAGGGTGAAATTACTGAGGTTTTTCTCTCACTTTCTTGCTGACTTCTAAAGCACTTGCATTAATTGCAGCCCAAATCCCTCCCTTCTACACTTTACTGCAGTAAAGTTACAGGTAAGCCTGCTGGTCCCGCAGGTATAGATCTCCAAGCCAAAGAGTTAGGGCCTGGGGATATTCCACTGGGAGTAATGACAGATGGAGCACTAAATGTATTTGAAAGAATTTTAAAAGGTTTTAAAAGAAAGGGGGCTATCTCACTGTATTTGATAAAGAGCACTTCCCCACCAGTATGTTTGGACTACCACTTTATTTCCTCCCATGATCATCTTCTTTTCCTGCTTGATCTTTTAATTAATTTAATTTTAGAACTTTAATTTTGATAACGAAGGAAACTTTTTGATACCTCCAAACTCTAGGAAAGGGGCCCAAAGCTATGAAGTGTTCTGTGCCTTCATCATTTTGTAATAAGATAATTTTTTCACATAACTCTTCTTGTTACAGATATGCAAATTGAGAAGATCTAGAGAGAGCAGGGGAAGACTTTTTTCCTCTATTGTGAAGATTTGACAGCTCAAATGTTATGTATTCTATCTATTAAAGGGGATATTAATTTTTTTGTATTTATTGCGTGATGACAATTTTCTATATTGTTGTAATGGAGGAAAAATGTAATGAAGTTGAAATAATTATTATAGCATAAAAAATTATTGAATGCAGTCTTCTGTATATGTGACTAGGTATTGAGTATTTATTTAAATATCAAAGTTTCTACCTTCTCAAATTTAGGCAAATGTGTCTTTCAAAGAAATATTTTATTGAAAATATCTTTCAGGTAAAGCACTTTAGGTCTATGACCATCATGAATTTCATAGCTAGTTCTTGATAGCTCATCTTCTGAACCATTTTTTCTTCCTTCTTCATCTCAATTCCCTGCATGAAATTGGTTTTCCATCTTTTGAAGAATTTTTCAATACTTTGATCCTCATAAAAGATGATGCTGCAACAAGACAAGGTGCCATACCTACATGGGATTTTCGATCCTTAAAATACCAGATGCTCACAGCTAAGCCTGGAAAAGATGATTTAAAACTCTTGGCTAGCATGGCTTGGAAATTACGTTACACTGAGCTTTTTCATATCTTTCTTTGAAAAGCATTTTGGCCATTTAGTTTCCTCATGATATAGCTGGCACTACTTGGTTACTGCTCATTGCGCTTCTGATTTACAATATGGGGATAATACAATTCTTTGGACATTTAAGAAGAACAGTCCTTGTTTTATATGGCCATTCTGTTTTCTTGGGAATGGAAAAAAGAAAATCTACTTACTCCTAGGACATTAAATACATGCTTACATATATATTTAATGTGTAATTAATGTTAAATAAATTTTAATTAACATTTAATTAGCATTGCAATTAATGTTAATTAAAAATAAATGTTAATTGTAATATCTGTGATTACATAGAAATGCTGAAGAAACCTGTTCCTGGATCCCATTTCACAAGTTATTGTTACGTTACATTTTGTTAAGTGCATAGTTTTTTGGGGGAGATCATACATAGGTGAAAAAAAAATGTATGACAATGGTATTCACAATTGTATTTTTTTTAATAAAACACGTTTTCTCGTGTGTTTTTTCCTGTTTTCCTTAACCTGTCAGCAAGTAGGGTAAGCTCTATTTGCATATTTCTGAGAAAAAACAGTATCTAAGATGTAGGTGTAGAAGAGAGTCTACAGCCATGACCTCCCTCTAATGGCTCCCACAAAGAACAGATGGAAGAAAACTGGAATCTCACTGGACTCAGGTCTTATTTTTTCATTTGAAAATAAATAATTTATTATGCAGTCCCAATAATGTGGTTAAAGTCCTCATTCATGAATACCAGGGCTTCACTGCTGGCAGTATTCAAACTAGCTAATGTAAGGTTGTGTTTAATAATCTCAGAAAGCTGTCCTATGTAGCAGAATAGAGACACGTGTCTCAGAATCATAATGGGATTGGTCAACCCCAGTTGACCAATAGTTACAACAGAGTGATTTCCGTAATTTATTGCAAACCTTGTGTATTCGGATACAGATTTTTCCCATTTGACTCTTCAAGGTTACTATGTGAACTTGAATATCTCCTCCTGCTTCCCAATGTGCTTTTTGAATCTGAGTATCATTGAAAGTGATAGCCACATTTTAGTTATCTACAGAGGGTTTTTTGAAATATCAGGGCCATTTGTAGACAAAATACTGACTCAGTACAAAAATGCAGAATCATATCACCACATAAACAATTTCCTTTCTGGATAAGATGACCTCTTCACTTTCTACTTCCTGTTTGAGACTGGACAAGTTGTATGCATATTATAGTAAAAGTGAAGAAGTCTCCTCTTGTTAGTTCTTATAAGCCTTTGCAAGGCAGTGCTGTTTGCAGAGCTTGCTTAGCGTAATAGAACTGAAGTTAATGTCTTCATTGAAATCTATTGGACAGCAAGAATTGTTACATTTCTCTTTTCCCTGTAGGAGAAAGGTCAAGTTACTGTTGAAAGTGCTGTATATCAGATGAGTAAGATAACAAAATGAGGGGATAAAAATATAAATTCTGTAGCTGAACCCTAACTTCTAAAATGATAGTGCTTGAATCCCTGAATGGTTGATGGAAGAAGAAAATTTTGCTACTTCCTCAGAAAAGCAGGACATGTGCTGACTAACAGGTAAAGTGAAAAGACCTGCTCTTGCTAAATAATCTCTATTTCATACTTCTCCGAAATACAAAGCTGAACTTGTCTAATCTTATTTTAGAAATTAAGCTTTTTTTGTGGCTTCACTTTTACAAATACAGGGTGACAAGGCCACATGTTTATCCTTCAATGCTTTAAGTGATTTCAGGTCAAGTATTTTCCACTCATTATAGAGAATACACACCAAAATGAATATAGAACACATTTAGTTCATGAGGACTTGGTAAGTGGAAATACTTCCTATCCTAACACAAAAAATGTAGTTATGTACTACATGTGTAATAACATTTTTTTCTTCCGTTAAAAACATTTGCATGATACTTTAGTGTTTTCAGATATCTGGAAGACAAAATGCAGCAAGCTGGAGCAGACTAGCTTCAGTAAGCTGCATGTTACTTCCTAGTAGCCAAGCATTATTAGAATTCCAAAAATGCTCAGAAAAGCCTGGTTCATGTGCACAATCTAAATTAGCTTATTGGTATTTCAGTTCAGGACTCATTTATTTGCCAAATATAACTATGAACCAGTGTGGTATTGTGATGTGGCATTTAATTGTCTAGAATATGAAAGCTATTGCTAATTATAATTCCATTAAAGATCTAATAATATGAAAAACAGAATCATTGATTTTGACCTGCACAGCTTTTCACAGAGCAAAAGTGCAGGACTTTCAAGTGTGTCTCTTTTCCCCCTGGCCAAAAAAATACCAATGGTCCGTCATTCGAGTATGGGCTAGCCAGGAAAACAACAGAGATATTAACACTAGAATTTCTGCTTTTGCAGATGTTAACAGTAGGACTTCTGGTTTTTCAGCATCTTGTCCCAGATTGCCTCTCCATATTTCTCTGATCCCACAAACATATGATTGTCCCAGAGAAGGCAGAAATTATCGGGTTCATGTGATGCCAAGGCAAGTCACTGACTCTTGGGCAATTTGAGTGAGCTATCTTCTTGTTCCAAAATGGGAAGACATGAAGAAAACATATTATAAGCAGGACTGGCTCAGAATGAGTAGAAGATGGTGATGGTGACTGTGAAATAACTTTAATGTTTCTTTTCTGTCATCCAAATCATTGACTTCTGCCAAAGAAGTCATTGGAGCTTTTCTGGGAAAAGGTGAGCTTCTCGTGAATTACTTTGTGGGACATGATAAGCTTACTGAGGAAAAATAAAGTAATGTAACAGTGGTTTTGTTGAACTAGTTTGCTCTGTACTAGGCAGCAGGAGACATAATTTCATAAATCAGTCTGGAACTGTGAGGCAGGCAATCATCATAGATCATCTCAAATCAGCTAGGATTCACAGGAGTAAAGCCACAGTCATTTTTTTGTTGAGGTAGAACACAATTCTTGCAAGCAGTGCAAGACAAAAGGAGATAAAACATTATGTGTCCCACTTGTAGCACAAATGCATTTGTATCTCTTTTATGTCTCTTACTCATGATGTCATTATAAGTAAAAAGATAGAGTGATGAAAAATGAAAAGATGCATCCATTGATAAAGCTGTTTCATAGAACAAAATATTTTTATGTTGGAACGGGGATCTATCAGCCACCTAATCAAATCTTCCACTCAAAGCAGTAACATCCTCAAAACAATTGCCCAGGTTTTGTCCGGTAAAGTTTGAAAGTTTGGTGCATGGCTTTGTAAGAATTGAGATTCACAACCTCACTGGAGTGTGTTTGATTAGCCTCATAGTGATTTTTATTTTTTTATTTTTTGTAATAACATCAATTAAAAAATTAAAAGGAAACAGGTTCTGCAAATATTAGGTAATTGCTTGATGAATTCTTGTAAAATTAATCTGATGAAACCTAAGAAAATGTAACTTCATAGTTTCATGAATGTAGAACAGTCAAGTAAATACAAGTTCAGATGCCAATGCTGTACAGTGCTCTAAATGGTTATAAACCAACTGAAAAATTATGGGTATATTCAAAAGCAGAATATGAGCATATAAATTTTACAGAATGCTTTGTCTAATTTTTTGGATGCATGCACATTCTCAGCAATGCAGATAAGTCAGCCCAGTACAGGTCAGCACAAAACTGAAACTTCTAACAATGTCCTAAGAAACGCCCTTTCAACACAGTCAGTTTTTTTTATGACATAAAGCCTGAAGAAGATCAGCCTACAAGCTGTGTTATTGGTGCACGTCATAAGAGTTAGGTAGTTTCAGCTGTTGTGCAAATAGGATAGGGCTTTGAAACTCTTTGCTGTTGCATGAATCAGATTGCAATGACCTGCATAAAGATCTGATGTGAGTATAACACTGAAAAAATGCAAATTGATGTTTCCTGTATTTCTTACCGATGGATTGCAGGTTTTTTTCCTAGATTCTTAAGGTTTACTTAAGTTTATTTTCAAATTATTACTGGGATACAGACTTTGATTCTAAATGAAAGACTGAATGAGTTACAGATCCTAAAACCCAGGTCCATATAATTTCTAACCCTGGTATTTTTAGAAGCTGAAACTCTTGCAACTCTATCTTCTGTCATAGGCAAAGGCAGAGGAGTGGTGCTGGCAAGCCTCTTCAGCTTGTGCATGAGGATGTAGCTCTTAGTAAATATTTCATCCTGAATTTCAGAGAAGATTTAAATGGAGAAAAAAACCTGTGTATATATTTGTATCTATACATTCCTGTTTGCTTTCTTTTAGTTGCTACTAACACACTACCTGTAGACAATAGGTTGTTTTGATTACAGAGCAAGTCTGGAGACTTTAACCTTCTGCATCCCAGAAAAGCACAGGTTATAAAGAGGAGAAGTTCTTGTGCCTCTCTGAGAAGTCTTTCTGAGCTGGAGGTATGAAAGAAAATTTGCAGTGTATCATGCCAGAGTGTCAGCCTGTATTCAGTAATATCTCAGCTAGGAGCTGAAAAGTTCTGAAAAGTTCTATGATACACACAACTTCTTTTTAAATGTAACAAAATTCCATCCCAATTCTCTCCTATTATCTATGGAGAAAACAAAATGCAGCCGTATTAGAATGATTGTATTTGTCATGGAACAAAAAACTGACAGTGGAAAACATTCAACAGGTGACAGTTAAACAATGCAGGGAAAGTGAGAATTCACAGATAGTGTGATCAAAGGAGGAAGTGAGAAATTGTATCTCTTAAGCTGAAAGGTGAAGAGCAGACTGAAATGATGCAGATCGGCTGTGACAGGTAAGCATCAGGAACATAGCAATGGTCCCAACAATAAATTGCCTGTGTGGTGAGGTGAGCAACAAGGGACTGCAACAAGTGTGCAAAAGACAGAGGAGGAAAAACTGAATGAATCGAGAGGAGAAAAGCAATATTTAGTACCATTTAGATCTTTGGTGGAACTTTAGCAATTTGTTTCATTGCCATCTGGATTTCAGTCAGCATTCACTAAGAAAATTTACCAGAATATGTTACTTTTGGGCCAGTGAAGTCAAGTAGGGGTTTCACTTAGTATTTTCAGTAAAGTAAAAATGCTGTGCAAAACGATAAGATTATATTCCTCATTTTCCCTGATCACAGTCATGCTTTTGTTTTCATTGGTCCCATTCCAACTTTTTGTCTTGGGCTCTACATCTTCATTGTAACTATTACAACTCATAAAAAGCCATAATGAACTTGAGATGTCTAACGCGACGCTTTTCACCACCTCAACTATCCAAGGTTTTTTCACATAATCATAGAGCACTGCGTGATAACTGGCTTTTTCTTCTGCAGGTTGGTCTGGGAAATCAATTTACTGACTGCATCTCAATTGCTCTTGAAATATCATGCTACTTCTTACTGTTCTCAGACAGTAAGTGTATTTTCAACTCCTCACTTTGCTGCAAGAAGCATTAAGTGCTGATTTTCAGGGTACAGCATTCCTTCTTTTATCCCTGTAAATTGTAACAGGCATATGATGAATACATTTTAGAAGTGGCCTTTTGCTTAACAGCAAAACAAAAGAGTGCTGTGAGCTTAGGACAAGTAAGGATAATTGTGTACAAGGACTACTGAAGAGCAGGGTATGGTTTTACAAAAAGCAGAGAGAACATGAGGACTATTCTATCACATGAATGGTTAGTAGTTCAAGCTCAGAAGAAATCCCCTTCCAGATGTTGGTGCAGGCTTCTCTGTGGAAGTGTGTCAGAGTCACATGATGAAGTTACATGGGTAGATTGCTCTGAGGTTGCACAAAAACGTGACGTCTGCTAGTGAGATTATGAAAATAGAGAAGGGTGCCTTCTAATACACATCCTTGCTGACAATCCTTGATCTTTCTAAAACACATAATGCTGATGGATCTTTGATCTTTCTAATACAGATCCTTCCTGATTCCCCCAAGCATTCTATGACTGCTGTCAGTATTAAAAGTTAAAAAGTTCTTGTATTTGGGTTCTTTTGTGTATTTATATTATGTGTGATGCTTTTCTAAAACTAATCCCTCAGGCAAGATTTACTTGATATTTAAAAATTATGATTATCTGTTGGGGCTTTGATTCTGTATCTTCTTATTTTTACTATCAGTAATATGTATATTTTTAAAAATCCTATCCCCTACATTAAAAAATAAACATGCTCTGCATTCTTAATGTACCCTGAACTATAAAAGAGACAGCAGAATACCTAAAATGTCTCACATAAAGTTAATCCAGGGACTTAAATATTGATGTGAAATATTGTTCCATTCTTCATTCAGTTCTTCCTCTTAATCCATTTTCTTCTAGGTAAGCTAGAAAAGTGGAAAAGTGAGCATAGTAGGAGACTGAGGATGGTAAACAGTAACAGTCTTTACTTCTGCATCTGGAAAATATAGATTCTGATAATGTTTATTAGCTCCTTTCTCACACAGCCATAGTAATTATGATTCATAACATTAAGTAGTAATGGACTCAGTCCTCTGATAAAGGTAACTTGCTTTCATTTACATGCAATAAGTCTGCTTGCAGTAGTTTGCATATAAACCTTTATTTGCAACATCGTATTATTAAGGTCTAAATTTCCAGACCCATAATTTTGGCTGATAATTTGCTAAAGTTTGAGCCTCACTTTCCAAGATACTGAAAGCTCAAGGGTAGAAGCAATGAGAGATAGAAGCTCCTGAGAAAATTGGAACCAGAATCTTTCAAGTAGAGCCCACAAAAGAATAGGGAAGTAAAATCAAACCCCTCCTCCAGTAAGTCTAGCTCTGGGGAAGTCTAAAATTACTCCTTCTCTTCTTTACTTCCTTGTAGCTTATTTCTGGATCTTATGCACTATTTTTTTTTTCTTCCAGATTATACTGCATGTTAGCTTTATTCAAAGTAATTCTTCTGCCTTTTCTATTATGTCGTTATTACTGGAACATAAATATACTCATTCTAAAACTGTACTTTCTCCTTTTGCATTATTCCAGGGCTGTTGGTTTACTACCAGTAATACAAGGCATTTTGCACAGGTCAGACTAATGCAAAGTGAAAGAATAGCAGCAGTAAATCTTCATTCTAATCCTTTCTGAAGAAAACTTCAATTTACCCATCCTGAGATTTCCATTGCCTCACAATGTGTTCCAGGTATTTCGTGGTCTTTAGGTTTGAAGCAATAAGAAATTTCAAGATGCCCATGCAAAGCAGAGTTGAAACAAAAGCAGGGTTAAAAATCTTGTAAACTAGATCAGGTCTTAGTGCAGACAGTTAAAAAATCATCCTGTGTTTGTTCATGCATCTCTCCCACATGGGAGAAGTCAATTGCAATTGATTATTATTTATGGGTAGTAAAGACCATAAAAGCATTTCCCTGTCAGACTATTTAAAACTGCCTTCAAGCTACAGATCCTGAAAATGTAATGTGTGAAGTTGTGGATATCACAGAATTACTAGGTTGGAAGAGACCTTCAAGATTATTGAGTCCAACCCATGCCCTAACACCTCAACTAAACCATGGCACTGAGTGCCAC
>JAODKT010001744.1:27230831-27257123 GCA_027576195.1 Cossypha heuglini
GAATGACCTCCCTGCTCCTGCTGGCCACACTGTTCCTGACACAGGCCAGGGGCCACTGGCCTTCTTGGCCACCAGGGCACATGTCTGGCTCAGGTTCAGCAGGCTGCTGACCAGTGTCCCCAGGTCCCTTTCTGCCTGGGCACTGTCCAGCTACACCATCCTCAGCCCGTAACACTGCAGGGAGTTATTGCGGCCAAAATGCAGGACTTGGCACTTGGATTCATTAAAAGTCATGTTATATTATATATAATATAATAAACATATTATAATATGTTTTATTTCTATTTATTGCCACTGTTTCATTGCAATTGGTTTGTAAGCTTTGTGTGCGCATGAGCTGCTCTAATAAGGATTTTCCTTGTTTCTGCTGGTAGTCTAGTGTTTCTTTCTGCTTTTGCTACTTATGACCTGTGATGGATTTTAAAGGTTAGCATGGCTCTGATCTGCCTCAGCAGAAGGTAGTTGTTGCAAGTTCTAATGCAATCCTATTTTTATTTCAGACCTACCTGAGAAAATGTTCCAGATCCTCACAGTACTATTGCTGGAAACACAGCTCTCCATGGTTTCAGGTGAGAGAGAAATTGCCTTTCAGTTCCACTAGCAGAACCCATGCAGCTTTTACTATTTAGCACCTCCAGCAATACCTGCATGAATGGTCAGTAATGTCTGGAGCCTCTGCTTTCCATCTTATAGAAGGCACTGGCACTGACTGAGCATAGGTGTCCATCACTTTCCAGAGTCAGGCTTCTTTAACATATTGTGTACTGGCAGCTGAGGTGC
This sequence comes from Cossypha heuglini, assembly GCA_027576195.1. NCBI lineage: Eukaryota > Metazoa > Chordata > Aves > Passeriformes > Muscicapidae > Cossypha > Cossypha heuglini. The sequence goes on from JAODKT010001744.1 coordinate 27,231,612, forward strand.
CCAGCATCAGTGGCATGGCAGTGAGAAGGAGGATGACCAAAGCAACCAATGCCCACTGGGAAGCATAGCAATATCAATGTGAGATGGAGTGAAGTAAAATCACTTGTGTTCCCCGTCCATGTGGGTAGCAGAAGCAGCTTGGCTGAAACCCAGAAGGAGCTTGGCACTTTTTCACATATTTTTTTCCCCATTACAGTTGCATATAAGTGAATAAACAAACATTGCTAAGGGGAATCTAGCAATGCTAAGGTTTCCCTGTAAGTATTTCAGAGACACATACAATAAAAAGAACGCACAGTTTTATGGACTTCTCTTCAGAATGCCACTACCAACAATCCAAGTGCCCCCAAACTGTCTACCAATATATGGTACACTCAATATGGAAAGTAGTAGCAAGGTATATTGAATGAGGTATTATAAATAACTCTGCCATATCAAGTACATTTTAGAATGGCAACCGATTCATAACAATATTAATTTCAGATTGGGTCAATGGCTAGGATTATGTTGATATATTTTCTGTAATACTGTTACATGTATCTGAGAAAATGCATGAGTTCATGATTCCAGGTTTGTGGAGACTGTAATTGCTACATAGCAATTCTGAGCTATACTTGTTTATCCAGTGCTTCTCTGTTTCACAGGAACTACACTGGTATTTCTTTTTGTAAAGGATAACAAAATTAGATTTACAGTTTACACAATTAATTGTTGCTTTTACTACAACTTTAGGACATGTAAGATACCATAGATAATCATAAGGATAAAATCATAGGGATAAAAATGGTCCCTGTATAACCACTTGCCTAGCCTTAAGTTACTCATAAAATATGAAAAACTAACACCAAGAAACTTGGTCATTTTGTCCTCATCTTTCAGATTCTGTAATCAATACAGAATATAGAGGATTTGCTATAATTACTATATGCTACAAATACTAGTGTGAATATGAACAAAAAATGCTTAAAACTTTTAGTCAAATCAGTAGCCGTATACCTCTGACTATCTGTATACAGTATACTACCCATACACTATCTGACAGTTTTGCCCAAATTTAAAGAAAATCAGAACATATTTTGATAAAACAAATGAAACTTTTCTCTTTTCCTCATATAGCTTTATTTACCGTTGAAGTTCCTCAACAGCTCTACACTGCAGAGTATGGGAGCAATGTGACCATGGAATGCAGATTCCCTGTGAATGGCTCAGTGGATCTAGGACTCCTGACTGTTGTTTGGGAGCAGAAAAGGCAGGGCTGGTTGAAATCGAAGGAGGTGTACACATTCCGCAATGGCAAGGAACTCTACCAATCCCAACATCCTGATTACATAGGAAGAGCATCACTTCTGCACAGTGAACTGAAGTTGGGACAAGCCATCCTTCAGATCACCAACGTGAAGATAACAGATGCAGGCTCGTACCTTTGTCTCATTGCCTACCAGGGCGTGGACTACAAGTACATTGCTTTGGAAGTAAAAGGTAAGTGATTAAATTAAATGCAAGTGTATCCTCATTGAGGCATCTCTACTAAATTCTTACAAGCTGGTAGAAATTGCTTAATCTGAAGGAATTTGTTGCTAATTGTCTCACCAAGACTTTGTGCTCAGCCCCAGCTGAACCAAAGCAGTTGTCTTCTTGGTGGCTAGCCTTTGGTTCAACAGCTGAGCTCCTCCAGGAGTTACGGGCGCTGGGGAGGGACAGCCTCTGTTCTTTTTCCATCCTTCTTCCTTTCCCCTTCTTTCTACAGCCTCTTCTCCAGTTCTTCCTCCCTCCTCTCCTTTGAACCCCTGCCTTGTTGGGCCACCCTCTGGTCATTCCCAAAAGTTTCTCAGAGATGCTTTGTTATACTTATGAACCCGGCTGCAATTACCCAAGTGACTGGGGATTCCCCAAGTGACTGCAGCTCCCAGAGCAAGGACATGTGATTTTCTGTGTTCATTGAAGCCAAGTGGGCATCAGTAATTAAGCTATATGTTACTGGACAAAATTACAGACCAGATCTTTGAAAGATTTCTGGTGTTTCCCACTAATTGCATGCCTGTGATACAAGGCAGCATTTGTTTCCCACCTAGATATTTAAATAGGAATCTTTATCAAATACAAAAATGGACACAGACATTCTTAAGACCCACATTAGTTCCTGTGAAAAGTCAATCTTGTTCTAATATGATGAAAATATTACATTGTTTATAAGCTACGGTAAAACAAACATAAAAATCAGCCTTTCTGGAAGTGGCATATTCTAAAAAAGAAAATAAGAGTCCCATAAGATGCTACTTGTCTCCTCTGTCTTAATAAATTATAAATTTAGTGTCAACTGCTGCCCTGTATAAAGTACCAGAGTGTCTTCTTTTGCTGTAGACATGGTAAGGATTGAATAATCAATTTTGCATTGTTCTACAAAATATCCTTCATCATTTTAAATAAGTGTCCCACAGCTATAGCCAGAGATAATACATAGCATTAACGGGAAGCAGGGAAAGTGAAGTGAGAAAATGACTACTGTTGCATACAACAATTTGACTCAACAACTTCTTATGCAGCATCTTACAAGAGAATAAACACTCAAGTAATGAGAATACCAGGTGAAGACAAGTTTGTTTTTATGTGCCAGTCAGAAGGCTTTCCTCTGGCAGAGGTTTTCTGGCAAAACGAGAACTTCAATCTCAGTGGACCAGCAAATACCACCTATACACTGACTGCAGATGGCCTCTACAATGTCACCAGCATCCTGACATTCAAACCAAATACGAGTGAGAACTACACCTGTGTCTTCTGGAATAAAGAACTGAATGCAGAAACTTCAGCTCACATTTCCACTTTAGGTTCGTATGACCTTGAACTTGTACACAACAGTGTTCATATATATATGAACTGTGGTCCACCACTGGAGTTAATTTCTAGAAATCAGTATAATATTGATTATTGAGAAACAGAACAAGTCAGTATTATTTATGTCTTTGAAGTCTTAGCTAGCTTCCTCTCCAACAAACCAGTCTGTATTTTTTCTATAAATTTTAATTTTAAGGTAGCTTTCATTATTTTCCTTCCAATACAGAGGGAATTTTTTCAGCTGCATGGGTATCTTCCCTGACAGTCTCCTACATAATTGTTCTACCTAGTTGTCTACCTTAACTTCAGGAAGGCTTTTGACACTGTCACCTGTAACATCCTCATGGGTAAGCTCAGGAAATGTGGGTTAGATGAACAGGATCAAGAACTGGTTAAATGACAGAGCCCAGAAGGTCGTGATCAGAGGAATAGAATCCAGATGGAAGCCTGCTGTCAGTGGCGTTCCCCAAGGATCAATACTGGGTCTGGGCTTATTCAATTTATCAACAACCTGGACAAAGGTACCTTCCACAGGTTTGCTGGTGACACTAATCTGGGCAGAGTGACCAATCCACCTGAAGGCTCTGCTGCCATTCCAGAGACCTTGATTAGATGGAGGTTGGGTAGAGAGAAACCTAATGAGGTTCAATGGAGCATAAGGTCCTGCACCTGTGGAGGAATTGCCTCAAGTACCAGCACAGGCTCGGGTCTGACCTCTGTGAAGTGGTCCTACAGAGAAGGACCTGGGAGTCCTGGCAGACAAAAAGCTCTCCATGAGCCAGCCAAGAAAGCAAATGGTATCCTGGGGGTGCATTAGGAAGAATGTTGACAGCAAGTCAAGGCAGATGATCCTGCCCCTTTATTCAGCAGTAGTGAGGCCACATCTGGAGTGCTGTGCCCAGTGCTGTGCCTAGTTCTGGGCTCCTCAGGACACATGAGAGAAGGAGGTCCTGGAAAGGGTTCAGTGATGGCCACAAGGATGATGAGACGTCTGGAGCATCTCTCTTGTGAGGAGACACTGTTTAGTCTGGAGAAGAGAAGACTGAGAGGGGGTCTTATCCATATATATAAATATTTTGAAGGCATATGCCAATAGGATGGTGCCAGACTCAAATGCCATACAAATGAAAGATTTGACTGGTTTTTTGTAAGGCTTTTTACAGTAATATTTCAGAACAAATTATTAATTAAATGAGTGTAAACCACCCTGCTGATAAATTTTAAAAATCCTTTGTTCAGTCAGAGCAAGACTTTGGAGAAACAGAACTGATAACTTGAAAAACTATGCCTGTTTTGTAAGTCATAAATTTACTCTCCTTTCATGTTTTTGACAGCTTTAGTGAGTACACAGTATAGTGGACAAAAATTCCTAATCGCTTTAATCATTCTCACATGCGTGACTGTAGCTGTCCTTCTCTCTGCACTAATAATATTTCAGAAGAGAAAATCGTTCAAGAATGAGCAACCCAAAAAAGGTACATTTTACTTCTGATAGTGAAACTTTTTACCGTTTCTTTATGTTCTCCTGTGAACAACCTTTAGGAAATTTTAGTAACTCTATGCACACTTGTGTGACTTTGGTCACATTTCATTTCTAGAGGACAAGAGAGTAGAAGATGAGATCTTGGATAATTTGAGTTGGGTTTTATTTTCCTCCCTGTCTTACCTACGTGATATAAGGTGTATAGAAAGATTTATTTTTAAAACCAACCAGTTAGTATTCTGTAGAGAGCACAAACAAACTTTGCCTTGTGTAAGGAGGACTGTAAAAGCATAGTTTGAAGGGTGCTTTCTTCACAGCTACAAAGACATTGTGGCTACAGTATACTACACTATTTTTCAACTCCATTATGGTTCTATAACTAAAATGGTGCAATACAAGATTATCGCAGTATTTCTTTCCTTGTTTGCATGTGAAGTAGTGCAAAAGTAATAAAAGAAACAGACTATTATTCTAGTATTTTCTTGCACATGAACAGACTCCAGTAAACCAGACAAATATATTTACAGTCATGAGAGTCTTAACATTATGACTTCAGAATTTGATTCAGGTTTTGTAAAAGAAATGTAGAGTTTATTTATTTGATTCAATAATGAACTTAACTGTCCTTACAGCTCAGTTTAATGTGAAGTTTTGTTGAATTGATTGTTTCCTTCAAATCTAGAAATGTTTAAGCTAAATATGTACATATTTACTTTAACAGACAGGAAAAGAAAACTGAACCCTAGTGCAAAGGATAACAGTAAGTCATAAGCAATTTTTAAAATTTACATTTATAGATTTTTCTTTCTTACACCTAAAATCTTAAAAAAGATGTAGGTTGCAACCTAAATAATGTTACGTCAAAATAGCGGGTAGTTTTGAGTTTAAATTATTTTTTTCATGAGTTTTTAAAAAATGCAGTTTTTAAAGTTTTGACTTTCTCTTGGGCAATGTATAACTTATAAATATTGGTTCCCCTTCACTAAGGTACCAATAGCTTTCATATATAGCTCAGCACACACCTCTGTATACTAACTGGGATTCTAGTAGTCTTGGCTGAGAAGGATACTTCCAGAAAGCTGGTTGTTTTGGAAAGCATCAAGATTATTGTGGGTATAGTCTGTTATATTTTTGGATCAGGCTACAGCTTTTAATAACAAATAAAATGATACCTCATTTATCTGGCCTGTTACATCATTTCCTAGGGTACTTCTTGTCTTATGAGAATATGATTTGCCTAGACATTCAGGAATTTTTACATTTCAGAGGGAAGATAATACTTAAAAAGCTGTCAGGATGCATCTAAATGTTCTGTACTAAATTTGAACTGAAAGAAAAAAAAAAAAAAAGGTACCATCACAGAAAACTACAAATCAATTATAACAAGAAAAGTCTTAATACGTCTACTTATATAAATCAGTATTGTTACCTATAGATAAAATTTTGACAGGTTAATGCATTGTTGAGGAGAGAGGTTGTGGCCAGTGTTAGGTACAGAGGTACTATGGCTCAGCCATAATTCCTTGGTGTCCATGCGACCCTCCCGTAGCATATTGAGGTCAGCCCTGAGGCTGCCAAGGAGCACAAATTGAGTAATACTGAGATGCAGCTAACCAAGGAAACACAGAGACAACTCAGGGCTTTTCTAAAGACAGGATTTCTTTTGAGAATCCACCCCCGTGTTTCTCACTGCTAAAAGAATACATAAAGAAGTCACCAGCTTAAAAAATTAATTTTGTAGGTGAAAGCTAGAACTGGATGAAGAAGGCATGAATTCACTGATTTCCAAATCACCTCAGGTTGTCATGTTTGCATCTTAACTGTAACTGTTTGATCCACTGCCATCAGTAGATATTACAGTTAAAGTAACACTTTCAGAAATACACTTTCACCTTCCAGAAACCTTGCTGCAGTCAAAGTCTCATTCTTATTTTTCATGTGACAGTGTGAAACTTTAGTGGCATCATGCCATGCACTAATGAACACAAGCCCAAGGCAAGCAGCATTCTGGAGAACAGCGTTGGTGCTTGTCCGGACATAATTCCAGTGCATATTGTCCAAGCATAGCTTGGCTTCCCCTGGCTTTTTATGTTACTTTTGTAGAATTTTTCCACTTTGTAGCCTCTTCTGTGCACTTAGTGAAATGAATAAATTAAAGGAGACTTAAGCCACTCTTTGCAGTTTTACTTCTTCATTTTAATGACAAAAAATCTTTGTCTTACTTGCAACACGCAGTAAGTCAGATGACAAACATTTATATTTCTCAGCATTGGATATTTTTAAGAAACCCTGGAAAGAACCTTTTTTCCATGATGAGTAGGTAGTTGAAGCATAAAAGCCACAGCTACTTTACCACAATGCCTTGGAAATGACCCATACAGTTCTGGTTACAGGAACAAGGATTGTTAATGTTACCAGTTTTAACTTACAGCTCAAGCTGCATCAGAACTGAATATGTAGGACATTTAAACTCATCACTGAAGTCCCAGTTCTGCACACTTTTAATCACATGCACAGATTTACTGACAATCATTACCATGGATGCCTTCTAGACAGATTTCAGTTTTGTTATTTCATTTATATGGCTGAAAGTGAGTGATAACTTTATTGTAATAGAAAATTCAGAATTTGGACTATAGATGAAAAAGATAATTCTTTCCTCGGAAAAGATTGCAGCAGATGTTGTAAATTGTAATTGTAAATTATGACAGCTTTAAGGAGCCACCGTAACTTCAGCATGACCCAGAAGACTGATCTTTCACTTTTTACCACTCAGTTGTTAAAATCAGGCTTATTATTTTCTTAAATTATTGCAGATGTTTAAACTAATACTATCGCATTTTCTTTCTTAAGGTGATGATTTTAACTCTCAGACTGAGGCTTTATCCTTGTCAACTGTCACAGCTTCAAGAGACAGTGGGAGTGTGGGTCTCTGAAAATTCTTCGCCTTACATGCCATAATTTGCACTTTTTCTATCTGTTTTTTGGGGACTTCAGAAGAAAATTACAGCACTTTAGCCTTGGGATAAACAGTGAGCTCATGGGGATGTATTTGCACTGCAGTGATGGAAAGCTATGCCTCCTCAGATACCACATCTTCTTGAAGTTACTGGGAACTACTCTGTCATGAAATGTGGTTTACCACTGTGGAGAGGTCATCTGAGTGCCTTTGACATATTTTACTTTTGGACTTACTGTTGTTCAAGGGATTTTTGTTTAAGAATGCCTTTATTAACTGTTCCAGTCTCAGGAACAGTGCTTGGATTCAAACATGTTGTGTAATCTGAATAAAATCTGTAAATACTATCTTATGTCGATTACCTTTCAGGTGGAAACATCATTACATGCCCATATCCCATTTCCAAATTTTCTAACACATTAAACTGGATACTACCACAAGTACCCACTATCATTGCAACATCTAGAAGATATCTCATATCACAAGAGCAATAAGAGGTTGACATTAAATCAAATGAGAGACAAAAAAATACCAATACCAGCAGTAAATCAACATTATGTTGCATAAGAGAGTTTCCATGTCTATTAAAAAACCTCACAAGTAAGTCAGGTAAAAAACATGAACTGCGATACTATACTACATTACAGTAAGAAGTTTCAAATTTGAGGCGATTATTCAACAGAATTTTCTTTAGGAGGAATTTGGAAGCAAAAGTGAAAATAAAGCTCAGACTGATTTCTGCACTGGTTATTTTTAAACAGTAATTTTGCCTTTGTTCAGAGGAAGAAGTGAGTCTTTTTCATGCAAGGCTGCTTTACTTCCTAGTACTGGAAGGACAGATTCGGGAAAACATCCAAAATGAAACAACTTTGCCTCTTAGATAGTCATGAGATAGTGAAGCAAGGGCACTGGGTAAGATCTGTCATATTGCTTTGAAAGACCAGTGGCTTTGGAAAGCTCTCTTTTCTACTAAGATAGATGTAACAAGATTGAAGAAAGGTGTTCCCACGGAAGCTACCTCTGTCGTGATCTTGCTCTCAGAAGAGTTCCACTGAATAAAGCTTTTTCATAGCACTCACTCTGAATTTGGACGGGAACTACTTCTCCAGTGCCACTTTGCAGTTATTTATTGCACAAAAGTGGACCAACAGTGCTGCTATGAGACCAGAACATCAGCATTCACCCTCTCGTTTCATCAGGATAGGTGATTTTAAAAAGCAAAACTGCCATTGATTTTACTTGTGGAAGAGAAAAACTAATCTCTCTCTGACATCATCTGTAATTTAATATCTATGTATTGCACCTTTAATTGCCCATTTGTAGTCACTGGATTCAGCTGAGACAAATCCACACTAGGCTTGCTATGTCCTATGTCCTATGTCCTTGCTGACATGGCAAATCAGGCAGATGTCAGAGAATCAGAGGCAGCTTCTTGAAGCATTGGTTAGCTTAATACGGAATAGTAGCTAGGGAACAGCACTGGCTTGCACCATTTAGCAATATTTAAGGGTCAGTGCATAATGTCAGGCAATTTCTCTCTGTTCCACATTTGTACACAGCTGGGAACTATAAGCCCTTGCCCTTCTGTTAGCCATGGTGAAATCTAACCCACTGTGTTCCTGGAAATAGTTAATTTTGCATTTTTCTAATTATTTTTTCCTCGTGAAAATGAAATGGAAGTAATTAAAATTGAATTTATGTGGATGAACATAAATAGTACACAGCAGTCTTTGCAATTAGACTGTGGTGATTATCATTGTTCCTTATGGAAGACATCCTGTCATTATCTTATACTGGTGAGTAAATGCTGCCTTGGTGTGGGCAGCAAAGAACAAGTGTGGGTAGCATTTCCTGCCCATTTTACAGGCATAGCAAATGCTACCATGGTTTCCCTCTTACTGGATTGTACACTCAAAGGTTTCACCTGGCATCCCTAGGCAGAGGCAGCTCAGTTTTCCACAACACTCCTATGCTATATCCATTTCATTTCATTATAAATGGAATAATAGCACTGTTTACTGCGATAACTAGAATACCTAGAAATGCATTTTGGCTCACAAGTTTCTATTTTCACCAGCTCTTGCAGGATGCTTAGGAAGCTGACTGACAGATCTGAGTATGTGAAAGTTAGCTTCTCAGCAGCTTGGCCAGTCTACATATGTCTGTGAATTCATGCAAGACTTGTCTTTTACTGTAAACCATTGAACATATGATACGTGTGTGATATGATGTGTTTCTGTTCCTTCTGCTTCACCTACTGTTTTACATGCTGTTACCTCCAAACAGCTGAAGTGAGTTTTCACATACAGATAAACTGCCTGCAAAATGTTTGAAGGATTGGTGTTCTGTTTGTTTGGGGTGTTCTCTTTGTGTTTTGTTGCTGTTGTTTTGTTTATCTGTTGGGGATTTTTTTTTTTTTTAAATGGGTTGTTAGGGGGTTTTATTTGTTTGGTTGTGGTGTTGTCTTTTTCTTTGTTTTTTTTATAGTTTTGAACTTAACAGTGAGTCAAGAGCTGATACTGTTAGACCATAAAGCTATTAGGTGTTTTTAGAGTTTGACTTTAAAACTTGTATTGGCAGAGAGGATACCTTGCATAAGATTATTTTGTTACCCTTTCTGATATGTACTGCCTCTATTCATCTCCATGTGTTTGTCTCAACATGCATGTCATAAGCAATAGCATCTTAGTGTACCTAAAAAAAGTATGGATTCAACTGAAGTTGGTGGAATGATTTGGTGAAAATATGCAAAGAATCTAATCAGTTTTATAGTCACCTAAAACATAGTTCACTGAACTTTAATGATGACCATTTTTCACAAGCAAGCAGGGAAAAAGTTTGTTTTCAGTATTTAATTTTTCTGGTATGGCTAAGGAAAACCTGCTTTTCCAATTTGCTGACCTGCTTCACTATGTATGAGTGAGGTGCTTGCCATTTTAGCACAGGAGTGACTGGCAAATTGGGTGATTAGTCTTTCTGTTCAATCCTCACCTCTGCTATCTACCAGAGGTTTTAAGGGTTTACAGTAGGTTTATTTCAGCTTTTCTACAACCGCAAAATTTTCAGCAGCTGGGAGCTGCAGTTTGCTCTGTGATTAAGAGCACAGAGCAGAATAAGATTAGCTGTTTGTACTAAGTTGGTTTTCATACTGGCAGCAGCCTAAACCCATACCATTTTCTTGATTCCCATTACCACAGACATGTCTGAAAGCAACAGTTAACATCAAGAAGGTTTCCCTAACATCTTGGGAAAAAGACAAGTGGAAGAGATATTTCTAATAGCCAGATGGAATGTTTTGCAAGATTTAAGTCTAGAAATACCAGACTTACTAGAAAATGACCAGCTGATTCTGCCTATGGGAGAAACTGGAAATACCTTTTAGCATTCTGGGTGTCAAGAAACCTCTATTCTTTCTTAAGAAATACCGTAGTCATCTTTTCTTACAAAATTTCTTCTTACATCTGACAGAACCATACTGTTTGCCACCAAAACCGGTATCTACCTACTCCACAAAATAATTACAGAGAAAGGTTTTACAAACCACCTCTGCATAGGAAAGGGTCACTGTTACAGGAATAAGTCTAACTTCAAGCTTGTCTTTTCTTTCTGTGGGGATGGGGATCAACTAAGCAACCTCAGAAGTCCCTTCCAACCCAAAATGACCTTTGACTGTAAACTTGTTGCTCAAATTAACTTCCATATCGTCTGTAATTATCTGGCTCTGCTTTTTGCTCTGATGTACATATGGCCTGAACGTATAGCTCCAGATCAATGACTACAATCTGGTTCAACAAGATATCCTGGTTTTCCTCACCATATTGTCAAGCATGCTATGTAATACTTTTTTATGGCCAGTGCTTGGTAATATTTAACTCAAAATCAATATGCAGCCATATGGTAAAACGTAGCTGAAAAAGGTAAGTGCACTGTGCAAATATTGTTAAAAGCTGATTTTAGAGAACTGCAGAGTTTACTTGTGGTTTTATTTTCACAGTGTTTTTTCAGCAGCTAATATTTGTTTACTCACAAGTACATTTCTTAATGGGGTTTTCCAAGTGAGAAGTGAAATGTCTTTCATGCAAACTCTGTGTTAGAAACCATTTTACATAAAGAATGATGCAGTAGAAATTTGTAGAATGGGTTTAAGCTCATTCCTTACATGTGTTTTTCAAGCAGTAGGGTGAGATGATTTCTTGAGTGTCAGCCAGTGAAGGTGGGGCTTTCACTGGTGAGGTGGGGTATCTATCTAGTCAGAAATTTGGAGTTCTAATCACAACATTAGCAACTAATCACAAAATCAGGAAGAGGATTTCTGTGGTACTTGACAATAGTGTTTGTTCAAGATATCAACTTTTTTCAGGTAATATGAAGAACATACTCTTTACATAAGTAAAATAGATAATTTTCAGTCCTAACTATGCAAACCTGGCAAAACAGAGGCTAGGTATCAGTGAATAGATATATATATATACTTGAGAAAGTCGCTGAGAAAGAAGAAGCTGTTGGTGAGAATAGGGAACAGGAGAAGGTCAACTATTTTTTTTTTTTTTTTTGAGAGGGACACAAAATGTTTGTGAAAATAATAAATTCAGATGAAGCACTGTGAGCTCAAAGAACTTCCCACTTCATATAAGAAGATACAACTGCTGAGCCATGTTTCTGGACATCCTCAAAATATTGCAGTCCACAGATCTGCCTCAGACTCGTAAGAAAACTGACAGAGCAAGACAGCTGAAAATTTATTGAGCAGAAGCAACATATTTAGACTGTCATGCAAAGTCTTTGATGTTTTTCTATGTTTGCCATGCATGTACTTTACACTCCTAAAGAGTTATGAAGTAAAATGCAAGTGACAGAGGGTAGACCTTTCTGAGATACTGGGGAAGATGTCAGAGTTTAGAGCCTGCTTCTAGAATAGCTAAATGCTCAAAACCAGGTGCAGAATCTAATTCACCAAACGTAAGAGATGAAGAATCTGGTGAATTCCCACCTGTAAAGCTTATTTAAATGAAATTTCACAGAGATGGATGAAGATTAGTATATGCTGTGACTCAGAATGGTTTCTATTGTCCCATACATTCTTCTTTTAACGTAAGTTTAACAGTTTAACTTCAGAAGAGACTACTCATGCCATTGTTTTAATTGCCACTATGTTAGTGTATGAAGGACTGCTTGGGTCCTTTATAATAAGTCCCAAACTTCATTTCTACAAAGTTGTTCAGTTTTCCAAAATGGCTAAGCAAGGGATGTGTCCATAGTCATTGGTATAGGAGAACATTAATATCTACTTAATTATTATTTTGCTAACTTTAACCAAAACAATATTCCCTCAATAAATAGTGCACTATACTAGTACTTACAGCTATGTATACTGTGTAGCGAGTAATTCTGATTAAGATCTTTCAGTCTAATCATTATCATTATCATCAATTTGAAGAAATAATTTATTTACATAATTATATTTGGTTTGCCATTCTCAATCATTCAGGACAAAGTCATATAAAGGCTCAAGTACACCTATGTAATCCTTTAGTCATAAAGGAATAAGTATAAAGTATAAAATAAACGTAAAGAAATAGATATACTATAAAGTTATAAACTGTTGACCAGGTCTGGGGCTAGGACTGGATCCAGCACACCAAGACTCCACTCTGAGAAGGAGTTTAGAATATATCCTTTCTGCACTGAAAGGGACGGTCTCCTTGATCAACCTTGTGCAAAGATTCCATTCTGCTCATGACAGGTACTCTCTCAGTAACAGCAGCCCAACTGCATATATGACTTAGCTGCAGTTCTGGGCTACACTTATAAGATGCTCCTTGATATGCTATTTCAAAGTATAATCGTAACAGATAATTAAACTTCCTGTTTCCAAGCCTGCATAGTTTTTCCTTTTTGTTGTTATCCTTTGAATAGTACTTGAGTACTCCTTGGAGTTTGCCTGCCTGTCCAAGTGAAGATAGGATTGCTGTTAAGTGAATTATCTCACATAGGTTATTGGAGAAATAGTCCAGCAGAATGGAAAGGAATTGTTTAGAAGACAATAGTGGCAGGGATACAAAGGTATGAAGTGGCTCTATGCTAAATGCACTGTAGTGATTAGACTTCTTGAGAGTTTTAGAGAAGAGAGTGTCAGAAGAAGCTTTTCAGTCAAAGAAGTAGATCAAAACATCTACAGCTAGAGCTCAGTAAGTTTATGAAAGAAATTTTATGGCCTGAGTCTTGTGACATTGGGATTCTGGAAGCGGCAATAAAGATACCTTCAATTCTATGCTTCTGTTTTAAAGATCACAGAAACTCTCTTTAACACAACCTGAGGTTGTGACCTGTGAAGATACCAGCCCTCCTGAAGCTGAAACTTTTGAGACACTGTTTCTTCAAGAAAAGAGAGGAGGTTCTTCCTCTGGCTCTTTGTAAGCTAGGACAACATGGTAAGATTGTGCTTGTTATCCTCCACAACCTGATACCTGTAGATCTCAGTGCTGCAAACTGCATTTTGATATATTTACAGAAGCACACTGACATATAGCAGACTATACTATACAGCAAATATCCTTGAAAGCAGGGAATGTTCTTATTGCTTTCATGAAGTGACTGCCCAAAGAACAGGACATACACTCCACCATCACTGCACTATATTTATTTGATCTTTGGGTAACAGTTGCAGGTAAAAGCAGCAGGAAAATAGCTGACTATGTTTCTCAAAAAGAGAGAGTAACTGCATTGAGAACTCAGATGGCTGCTTTCAGAAGGAACAAGGTGGTCTATTTTGGCCCTATTTTCTATCCTCAGTGTGAGTTCTAAGAAGACTTGAGAAAGGGACTACTTTTTTGTACTGCATCTTGCTATTTGTCATCTGATCTATTTCACAAGAAGAACTTCCTTAAAAATGGATTTAATTAGCTGACTTTGGTTTTTTTTAATTGAAGCATCAACACAGTATCTCCTATCACAGAATCTAAAAATGTTTTCCAAATATATTTTACTGATGGAGAAGGCAAGTATGTAATTTAATAAAAACAGACTGAATTACATCAAAGAAATAGAAATCATATCTCTGAATTTTCATTACAATCCTCATGTAACTAGCTTTACTATCCTTGCAAGGTAAACTGTCAGTAACTGCAAGACCAGGGCTGCCCCATGAGGGGCTATGGGCCAGGAAAAGAGGGCAACCTCAGCACCACATCCTCCCCAGTAGGGCTTAACACCAAGGTTAAGCAGGATGAGGGTTGGTGACACATCTCTAAACAACCCCTTCTCAGTCAAAGTGATTGAGTTAAGTTCAATACCCACCCAGGAGACCTGGTTAGGCACAGTCAGCCAGGCTGGAGACAGGACAACCTACACCATGTACCAGTGGCCCAGTCAGGAAAAGCAGCAAGTCAGGACGACAGGGGACAATGCTGGGCACAGACCTATCTACAGCTCAGCTCAGGCAATGTTTGGGTGCCTGGGCATGAACTTAAAAGGGGGTTTACGGGCCCAAAGGATGCATTGCTGGGATCACCAGTGAGGCTGGCCAGGGTAGCCAAAGCCCTCTGTTAGATACAGCCACCCAACAATGAGGAGTCCATTGCCTTCTATAACACATTCTGTGTTCAATACTCCTAGCTTTAATAGCAATCATTTTTGTATTAGAGTAGGATGTCCCCTATAAGCCTACTTTTAGAGCAGCCACCTTCTGGAGTAACTATGTTATTTCTGCTTCAACTGTAGTATTTAACCACTGCCCTGCATATGGCTATTTTAAAATATCAAATGGTTTGGAGTTTCTTTTGCAATAAAGAAACACAGATGCTCATATATATTTAATCTAAATGTCTGTTAACAAAAGTTGAGTCAGTTAATTTTCAGTTGTTCCTCATTGCACAGCATCACTATTTTTTTCCTTGTGAAATTCAGAACAGTTTGAGTTCTCAGCAGAGATTTGGAAAACTGAGCAGAAATATAGCTGACATGACCCCTGCACCCACTCAAGACTTTTTGTTTTTCTGAAAGTATTAATCAAGGAAAAAACCCTGTCCCAGCTTCTCTTACAGCTAAGTTCTGCTGAACTGACCACAATGCTGCTGACAGACCTTATCTCAAGTTAGGAGGACTGGTTACATACTTTATCTACCTATTATCTTTTTTTCAAAATAAACTTGGTTATATCTAAGGAAGTGTCATCTGACATCTGCTTCTGACAGATACATAGTGTGACTTTGCAATTTTCCTGCTTCTCACAAGTCAGCAGACCAAAAGAGTGGTAGGGCTGATAACGCAATTGCAAGTGCTAGAGACCTTTTTTGCAGAAGTTCTGCCTTTACTGAATAATCACACTCCGGCAAGGTCTTTACATTAAAAGACAATGTTATACAAGGTATCAGAGAGTACAGAGCCAAGGGATTTTCAGCTAAATAAATCATCAGCACAATTACCACAGACAGACCTATTACCAACCAGAGTTAACGGAGAACTATAAAAAGTATCTCATAATAAGATCTCACCAACTAAAGGAAAAAACCAACAAAACCAAACCGCAAAATGCAAGAGCAAAGCAAGTACTATTAAAAAAAGAAAATTATGATAACAACTATGATACTTTCCTGCATCATCTCCACCACCCCAACAGGGAATACATTGCTAAAATTCTGAAACAAGTTTGACTAAAGCAGCCTGAGGATGTGAAAAGAAAATAGTTAAATAGCTAAGCAAACTGTGTTGATATGCAGTTATTTAACTGCTGTGCTGGCATACTGTGTGTCTCAAACAGCTACAGGATTCTAATGGGGGTATTTAATCAGGAATTTGATAGTTAAATTAGTAAAGGTTTTCAGTCCCATTTGCTGTCTGGTTCTTCTCTTCTCCTGCTGCCCTCCTCTGCATATTTTGTATTTCAAATTTCTCTTGAGTAGTATGTGCCAATAGCCACAGGGGGAAAAAAATAGAAATTACATCATATTTGTAAACATTTTTATCTACATAACTAACACTGAGTCAGAGTACCACTGTCAGGCTGATGTTTCAAATAATCCCTTTCTTGCCAGTAAGTCTCTAAAGACTTTATTTTACTAATACAGAGATCTAAATATTTTATGCTATTTGACTAAGATGCCATTTCAAGCCAGAATTTATAAATACAGCCAGACAAGCTGTCTGATGCCCAGGCACTGTGCTCTGTACATGGATGCTAGGGGCACATGAGGGCTGTTTCTACATGGCATGAGAAATACAGCTCAAGTTGCTTCTCATAGGAAACACCGAGGGAAAACAACAATATCACTGAGAAATCTGGTTATCTTTCTCCTTCTTTAAAAAAAAAATTTGCTGTGTTTTTTTCTTTTTTTTAAGAATATTTGCTGTGCACTAGCAGCACTGTGTTTTGCAATGTTTCTCCTCATCTCTTCCTTATGGGCCTCCTATGCAAACAGAAACTGCACTCACACAAGCATGGACACAGGTGGCCTGATCCTGTTCCTCCTCTCTGGCTGATCAACAGCAACATATATGCAGGCCCTCACTCATATATGTTAAAAGTATGTTCACATTAGCAGTCCTTTTCATGCAATGTACAATAATTTTTCACATTCTTTTTGATGAGTTTAACCCTTGGTCAGATCCTACTCAGCAGCCACCAGTCCTGAGGCCTTTAATCAGTACTTGTTGCCCTTGCTGACATCAAAGGGTCAGAACAGCCCACTATGTTCATGTGACAAGACCAGTCTGAACTTACTGACAAAATACTGTTCTTATTACCATCAGTAAAGTAATATTGAGCTGGTATTTGTTAGGGCAAAACAGTGACTAGAAAGTGTTTAAAAGCTGATACTGTAGCTGTAGTTCAGGAGTGCATGCTTCACTGATTTTTAACTTGTCAAGAAGAACCTCTTATCAGTACAGTATGTCACAGTACAAACTACACAGTACATAGCTAAACAGTTTAAACTATTTACATACTACTGAAGCCAATGTGAGTTGCTAAGGCACTTAAAGCACGTGCTTGCTAAATGAGTCTTCTGACTCTAAATTAGTCTAAACATCCTCCTGTGCCTGCATCTGACTTCTGTAGGACATACATTTCCTGTCACAGAGATAATTTCAATATATTCATGGTTGATCAGAATTTTTCACTGATCTACATAAGCAAAGCAGAAAAATAACCCTAATATAAAAGTACAATATTCTTAATAAAATCTGATAGATACTCTTAATGAGAATGTAAGCCAGTTACTCCAAGACCTGTGTTCCCCATGATTACTTAAGAACAACTGGGGCTATGTTTCATCATATGATGCCTAAAAAGATGAGTAATGGAAAGTTTTCTGCATGTCCTTACTATAACTAAGTAATAACCCAAGTCATAAAGCAGTATACAAGCTGAAAAACTGGCATCCAATGATAAATAACAGTTACCAAAACAAGTAAGCTTTGTATTTTGTTCTGCCAGCATTTCAACCAGTTTGCATGCCAGTGAATATTTTTGTGGGTATAGTCTACAAAAGCTGAAATCCTCCTCTTTTTTTTTTAACTGGAAATGAGAGCTTTGATTACAATTACGAAAATATCTATTTAACTCTCTCAAGGAACTGCTGCAAAGTTGGCATGATTCAGTGACTGAAAAAACGTGACTACTGCAGTACAGTCTAAAAGCAGAAGCTCATACAGCACTTCTCCTTTTTACTTTGCTGCTCTGATGCCGATTTAAATCTCGTGAAGAACAAGCTCTACAGCTCCACACAGTGTTGATTTACCAACATCAAACCTCTGAACATGCTACAGAACACCTACACCTAGATTTTTCTAAATGTGGATAAAGTCGATCAACTTTCTATAATTTTTCAAGTGCATTCTTATTTAATAGTTTAATTTTTCATTTAAGTGATTTAATATTTGTCAGGTCTATCTAGGAATATAACTGACAGTATTCACTGCTTTTTTGTGTGTCTATTTTCAGCTAGTCCTGATGTTACATCATTTGCCACTTCAGATCTCCAGTTTCTGCTGAAGTACAAGCTCCTGCTCGATAAAAACATCAAATCTGTCTCTTTATAAATAATTTACATACCTAAGTGTGTTGATGCACATATTCTTAATAAGATTTTAGCAACAAAGACTTCGATGTCATCTTCAAGACCACAAATATGTCCCTGCACAGTCTCAGACTAGAAGACAGAACTCTAGGCTTGTAACTGTCCTCATTGTTCTGAGCCTCATAATTGAAAAACATACTTTGTCTAACGTGCAGGGCAGAATCAGGAATGAGAGCAATTTACTAATAAATACAGTAATGAAAAGGCTCTATTTTATGTGATCATATTTTTGCACTGAGTTACCATTTAATCAATGATAATTTGGAATGAGCAATCAATTTTCACGTAATTTACCAAGAGAAAAATTATTTCCAAGTCCTCTGCTGCAACTGGAAGGTACTTTAAGCCATAACACATAGATTATTAACAAATAGGTAAAAAAAAGAAAAAATTGAAAATAAATAATTTCTTTTACATTGGTCTTCTATGGGAAAATATGGCTTCTATGGCTCAAAATATGATGCTTTCCCAGACACTGACAATTTCCATTGTACTTGCAGCTGTATTTTAGGGATGTTTGGACAGTTTTATTTCAGTTCTATTACAACTTGGCTGAAAGTGACACAAGGCCCTCACAAAAAAGTTGATTTTTTTATTTTTTGTTCAGTGTAATCATTGTTCACGAAGAACCAAAAGCTGAATTGATCACCTTTTTCTTTCAGACATAGCCAGGTCAGTACAGACAGAAATAAGCTTCTAGGGGAAAGAGAGAGGGTAATCGGAATTCCTGTTGATCAGGACTCTGTATGGTTGAAACACAAAAACTGGTAAGAAATCAGGCTCTTGAAAGAAGGACGTAACTTGTGTGCCATTTCATGAATCACTTACAGCACTCTTGTGTATGCTTCCAAGCAGCTTGGGAATAAAATTCCAAAGTTCAGATGATGCTCTGCTAGGAAAATATTTTAAAAGAACCTGCTCAACCACTAAAAACACATAACAAAGACAGAGTGTATCTACTACAGCTCTCTCTACTCACCACGAAAAAAGCCTGCAGAGGGCACTGCTAAACACTGTCTGCATCTTAACATAATTTTAGATGTTATTTAATACACATCTCAATCCAAATAAGTGCCTACAATGAAGAGACAGAGAAGACAAGATAAGGTTAATATCCACTAAGATAATAGAAGAAAATCCCAGTGTTTTCTTTCTTCCTTTTACCTGTTCCTTATATCTGCTCAAGAAGAAACCTGTGGATGTGTTTTACACCCTGTCACCCTGCTCTTGGATATAGACTGTGTTTCCATGCTGCAGAGGATGTTCAACAGACTGCCAGATCAGTCTCCAGCATCTGTTGATGCCTCCAGCATCTGTTGTCCTTTACAGTTCACCGTCAGACTGAAAACATTTAAATTCATCAGCTGAGGCATGATCTATTTCAGGTAACACTGTATTACACATGTGCCATGGATAACATGCGTGGCTATAATACGTATAGCAATATAATTCAAGTGCATTTCCTTTGAAATTCAGATTATACAATAATGCAGATATTCACAAGATTTCAGAAACACCTAGTACAACCAGTAATTTAAATGTATAATATATGACAAGTCTAGGCCATCCTATCTACCAAAGCTTCCATATGCAATAGCTCCTCTCTCTCCAGCTCTTTAATCTGCTACTCCCATATCCGTCTAATACACTCTAACCCTACTGTGTAGCCCATTTTTCATGCAGATGGTGTTACATGGTAAAAACATGTAAAAAACATGTAAAAAAAAAAATCACCCACGAAAAGTTTCATCAATTTCTTTCCACACACAGCAGCTTGCGTGGTTCTTTGGTCAGTTTATTTACAGTGAATACAAAATGTCTTTCCAGCACTTGTTCATACAGAAAATTATGTTAGTAAATGCACACCAGAGTCAGTTAGCTCCTTCTACAATCCCTTCTTCCTCTTGGAAAGTCATATATAGTTTATAAACTGAGTCTTTATTGAGCAGCAGTGACCCAATGCAATTAAATGATTTGCGGTTCATTATGCCGATGCTTTGCATAGGAGGCAGCACTGGGTGTTTCAGCATCTAAAATAATTTAATTCTTTTCTAAAGCTGAGATTCCAAAAATTATCTGTGATTTTGGATGTTTTGTCTTCCTAGTATTAAATATCAAAGGAACGCAGTTCTCTAGACATATTCAGAAACCACAATGGCTTTTGGCAAAGTAATTGTGTGCACAAAGCAAATACTTCAGTGGTAAGCTATACATGAAACTAAGAGCATATTCACCAGTCACTGAAACCCAGATAATGAAGTCTAAAAGAACAGACTGTATTTCTAGGGCTATTTTTAGTGATATAGAAGATTTTTTTTAAACACCCTCCTCCACTGAACTTACAGCTGTGATGAAAACCAAATTGAAGTTCTCAGGCTGTATAATATGAAGAACACAGATTTTCTGCAAATGTTGTGCTAGCTATGTTAAATCTGACAGACCATGGTTTTGGCATTCCAAAACTTTGAAATACTTGCCTCCCTTTTAACCTGGCTTTATACATTGGTATGGATGTTAATGCATGGAATGAGCTCTGTCATGATTTCCCTTTCTGTTTTCTCAGAGATAATTAAACAAAAGAAAGTATTTTGGGCCCAAATTTATTTGATTTCTAACCTAACTAAATCACAACCTTAACTTTTTTCACTCTAAAATTCACTAGTAAACTTGCAAATTTTAGCTTTGGGTTCTTGAATGCTTGGTGAAAGCCACTTTTCAATAATACATACATTTAAGAAATTTAGAATACAATTTTTGCCAGTTGTTTTGCTTACCCACTGGGAAAAGAACTCAAAACAAAACATTGCAACACAATGTTGAATTGTGGGTGGAAACTGGGTTCTAAAACTACTGGTTTATACTGGTTTATGGTCACACAAATAGCTCAGTCAAAAACTGAAATGGTGCCGTGTGATGTGTGCAAAATACACTATAAAATGGATGGCGGCACATAACATATAGTCAGAGAATGATCTGAAACCAAGCATTATTAATTAAATTTATAAATTATCAAATGGTAAATAATATTGCCAAATAAATTTTTGACCATTTGTGAGTGACCGATTGCTAGAAAAATCAAGTAGAATTTATATAATTAATTTTATTACTTGCACTTTCTTAACTCAAAATTAGAGCTGTACTCTAATTTTACGGTATTTAAATGTAGCTGGGTACAGTAAACAACTTTGAAAACTGTCATAAAGTAAATTTAAACATTAGGATTAAGAACTATACTGTACTCTGCTCCAGAATTGTTTTTGTCCCAGTACTTCAGGCCATCTACTGTACCTAAGCACAAATTGCTGTATTGAGTAGTAACAATACAATAAACTGTTCTTCCCTTTCTTCCCAACAGCCTCTTCAAAGGAATACTCCTTCCAGCTCTCTTGGCTGAATTCAGAAATTGTCTGAAATAATCAATGGTTTTCCTCTTTACCAACTAGAGGCAACTAGTTGGTACTAGCCTTTGCATCTAATTGACTGTTTGTTCAGTTTTCTTCCTTTCACTTTTAAAATACACAAGATTTTCTTGTGGTGTTACAATAAATCACTTCCCTTTTAATGGGTTCACTTTGGGGTGTTTGGGGTCTTTTAAAATTTCTGATATTATTATTTTGATACTTTTTTAGATTTCATCTTTAAGGATGGAAACAACCATTATAATTCACCCTCTGAGAACACCTCTGTGGATGGTCTGTGGGAAAATTATTTGAATATTTGTCCTACCTTGTCCTGTTTATCTGGAACTGTTCTCAATGTAAATGTCGATTTACTGGATCAGTGGATGACTAACATGGGCAGTTTAAATAACAGACTAGTCTACGGAAATCTTCACACTCCATCAGCAGAAAATTGCAAGGTTTAAGACTCATTTGTGCCACAACCAGTTTTACAAAGTGAAGATGACTTAATGAAGAGATTTTAATGTACTTAACACAGATGCTACTCACTGTCACACACTTTCCGTGTTTTATTTGACACAATGCCTGCATGTGTAAGTAACATGGCAAAAACTTTATGACACTGACTCTGGTCATGCCTCACTAACAGTCTCTCTGTGAATTTTCTTCTTTTATTTTGACCTATATTGCTAGTAGTGACAATAGTGGGGGGAGGAGTAATTACTCTTTTTAAACTTAACATGCAGGAACTGACACTGTCACTGCTTACACAAGGGCTGCAGACACATTAGGTGAGAGTTAGCTGCACAATCTGAAGGACAACTCAGGGCAACAGCTGCATATCAACACCACGAATCTTAACAGAGGAAACTACACAGAACAGCTAACATTGTCCCACATATTCATTCCAGATCTGCTTTGCCACCAGCAGTGTCTCCTCCTTTCTTTCACTAGCCTGCTAATATCCAAACTTATATACCTAGGTTTATGCCATTTCAATGTCCCTGGATGTTTCCACAGCTCTGCATAAGCTCTTCTTTTCCAGGACAAACAATCTCAGGAGTGCAGTTTTCCAAACAACATGACTGTCACTGAATAGGCATCTGCAATCATGACTTATTTTCAATTTGATGAAGCTGATGACAGCTGACAAGTGGACCCTTGTGTATAAAGAGCTTTCATAATTCTGTTGAGTTTTGTTATCATTGTGTTGCCACTATCTCCTGTAATTGTGCCTTGGTAGCCACTGACAGAGCCATGCAAGAAACTCTCTGAACCAGGCCTACTGCACACATTTAATTTCTACACAACTTTTGCATCCTAGAGTATTACGAGTTGCATTCTCATACCACAACACTCAGAAACATTTTTCTAGACAAGTACGAACAGCCAATTATTAGAAAAAGTCTACCACTACTGATTTACCATACTAGGCATTTAGATTTGTCCTTGATTCAGCCTACAAAAATGTACCAAAACCATTACATAACTTGCATCACCTCTATATTATCTCTGTGAGGATTTTGGTAATCACACTTTCAACAACATACTGCCATCGTCATTATCTCTAATTTCAAATATGTGCCTCATGTCTCTCCACAGAGAAAAGAACAATAGCAGCAATCCAAAAATTGCAAAAACTTGTCTCTACTTTTTGCACCATGTACAGTTACCAAAAAATCCTACCATGTAGTTGTTATTAAAAGCAGTAGTTGCTTTCTCCATTAATGCTGGTCTCAGAACACAACCTTGCATGGGTCCACATGCATGAACAGCATGATCTGGAAGTATGTTTGCTTCTTACACAAACATGCCAGGATGCTGCAGCATTAACTAAGGAAGCTACAAACAAGTATGAAAAACATGCAGGTCTCTTACTAACAGGTTTCATGGAATTTCTTTGGCAAATTCCTCCTTATTTTCAAATAAAATGAGCTTGGCTAAATGCAATTAATCCAGAAGAAGGATGATTCTATAGTTTTAACTACTCTTCAGCATGCATTTTGTACCATTTGTTTCATAATCTGATGAATAGAAGGAGAGTCAGCAAAATGAGATGATGCCACACTCCTAACAAAATTTCCATTTCCTAATTTAGAAGGCTAGCGGTCAAAAACATGGATCAAAAAGGATTCAGAGAAGACTAAAGCAAGGACAGTATTTGTAGCATAAAGCACTGGTTGGCATATATTTGAGAGGGTGAATTTGATTTAAAGGCATTTCCAACTTGCGGAATTAAACGCCTGAGGCATGAAACATCTGAGTATTTTGTCCTTACAATTTTTTTTTCCAGGCTGTGTTATGGTTTTCTTAGAATTCTAATATATGTGGGCTCATAACTCACTTCTCTTTTTGTGCTTGTGTCCAGACGAAAATATTTCAGCTGGAAAATGGTATTCATATGGTAACAAAAATTCATATGGTAACATAACCAGAAAACTGCTGGGAAAAAGGCCTTACGTGTGCAGATAACCTACGTTCTTTGAAGAGCACTGGGCAATTTGTATGCAGTGAGACCTGTTACCAGACAGCTCAGTCCAGATGAACTCCTCTAACATGCAGTGCAAGGGACTGGTTCATAAACTCTACTGATTATTTCCAGTAGTAGCTATTTCTTTCCAAGAGGCACTGCCCTTGCAATGGCACGTAGTTCTCTTCTATTTCCTTCTGTTTTATAGTTACAGAAAAAGACTAACAAGCCTCATTCACCACCTCTAAAGCTACAGCTTCAGTTTCTACTTTTCATCCTTCACACCACGCACTCCTGCTCTCCCCAGCAGGAGAGAGCAGTGTGCTTTATTCCCAGTGTGTGAATAAAAGCATTTAGGCAATGATGAAAACACGATTAACAGGTAAAAATAACCTTGGATCCTCGATCCAACTCATCAGCTGGGAGAAATGTTTGTGGCAGCACCTGTCAGAAACCTGATGCCAGACCCAAGATGCAGCACAGTCACTGGGTAAGCAGCTGTGCCCTGCGCTCACGTCGTCCCTAAGACCACCTCAGTGGCAATGTTCACACCAGAGACTCACAAGGCTTTCTCACATGGATTTCATCATAGAACCACTGAACAGCCGGGGTCAGAAGAAAATTGAAAGGTCATCTAGTTCCAAGCCCACGGCTATGGGCAGGCTTCCTACGTTCCACTAGGCTAGGCTGCTCAGAGCCCCATCCAACCTGGCCCTGAACACTTCCACGGATGGGTCATCCACACCTTCTCGGGGCAACCTGTGCCACGGCCTCATCGCCCTCACAGCAAATAACTTCCTCCTCAGAGCACCTCTAAACCCACTCTCTTTGACTCCACTCCTCCTTATCCTGCCACCTCCGCTCTGGTTCTCTGTTCCCCCCGCTCCACCTCCCTCCTTTTGGACCCCACACGCCCCCTCAGCTATGACTCCAGACGCGCCTTTTCCGCCCGAAGCAGAGACGCGTTGTTCTATGACGTCATTTCCGTTCGCTCGGGGCACGCCGCCGCCGCCCCTCGGGGCCTCGCACACCGGAGCGAGGGGAGGGGGCGGAGGGAGAGGAGGAAGAGGAGGAGGAGGAGAAGAAGAAGGAGGAGGAGGAGGAGGAGCACAAAGAAGAGGAAGAGAAGACGGAGAGGGAGGATCCGAAGAGGAGGAGGAGCGGAAGAAGGAGGAGGAGGAACAGGAGCGGAAGCGGAAGGGGGAGGAGATGGCGGCGGGGGCCTCAGCGGCGGCGACGACACCGGTCCGGAGCGCGGGCGGGCGAAACACCCGCGGGAGGGCGGAGCCGCT
>JAODKT010001744.1:27257604-27269846 GCA_027576195.1 Cossypha heuglini
GTGGTGCTGAGCCCGAGGGTCCCATCGGTGTGCCGGTGATTATGCCTGGTCGGCCGCGGACGCTGTGTCTCTCCTTCCACTGATGCCCCGCTGTCCCCCCACCTAGGCTAGAGCAGGCTGAGCGCCAGCTCCTGTGGGAAGCTTCAGCCATGTATTTCCTCAGCGGCTGGCCCAAGAGACTCTTGTGTCCTCTGGAGTCCCTGGAGCAACCGCTTCACATTCAGACGGATCCCCAGAGAGCTTTCTTCGCAGTTTTGTTCCCATCTCAGCTAAGCATCTGGTACTGCAGAGTGAGTATCCATCGTTTTATAAGCTCTCGGACCCTGCTCTCCCAGCTGAAAAGACCTGTCGTCTACTAATTTCTTTTCTTCTTTCAGAAACGGTTGTGAAATGTGATGCTGGCTTTACAGGATATTCCAGTATCTGTGAAACTGAATGGTTATCCGCAACGTTTAGTGATAGCAATAAAGTCTTAAGAAAATATGCAACATCAATCTGCTTGCAGTTAACACCAGTTTTTCCTAAAAAATGAGGCTTCCAAGCAACTTTGAGACTGTATGTTCTGCTTGTACTTAACATAAGGAGTATTTGTAGCAGTGTGGGGTTTTTGCATATATGCTTCACATCTTAAACCTTTGCATTTTCTGTGTTTTATATAAAGGAATATATGAATATAGGAGATATGAAACACTGTGAAAGACAGAACAAATGTTATCACTACGTGGCATGTTGTAACATAGAAGTTTGCAAACTTTTCTTTTTATGGGAAGTTTAAAGGTTTTGTGGCTCTAACAGAAGACTTGGCTTACGATGACTTTTGCTTGGAAGGTGCTGGTCTAGCTATATCTAGTTTGAAACTGTGAATAATTGACATTAAGCATCTTGCTTTTAATTCACATTGTATTAGTGTGTAGCAAAAATGCTGTTTGTCAGTTTGATTTGATGCAGTCAATTAAAACTGTGATACTATCTTTAAATTTTGGTGCTGTATCCTTTTAAATACTGCCTAGATTAGACCCTAAATCTGTCTATAAATATCTCTAGATCCAGGTGGTTTATAGAGTTCATCTCAGATTACCAGTGAAAACCAGCAATCTCGTTTTAGAAAGCTGATCCTGAAAGATGTCAAATGACAGTCATAGCCTTAAAATCTTGTTTTAAGTTATGCAGGTATTTAATCCCGTTCTATTTTATTGTGTTCAGTAAGGCCGTTCACTAGTTCCTGGCTGGGGTGCTGATGCTATTTTTAAGACCCAGGTGTCCAGCTAGCACATAACCAGCCCAGTAACTTTGCTGTGTGAACATCATCATCTGGCCTGTTTTCTTAGGTTCATGGCACACAGTGTATAAAGTGTACACTTTATGGTATAGCTTTTGCCAGTTGTTAAACCTGTAGTTTTAGTCTGTCAACAGAGTAGAACTGATTTTTTGCATGGAAATACATAGAAAACAACAGGCTCATGAAATGCTTTTCAAGATGTGCACTGTTGTCTGGAATGTAGTTTACTTTATGGTCTGTTCTCAAGGACAAGGTTCATTAGCTTGCATGCTTGGACTTGTTTTGAAATGTTAAACATTGTATGACTGGCTACAGATAGAGCACTAAAATAATTCACCTGGTGCAGAAGCGTTGACGAAACTCACAGGTCATTGATATTTTTGAAATAGATTTTGGTTCACTTTGTAATGGGTGCTTTTGAGGAAGGTGCTGACTTTTCTAGGCCTGATCACTGACTGATCTTAAACTGAAAAACATGTTACAGTCTCATGACATGTCTGGACAACTGGCTGTTATCAAAAACCTGGAAGAATAAAGGTTTCGGTCAAGCTAATTTTTAAAGGGATTTTCTTGCATTATTTTTATGTACATAGCTGGGGTCCTGGATGTAGTTTGTTGTTTTTTTCCCCCCCAGACTTTTCTTTTTTTCAGTTTCTTGTTTGTTTTTGAGGGTTTTGAAGCTTAAAATCATATGTTTGAATATATGTTTGTTGACAAAATAAAATCACTGCATTCTAGAAAATGTTTTAATTTGTCAGAAATACAGTCTTTGGAACAAGGATAAATTCTAGTCAGGTTGCACTAACTTGTTGCAGAAAAGCCTTTAGGCTGGTGTTCTTGTTAAAACTTGTTACTATCTCAGCTATTTATCAAAGGTTTAATTTAAGAATGAGGTGATGAGATTGGGAAAGTTCTGTTTTGAAATTTTCAGAAACGGGGCTGTTTGAAATGTTTCCAGGTGAGTGAGTTTACGTTCAGTATGTGTATTTTTAAGGTGACATAGTAATGTTTAATGTTAATTTTTCACCTACTGTGTGCTAAGAACTAGTAGAACTAAGGAAAGTTGATCCCAAAGTGTGGATTGCTTCCTGTTTTAGAATCAATATAGGTATTAAGACTCAAAACCAGATAACTGGTTTTGAAAAACAGCCAGACAGAATTCTGCTTGTGTTTTTGAACCAAAAAGTTCTTGACTATTTTACATGTTAGAAGAGATTGGATTATGGATAGAGAAGACCACTCAGGTGACTGATTTTAATAATGCACCAATATTGGTGAAAGGTTGTTGAGTGCAGCCCCCAGTTACGTTGACATTGATTTATGAATTGTATGCATGTGCTAGTGTACTAGTATACACATTATCAAGCATACAGAACATAGTCTAATTTTATTTCTTCTGTTTAGAAGGAACCTGCATTGGTCACCTAGTCTAACTGCCTGACAAAATCTGAGGGACCAGAAGTTAAATCATGTTATTAAGAACATTGTTCAAATGCTCTTATATACTGGTTTACTGTGGGCATCAACCACATCTCTTAGATGCCTGTTCCAGAATTTTAAAAGGAGCTAAAAGAATGAGGTAATGCCAAAATGAACACCTTTTAAAATTTTTACTTTATTTTTTAGTGTACAAAAAATCCTTTCTTACTTCCTATTGGATTCTGTTAAATACAGCCCACTGTAGAGACCTCTGCTTCAAGAATTTTCCTTAAATCAGAAGTTTTAGGTCTACATACGACAAATAATTCCTTGACGCTTAAGAGCCGGCATAACTGTGTTCATTGATAGCGTGGAAAAGCTTGTCAAACGTTTTCATTTGGGTACTTTTAAGTATTTGGATGTTTGAAATGAGAAGCATCAATGAATGATAGAACCTTTCTGAAATGCTATGATGAGACAATTGCTGTTTAATAGATTGACTTGT
The DNA here is from genome assembly GCA_027576195.1 of Cossypha heuglini. Classification (NCBI taxonomy): domain Eukaryota; kingdom Metazoa; phylum Chordata; class Aves; order Passeriformes; family Muscicapidae; genus Cossypha; species Cossypha heuglini. The sequence goes on from JAODKT010001744.1 coordinate 27,260,808, forward strand.
GAACTGAAGATGAAGTTTCACAAGGCAGCTGTGCAGTCCTGTGTGGCATTATCTTTCCTCTTGCACCTCTATTTTAATGGAGCTTATGGTGGACTGGTGATGTCTTTTTACAGGGCTGTTAAGCTTAATGAACAAATAGAAGCCTATAGAAATCTGTTTATTTAGTTGATGAAAGGATCAAAGAAACATTATAGTTGGCCCTTTGAAAGTTAGTCCTATAACAGTTGTGGCTTCAATTTTAAATTGGTTTAGTTATCTCTTGAATTCTAGAAGTTCACCCATAGGGCTCTAGGTATTAAGGGCCAGGGTAGGGCAGCAAAGGAAGAAGGTGTCACAGACGAGTGGAGTTCCCTGCCTAACCCTTGATAAGTGAGTTGTGTGCGACAAGAACAGTCTGCTGATGTAGTTGTACGGATAAATATGGTTCAGTGTTTCCTTTCTTTAGTCTTAACAATGTTGTGACAATGACAGGAATAAGTACTGGACTTGAATATTTAATGAAAACTTCTGTAGGTTGTTGGGACTATCTGCTATCAATCTGTCAGTCAAAACCAGTTTTGTGAGGTCTTTGAAGCCAAGAGTAGCTTGTCCCATCTGCTCATCCAGAAGAGAATTCTTGATTATCTATATGCTTCTCAACTTATGATTTATATTTACTTTTGTTTTTTGAACTTCTGTTTTTGTTTCTTTCTTTATAATGGTCTGATATTGAGTCAGAGCACCTAAATGAACTAAAATAAGCTTTTGGGAAAGCCTGCATGTCAGAATCCTAGATGGTCAAATAGTTGGTATTCATTTGAAATGCTGACTAAATTGATGTTCAGACGGCTCTCACAGTCTCTCATATGTGCTCTTCGTCTCTAGCTGCTGCTGTATTAGAGTTGAAGTCAATGTGTGCTTTAAATCTAAGCATACAGTAGGACAAAACTGGGGACTGGGCTTCTTTTGGGGAAGTGATCTCCATAATCTGGAATTTTGCCCCACTATAAAAGGAGTTACGTGTGATACAGTGCATAGAGTTCATAAGATATATTAATAAATCCATTAGAATTATCTGGAGTTGTTTCTGTAGTCTTTTTTTTACTTTAAAAGGCTGTTAAAAAGAAAAGTTTTCAGTATGCTTTTGAGATTGTCTTTTAATCTCAGAACTGTAAGCAGAACAATTTACAGAATTATTGTGCATGGCTTTTTCTTAACAGAATTGGATACAGCCTTTTTATCCAGAATTTGATTGCAGAATGGGACAACAGATGTCTTGATATAAGTGGTTGTGTTGGCTGTGTATTGTGAACAATATGACACAGATAGCATCAGTGCAAGTTAAGATTACCCACTGCTTCTGCTGTGTTTTCTTCCTTGGTAGTTTAATCCCCAAAATGCTGATTTCATATTTATGCCCTTTAGACCCTTGTCTGAGAAGGCCATTTCTTTTTGTTTGTCAGTAACTGTAACAGTTGCTCTGTTGCTTCTGTTAAAGAGATGCATTTGCGATTACATAATGAAACAAATGTTGCATTGATGAATTTATCTAAAGAAATCCAAAATTGTCATGTGGTTATTCAGTAGGACTTTCAGGCTTTCAGTGTCACCTGTATTATAAAATAGATGACCCCTGAAAGCTGTGTCATAATTACATGCATTATGGTAAAAGGCATTCTCATTTATGACTCTTCAGTGTCCAGTTAATTGCATGTAACAGGAAACCAAAGATGTATAGAATATGCCTTTGCTTTTTGGCAGCATTTTTGGGCAGTAGGTTAACAGAAAACTTTAATGTGGGAGAGATAGTGGTTGACAGTTCTGCACTTTGGTTTTCTGAATTATTTCACAATAGCCATGAAGCACATGATTGGAAGCTCTGTTGGGTGGATACTCTGTTGATTCTAAGCTTCCAAACACTTTCAAAATTAAGTTAAAGGAGTTATGGTTTTATAATTAATCTTGCTTTTATAAATTAATTTGTTATTACCTTGTATCTCTGTTACTGACAAAATGGCCTTTTGTGATCTATTTATATGAATTTCTCTGTTCCTTATGTGCACGCGCTTGCTTTTCTGCATATAACCTTTCTGTTTTATTAGTATGTCATTTTACAAAGCTTCAGCATTTTAAGTGAAGCACAGACCATATAGTGACAAAATGAAGTGCACAGTGTCACCAGACTTCTGTTCTGTTTTGTTCTATTTTCTCCCAGCCTTATCTTTGTCACTTAGATCATAAGCTCATCTGAAGTGCGTTTTTGATTTTTGTCTTATGCCTACAGCCTAATGAAGCATTGAAGTATTTGGCATGTAAAACTAAACAGAAATTAAAATTCCTCTGTTTGTCAAATAAATTGCTTTTTTAACCTCAACGAGATGGATTGTTGATGTGTAGAAAAATATATAGTCAGGAGATGATAATATAAGATTTTAATAATTATCCACAGCCAGGTTCTTAGATTGATTAAGAAATCCAAACCTGTCCATAAGACCGTGTTGCATATGTGCTGTCAGGTCATGTGCTTGCTTTTCAGACTTAGTCAAGTAGTTTTCTATTCTATTTGCTGACCTACTTGTAAAATCAACAGTATGCACAGTTTGTCATTAATGTGCAGTCAAACCAGAGAATCTGGTTCAAAAAAACTATTTTTTACATTATTTTATATTCTGTCAAATGATTGTACCTCTTTCCGGTTGGTTAATGTGTCATTTTCTGTGACACTCTGTAAATATCTCAATAAACAAATTCTTCTGGGAGGGCTGTTGTTCAAGTCTGTTCAAGGCTACTTGTCCTCTTTAAAGAGGGCCTTTGCAGAACAACATTCACATCTTAGTTAAGGGTTTAAATGTCAGCTTGATTTGAATTTACATCAAATGTGGTAGAATGCTTGTGTTAAGGTAAGTGAACTGGTGTATTCCTCTATCTAAGCTTGCTGAGAGAATGTGCTGCAGGGTTTGTATACCTTAATGGATTTTTTCATAAAAACTGCTTTGTACATGGCTAAGTGTTCTGACATGGGTTATGCTGCCAACACTTGGTAAGTGAACAAGTTACTGTATTAGGTCAGGTAGAATTAAGTAAAACAGTAACAATTTGGGATTATTTCATAATGGGTTTGCTGTGGTGTTTTGTTTTGTGTTGTAGATTTTTTTAATTGTTTACACAGGTATTTTGTCCAGGTGTTGATACAGAGCTCGTCTTACATAGTGGAAAGTCCAGAGGGATTCTTAATGTACAATTGACAATGAAATAACTGTGAGTTTTTAGGTAGTTTGAATTTCAGTGACTTTGTTGATAGAGCTGTCTTGCTACCTTACTTTTACAAACAGTGCAGTTCATTTCTGGTAATGCAAACCAGATTTGCTTTCATGTTATAATCTCACATTAGTAAAAAAGAGGCATCTTAAATGCTAGAAAAACATTGTGGTGCAACATATAAACTTCTGAGTAAGAACTGTGGAACATGTTCTTGTCAAGAGATAGCCAAGGTAGCTGACAGATGGAAGGAGATAAAATTTTGCTGTGAGAACAAGAAGTTCTGTTTCTTTTCAGTAATGTTAACTGGTGTGCTAGGGAGTTTGTTTACACTTTACTAATAGTAATGCTATATTCTTTTTAAGGTTACATTTCTTATTTTTGTTTTCACCATTTTTCTTACCATGTAAGCATCCACTGACACAGTTCCGTTTGTAACTGAGTGGCAGCTTCTGTTCTGCCTGACCTCACATTCCTCCTGAGAGACAAAATGTACTGTATCAAAATGCTAGATTTTCTTTGCAGCAGATTAAAAAATGCTAGATATGCTTCTTATCTATTGTGGGAAGTTTTTTTAGATGTTAAATTGCAATTTGTATTAAGACTTGCTTGCTCACTTCTTTCTTCCTTAACAACTGAAGGTGTTTACTTCTTCCTCTAAACAAATGTTTACTTCTTTTTAAACAACTCTTTATTTGTTAGGTCCTTTCCTATGTTTCTGGAATCCAGTTTCTCCTAAAGCTGTGGCTCTATCGTTAATATTTCAGCAAGTAGGTTTTAAGCATTGTAAAGAAGGATTAATTTATTGGCTTATTTGAGACAGTGGGCATAATTCATTAGTTGAGTTTAGCTGCATTTCTTTATAATTTTAGTAGCTGCATACAGAAGTGTGAGCAATAAAAACCATGGAATTTTAATGAAGCTTATATGGAGATTTAGGGGGTTTTTTGACGGGGAAAAAAAAAGGAAAGGTTTAGGGAAGATTCTAATTAACAGAATCTAAACCCCTATTGTTTCTATGCAGAGTATGAACTACAACAGCAAGAGGAGAGTATCTAACTAACAAGCCTTCCCCCCTCTTTTTGTTTTGTTTTGGTGTTCTGTTTTGTTTTGATGGTTTTGGTGTTTTGTTTTGGTCTTTGGTTTTGGTTTTTTTGTTTGCTTTGGTTTTGGTTTTATTTGTTAAAATGTGTTAAATATGTTCAGTGGCTTGCTGTGCTTGGGTCAAGTAGTTAGGTTGATATATATTTCTGTTTACAGAAATATTCCTGTGCCATTATACACTGTCAGTCACTTTAGATACTTCAGATGTAGAATTGCTATTTCTCATGCATAAGCAGAGCAGGATCTTGAGCTCTCCTTCTATCTTTGTTAATCCAGACCATTCACATATCTGTGGAAAGCTTTTAAACAGAGGGGTAAATTTGTATATTAGGGTTTTCCTCACATCTGAATTAATGCTTTTGAGCTATGGAGTATGTGGACATGAATAGTATTAGTGTACTAATTCCTCATTTAACCTCTAACTAGGTAGCCTTTGTGACGTATTTGATTTGAAGTGGATCTGCTTTCTAGTAAGGTCCTTAAATTACAAAAAAATAACATTATGAGTGCAAGTATTCATTTTTAACTCCTTAAGTCCTCGCCTGTGAGGCACAGTGCCTAGAAATCAATTTGTATAAATTTTTTAGCTGATGTGTATGTAGAAGCTTCTTCCAGCTTTGAAGTTGTAATAGCAGCTTTCTTATGAATAAATGTCACAAGAATTCTACACTATAAATACTGTAATTATATTCTGTAAGAATAGTAATATAGAAAGCAAACTGTGTATTACTGAGTTTCTAATTTTGCTAGCTGCTGAAATGCTTGAGGCACAAAAGTGCTTTAAGAGTGATCTCCGGGTTTGCAGATTATCAAGACACTACTTTTTCTCAGTATTCTAAGGCAGCTAGGGTGGTTCTAAGTCAATCAGTGAAAGGCTGTGTACTTCATTGAGAACAATCAACAGGAATCTGCTAGTAAGAATAATTACTTGTCTATTTAATGTTAGATAACTAGATGCAAAAGAAGCCACACAAACTGAAAAAGCTGGTTCTTAGGGTAAAGATTAGTGTGTTTGTTATACTTTATAGATGTTTAACTTTATTTTTTATAATTCAGTTCTGTGTGGGTTTGAAATTTAAAGAATGCAGCACACCAAATCATATTGTAAATTTACCAAGGCTAAGGCTGCCCACGTGGTACTAATTCAGCTTGTTATTTACATGCATGATGACAACATTTCATTGCTTTGTTTTGTACTATTTAAAATTAATATTCAAACTTTAAAATTAAGTTGTTTGTAACTCTACTTTTTCTGAAAGGGAACTGAAGGAAGTGATTCCAAGTAGGATGGTAGTAGATACTTAACAAATTCTGGAGTGGTGGACACTCACAAGATTTGTGGGTAGAATTACTGGTTTTATATTTATTGTACTGCTTCTGCTGGTCCATCAGGCAAGGCAAGAAACTTCAGTCACGTGTGGTTGTAGTGGTGTTTGGTTATCTTTGCCTGGTGGTGTGGTTAATTTCAGTAAAATGAGTGATTGTTCTGTACCCTCTTGGTTCTCTTTCAGTGTGCTTTTTCTGGTACAATGTTTCGTGCTCCAAATCTGCATGAAAACTGAAATTGATAAAGTTAGGACAGCTTATGGTATGAAGATGAGGGGTAACTTTTTTGACAAAACAGAAAGTGTGTCCTGCTTAATTTAACTTCCACCTCCCAGGCTGGAGGATAATGGAAGGGGAAATACTCACATAACCTGAAAACTATTATTGATTCAAGAGCAAGAAAATAGAAACAGTTGTGCTATATATTTAAGGAGAATGAATGTTTCTAAGCATTAGAACAAGAAAAGGTAACTTTGCAGTAGGTTTTTGTGTTGCAGCTCTTGACGGCATTTGTGAAAGGGAATGAAGGTTTAGTGCCTATGGTAGCTTTGTCTGGTCTTCGTCATCCCAAAGCTTTTCTCCCTTCCCAGAAGGAAAGGTGCCAATGGGTGCACCTCATTACTTGAAAATCCTTCCGGCTAACTGTAGAGGTGGATTTTCAGCAGGTTCTGACAACTTATATGTGGAAAACAACTTTCCTGATTATTGTTGTATTTAATACAATGGCCAACCTATTTAGTAGAAGCTAAGCAAATGGACTCTACCAAATATTCTATAGAATGTTTCATCCTAATTCATTTTACAGTTCTTGTCATTATAGGAGCCTGTTTAAGGTGGATCTGTTCATCTTAAGCATCAGTCACCCTTTATCTAAGTTGGAACTACCTCTGTACTCTGTATTGACTCCTTGCTATGCAATTAAGTATTTTATTTGCATGTGGGTTTGAAAGAGTGAGATTAGGAATGACAGTGTCGCAACAGTTCTCCATGGACTTTCTTTAAAAGCACCATTTTCTAATGGATTGTCAAATATATAATTGATTTTTTAACCTCCTTTGAGGGAAACACATAGCTGTTAAGGAGACATAGTTCTTTACAGGTATAGCACAATGTATAAAACATCCCATTCCTTTTTTATGTGAGATGTAATTATTTATATTTTTTTCCTTCAGCCAAGTGTATTAATCGTAAGCTACAAGGAACTTTCAAAAGCAGCTTCTCAGTTTGGACCTTATAAACACGCAGAATGGCGGCCTGACAGCACAATGATAGCTGTTTCGGTAAGCAGAATTTTTCCTTCTTACTCTGGTTAAACTATTGCAAACAGAATTTTGTGTTACCAATTTCTGTGCTTATACAAACTTGCAGATCATAAATACATTTTATTGATATTTGTCTTCCAAAAATATATAATCGTACCAAGGACTTTTTAGATAATATAAGCTTTCTCTTGTAGTTTTCATTAATTTTTCTCTGTGTCAATGAACTACAGTTCTTCATTTAAAAAAAATGGTTAGATGTGTTGGCAGGGGTGATACAACATCTCATTACTTTAGTAATCTGGTAACAAATAATACGGTAATGTAAAGTTATGTGAATGAAAGAAATAGTTGTGGACTTAAGTGGCATAATCATATTTAACTTGATAAATAGGGTTTAAAGGTGAGAAGACATTAATCTATGGCCTTACTACTGGCTTTTGGTGGTTAAAAAAATATTGCAAGTCACTAGGGACACAGAAACAAGGGCAGTGATAAGTGATACATAAACCCTTCTGTTAAGAATCTTAGAGATGAGATCTTGTCTCACATGGAAATAAAGTTTTGTTTCATAGCTGGTGCTGTGTTCACAGCACTTTGAACTATTTCAGCAGCAGTATTTAAAGTTTGAGGTGCAAGGCAAACACAGGAAAGGTGGGAGTACAGTTTATAAGAGTTACAATATGGGATAATGCTCTTGGTGTCTTTTGGTCAGGTCTTAACATTAGGACCAGGTCTTAAATTAGATACTGTTGTCTTAGTGGAAAATACCAGGTGATTTATGGAGTAGTTCATGTCTCTAGCAATATCATGATAATCATAAATCAGCTAAGCTTTCCATGGTCTAGTCTTCTTTTGTGTAATGCAAGTTAATGCAAGCAAGTAGTTAGTCTAAAATATTTAAATTGTCTAAAAGTATCTCCTGAAATCAATGAAGTCAAGCATTTCTGTTAGTGCCAGATTATATTCTCAGTGACTACTAATAATTATCAATAAAGTCAGAAAGCTTAGTAATTTTTACTATGAGTCAAAACGAATTCTTCAATTTTATATTGCAGCATGTATATGTATATGTATATGTATATGTATATGTATATGTATATGTATATGTATATCCAAACACATTTTAATTAAACCTTTATAAAGTTCGGAGAAAACTTGAATTTCTATATTTAAGTACTTTGCATACTGTGGGGTTTTTTTCTGAGATGTTGTGATCCATTTGCTCAGGAGACCTTGTGGTTTAGCTGATAGTCAGATAACCTTCAGTTTCTGCCACTTCAGTCACTGCACTTTAATGTTTTTCTGCAATTAAATGTACAGCATTCTTTTTGGCAGATAGTGTCAGAATCTAAATGCCCATAAAGTCTCAGTTTGTAAACTAATGTTCTGTGAATTAAAATTCCAAATGGTCATTGCTTATAAAATAATGAGTGTACTAAGATTTCTAATATCCTTCGTGTTTCTTAGGATGATATTTCATCCCTGGATGTATGTATACAAATGATATAGTCAAGATGTTTGCTACAGTAGTTTTAACATAAGTTGTTTTCCTGGATACTTAAAATATATATATATATATAGTTTAATTTGGAACAGTTAGTGAGTCCTACTGAAAGACCACATTTACAATATTGCTGGTGCTGTTGTGAGACAGAAAGTCAGTTTTTTGACCTTAATGAAGAAGATGTTCTGCAGATGTGTGATGCTCTCATCCCCAAGGAGAATTCTGTCCAAGTGAAGTTTTCTCTCTTTTCTTAACTAACACATTCAGACGAAGGAGGAATAGCAAAGCAAGTTTTTAATTAAAAAACCCAGTAATTTTGAACTGAATTAGTTTCACTTAATTACTGAAGTCCTGTGCAACAGCTAAAAATTTTAGTTTGAAAGCTGAGTTTGGTGATACTTCTCACCTGTCACTACCTGTGCTCATGAGTACTTGATTGCAGTAATTTTTTGTAATAAAACATTTTTAAGAAGATGAACATGAGGTTTAGTATGTACTTATTAGCCAGTGGTGCATTCCTTTTCTTTTTTTTTTTTTTTTTTTGTTTTTCTCCCAATATAGTTTTTAAATAAGACTATTCACTTTAGGGACCAGAACATTTTTCCT
>JAODKT010001744.1:27270365-27329209 GCA_027576195.1 Cossypha heuglini
ATAAGATGAACATGAGGTTTATTATGTACTTATTAGCCAGTGGTGCATTCCTTTTCTTTTTTTTTTTTTTTTTTTCTTTTTTTTTTTTTTGTTTTAAATGACATAATGGTGGGGAGTGTAGTCTGGATTTTATGTTCACCAGTCAAGTGATATACCATGTTTTTTGTTTCTGGCAGCCCAAATATTCAGTGTGTCTTTATGAAAACAAATCACTTTGCAGCATATGCTTTGAGGTAAATGTTATTTGTACTGCAGGCAGACTTTGGGCTACTATTTCAGTCTTTATAAAATACCTCAAGTAGCTTTAAAGGTATGCAGTTAAACAAGCTTAAGCAGTTTCTGCTGTGTCACTGTCCTCCAGAAATTCTAACTTCTTTTTGTGCTAGTATCTGTTGTTAAACTGTTGGCACATTTCCTAGGCAGTTGTTATTTTTTCCCCCTATATTTTGTAGTTCCCTCATTCATATTGCTGCCTTTGTAATTTTTTCACTGTTACTAGGAAATACTTTTTCTTGTCTAATTAGTACATACATCTGAGGTAGCTAATTCTAGTAGTAAACCAAACTTAGGAGTTGGGTCAAGATGCTTCAGTATGGAGAAGTATAGGAGGCATTTTGGTCCTTTCCCTTAGAGGCAATCCTCCAATATGGACTGCTCTTCAGCATGCATTCCCATAGTTAAGGCAGTGCTTTATTAATCATGGTAGCATACAAGAAACCATGTTGTGAAATCCCTGGCAAGATTCTCAGTGTTTATACTTCTGACTGTCAAAGTTTAGCATGATCAAGGGATGGATGACAGTGATGATTACTTATTTAATAAGTTTCACTCAGACATTTTTAAAGCATGAAACCTCTGTAAATGAATATGATCAATTTGCTGGAAGTCAGTGCTTGAATGCTTCTGCATTTCATCCCCCTCTTGATGGAATTTAAGGTTCTGTTTAGAAATGAACCTGTAACAATAGCAACGTTGTGCTTTGAATAGTGTTCAGTAAGGCCCTTTGTACCTTAATATCAGTATAAAGATACTTCACAGTATTGTTTTACTCGTCTTTCCAGGATAAGGTAACTTACGTGTTAAATATTTAATGATGTAATGGAAAGAACCTGTAAAGATGTTAGAAATGAACACGTTTCTTTATCACATAATACCTGAACATGATATTACAGCACACAGAAAAGCTTCCATTTATTGTCACCCTGTCTCAAGCTCACCATTATGGTTCAGATTTTATTCTTGCTTGAAAAAGATACTCACTTTGAATGAGAATAATAGTATTTCTTGGAATTCAAAGCCAAAACACAAATTTTCTAAAGCAAAATGTTTGACTGAAGAAAGCCGTGGTGTCTATGAAATGATACACTAAGCTAACAAGAGTGTTGCTTTGTTCAAAGAAAAGGAAACCAATCTTGCAAAGAAATGTGAAACTATTCATTTCAGTGCTTTTTGTCTCCAGTGCTTTGGATACATGCCCAGCCTATATTAAAATAATTGGATGGAAACATTATTTAACCAAAATGCATTTGCCAGTTTGTCTGGAAAATAAATTCATGCTGTAAACAAATAACACTTCTTTGAACACTTAACGTTATTGGTCATCTGCTTCTTTCATGCTTATGCAAGCAGCTTCTAGGTATGACTGGAACATCATGTAACTAAATAATTTCTGTTTGTTCCCTGTGTATAGTATGAAGTCATTCTTCCAGAATGACAGAATATGGTGAAGCAATGACAGTGCCTAAACTCTATGCACTCAGTAGTGTCTCCATGTTTTCAAACACGTGGAGAGTTTATTCGGGTGCTTCCCACCTTCTTCTTTGTTTTCTGCATTAATTCATGTAGTTGGTACGAATGATGTACCCAGGTTCTAAATATCTGAGAGAGGTTGTCAGGTTTTATGGGTTTGTATGAATTAGAGAAAAATTTCTGATGGACTTGTGGATAAACAGCATTGTTTTTCTATTTTTCGACCTCCTGCCTAATCTATTCACTTGACTTTAAGGGCAGGTATGGATTTTACCTGGAAGTAATATCAATGGCACAGTATTTTAAATGTTTGGATGAATGTATATTCAAGATCAATGTATGAGACATACACAGAATCACATAAAACTAACATATTTTATTCATACTGACACTAGGTATGTAACTTATCAGTATTTCTCTTTCAGACTGCAAATGGATACATCTTATTTTTTGAAATCCCATCAGCAAGAGACAAATATCTTTATGAGCCAATATATCCCAAGTAAGTATTTTAAACTTTGTATCCTCAGAATGTGAAAAATACCAATAGACAACTCCTAAGCAATTTTTATGACAAAAGATATTTCCTTAGAGAGTATGTTTTAACTCTTGATGAGTATATGAACCATTATTCCTATGAGTTAGAGTCAGTACAGGGGAGAAGTCGTGTTTAATTAGACTGCTGTGTGCTGGTATGATTCATATGTGCTGGTCCATCTTACAAGCTCTCAAAATCCTTAAGAGCAGACTTAAAATTGTCTGATTTTATAATTTGAGGTAGTCTGTTGCATTCATGATCTGCAACAAGATTTAATAATTCCCTTTGAATAACTCAGTTGAAAAATCATGTCTTAGGACCTATTGAGGTGCAATTCAAAAATAGATCCTGTCCCCAATGTTTCATAACTTAGAGATTTTTTGAAAAACATGGGAATTAACAGCCCAATATTTTTGAAAGCAAATTGATAGTTTTATTAAGAATGTACAGGTATTTTTGATGCAGTGTGTTATATTGTCAGTTTCATCTTATTTTTCTTATTGTGAATGACAATACATCTTATGCATTTAAAATGTGACTGTATTTTGGGTGTATTTGTGGTTGACTTAGCTGATTTTGGATTTTGCAAAATTGGGAAATGCCTAGGACAAATTAAAACTTTGAGGAGCATATGTCTATGTGTTTAGATAGGCAGAATCTTTAGTCATGGATTGGATTGAATTTGTCCATGCAAATAATAACACACTCTTGATTTCTAATTGACTAGATACTTCTTTTTTTTAATATGTCCCTCTATATATCTTCATCATTATGATAATACTAGTCAGTTTATTTTTTTTTTCACATAAAAAGGGTTAAAACTTGAATCATAGGTGTCTCCACATGGTCATCTCTGAGGAGTATTGGATAATCTAGGATGTCATGTGAGAGGGTGACATGTTGACTTTTTTTTCTTTTCAGTGTAAATGTTAAACCATGAACATCAAAAGAAAATAAAGGGGTTTTCAATAGTATTGAAGTTCAAAATCTGCCTTCTCTCACAAATATGTGTAGGAAGAAATTACTTAGCAGGTAGTAAATTATTTCAAAGTGAACTTTATTGATTCAAAATTTTTTTGTGTCTTATGGCTATAATGCATCTTTTGACCTCTGAAATAGCCCTTAAAACTCTGAAATTAGCTGGAATTTATTGTTGCAATTTACTTTTTTGTTTTCCAGAAACTTAAGACTAGTGTAGACAAGTTATATTATTTTACTTGTCGCTTTGGTGAACTGAATAGCAGTTTTCAAACTGACTCTTCACATCTGGCTTACTGTCATCAGGGAAAAAAGGCAGACAAACTGTTGCTGCAGCTTATCTAAATAAATAATAGTAGTAGTATATCTTTAGCTGTACATTACATAATGGAGAAAACTAAGCAAGTAGTTTATTGTGTTTTTCTTGTTCTTTTCGGAAAGTTGGAGGATGTTTTAATTGGGAAAATATGAAAACTTATGGAAATATTTATAAAACACCTGGTGAAAGTTGAAAAGCTTTGGAAAGTTTGCTTAGAATATCACTTGTAGGAAGGCTTGAGAATACCTATTAAGCCATCAGTGATTAACCATTTTAACTTTTACATAAAATTTCTGTAATTGATATGAATTGTTGACCTGAAAATGCATGTTTTAGTTGTGTGTTGCGCAGTTAGAATTTTAAAATACATTTGTATAGCCCAAAAAGGATTATAATGCAAATTCTATAGATGAGTAGGACAAGGTGTTTGTCTCTGCTGTGTTTACAACAGGTTGCACACAGTCTCCAAAGACTAACTGCATGTGCTTACCTTTAAGAAAATCAATGATCCCACTGAATTTACTGGAATTACTAGTTTGTCTATACTTAGCCCTCAATTTTGAAAACCTAAATAAAATTTCTTCTGATTATATTAGATCAAAAGAAAGACACAGTCATTTGTGGGTGAGCTGAGCCTCCTATGATTAATGTCAAATGATTCTTTAAGTTATTAAAATGGAATGAACTTTTTTCTGCAGCTGCGGATGCAGTGCACTGCCTGTAGGCAGTCTCACTAATTTACATTGTGGAGCAAATATTTGGCAAGGGGTTAATCAAACAAAAAACCTCCAATCTAAAATGAACAAACAGACAAATGAGACCCAAAGCTAGAACTGGAATTTTTATCTTTCTTTTGACATATGTTCATTTTCCAAAGGCATTATTTCAATGAAATGCTTGGATTTCACTTCTGCTGGGCTGAACAATACCAAATTAGTTTTCTTCACTCTGAAGCCATTACAGATCAGTGAAAGGCCTTGTATGTGACTTGCCTCATGCTTGAAAGTTTTCTCCCCCCGAAACAGTGTGTTTTTGGCTCCTTGCTCTGTGTTGGCAGCCGTGATTATGCAGCTGTGCCTTCAGTAAAGTCAGGTTGCTGGCCTGATGGGGAAACTAAACCTGCCTGTCTCCCTTTTTTACCCCTCCCTGTCCCCTGCCCTGGATTCTAGTAGCTTAGTTTGCAAGTTGGCATTTAATAAAAGACTGGCTTTAGAAAATGGTGACTTTGAAGTAGCACTGAGTAGCTACCCTGAGAGGTTGAAAAGCATGAAATGACTGTTCAGTGATACTTGTGTAAATCTTTTAATTCATGGTAAAGCAATTGCTTGTAACATTTTAACTGTCATGGAGATATTAATTAGGACTCTTCCATGCTTTATCTTAAGTGGTTATTTACCTACGCTAGGTGAAGCGAGAGAGAGAGTGATGACTTTTGCAAAAAGTATGAGGCTGTCCTTGTATTGGCAAAGTAACAGCTCTAGAAGGAAGTCAGTAAAAACTGAGATGGATGTTCAGTCGTGTTCTACTTTTTAAAATTATGACTAACTCTTAATGCTTATTAGCTGCCCCTATCTACTAATTTTTTAAGCAGAATAAAGTTCTTTAGTAGTCTTTCTTTAAATAGCAGTGGCCAATTTTGTCAGAAATACAGAATTTCAATGAGAAGTGACTACAGTGAGAAAGGGAAACCCTTGTAGTACAGCTTCATCTTGAACAGGTCGTAAGCTGTGGATGTCAGTATAACAAGGTGGTCATGCACTGGGGATACACACCAGTAACGTCCTCAGCTGCACCAAAATACTGGTCCAGTGCGAAATTTCCTAGTTTAGTATCCTGAAGTTGAAATTGCAGCTGGGTTTGTTAACATGCAGGTGAAAACATTGAGAATGGCTGTGTTTAAATTCTCTTGTCATCTTAGCTCTCACTTAAACAAAATGTGCGTATTTTACCATAAATGAAAGAAAAAGTGGGTAGTCAGGTAATTAAAAAAGCAGGTAATTAGATATATGATAGATAATTTCTTGACTTCGGTAGTTTTTTGCAGATAGGGGCACTGGTAACTGGTGAAGTACCTTCATGTGGTATTGATACTTTCTTAATAACTGCTTTAAAATTTACTTGATAGTGGTTTAGCTTTTTAGATTTGAAGAAAAGGATCATATGAGTTGCTGAAAGTCAAAATCACTCATCATTTTTCTGTATGGGAGAGGGATGCTTGTGGAGAAAATGTCCTTCCAATTTATAATTACTTTTATACAGAATTGTTACTATTTGTAGCTGTTGAGCAAGATGGTCCAGAAGAGCTTGCCTGTATTTGGAGTGTTAACAGAACTATTCTAGCATACAGCTGTGGTGATACTGTAATTGCACTTATCTTCCAATTTAAACAAAATGCTTCAAGGTGGAAAGCAAAACAAAACTGTATGAGAAGTGACAGAAACACTTGTGCTGTTTATAACTTAATATGCACTGTAGTGTATCTAATCACAGTATGATTTATTTTCAGGACCAAGTCTCTTATTTTCTAAATCTAATCAGTATACGTTTAGTAAAAGAGCTGAAGTGTGAATTGAGGATAAGATGCCATCCTGTTTGAGTGTCAGAGTCTTTGCTTTTCCTTATCTTTCAGTATTATGAAACATAGAGATTTTGGAAAGTAATGTTGAGTGAACTTCCCTTGCACCCTGTTATTGTTTGTTTTAAACCAGACAGAATTAGAGCCTAGGAAAATTGATTTTCTGTTTAAAAATGCACATTTGGCATGATTTCCTCCTTTTCATATCAACCAGTTGTAATGGTCTTTATATTCTGAAATTTGATGTTTTAATGGAAGTACTGAAGTCCAAAATTAACATTTGTGGCTGCTCACAAAACTGTTTAAATTTGTTATATTAGTAACTGAGGACATAGCTCTTACAAAATCTAGAATATGCTAAATATTTTCAGAAGGGAAACTTCTTAAAGACTATTTTATGCCTTTAGAGATTTAATCTATGTAAAATCTACTCATGTTGGTATAGTAAGAGTTAGTCAACTAACCTATTCAGTATTATGAATCTTATATGTAAAAGCCTGTTACTGGATTTGTATGATAAAACAAGTGCTTATGCCATAAGTGCAACACATGAATATTTATATATCAAAAAGAAAACTTTTTATTGCTGGAATCCATTGGTAGTTTTTTGTCAAATTGTGATATTTTAGGAATGTAGTTTTTCTGTCAAAGAAAATGTTTCTGGCACTGTTGATATTTGACTAGGAATTGCCACTCTGTTCTTGGAATGAATGTCATTCATGCTTAATGAAAACTTACATTTTCCTTCCTAATTTGTGAGACTAAAAACAGGGAGGAAAAAGCAGTAATTGTATGGTGTTTCGTTTTTTTTAATTGAGCCAGAGTAGTCTGCAGTTTCATTCCAGGTCTTGGATGCTTTGCTCCAGTTCAGAGCAGATTTGGAAGAGAATCAGTATTGGCCATTAGCCCACATTCTGAAATATTTTCCTACAGTGAGCACAAGTACAAAGTCGTGCTTCAGTTAGTTCAATTTGGTTTTACCATCTAATTACTAAAGAATCTAAAAGACAAAACATGAAAAATAATGTATGTAAGGTAAGATTGTAGCATGTTAAAATGAAATTTGTCTCTGCCTGCAATTGCTTAAAGAAAGTGCCAACGCTTAGAAGCAAATTTGCAGCTTTGTAAGCTGTGGCAAGGTACAGTGGTAACTTTTTGAGGAGTTTCCAAACGAATTTGTACAGCTATTCTTATGTTTGTTTGACAGTGAAGAGATGAGTAACACCATTATAGTAGAGGCTTCTCTGTACTGAACTGATTGATGTTTCTGTTTAGAGGTTTGCCAAGGAGAGTAACTGAAGTTTTCTCACTTGAAGACCATGTGTAACTTAGTGCTGAGGATATTTTTGCCTTTCCAAAAAGACATAGTCAAAAAGCTTTACATGGGTAATTAACTAAATGTGGTAATTGGGGTCTTTTATGTGAAGTTTCTTCATATCCTCAAATGGAGCCTGCATTTGGAGAGTGATATGAGTGTTGTGTAAATATAGAATGAGACCTCAGTGGTGTAGATTATTAAGTTTCTGAAAGTCCTTTAAAAATTAAAGTTATTATCTAACCAGTATGAATATGGGAAGAAACTAGTTCATATGCTGGTCTAGAATGCTGCATTGTTGCTTATACACCTGGTTACTGTATTCATGTCGTACTCTTTCTGGCATTTTGAAAAGCTATCTCCTTTTCTTTAGCCTGATGGTTTATTGGTGCTATAAATTGCCTCATCAGTGGCCTTTTCTTTTCTGATTCAACGGACTGAAGATTAGTATGTACAAAGGTTTTGAACTTCAAACTCTGTAAGGATAATCAATGAGGTGTATGGTTAATTAACTTACTAGGTAATTTTTGCTCAGAATTAAGCTTCTGCTGAACTTTACCATTGTGCTTTTCCCTATAAGATTTTGGCATTGTTTGGAAAATGTATTTTTTAAACTAGATTAGCTGAAGAACTTTTTATTGACCATTATGGCACTTGCAAACTCGTGATATGGTTCAAGAGGTTTTAAACTCTTAATTTAAGGGAAATTTAGGTTGGATGTTAGGAAAAAAAAATTACTGAAAGAGTGATCAAGTACTGGGATGGTTTGCCTGGGGAGGTGGTGCAGTCACCATCCCTGGATGTGTTTAAAAAAGACTGGATATGGTACTCAGTGCCATGGTTTAGTTGAGGTGTTAGGACATGGGTTGGACTCAATGATCTTGAAGCGTCTCTTCCAACCTTGTGATTCTGTAACTGTTGTCAAGAAATCTTTTTAACTGAAATAATAACTTGGTAAACCCTTTAGCTGTTTTATAGGAATAGTTTATTAATATGCTAGCCAGCTGTTTCTTTTCTCAAACTTCAGAAATCTGCTACTACCCAATTGTGTAGTACAGGCTGTACTAAGAATTACTGTTCTAAGCACTTACTCTTTATAGTTGCTACCATAAATTCATTTTAATTTTGTTGGTTCAGCTATTGCCAATATGTATGAATACAGCTCTGCATCCATCCAGACATATATAATCCTCAGTTGATGGCTGCCTGCAGTTTGTGATGGAGGATGCAGGTTTAGGGGTGAGAAGATGCTATTTGCATGAAAACCAAAGCTCACAGGTGATGATGCAGGCTCTTTGAATCTGGTGTAAAAAAATGAGGTCCTCAGCTTTTCAATGTGAACATTAACTGAAGTGTTCACATGAACCACTGTAAAACTAACCACTGGTTAGTAAACATTGTGTAATTGTTCTGATGCAACGATAATGCTGTTGTCAGTTTTTTTGCCTTTCTGCCTTAAAGGAGAGCAACTTGGAGTTCATGGTGATATAAATTATTTTAGAAGTACTGCCCTGGTTTTGTCATTTAAGTATTGCCATTAATTGCTGAAGCATAATGATTATTAATCTTTTTGTCCCTTCCCTCCTACTCCAAGTACTACTGAAGAAGCAATTTTATCAGGAACGACTAAGAATATCATGGCCCAAAAGTAGTATAAAAATATTTTACCTTGTTTGTATCAAACAATTGCTCTAGAAATAATTTTTAATTGCCTGAAGCCTTTAATCTATTTTTAATGAAATGTCTCCATTACTTGCATGGTTTAGCTAGTTAAAATGGATGCTGCTGCCTAGTTTGCTGTTTGTTTGTCTGTTTAAGTAATACATTGTTTGCCATTAGCCACAGTTATTTTTTTTTTAAGTTCTGTGTTTTTTGACTCAGAACTCAAACTATTATCCAACAATAACTGCCAACTATATTACTATGATTACCCCAAACAGTACAGTGGAAACTTAGATATGATTTTAATGCTAATTCTATCTCCAGACTAGAATTCTCCCTTACTAAGCAGAAAACAGTGGACATTATTTTTAAATACTTAGAACAAACTTAAAAATAATAAGTGTTATATACCTTAATTGCAATTATAAAGAAATCTTTAAGTACATGCTTTCAGATTCTGCTATAATTAACTTCTTAAGTATTTCTTAGATACTTTTGGTAGCAGTGACAAATTTGTAAATATTATTTCTGAGTGCATTTTTTCTATGTGTCATGTTGTATGACTTAATTGCTGTGCAGTTAGTGGAGGCCATAAATGCAGTACCATGCACCTAAAAAAATTAGCTGGCTGGTGTCCTGTTTCCTGTCTGAACTTCCCACCATTTCAGATAACAAACTTCAATGAAATTCTTCCTACCAATTGAGGAGTCTGTCTGACTCTTCTTTTGCATGGTGTTGCCTCTTTCTTGAATTTAGGATACTTTTAATTTTGATGTGGTGGGGCTTTTAAAAACAGCATCCCTAGTCTTTCCATACTTGAGGTTTTCTTGGGTTGCAGATTTTCCTCAGTTCTGAGTTTTAAGAGATTTATTCACAGGCTTCGTTACATTAACAGATGCCATGCAATGATTCTATTTGATTTGACGTGCAGCTGGTTGGTCACTGGAATGTGTTTCTCTCAATTCTTTGCAAAAGTAAATTGCTTAAAGTTTGGCTGCAACCATAGCAGATGCTGATGTGGCAACCCAGACCAAACATTCTTTCCTGCCTCAGTCATCTGTGTGCATTCTTCATTTAAAGGTCATAAGAACTCAGCCAGTAAGGCTGACGCATGCAGATGTGGACTATATATACACAGTGTACTTTCAGTAGCACTTCCTTTGAACCCATACTGAGGATTTCTTCTTGAATTGATGAATTAGACATAATCAAGACAATGAATTGAAATAGTGGCATTTTTGGAGTTTCAGTCAAGGTGATGTACTTCAACTCTCTGTGGGTCGGCCTCTTGCAAATTGGATAAAATAACCCTTTTTGGGACAGGAATGATAGTGCCCCAGTGAAAAAGATAAGATGCCACAGGTGGTGACCAATTTGCTAAAATTGTCCTGTGAAACTGAAAATATTCAAATATTCTTGCAAGCTGTTTTTTTTATCAAAGGTGTTGCAGGAAAAAAAAGCCAGCCCACGTGGAGACTTGAAATTTTTCTTCCTGCAAAAGATGTTTTTTAGACCATGTTGTTACCATTCTGGCTTTGTAATTCGTGCTGTGCAGAAATACTGAGTTATGTACTTTGGTCAGTTAAAACAGACATGTTAAGTTGTGTCTTACACCTGCCTAACAGTAAAATTTCTGCATTATTCAACCCTTTCATCTCAGTTTGTCATTTGTTTGCATTATGCAGTTGTACCACTGATTGTTGATAAACCAGAGTAATTTCATCTAGTTTGGGAGTATACTCTTCTGAATTGTGTGTCCACGTGAGTTGAAAAGCCTATCTGCAAACACCTGGTGTTTTGTAAGTTTTAAAAAACACCACAACAGCCCCACCATGCCAGTGTTATTAAAAACAGCAATTACTTTTTTTTCGGGGCTCCTGTCAGTTCATGACAGCTAGCTTACATGAACGGCTAGATCTTTCCTAAGACAGCTGCCTTTTACAATTAATTTTTGTTCAAAATGCAAACCAAACATTCTAATAATTTAAATCTATACAAGTTGCCATCTTTTGGTGGTAGATTAACCTTAAATGCAATTTTTCACAGCCACCATAGTTTCGTTTTGGAAAAATGATGCTACTTCCATGTGCTAATTCCATATTTTCAAAGGTTACCTTGGTCTTGCCTTAGCTGGCATAAGGAAAGGTATAGTGCCCATCAAATAATAACAGATATGAATTTTGCATTGCTATAAAATGGTAATGAATTAAGGAACCTGATATCTACTAAGATAAACAAGACAGGAAAGAGACTGATGTATCCTTGTTGTGTTGTCAGACTTCTCTAAAGCTGCATCTGCTTTGGTTTCTGCTCTGTCTTAAGCAGTTATATTTGCTACCCTGATGTAAATCAAAATAAGTGTTTTGTCAGTTAAAATGCAAGTAAAGATTTCATGAATTTGTTTACATATCTATTGTTTCTGACGATTGAAGTTACTATAAATTCTGACTTGTCTGCAGTGCCTGTTTCATTCATAGTTTGCTTTGCTTACTAGCATAATGCTCATTAGATAGATGAGCTGGATGACATGTTACAATATCTGGGACTGTTGGTCAGTTTTCATGGCACATCTGATAGCCCAGATACATAAGGAATACTTTAATGATGCTGTACAGTAATATGTAATGATGTTGTAAAGTAATGAATGAAATGTGAGATTTAAAATGAGGAAGATAAAAAATAAGAAACTTTCTACATACAGAAGTTCGTATTGTGTAATGGTCATTTAAAGGGAAGGAATTAGTGTTCAGTCATCTCTTCTTAGTAAGTCTTAGGTTTAAAACTAGTTAATTTGCTGCAGGGAGGAATATTCCTATGAAATACTGTGATAGATGTCTACTTGTTTTATGAATGCTGAATTTATATTATAAACATGGATCTGGCAAAAAGAATGGAAGAAACATAAACATTTTTCAGTGTCTAATATCTGTAATACAGCTTGAAAAAGAATGAATTTGAGATACTTAAGAATTCAACATATTTAATTACTGTAAACAGTTGAGCAACAATTTATTAAATCAGATTTTTCACTGATACATACCACTTAAGGCAAGCCACACAGCTATTGTAGTGCTCAATCTCTGTTCATTGTCTTATTTTGCCTATATACCGTAAAGATATAGAGGATGATATGATAGACTAAATTTTTATCAGCAAAATTATATCTTAGATATTCAGGGCTGCTTGTGGCAGATTGTGTGTGACTGGTTGGTGTGGGGGTGTGTATGAGCATATATACATACATGTATGGGGGAAAAAAGACCATGGGAGTGTAAGTCGCTAACCCTTGCGTCTTTTGAGGGACAACGTGTTTTAATTCTAGTATTTCTCTTGTATTTTAGAGGAAGCCCACATCTGAAGGGAACCCCACATTATAAGGAAGAGCAATGTGCTCCTTCGTTAAATCTAGAAATGAAGAAAGTGCTGGACTTGCAAGCCTCTATCACAAGGTATGCTTAATGAGAATTTTTCCATGTATACCAGTGGGTTTTAAAAAGTGAAGGGAAAACTGGATGGAAGAAAAGGCTTCTAGTAAGTTTTTAGGCCTATTAATAGTAAGGACTAATATTAGTGAGTTACTATTAGCAACTAGTAAGTCTGAGGAGGTGAGAAAGTGAATTGCTGTTTAAAAGTTCTTTCTGTGCTTGGCTATACTGATATTTTTGGCATATGTAAATATGTAGTATGCTCACTATTATAGTGTATTCCTATAAATAAGTTTGTCCTTAAGTTCAAAGTCTTTATTAGAGATTTCATGGAGGCGTTGGTAGGTTAGAGAAAAATCATATCCAGCATTTCAGCATTTCTCCAGATGGCTGCAGAGAGTTCACGTTTGTCCTTTTCCTTTACCTTTTGCTTTTTTGTGGTGATTGCCTATCCTATAAAGAAATTTTGAACATGCTAAGTAAACGTGTGAAAAGTTAGTGGAACTTCATAGCACTGGAGTGAGATGGAAGAGTAGCATAGTGAAATTGGGGAACAGGCTCCTCAGGAGAGAATGGGTTTTGGAAGACATGCAGTATACACTGGAAAAGGCTTTGAATGCAAGTAGATTAACAGTAGTTGTCAGGATTTTGAAGATGTTTAAGGAAGAATTTAAAAGTCTTAATTTCTCCTTCATCAGTTTGTTTCAATTATGGATTAAAGTGGATTGTGAATTATTTTACTGCCTAGGCTGTATTGCTAATTTTCTGGGATAGACGAATAATTGTTTGTTGGAAGTGATGTCTTATGCTTAGTCAAAAGTATTGTAAAGATCTTCAGCAGTTAGTATACCAGTTAAGCAATTACTCTAGCAATAGACACCTGTTCATGAACTGTGATTGCTGGAGAAAAGTTGAGGTGTATACCGTATTTTGTCAGCATGGAACGTTTGTAATTTATGTATAACTTTATGATGCAGTTGCTGGTACAAGAGGCAGTAATACAGTGTTTATGACATTAGTTGATATTTCTGTGACATGACATTGATTTGAGATGAAGTTTTTCTAGGGATTAACAAATACCTTTTATTAGTTTGCAGTCCATGTTAGAAGATCTACTTGTGGCTACTGCTGATGGATTTCTCCATCTCATTCACTGGGATGGTATGACCAATGGAAGGAAGGCCATCAATCTGTGTACAGTTCCGTTTTCTGTTGATCTGCAGTCTTCTCGAGGTAGATTTTAGGGATTGTATTGTTTACAATAGTTATCTCTTAGTAAAATACTCTCTCTGTTCTTAAACAGAGATGGGGAAATTTTGCCATTTGTAAGTGGGAATGAAATAGCTTGCTTAAATTAGGTTATCTCTTTGAAGTAATAAGTAAACATCTGAAATGTGTTTTGGCTTGCAATATTTCTGTGTTCATGTCTTTTTAAATTACTGATACTTTCTCAGCAGGTTCACTTTTGGGATTTGAAGATGTTTATATCAGAGATATGGAATACTGTGCCACACTTGATGGCTTTGCTGTTGTTTTTAATGATGGCAGAGTTGGTTTCATTACACCGATGTCAAGTAGATTCACTGCTGAGGTATGTTTCCTTTAGCATTTCTACCATGCACAATAAATGTGTTTTCCTTGGTATTTGCATTTCAATTAGTTTCCTACTTTAAACCTTGTTCAGCTAAAAAGAAACTAAAATGTAATGTCTGCTTTAAGGGATGACGTAAGACCAAGTCTGCATTTCATAGCATAATTTGAGCTAGATTTTTATAGGGTTGGTGCCTCTGGGAGACCATAATTGATAGTAGATTTAACTTTCATGTATTTGTTCAAATTATCATTATAGACCATGTCTTACTGTGTCAGACCAACAGAGTTCCTGTTAGGCGTTACAAGTGGGATGGTAGGAAGGAGTTTCCCTATGGCTAAGTATAATAAGTACTATGTCTAGGACTTCGTCCTAATCAAGTCTGTCTCTTTCTCATAGTGACAAGCATACTTCAGATTTTGTTTTGCAGGAATCTTTTCCAAGTTCGGTGTTTTCTTACCTGTAATTCAGTCTAAAAACTATTACATTTTGTTGTTAGATATCTTTATTTTAATTACAGAAAAGCAAAAAGAATACATCTAATGTCAGACTCCTTCACCCACTTAAAATACCTGTGATCTCAGCTGTTGCAGATGGGAACTTACTTTCCTGTCATTTTTTTTCTCTTCGTTCTTAATACCATCTACCGATTTTTATTTTTTTTTGCTAGGCAGTGTTAGGGACTTTTTTGCCTTATAGGTATTGACTTATTTTGTTATTAAGAGGTCTTATAAACAGTTTTCTTGCATACTGATATCTTTCTGTAATTTATATTAAGAAGAATGAAACCAATTTTGCATTTACTGGATCTTGTTTGTTTGAGCCATGTCAATTGATCTTGACGTTAATAGAAATTTTGAGATAGTGAAGGCCAGCTGGCAGATGTGTAATATGGTGTACATGGATAGAAGCTGACTATTATTAATATAAGCAGTATTTAACAAAAAAAATCTTCTGAATTCCTCTCTCTACAGCAGCTCCATGGTGTTTGGGCACAAGATGTAGTTGATGGAACTTGTGTGGCAGTGAATAACAAATACAGGCTAATGGCGTTTGGATGTGCCAAGTAAGTTTTTAAAGGCTGGTTCAGAGCAGGGGGAGATTGATTATTTTCATCTTTACAGTTCTTGCAACACAACTTAGTAAGAAGTAACTACAAATTCAGCTTTATTATGAAACAGTCTGCCTAGAGATTGCATTATGTGCTGTCAAGAAGGCAGGAGAGAGGTGAAAAGAAATGGATGCCTGCTTGAGCTGCAATTGAAATTTATGTTTGCTGTTCCAGTCTGGGGGGGAAAAAAATTAAAAGGTGGCTTGACCAGTAGCAAGGATTGGAAAGTGCTGCTATCCCAGCTAATCTCAAAGTATTATGAAGTAGTTATAAGTAGTCAGCAGTAATAATATTGGACAAGAATCAGCGCTTTGCACTCAACTGAGAAAATGCTCTGTGCAGTCATGATTTGGTCAAGAAAAATGTTGCCTGTTTGAATAACTGTGAATATTTGTAAATTAGATATTGTGGAAGTGCTTCTAGTTGTGGTATTCTGCTTACTGCTCCTTCAAGTTCCCCCTGTATAATACTGCTTAAGATGGCTTTAGAGTGCAGCTCTTTATTTTCTTTGATTGTATTTTGGGTTTTGTTTTATAAACCAGATTTTTAAATATTTTCTTTTTCATCTGTCTTCTTAAGAACTAGTATTCTTGTTTGTAGTAAAAATACAGTGTGTCCGTGTTTTCTCTGAAACAGGAATAGTTACCTCAATTTACTGACCTTCGTATGCTTTAATACATCCCTCATGAAATTTTGGCACTGAGTAAATACTGCCTTCCCTCATGGATTGTCTGGCAATTGGAAGCCATAAATGTATGAGGATTGTGTGTACATATGTATTTTAGGAGAATTAAGTTGTTTTAATGCATTGATTATTCTAGGACTGGTGTTTTGGGTCCTCTGAAGCCTTCTGGAAAGCATCTTAGAAATTTGTTTCATAAATTTTTGACTGTTACTTGATTCAACATCTCTGTTCATTTGTTAGATGAATTTGTAATTACTAAGAGAAAAAGCAGCTTTTCTTAGCCTCTTGAAACTGATAAGAAATCCAAATGGTCTGTAGTCTAAAGCATGTGTAATGTCTTCCAGTGGCTCTGTGCAGGTTTATACGATAGATACCACCACTGGCGCCATGCAGTTTTCTCATAAATTGGAACTGACACCGAAACAATATCCTGGTGAGCTACTTTTATTGCTAGAATTTTCCTGCTGTATTTAGGGTATAGTTTATTTTTTATCCTTGGCTAGTTAACTTCTGTTTATTTGTTTGCATAATCACTGATGTTAATAGTATTTACTCCTGTCTGTTTATAGTAATTAACTCTTGTGTCTTGGCACTTTTAGCTGCTTGCTTTTTAATTAATTTTTAGATGTGTTTTGTATGTGAGAGTTTGGGTAGGTGGTTTGTGGTTTTTGTTTGTGGAGTTTTTTAACTGATTCTTAATCTTGAAATTATTTTTCAATTACCTGAGGAAATAAGAGGTTATTGTCAAAACTGGTAATGGATATAATAGAACTCTGAATTAATTTGAAACAACTGACATGTGGAGTACAGAAAAATACTGAGTAATGCAGCATCCTTCCTGCACTGCAGTGTATTTTTTCATGTAGTATTCTGTGCTTGAGTGTGAGGAACATACCAAGTGGTTAAATTGCATCCTCAACTGAAAATGTGTGTCTGTTGGTTTTCAGTTAAAAAACAAATCCGTAAATAAGTTTTACAGTTGTGTTAAGTGCCTCTATTGTCCGAAAAATAATTTAATCAGAATTCTGGTTCTGTGGTTGTGTTATAGCAGTATATGTACTTCTGGCATGTTTTCTTGTATTCTTGGCTTTTATGAAACCAAGCATAGAAGAAATAATTTTTTGTTTGCTACTTACTAATTTTGAGATTGTCAGTTTGATAAATGCATCAGTTAATTGAAAAATCAAATATTTACTTCCATGTATTTTTGTTTATACTCTTACGGTGAAACCAGTTGAAGGACTTTCAGTGCTTTCACTTATTTTATTGTCTGCTTTCAAACAGATATTTGGAATAAAACAGGACCCGTTAAACTAATCAGATGGTCACCAGATAGCTGTGTTGTGATGGTGACCTGGGAATGTGGAGGTTTGTCCTTATGGAGTGTTTTTGGTGCCCAGCTTATCTGTACTTTAGGAGGTGATTTTGCGTGAGTATTTTTAATGACATTGTAAAGAGTTTATTAGAAGTCTTTGTTTTTCCAATTGAAACCATATAATTAAAAATTAATTCACCAAATTAGCTTTCTAAAAATCTTTTTCCTTTACAATTTCTTAGGTATTGAGATGTCATTGGAAGATATTTAGGAGGGGATCATTTAAGTATAAGCAAAAATGTATTATTTTCATTTTGTAGTGGTCTTCTTTTCTGTAAAAGAAGATTACCTTAGAAGCAAGCTTGAGCAAGCAAATATTAAAATTCCCTCTGTGCCTGTATTTCAAATAGTTTATGCTAGACATCTGACAGCTGCATTGCCTTTTTTGTTGTCATGGATGTACCATGTGAGACAAGGTTCAATATAGAACTGCATGAAAATACAAAGATAGGAATTTAATTTACTATTCTGATGAAGTTTTTTGCAAACTCAGACTTGTTCTCTTCTGTTTTTAAGGTATCAATCTGATGGTGCCAAAAAGGACCCTCTAAAAATCAGTTCCATGGTAAATATGAATGTGAAAATACTGTAATAGCATGGCTCTCAAATAGGATAATACTGTAATAGGATAGTTTAAAATGTTTCTAGTATAACAGATTTTCAGAAAATCTCTTTTGCTTAATTAGTTTTCATAGTAAGATGCCTTTACTACACTTCCTAACTGCAATGTTGCATTGAAGGCAAAAGGGACAACTGATGATTTTTTTTTTTTCATTAGGTATGCATGACATGCCTTTTCTTGCCTTTGCTTTTAATATTAAAAATGAAGACTTGGTTTTTCTAAATTTTTCTTTTTTATCTGATGTTATATTTCAGATTGCAGTGAGACACAGATCAGCACTAATTGTAAACTCCCTTACTTCTCTCAAATTACTAGCTGGCCTTTGATAGTTAAAGTAACTTTACTCAGATACTAGTTAACATTAAATCAAATCCTCCTAGTCTATAAAATCAATAAATAAATAGAGTAAATTAGAGTAAATTTTAAATTAGAACAAATTTCAAACACATTCTACGAGGCCTCATACAAACCATGGTGCATTTTGTGTAGTATTTCTAAAACAATTTAGTTTATTTATCATGACATAGTTTCTATGAAGATTGACAACTCTGTACATGCATCCCAAGTGGAAGTACATATATGCAATGACAGTACCTTTTAAATGTACCTTTTAAAACGTTTCAAATATTGAAATTCTGATATAATTGAATTAGATGAAAAACTGCCAGTGTAATTTTGGAAATCAGGATTATTTCAACACCAGTTGCTCTAAACTGCAAAGTAAATAGTCTTCATTACTTACGTGGGTGTCTTTGCATAATTACACTTCATTTAATCATTATTTTTTACATAAGACAGGAAATAATTCAAGCTAGATTCCTGCTGTACCTTGTGAATTTTACTGTTTGATTCATATAATGATATGTTTTAGGACAACAAAATGTATGGATTTTTTCCAGGCTCATGTGTATCATAAGATCAGTTACAGTAAGTTTCTGTAGTTTTTGTTTTAAAATAATATATAGAGTTATATTTATATATATATATGTAGAGTTGGGTTGGGGATTTTATTGCTGTTATTCTTTTACCTGCAGACCTGGGGATCAGAAGGGTATCATCTCTGGGTTATTGATGGGAATTCTTCAAACATGAAGCCTGAAAGAAATGCAAATAATGAAGCTCAACAGTTTGGTATTCTGCAGTTTCAGTTCATCAAGAGTGCACTCACTGTTAATCCTTGTATGGTAGGTTTTTTTGTTGATAAATATATCCTTATTTTAGGTCATAGTTCCTGTTTTAGGTGACCTCTGAGTTGTTCTCTCAAGTTTTAAGTTCTCTGCAGCCATTAGACTAGTCTTTATTTTTTGTCATAGAGCCTTTAAAGTGACACTGTGAAAATATTGCTATGCAATACTATAACATAAAACCTGTTAGTACGTAGTGATATAAAAACTGAGAACTGCCTCAACAGTTGTTTTTCATATTGCTTGCTTAGAATCGCTTAATATATTGATCATGTGTTTCCCTTTGTCTTCTGTATGTCAAATTCAAAGTTGCTTTTTTTTTTTTGTTTTGTTTTGGTTTTAATCTAGAGTAACCAGGAACAAGTCCTCCTTCAAGGAGAAGATCGCTTATATTTGAACTGTGGAGATGCAGCACAGACTCAGAGTCCCCGAAATACTTTGGCACACTCTGAACATAACCACAGCAGGGAA
This sequence comes from Cossypha heuglini, assembly GCA_027576195.1. Taxonomy (NCBI): domain Eukaryota; kingdom Metazoa; phylum Chordata; class Aves; order Passeriformes; family Muscicapidae; genus Cossypha; species Cossypha heuglini. Next base: position 27,289,966 of record JAODKT010001744.1, read on the forward strand.
AGAGGCCCATTTTCAGATGGCAGTTTAGATTCTCAGGGTTTAAGCACTTTACTAGGACACCGGCATTGGCATGTTGTACAGGTAATTGATCCTGGTTGCACATATGTGCTTTGTGCTTGCAAGAGTTTGTAGGAGTAGAATATGCAGCTGATCTCCTCACTCTCTGCCATACCTTTTTCCTCTGGTATGGGATCATTACGTTTTTATTGTCTCTGGGGATTTGCCATGGTACAGCTTTTTCTCATTGACAAAAGGTAAAGCGGCATTGGTCCTGTCAGCTTTGTGGCTGTGAGTTTGCCTCCTAGCCGATAAAAAGTCTTACGACTTTGGGAAGGAGTAGTTAATTACTTGCCTGTGCTTTGAAAGGGAGAATAAGTGCAACATGCAAGAAATCATTTAGGTATTTGTTTTGTTATTTATGCAAAATGCTTTAAAACCTATTCAGCTGATGAATACAGCCTTCAGACTCCAGCAGTATTTTCAAGCATGAAAAATGGCATCTAAACATGTAACTAAAACTTCACAGTATCAGGCTTTCAAAGAAGTAATTGCTTCCAGGGTAGCAATGGGACTTCTATTTTCACTGTAATATAAATTAAAGGATAAATATCTTTTAATCTGTAATACTAATGTGTGTTCTTCCATACTTGAATTGGTGACACTTTTTAAAAGAAAGGTTTCTGAAAGTCCCCAATATTTTCTTCTTCACTTTAGCACATAAATCAGTAGTATTAAAAAGTATTTGATTCTAGGCATGTAAGGCAGGTTCTAGATACTGTTGAATTTCCACTTTAGCTAGCCAGGTAGCTCTTCTGTCTTCTGAAGCTTGTGTAGGAGGGAGAGGTCTTTGTTCTGTGGTAAAAGTAAAGCTAAAACAATTAGAATTACTGTGGGGAGCAACATATCCATGAAAAAGGACAGTGGCGGGCTCTCGAGTACCTACCTGCCTTGTGTCAGATCAGAGACTGCAGTTTGAAGCTGGATTTGTATCATTCCATGTGACATGAAGAATCCAGCATTGAGATTTTATCTGACATACTCCAGTCAAGTTCTCTCGTAAGAAGGCTTTTAGATATATTGGTGTATATTTGTGACAGGATTAGAAATTTCATCCCTATACTGAAAGTCCTGCCTCAAGACTGTATTTATCAAAACCTTTATGTTCCTGTGAAAGATTCCCTTGGAGAGGGAAGTAGCTGGGAGGAGAGATGAACAAATTGTGACTATTAATCTGTAATATAGTATTAGCTGGTGTATGTTGTTAATGCATTTTGGTGTTTCATGTATTGAAAACAGGGTAGTGTTTAGGCATCAGTAACTTCTGGTGTGGGGGCAGTAATTGTATTTAAAACCAAAATTTCAACATTAAATACCTTTTTGATAGTGTTTTGAAAAAAATCACTGATATTGTCTAAAACCCTTTAGGATATTACAATTAATCAGTATTTTAATTGTAGTTGGTATAGTCATAAAGCAGTTTTGGTTTTCTCTCTTTTTTTTTAGATTCATAGTACATATCTAGAGAGCAACTGGCCTATAAGGGTGAGTTATTTTAAGAATACGTTCATGTTTATTTAAAAATGTTGGAGGGTTATAATTGTCCATTAGGATTGGCTGAATTCTGAAAATGAAATCATTATTTTACATTACAGAAAGAAAACTGTGTTAGTAAAGTATGAAACATGAAGATACTTTACATGTTTTGAGTCTGATGTTATATTGCATTATGTGCCGTATTTGGATAGGATATATCATTTAAATAAGTTCCCTTTTGAGGTTCTGGTAACTTTTTTTTTTTCTTTTTTACAGTTTTCAGCTATTGACAAACTTGGACAGAATGTAGCTGTTGTTGGCAAGTTTGGTTTTGCACATTATTCTTTACTCACCAAAAAATGGAAGCTGTTTGGAAACATTACCCAGGTGGGAGGTTATGGAATTTTATTCTGGTGTACAGGGAAGATTTTATTTGTTGGGCTGTGAGACTTGGACAAAATTGAAAGAGTATCATTTTCAAGTAAACAGCCTGTAGACACACTTGGGATTAGGAATGCTGGTTTTACATGTGTTTCTCATAAAGTGTCTGAAACACAGATCTTGTGGTTTTGACACACTGATTTGTGTCTGAGTATTAGCAGAGTATTCCAAATTTGAGTGCGGATAGTCAGACAGTTAATTCCATTTGTCTTATCTGAGAGTTCGTGACATAGCTTTGGATGTAAAGCTTGTAAATTCTGGCAAGAAACACATTTGAGAGAGTTCAGGGATGCCAATAGCATAAGGAACTGTGGAACTGTATTTTGTAGGATGAGGTTTGTCCTTCACATACTACTCTTTAGTACTTTGGTTTTTTTAAATGTTAAGAACATTACACATATACATATACATATACATAGTCTTGCCACTCTGAGTAAAGCTTATAGAGATTATGCATGGCTTTCAGAAATTACCCATATAATGTACATATCTGTGTGTAAGTATATAAAAATACATACCTATATGTCGTCTGCTTGCTTTTTTCTTTTCAGGAGCAAACTATGATGGTAACAGGTGGCTTAGCATGGTGGAATGACTTCATTGTTCTTGCATGTTATAATTTAAATGATCACCAGGAAGAGGTGAGATACTTTTCTTTAAAGTAAATATACAACGATTAGAATATCTGATCTGTATGACAGTAGTATAAACGTGAAAAGTATTGTGGTATTATAAGCATGTTCATACACTATAAACTTTAGTAGCTTTTGGTCATATTCAGACTTTATATATTAATATATAAGTCATTCTTTGCAGAAAATTTTTGTTACTGCTATTAAAAACTTTTCTGCTGACTACTGTGAATATACTCATTGTTCTGAAAACATGGGGACATTTTTGCATGTTAGCACAAAGTATGTTATGAGATACCTGTTTACATTGTTTTGGGACACTTTTGCAAGCTTTTAAACCTTGTGGGCAGAGGAGATTTACTTACTCATTGCTTTTTAAAACTGAATTAAATTCCTTCCTTATGATTGTTGTTCAGTACTTCAGATTTGGCTGTACTGTGCTTTAGCGGCTTCAGACGTAATTATAAAATGCAGGGGATAAAATACTTGATGAAACAAAACTCAGTAATACGTCTTGGTAGAAATTCTTGACAGCCATTCTACAATAAAAAAACCAATCAGCAGTGGAATTACTATTAGCTTGTTGGTAAGCAGAACTTGTATTCAAACTACTCCTTTTCCTTGCAGCTGAGAATCTACCTGCGAACGTCTAACCTTGACAACGCGTTTGCTCACATCACCAAAGTGCAAGCAAACACATTACTACTGAGTGTTTTCCGGGACATTGTGATACTGTTCAGAGCAGATTGTTCCATTTGCCTTTACAGTATTGAGAAAAGGTCTGAGGGGTGAGTATTACTTTTAGAGTGCTTTTGCAGTAAGGTACCTGTTGATCTGCTCTCAGTCTGAGTAAATTCTTACAATAATACAAAAGTGTGTGATAACTGGTGGCATCGGATTTTTAAAATATAGTGGTAAGTGTTATCTCTATGCACAAGTTTATGAGTGTTGTCACCTGCATGCATGCTGATAGGCACGTTAGGTGTGGAGGTAGGTAGTGACTGATGCATGCACATTTCCAGCTCTCTGAAAACACATGTTCCAAAATTGTAGGAATTTGAAAACTGAATATGAATAGGAGAAAAAGGTACTAAAAAGACACCCAAATATTTGAATATTTTAAAATCAAAATGTGTTTCTAACATTAGAAGCAGTAATTAGTGAAAGGAAGGTGGCAGCAGGCTTGCAAAGATGAAGAGAGGAAAGGTTTGGTCTTGGTGTGGTCGTGAGGAATTGTTTCAGTGCAAAAGAAGTAGCAACATAAGATATGCCAGATACTTTCAGACAATTAAGGTTTGTGAACCTAAGGAGGAGATAAAGATTCAGAGTTAACGGGGGGCTTTTTAAAGTGCCTAAGTGGGTGATTTTTCTTAACAGTTATGGTATCTTCTTTTTAGCAAGAAGGGACCTTTTTGTGGTAGAAGAAAGCAAGTTGTTGATGAACTTCAGAGAAAAATATTTTCAATGCTTTTTAAGAAAGCTCCCAACAGAACCCAAACCTGGGAACTGTCTTTGAAGGGTTGATAGAGTCATATTCTGAAGTATCTGGTATTATCTTCTACACACTCATAACTGAATTTCCCAAAGTATCAAGATAACTAACCCAGTTTAGGTTTGTTTAGTAATTTTATGCAGAGTAGCTATATGGGCATTTCTGCTGATGCCTGATTAAAGGAATATCATTTGTTCTGTAGAGCAAACTGTTTGCTAAGGGTAAGTTGCTTATTTTCATTAGATTTATTTCAAGGTAGTTATTTCGTGTTAAGTTCTCCTGTAAAATTTCTAAATGTAGTCATTTTCCTTTCAGTCTTAATCCTACTGCCAGTATCCAAATTCTTCAGGAAGTGTCCATGTCTCGGTACATTCCTCATCCTTTTCTTGTAGTGTCTGTTACATTGACATCAGTGAGAACAGAGACTGGCATCACCCTGAAGATGCCTCAGCAGGTAACAAGTCTCAAAATTTGGTAGAATTCGTGCCTGAAATTGTTAGCTTACTCTTTAAAGGTTACGTGGTTGATAAATCAATCATAAATCAGTTGCTCTTTTATGTGGTAAAATCCAGAATGTGTTTTTTTTCTGATGTTCATTATATAGACATTTTATGTTTGAATTGGGGGTGAGGGGTTGGATAGAGGAGTAAGAGTTTAGATTTTATTTCATACCTTCTCTTGTTAACTTGCAAAGTTTGGGACCAAATCTTGGTGAACAAATTAAATTTAACTCTGTCAAGGGTATGTTATTTAAAATCAAAAACCAGAGCAATCCATGGCATTAGGAATTTCTTTTTTCGCAACAATGTCTCCATTACTCAAAGAATAAATAGAAAAAATGGAATAATGGCATGACGCTATAAGGTACTCTGACAATTCTGCAACAGCCAAACAATGGCTTAAAAGGTGAAGGGTCTTGTCTTAACTTTGAAATTTAGTCAGGGCACTGAAAGCACATGCAAAGAGACTTTTGTTGTCTGGGTTGCAAGCAGAAGAGACTTAACTGAGCAGAATTCTTGCCTTTCTTGACACACCTTACTAAAACTGTTCTTCTCTAACTGCAGCTAAATAAAAATTCAAGATGCTGTACAAGTGTAGCTCAAGTCTTCTTGGCTCAGCTCTTGGGTTGCGTACCAGTGTTAGTCTTTGCAGTCAGATACTGACAATCATATTGTGATAAGAATACAGAGCTTTATTTTTCTTAGAATGCTGGCAGATTGCCCATTTTAAGACACGTAGTTGGAAAAAGTCCATATTAAACACATGGAATGAGTCTGGTGAATAAGAAACCTTCCAGTATTCACTCCTTCCCACAAGAACTGGTTCTTGATTTTTCTGAGTATTTCTATATTGAATGCAGTTGTTAGTCATTTCTGTAAAGTGGCACGTTTAATTTGCACTTTTTTTCCTGGGCTTTTATTGTGGTTATAAGTAAAATTATAATTCAAAAAGCTTAAATAATTTGCATAATATTCTTTCTCTCCATAGGCTTGTGAAGCTGAAAGCATTATGCTTAACTTAGCAGGACAACTCATCATGTTGCAAAGGGATCGATCTGGACCCCAGATACGAGATAAAGATAATAATCCTAATCAAAGAAAGCATGTGAGTAAATATATTTGGAGTATTGCATATGGCTTCAAAGATGTCAGTGATGGAAGAAGCCATGCAAGAGAATGTTCCAGACATAAAGAAAATAGGACTACAAGCAAGGCAGTGTCTACACTTACAGATTGAATTGTTATCTGAAAGTATATTAGCATTTGCATGTGTTTGCTAGTTATATTGCAATGAAATAGACAAGCTTTAAGAGTAAAGATACTGCCCAAAATTTGGTATGTATCAATAACAGAAAATTTCCAGTCTGTCTAGAACTGTTTTATTTGTTTATGGAACATTATCATTTTTTGCAGAATATGTTTACAAAGTTCCTGGAAATAACAATATAAATCAGTTAGTGAACTTTCAACTCTTCTGGGCTGATGAAAACAAATTCTCTGTGAAACGAGCACACTGGGAGAGTGAAATTTGGGAAGTTCAGATAAAGATTTGTTAGTTCTAGGTTCAACTTGTGGGCTAACTGAAGAAGCAGAGAGCAGGTTTTTATTTTTCACCTTTATTCTTATCTCTCTGCTTCCTGACTAAGTATTAAGGAGGTTAAGAAAAATGGAAGAAATGTCTTGAGTTAACAGAAGTATTAAGTGGTCTTTTGTCACATGCTAGGATGCATATAAGAGAGAAGCAGATTTGTTTCTTCTTTGTTAGAAGAATAACATGTTTGAAGACAGTAGTTCTTAGCTGAAAAATAGAGTTCTTGTGAATAAGGTAAAAATAAAAGGAATAATGGATACTGATTTTTTTTAAAAAAATTTTTTATTTTTCATTTTAAATAGCTGCCTTTTTGTGCTCCAGTTGTCCTAGCCCAGTCTGTTGAAAATGTATGGACTACTTGCAGGATTAACAAACAGAAACGCCACTTACTGGAGGCTCTGTGGCTCAGCTGTGGTGGGGCAGGTATGAAAGTCTGGCTTCCCCTGTTTCCCAGAGATCATCGAAAACCGCATTCCTTTCTGTCAAGACGGATCATGCTGCCTTTCCACATCAACATATACCCATTGGCTGTTTTGTTTGAAGATGCCTTGGTTCTTGGTGCTGTTAATGACACTGTGCTCTATGACTGTTTATACACTCAAACCAGTGCTAGAGAACACTTAGAGGTTCTCTTTCCTTTCTCCATTGTTGAGAGAACCTCTCAGATCTACCTCCATCACATTTTACGCCAGCTCTTGGTTAGGAACCTCGGTGAACAAGCCTTGCTTTTGGCCCACTCGTGTGCCACATTACCATACTTTCCTCATGTACTAGAACTGATGCTTCATGAAGTGCTGGAAGAAGAAGCTACCTCGCGGGAACCCATTCCCGACCCTCTCCTTCCCACTGTGGCGAAGTTCATTACAGAATTCCCCCTCTTCCTGCAGACAGTTGTTCATTGTGCTAGGAAGACAGAATATGCCCTGTGGAATTACCTTTTTGCTGCTGTTGGAAACCCGAAGGACTTATTTGAAGAGTGCTTAATGGCCCAGGACTTGGACACAGCTGCCTCTTACCTTATTATCCTACAGGTAATGGCACCAAATATATTGCAAGAGTGCTGATATTTACTAACATTGCAGTATTTTAAAAATAATGTCATACCAAAGCTGTGCATGTTCAACAGATTTTTAATTTAACAGTTTTCTGTTGATATGATGTCCAGTTATGAAGGGTGGTAAGATCTTGAAGTGTAAGTAGTTAGTTTACTGTTTTAAATAGGAAAACAATAGCATGACATTACTGTTTATAATCTTCAGTATACTTGAATGTGAAGCAGTGTGGCTTGACTAAATAGAACTTCTGATGCTCTATAGTAAAAATAAATCACTTAACTATGCTTTGTTGCTTGCAGAATATGGAAGTTCCAGCAGTTAGCAGGCAACATGCTACTCTCCTATTTAATACTGCCTTAGAGCAGGGAAAGTGGGATCTCTGTCGTCATATGATTAGATTTCTTAAAGCCATTGGCTCTGGAGAAACAGAAACACCCCCAGCTACACCAACAACTCAGGTTTGTGATGAGAAAAGTAAATACTGTACATCAAGCCTTTTATGATTAATCTTCATGTTATACATCATGTTTGAGTGTATGTTCTGGTTTTCTTGGTTTTAGGAACCTAGTTCAAGTGGTGGCTTTGAATTCTTCAGGCATCGCAGCATTAGTTTATCCCAATCAGCAGAGAATCTCCATAGCAAATTTAATTTGACAAAGACACTGAGTATGCCCTCTGGCCCATCTGGAAAAAGGTAACGTCCTCTCCTTCCCCACTTTATTAGGTACAGGACTAACTTTCTTACCAATTTAAGGTATAGAAATAAATTACATGATAGATTTGTCATCATCTCCTTCTACATCTTTTGCATTTATCACTTCACAACTTTTGTATTGTTTGTGTCTCATAACATGCTTGGGAGAACATATTCTCACACATGTAACTATATGTATGTGTGTTTGTATGTATACACAGGCATGCTTACATAGATATTGCTGTCCAAAGGACTCTGGATGTGGTGGTACACATTAAATGTGTAGTAATTTAAGTAGCTAGTGAGACCACATGCTTCAGATTTAAGGGATCTGTTTTGCTGAAAAATACATTTTGGACAGCTCACAGTTCACAGCATCACAGTGTACTGCTCTGCTGCTATGCACATCTTGATGTGACAGTGCATTTCCACGCTACAAATTAGAACCTTTTATGCCTTGGGGTGTACCCCTCTAAAGCTTCTGTATACAGAATTGATGTTGATAGGTATTACAGTTCAGAAGTAGTATTGAACTGAAATTCATTATTCTCTTTGCTTTGGTGTTTTTCCCCATCCTGATTTTTAAAACAATCCTAGTATAAATTCTGAATTAGTAATTTTTAATAGAGAGTATGGCCTTAAAGGTTTTGATAGGAAGGGTTCTAGGTGCCAATAGTTGACTATTTCTCTGAACTTTGCAACATCATCTGCCTTTTATCTTTTACTTTTTTATGCATTGCTAATAGTTTAATGCTCTGTAAATACTGCTGGTGTTGTAACTTAAATCCTTTATTTCACCTACCTGTTGAGGCAGTGGGATCTTTTAGAGAATACAGACAGCAAGGAATGATGGAAACTGATTCTGCTGTTATATAGAAAGCTCCCCTTCTATTACTCTGGTCACTTGATGTTCTGCAGTGGCCAACAGCCTTTGCAACTCAGCTTTATCAGTGTTCTCTCGGCTGTTCTGTGCTGCGTGTAGGTGGAGTAAAGACAGTGACTGTGCCGAGAACATGTACATTGACATGATGCTGTGGCGGCACGCTCGGCGTCTGCTGGAGGAAATCAAGCTGAAAGACCTTGGCTGTTTTGCTGCACAGTTGGGCTTTGAGCTGATTGGCTGGTTGTGCAAGGAGCGAGCCAGAGCTGCCCGTGTGGAGGATTTTGTGTGTGCTTTGAAAAAGCTACACAAGGATTTCCTCTGGCCATTTCCAGTTATACCTGCATCGTCCATTAATTCACCTTTCAAGAATGGAAAGTACAAGACAGGTACAATAACATCTGAGTTTGATATTAACTAGACTTCCCTCCTGCAATGCTACATTTGTGAATTTCACTCTGTGCTGCCTCTGTTCAGCCAAGATAAGAACAGGCTGAGGCTTGCCACCTGCACAGCTTTCTCACACAGTATATTATTTGAAGAGATTCTCTTTAGCATAGACAGTATCTCTTGTGTTATTATCATTTTTGTTGAAACCTGCTTTCTCAGGTGTACTGAATCAGACATCAGTGCGGATGTTGAACTGAGCAGTGGAAATTGCTCCAGTGTAAATTCTGCTGCAGAAAATTACTAAAATCAATATCCTTTTGTAGTCTCTAGGTGAGCTTTTGATTAACCTTTTAAAAATTAAATGGTAATGTAAAGTTTGAAATTTACTTTGTAGATGGTAAGAACTTTGAAGACTGCTGTAAACCTCCTTCATATTATTGATCTCTCAGTTCACTACCTTATCTCCATATGGCAGGGTTGACATTGGCCGCCAAGTCTTTCTCTTCCTAGTAGTAACATCATTATTTACTTCTGTTGTTGCTAACACTTTATTACATCATACTTCTTTTATGCCAGTGCTCACATATAAAGCTGATCAGAAATTCCTGAAATGCCTAACTTGCTGCATTCCCTTGTATTTCATTGGTCCCCTGAATATTGACTTAGATGCAAGTTTTAGCTTCCTGAAATGCCTGGAGAGAACTGTCTAAATGTCCTTTTGGATAATTACATGATTTTTCTATGGTGTGTTTTGATTTTTTTAGCTGTGGGGGAGCAGCTGCTAAAATCTCAGTCTGCAGACACCTTTGTAAACATGGAAATGGACCAGGGGGTTTCAAACACACCTCGCAGTCGTAGCTGGCTTGGTACTATCAGCTCTTCTCAGCGAGAGATTGACACTGTTTCATCCCATGGTCCACACATGCAAGATGCATTCCTTTCTCCTTTGCTAAGTAAAGGTTAGTCACTCTTCCTTCTATCTTCTCATTGGAAAAATGTGAAGTGTGTGCTTGTATTTTGATATTTGTGTGTCACTGCTGCATTGTTGCTTCTCAACTGCTGATAAGAAAAATTCAGGGAAAAAAAAGGACTTACTGAAAAGTGAACTGAATCTTTTACAACAGAAGGATAATGCCCGTGTTGTGCATCTCTAAGTACATGAAGTTGAATATGAAATAGATATTTGCTGAAGTTTCTGTCTGTGGTGACAGCTTGAAGCTCAGTATTTTTTTCGTCTGGCTAGGAAGAGTGCCCTGTATTGTGGATTTTTGTTTCTTTGTCTCTTGCATGGATCAGCCTCTTGCAGGGGTTGGAACAACTCTAATTGCATGAAATTTGTGCTTTTGGGTTTCTTAAAAGTGGTATTAGATACATTACTTATTGAGGAAGTTGAGGAAATTAGAGACCTATATAGTTGCGGTTTTTTCCTATGGTTTTATTTAAATTGCTTTTTAAAAGCTGCAGTGTATGATCAGCTTACTAAAAAAGAGAAAGTGTACTTCGTATGTATTTTTTCTGAACACAGAAAGAGATCGGAAAAGTTTTTCAGACCATTCTAGTGTTTTTAAAATCTAATTTTATTTTTTCTTATACTTCCTCTTGTCCTTGAGCATAGAGCAGTGTTTTCAACAGTATCTTAATCGTGTTATTCCCACTCTATTAGGGCAAAGATCTAAGTATACAGTGTGCGCTACGGTCTCCTAATTTAAAACTGTAGAGCTTTCTGTGAGATTCAGAGCATATGGAGATCCTCTCTGTCTGCTTGGGCACGGTCTCATTTTATTTTCACTCCTGTCTCTTGTTTTTTAAATCTGGAGACTGCAAGACAATGAGTATCTCTTTTCATTGCACTGATTTTACTGTTGCCTGCAGTAAAATTCAGCAGTTTACTACTGTTCTTTCTATAAACAAGCATATTGGGCTGGAGTAAGACCTTTGATTTCAATGGACTTTGGTACGCATTTTGAAGCAGTTTATTTCTAAAGAAAATAAATTAATAGCCTTTAAAACATTACAAGCTTAATTCTAGTAACAATTTCACAAATTACTAATGCAGCACTGGTATTCAGGGGCAAGAAGATAATAAAATAACTTTTTGACTTCCTAAACATTTCAAAGAAAAGATGCATCTGCTTTAATACGAAAATCATCCTTAAGAGTTGGTGCCTTTGTGACTCACCACTGTAATGGTTTTAGCTTTGATGTTGCTGTTCCTTTGAAAATTCTGTTACTGCATGTGCTATTCATGTTTTTACTGGAAATACTTCTTCTTGTAATTCATCCAGGTAAATATTTGCATTCCAAAGCATTCAAAATCTTCATGGTTTTGTGCGAAGAAAAGTAATTTTATACTGAAATTTCATTTTAACAAAATTAAGTAAGCAGAATTTTAGACAGACTGTAACCCTTCCTAGACTTAATTCTAGGACTATAGTATGCAAGATGCTGTATTGGTACTTTTATGATGATTGCCAACACATACCTAGGATCTCTTACTGATAATCATTTTCCTGAGTTATTTTTACTGGATAGAAAAACTATTGCATTCCTGCAACAGTAGTTCTGCCATCCAGTTGACAAGAAGAATGCTGAAGCAGGATGAATATGCCTGGAGTAACTGTGATACTCCATAAAGCACTACTGTTTGCCAGTTTTTATAGGAATTAGTTCAGAAATTCTGCGTCTTACTAAAGTAAGTAGTTTCTTTTTTCCCCTTATGTTTCTGAGTGTTTTTGATAGGTGATGAATGCAGCATTGGTTCAGCAACAGACCTGACTGAAACAAGTTCTATGGTGGATGGAGACTGGACCATAGTGGATGAGAACTTCTCCAGTCTAAGTTTAACTCAGTCAGAGCTCGAGCAGCTCTCTCTAGAGCTGGCCAGCAAAGGGCCGCACAAGTCACAGGTGCAGCTGCGGTAAGTAATGACACGTGTGCCTTTGAGACTGAGAATTGCTGGCATGCAGCATTCAGAGAAAGAAACAATCTACACAATCGCACTGCAGTTTTTGTCTTGGGAGTAGAAAAATAGACAGCCTTTTTTTCCATATAGGTACTTGCTACATATCTTCATGGAAGCAGGATGTCTGGATTGGTGTGTTGTCATAGGCCTTATTCTCAGAGAATCTTCAGTTATCAACCAGGTTTTCAGTATCATGCAGTCCTCTGATATTGATGGAGACATCTGTCAGAATATCAAGACTGGCCTAGATGCTGTTGACAAGTGGGCTTCTACGGATTGGTAAGTGTTACTTTCCACCTTCACATTCATTTGAGCTGTAGATGGTTACCTAAAAAGTAACTTTGCTTTATTATGTCAGCCTTAGCTGAAACATAACTTCAGAGAGTTGTAATTGAACAGGGGAAAAAAAACCCAAAACATAAACCAAACCAAACCCAAAGCAACCAGCTTTCCAACTTTTATTTTTTTTATTAAGGTTGCATTTTTCTTTTTATTTAAAAGCATTTCTGCTTTTCAGGCACATGATAGAAGTACTGATTTTAATTCATTCATGGTGGTCTGTTCCATTCTCTTCTTAGCCCTGGGTACAAGCCATTTCTAAGTATCATCAAACCGCAGATCCAGAAACTAAATGAAATAGTGGAAGAGCAAGTACAACCTGAAGCGTTTCAGCCAGTGAATCCTTCTAAGGTTCCTGAACAAGTGAACCCAAGGGCTGAGGAAAGCAGGACTTTATCTAGCCATGGCACTAATCCTCAGAGTGATGGTGGCAGCAGCAGTGCAAGCAGACATGAAGAGGACAAGGGTAAGACTGAGGATGAGGATTCATTTCAAGAAGGCAGTTATGACTGTGTTGTGTCTTAAATGGAAGGTGAACAACTTCCCAGCATCAGGTGTGAAAGGAAGCAAACCAGCTCTTGTATCTGCTTCTGTGTTTTGGATTTGAACTCTTTTTTTAATTTTGTTTGTTTTGGTTTTTTAGTATTTCAATCTTTGAAATTTTTAGTGGGGATAACTAAACATCAGTTTAATCTAATAATTTCAAAAGGAGGCATGACTCTTTTTTGATGCAACCACCAGACTGCAGCTTTACATTTTGATACTTTAAATAGTGCTGGAGAGACAGTGAACATACACGGAGACAGATTCAGTCAATGTTCATCAGTACCTTTATATCACCAACAAGGTCTGAAGAAACTACTTACATCTTGCTTGAGTTTAAAAGGCAAAGAGGGGATTAAATATAAAAACTGTTTTCTTTGTAGCTTGCCTGCCTAATAAATGTCTGATCAATGCAGTTCGGATTGGTTTGATACCGATATTTTGTATTAAAGGACTGTAAAATATATTGTATGTTTTTGTGAATAATCTTGTATAAATACTCAAGACTGTACCATATTTGGAGGTACCTATATGTATTTGCATGTTTCTAGATGACTAGTAAAGTTAAAGCAGAGTTGCACTTCTTTCTGGATGAGGCATACTTTACTGACCTAACACTGACACAAGGTGGCTTACCTGTATTTTACTGCCACTTAACAGATGTTGTAGTTGGGTTAAGGGACTGCTGAAGGTTATTTATTTCATTGTAAATTCTTTTCTGATAAATGGATTTTTAAAATGTAAATAATCATCATATAGTCTTGCTATGGAAACCTAGTTTAACAGCTCATACTTAAACATTTTTCAAACATTTTATAATATGCATACTTCTAACTAAGACATATTTAACTTTCATACAATGTTATGAAAACCTGGCTGCAGAAGTCTGTTGCTTTGAGGTACTTATTTTTTCTAGCTGCTGTCCCTATGTAATAACTACCTGTAACAGTATTAATTTAGATATTAGCTTGTTTGTACTGTGCAATCTGAACAAAAATGCAACATTATTCATTTTATACACGATAAACTAGTTTATTTTTTATAACATCACTTGATTACTGACATGGACCAAACTAGTCATCATAGGGTAGTTACAGCATCTGTTGCTTTTCTAGTGTAGTTACTAAATGCACATCCATTTAAACTCTAAAAATGAAGAATATTCATAATTAAGTTTTAAATGAATTGTGGTTTCATCATCTTTTTTTCCTTTGTAGATAAGACAAAGTGCTTTAAAATGTACAGATATTAAACTGTTGCTTTAGAATGGCTTTACTAAGCCAATACAACCAGTACAAGTGCAATAATTGCAAGTATTACGTGGAAAGCTGGGGCTATTAATGAATGCAATTTGAACTTCATTTTAAGAGTTGAAACTGAGGCTGAAGTTAGAGGAAAGAAACTCATCTGAGTCCCAGCATTAAGCTTATTCTGCATTGTAGTTACTGGTTACAGATAATGTCTATCATACCTACAAGCCTGTTGTGACCTGACGTCAAAATTCATTATTGTTTTAAGGGGATAATACTTAAAGCTTTTTTTTTATGATAAAGAAACCTGCTTAATCTATGTTAAAAGAAATAAAAGCTGTGCTTCAAGTTAATATTTTTTCTGTGGTTCTGTGGTAATGATGTAAGTCAAACCCATCTTGGCCAGCATTCTGCTGTTCAGGTTTTGGATCTGTGCAAGTAAAACATACATTAACTGATATATTAACATTCTTAATATTCATATCTTACTACTGTGCTCCTGTTGTTTAGCAGGTAAATCTTTTTAGTTGTGAAATTCTAGAAGTTTGTACTTCTTTAGTAGTAATTCTTTCTATGCAAATCTTACGTGCTAATTTTGTATTTTGATTTCACTGCTGTTATACTTGTAATTAAAAGACAAATGTATTCAATTTTACTTGAAGTTACTCCTGTGAAAAATAACTATTTCTGACTTCAAGCCATTCAGGTAGGCCATCTTAGAGGGACAAAGCTCTCAGAGAAACCACCTGATGAAGATTGTTTTTTATACTCCTGCAGCTTGTTTTTTAATGAAGAATGAAGGAATCAAACCTTTACCTTTATTAGTGCATCTTTGAAGTTATGTCCACCTGCTGCTGTGAAAAGAGATGTTGTGGGTTTAGGTGGCAAGGATGTGGTAGAAAGGGCGGCTGTGTCAGACAGAGCCAGTTCCAACAGACACAGGGAAACCTGTCAGCCAAGCTGGTGCCTCCTCTCTTTAATGTTTAACAAGGGGTAAAAAATGCTGTGGGAGATGGGTGAGGAAGAGTCCTGCAGGCAGCCAGGCCCATAAAGGAGGAGCAGGAGGAGGTACTCCAGGCACTGGAACAGAGATTCCCTGCAGCCTGTGGCTCTGTGCACATTAATTTATATACTAACAGTCTTGCTGTTAGCCTCTTAGTGCTGTGGTACTGTTCAGCAGCTCAATCCTTTTAGACAATGGGGAAGCAGGCTCTCCACCTAAAACCCACTGTGGACCACGCTGGAGCAGATACCCACAGCGGCAGCCTTGGAGCACCCACACTAAGCAGGTGGATGGGTGAACCCTGAAGGAAGCTGCAGCCCAAAGAGCCCACACAACAGCAGGTTTCTGGCAAGAACTGGGGCCCACGGGGAATCCATGCTGGAACAGTCTCTTCCTGAAGGACTGCCCCAGCAAGAGGAGGAGCCACTTTGAAGTAGTTTATGAGAGACTGTATCCCATGGAGTGGACCCCATGCTGGAGCAGGGCAACAAGGAGAGGAAGTGGAGACTTGCCATGACCTGACCCTTAACTGACCATACCTAGTTCTTCTACACCACTGTGAGAGAGAATGTAGAAGTGTGAATCTGGGAAGAAAAGGGAGGTTGGGGAAATGTGTTCTATTATCATATTTTAACTAGTAATAAATTAATTTTCCCAAGTCCAGTTTGTTCATCTGTTGTGGATACCAGTGAGTAATGCCACTGTCTCAACCCATGAATTTTCTCATCCCATTTCCTCCTCCTGGTCTGCTGAGGGGAGGATGTCAGAGGGCAGTGTGGTAGGTACCCACCAGCTAGCCAGGGTTAACCTACCACAAAATGTTTATTCACCTATAAATCTGCACTGTTTAACTAAAGATAGGAAAAATTGGCCACTTAACCAATTGAGGATCAATATCTTCCATCCTGTTGGAATTCCAACATGTTGACACTCTTTTCACTTTGTGTATCCAGCTCACATAAAACTGTCTGATGTCAGATTTCCTCCTTCACAACAATTTGTGTATCATCAAGTTTTCTTGATCTGTTTCTCATTCTGTGCAAAACTGCCTCACTAAAACAGGAACAATACACTGTATTCTTTGCTGCCAATTTAATAGATCTTTTCACACTGGGTGCACTTGCAAAACTGCTTCAATCAAGTCACATTTCTGAAGGTAATTTCTCACAATCCCTTTTGTCAACCCAAGTAAGCTAATTTTTCCTCAGCATGTTTTAGGTCAGAGAAACCAGTTCAAATGGTTTTAGAGCCGAAGTGTCTCTAAGCAACAGGTCTGAGATCCACTGTTAAGTAAGCAGAAATACCTGAATTCATACTATAGCCAGAACTTGCACAAAAGAGGTTCTTTTCATAATAAACTGAGGGGAGAAGTTGTCTGTGGCTATAATGATATTATAAAAGATGATGGGTAACTTGCTGAGGGTGGTAAGCTGGTTTCAACTGAAGGATGGATTTTCCACAAGGGGGAACATAAAGGCTACAGGCAGCTTACTGTCTCAGCTTAGTTTCCTATCCTAGAGCTGAACACTGTTTGAAGTACTCTAGTAGGCAGTGACAGAAATGGCAGCATAGGGTGAATTATCCCAGTGTTCAAGCAGAGAAAAGAGAGATACAAACTTGTTGAGTATTCTGTTTATCACTGGCCCCTGAAATAGGAAAACTTCTTGGGCCTACTTATTCAGAGAGCACTGAGAGAAAACTTTAAGAGTCCACAGCTGGAGCCTGAAGCTACTATACAGCAGACACAAGGTACCTAACTACTCTTTCCTTATTTTTTCAAGTTGTTTCCTATCCAAAAACCTCCAAACTCCCCAAAAAACCCCAACAAACAGAAGAATAAAACAAAAAAAACCCCCAAACAATACAAAACAAGAACCTCTAAACAAAACGAAACCCAAACCATCCAAGAACAACCAACCACTCCCTCCTCTGAAAAAAACATCTCCAAACAAACTCTGCATGGGTGGCTTTCTAAGATGGTTGCCTAAATTCATCTCCACATTTACTGGCTTTGAAGCTTCTATTTGTTCCACTCTCAGAACAGATTCAAAGAACTGTTCCTTTTTAGATTAATTACTGATAGATTTTAGGACGGATTCCTTCAGCTTTCTGAAACTAAATTTAAAAAAAAAATGTTTGCTAAGGACCACTGATGCTTGACATCCCACTTGAAATACAGACAGCAGTGTCTAGAGCTCCCTAAACTGGCTTGTACTTCCTGCTCAAGACTCTGCTTTAATGCTTAGCATGTTCTCAAGCTGCACTCATAGCTTTGACAGAACCATGAAGAGCTGCAACCCAACAGAACGTCTTCCACAGTGAACAGGGGAGCCTGGCTAATTTCCAGGATCAATTTATCCCCCAAGACTGACACGGATTTTCATGAAGGCTGAGAATGCATGTTCTGTTTTCAAAATGGAAGCCACAGTTACATAAACTGACACTAACCACAGAACATAGGTTTACTGATCTTGCATGTCTTGCATTCTCCACCAAGACCACATACCAAGTTCTGAAATGGGTCATCCTGCAGGCCTCTTCCAGTTAATTACCAAAAGTCAGATTATGTTTAGCCCTCAAAGGGAGAAAAGTACAGAACAGCTTTGCCATGCAGACAAACTGTTCTCCAGCTATGTCCCACCTGCTACAAACTGCTCTGCATAGACTTGTTAGATCTTGTCTCTGGTGAGTGTTTTTCCAGAAGGACTGCAATCCAACCTAGACCAACAGATGTTAAAGACAGGTCTTGTTAGCACAGAAAAGCCACACTCAGCTCAACAGTCTGTCAGTTTGTGTATGATAGCTGAAATTTTCCTGTTCACTGCACCTATCCCAACACTTTCTTTCTTGCAATGCATACTTCTACTTGACAGACAATCCTGAAGGTATGGTGGCACACTGTAAGGATGCACTATATTGTATAACCACAAGATACAGAGGCCTCCTTTGCTTAAACTGATGAAGTGCTTAGTACTCAGCTTCAGAAAAACCTATTTTAACAGAGAACATAGTAGATTACTAAAGCCATCAAAATGAGAGAAAAATAGAAGAAAGCAATTCAGAAAACGCTGTGGATGTAAATTGTTGCAGATGGGCACGAGCTTATTCTAATCAACTGTTTGCTGCCTCCACTAAGAATAAATAATGTTTCTACTCTATGCCCTTGTATCCTTGAAGTTACCAGCTGCTTGCACTTATTTCATACACTTCAAAGAGTAAGTCACACAATGCTTTTTTAAGAGAAATAGTAACCCACAGTAGCAGATGACTTATCTGCTTGTACTTGAATAGGGAAGCAAACACAAACAGCAAATTTTTCCATCCTGTTTTTTTTTCTTAGATCAACAACAAATTTGGTCTCAACCATCAATTTTGCAAAGAATACTTAGCTTGGCTACCAGTGACTCCCCTGAATCACATCTTATCTCAAAAACACCTTCCTCTCCAGGAAACCAGCCAGAACTCCCATTTCAACTTTTCTCAGCTCAGATGATTTTTGCATTCTTCGGCCAAGCTTATCTTCCACACAGCTGTAACACCAGCTGTCTAACCCAGCATCTCTTAGCAGAATTTCTACTGCAAGCTCAAGTAAAACATTAGTGCAATGAATGAAAACAACTTAAATATATAGCCTTTAATCATGCTAAAAATCAAGTGCCACCAATCAAGTTTTGCTTTTATTTACAAAGACAGAAAATTGCAACAAACCTCATAATTAAATTATTTAACAAGGATTAAATCCTGAGATAGCAGAAGTTATTGCTTCACTTAAAGTTTCAGAAATTGCCAACACCAGGCATTTCTATATTTTTGGCTCCCAGTATGAATTCTTCACACAGCACTTTCAAAGCTTTAAATCATAGGCAAAACACAAAAACCAAAACTGAGGATGATAGTAAATATCAGTGCAGCTTTAGTTAACTAGCTGTGCATCAGCTAGAGTACAGTACAACACATTCCTTGAGATTCAAGACACAGGAGTTTTAGTTCGTAACTCTGATCTTTAAATCACTAGTAGTACTTTTAAATAATACAGGGATTGTACTTTCAAATCAGATACAATCAAATGAACGGTAATTAATGCACATTAATGTATAAATCCACAGGTTTTAAGATACTGATGGCCAGTTCATTATGATTACAGTAATTAAACCTCTTACCCTAGTCCTTGAGTGAGTTGACAATCTTTGTTAATGTTCCTTGCAACAAATGACACTGGTTCTTTCTACTATTACACATAGAACAATCCAAAGGAAAAACACCTGACTGGAGAGTTATCCATCACAGCTCACACAAATTAACTGTCACACAATTTTCTTTCATGTGCTCTGCAAACTTACCAGTACTAGCATGTTTCTACTCGAAATGATGATACTTGCACAAAATCTGCTCTGCATGACATTAGGCAATACTCATGAGATTAAAAAAAACACTTAAATTTGTAGCGTGGTATTGATATAGCCAATTGTTTTATATATAATTTGGAAAAAAACCCCATGAAGTTCCTTCAAATATGGCAAGTTCTTTGAATTTCAGAAATTACCCCTAACTATTAACCACTGCACTAAAAAACCCCCAAAACCTGGTAAGTATAAAAAAAGAGATCAATAGCTTCTGATTTCAAAGCTTGTCAATTAAAAGTGGAAGATACTCTAAAACACTTACAGTCATTTATAAAATCCATCCTATGAAAATAAAGTAAGAGCAACCCAGAATATTAGACATATTTTCAGGATTACTCTTTTAGGTACTTTTCCTTACGAAAAGGAAATCTTATTTTTAAAACAGTAAAATGTATTAGCAAGTGCAATACTGACAAACTACCAAAAATTTCTCCAGAGGAGATACCAAAATTAGCCAATTCTAATAAATTGGAAGGTAACTTAAAATTTAGAGTAGATTAATTATAAGACACCCACTTAAAGGAGTATGGACTTTGGATTCTCACATATGAGTGAGCAAGTCACATGTTCATGCGCTGATAGTGAAAGATCCCAATAGGAACAAAATCACAAGGTAGTTAGGTTGAACTTATCCACTCATGCTGTAACACCAAAGAGACAAGAAAACAGGTAGAACGAAGTTTTTTAACAGAAACATACAATTTGGATAAACAATTACCACATTCCATCATAATATTGATTTCTCTGTACTGTGCATTTCCCAAGGACTCAATGCAACCTACATGAGTACCACAGCTTTCAGTGAACTTCATCCAGTGACAAAAGTAATGCTCAGGACTTTGCCTCCTCTGCCCTGCTCCCGCAGGAACAAACACGTTATAGCTGGAGATCAGACTTGAATAGGATGGATAGGACTGGCAGGTGATACTCCATGTATCAGTGAATGTATGGTTTTATTTTACACAGCATCAAAATAATTCCATTAAGCCCTTCCATTACAATTGCCACCATTTATTACGCTAATATTACTTTGTCAAGTGTAGTTTTCATTTTAAGAAACCCACTAGCCAAATTGTCACTTCAGTGGAAGAGCCAAGGTGAACTGCATTCAGAAAAGTATAATTATATCCCCAAGATAGCAGTAGTCTTTAAACAGTCAAACTGCCAAAGAAACACCATTTGCTGAAGTATTTTATATTCTTGCTGAAGTCTCTGGCATCTTGTTAGAAAGTGCTTGCCACAAGGGCATTCTGCAGAGGTAACCCTATAAGCCCTGCAGCATTGCTGTCAAAATTAAAAGACAAAAAGATCGTAGGTACAGGACCAGCCAGAAGAAAATGTCCAGTTTGGAAACCTCTCCAATAAGGCATAGAGTTGAGGTGACTTTTGATCTTCCCCAAAAAAGTAATGTGCTGCTATGGCAAGGGAGACTATTCCATCAGAATGCTTTTCTGGGGCCTGAAAGTGAGAAAAGGATAACACAGTCTCTATGATTGTTCATGACTTTTCAACATGGGATCAATTCAAATGCACTTTTCTACAGACTGTACCTATGCAGCAAAATCCACCCTGCAGTTCTTTGTCCTCTATGTTTAAACACTTCCTATCTTCAATATACCAGTCTGATTACATTACGAGTTCAATTTGAAATGAACTGGCAACCAGATGTTTAGATCACAGTGCCTCTAATGTGTTACACAGCTTCCACAAGCTCCAACTTCAATGTTTGTATCTGTCTGTTTTGCTGACAAATCAAGATATGGACTCCAACACAGTACTTACACTGATCCTTCTATGGCAAATCCTGAGGATATACAGCCCCTTTTGCCTAGCTTTGCCTCTATCAGTCTTGCAAGGCTTGTTACACTTGAGACTCCAGTCTGCCTTATCTGCCTTAATAATCCTTTGAGGATTATTTGTGTTTAGACTGCCTAGTGCAGGAAGGAAAAAGGGACTTTCTGAACTTTCAAACATACTTGTAATATTTCCTCAAAGAATAAGACACTGTTAAACCTACAGTAAAAACATACAGGTCTGCAAAAAATTATTCCTTTGCAAGTTAGAAGGGTGGGGAGGCAGATCATAAATCCCACTGAAACAGCATAGCTGGAAGCAAGGCTGAAAATAATGTAAAAGAAAATTTAGAAAACTTTTTTACAACTTTCTTCAGCTTCAAGACAGGTAAATTTTCCACTAATTTCCCAAAACCATGCTAACAAGGGAAGAGAAAGAGAACTACTTATAATAATTAAAATCAACTCTGAAAGCAGTAAAGATAAAACTTCAAGAACTGTGAGGTTAAGATCAGAGAAATCCAAACTTTTGATCAAAGACCATGCAGACAAGAAAAGTATTTTTCCCTTGGCTGCTTGTCAAGTTGGCAGATTATGCATGGAAAACACATGGGAGATGATCTACAAAGCTGATGTATTAAAGGGGGATACCAGAATTTAGATCCAGCAAATAAAGCAAAGCTTTGGGAAGTTACTGTGACATTTTTCACATAGGAAAGCAGCCGTGGTGGGAAGGGGGTGTTCCAAGGCACCGCCAGGTTTCCAGCGGTGCTGCACTCACCGTCAGTTCCACCCAGAAGTGCCAGGGAGCCGCCTGCAGCCCGCGGGAGTAGAACACAAAGTAGTCTCCCCCCAGGCTGGCGACCGGCATTCCATCGCCGAGGGACCAGCGGGACAGCGCCGAGCCCGCGCGCGGCCGCGCGTACAGCGACATGTGGCTCGGGCCTGCGGGGACAGAGACGCGCGTCCACATGTATCAACAACCTCCTGCTTCCCCACCCAACACCACGGCATCCTTCAACTACTATTCATGTCTTCCAAAGCATGACAGAAACGTCTTCTCTACAAAAGATGCTTCAATTTTTTCTAAGCATTGGGATAAGTGAGATGATGATGTAATAGAGGAATACAGGACATTTTATAATAATAAATACAATATAGTCTTATACATACTAACATATAAAATGCTACAAGATTCAGTTTAAAAAGCACCTGCTGTAAAACAATCAAGACTTACTCAGGACAGAAGAGGTTATCAGTCCCAGAAATAAGAAGTGCAAGGTATCATTCACAGCTTCTAGTGTGCTATGAAACTGAATTACTTCATGCTAATCTCAGAAAGCTAACTATCTTGGGAATGGTACTAGAACCTGCAGTACTGGAGTCAAAGCCTGATTTATTATGGGCATAAAAATAAAAACAAATCATAAGCCAGAATCTTCAGTCACTCACCAGATACTTCAAAGCTTAACCTCACAGAGTTCCAGGGCATCAGCTGCTTGGACAGAAGTTTAAACTGAATGGGGCTTCTTGGCAAAATTTCTGGAGCAGGAAGATACCAGTTTTTCCTGTGGAGAAAAAAAAGTTTCAAGTTATTCTCAATGCAACACCCTGAGGTACTAAACATCAGAAGACAAGAAGTTTCCCTATAGTACAGCTGATTGTGCTGCTACTACATCAAATATTCAAAAAGGGTTGATTCCAGCAGAAGGCAAAATCAGCTTGTGGCCAGACAAATATTTAAAGGGCATATTAACAGAAAAATAGTCACCACTGTATTAATTCATTACCTTCATCTGCCTTAAATTACATAACAAATGAGTGAGAATATTTTCACCTTCAAACAGCCAAACTTTTGCACTCAAGATTCTTGAGGTGTTAGAAACAGCCACAGCAGCTGGTTTCCTTCTGTGGAGACCTGCTACTCTAGACATCCTCTGCTGTCAGCTGCGATGAAGGAAGGGAAGAAGGGAGGAGACATATATCCTCCTACTCTGAACTGCCCTTCAGGAGACCCTTCACCTTTTTCTCCACTAGTGCTTACATCTATTTCCACCACATCAACTTCTACAGATCCTGCAGCACACCCATAAATCTCTTGCAGAGACTGTGGCAGAAGACACAGTATCCAGGCAGAAGTTTGTTTTCTGAAGAGGAAGGATTATTCACTTTTAGACCAAGATGATTGTTAGTTTTTCTTCCCTTATATACATGAAATTGTATAAGTGACCCTCAACTTTGCAGTGAAGTGCTCAAGTGAAGCAGAGCTCATACGAACCGGAACATGAAATGCACTGGCAGAATCCAAGGAAGGCCACAGAAGGGAGCCTGCTCCTCACATGGAGTTCTAATGGTGTCATTGATTTCAGGTACATGGGGAGTTATGTGAGATATTCCATTATAATCAAACCCATTAATCCATATACCAGAGTCACTTTTAACCACATTTCCATCTAGATCATGAAATCTTCTGCTCGTGTGCTAGAAGAAAAAAAAAAAACACAGAAATTGGAGCCTCTGGAGTTTGCAAATGTCAGAGGCGATTCTGAAACATCCTTTGTGTAAATCCTTAAGGTCTACTGCATTTTCAGTAGACCTTTCAGCACAGAACACTGAACACATATCTGAGTGTTTATGAATATAAATGCAAGAATTACTCACATAAGAAACATACCATAGAAATACAATCAGAAGATGACTGCTTTAGCCCACTGCAAACCACAGTCACTTTTTAAATTTGGATTGCTTACACAATTCACCCACTTAAAACTCCCTACTATGTCCTACTCTTCTAACACAGATGAGTACACTGAGAGTGAACTAGGGAAACATTACCAATTGTTTCAAACCCAGGAATAATCACCAGAGCTTTTAAACCAAGAAAGAAAGGGAATATTAAGCCTTGAAAAAACCAAACACCTCTGCAACCAAAAGAGGCAAAACTTTTCTTACCTGGAGAAAGACTCGCTTAGGCTTTGGATTAGCTGCATCAGAACTGTAAGGAAAGAAGATTCCACTACAAACGAGAATCAGAGTAACTACAAACACAGTAGTTAAAGTTACTAGCGTCGTTTTTGTACTTTTGACAAGGTAAATGAAGTTAATCTAGAGAATAAAAAAACAGTCCAGTTATAAAACTGCAATACTTACATTTAAGACACCACTTGTATAATTCTAACATTCAATTACAGAACTGAGGATACATTAAAAAGACATAATTGCAAGTACCACCTCATACAAGACTCTTCTTTTTATTCTTAGTATTTAAAACCAGGACTTTTAGGATTATTTATTTTATAAAAAAGGAATAAAGCGAGTGCTTCCTGGAGGTTTTCAAACTTTCCTGTTTTTAAAACATCTACAAACAAAAAAACCCCAACAGAATCTTTCCAGGTTTTATGGCAGCAGAAAAGGCTCACAAATCTGAGTACTCTTTTTGAAGTTTGTAAATGTATTGTTCAGTCATATATTACATCTAAAACAAATCTCTGCTCAAAATTCAGCATTACATTTCATATTTACATCAGTTTTACATCAGATCATAGAGCAATATAAGCTCTGCTGCAATGATCTTTCTTTGACTAACACAAACCCCGGAATCTTTGACATATGTTCTAGAACTTTCCTGTAACATTTAAGATATTGTCAAATTATCATTAACTTCTAGTATTAACTAAAAAACCCATCTTATTCTAAAGTACAGAGAAAGTTTAAGGGTTTTAAACAACATTTACAAATTATACTTACAAAATAGGAAGACAGGATCATAGTGAAGATCACAATAAATCCTGCTAACACCATATCTGGTGGAATTTCTGAACCACTTCGTCCCATGACAGGTGTAAACATTTCAAACACAGTCCAACTAAGATACAGCATATACAGATAGGGAACAAACATCCCCAGCATGTACATCACAATAAACTTTATTGTGGCACCTGTACAGAACAGGAAAAAAACAAAAGACAAAAAAGTAAAAGCTTAAAAGGACATAAACACACAGCTTTACTGATATAGTAAAGCAAGGATATACTGCTGCAAGGCCCAATACACAGTACTGATCCTCACCCCTGACATGGATATGGAAAGGAGATCTCATTTTGCACAGCCAACACCAGTATAATTTTCAAAACCACCCCAAAATTAATCTTGTAATACAAAAAAAGTTCAAACAGGTTTTCCGTCCCAAGCATTCTTTAAATACTACAATATTTTTATGAACCTTCGCTGTTCATCAAAATTCTGATCACTTACTAATACACTCACATACTGTTCTTTTAGCCTGAGACATGGGATGTTTTTCAGTGTATTTTTTTAAAGCTTCTCACACTTTCAAACTGTCTTTAGTTCAAGAACACTTTTTTCATTACAAAAATGTGACTTCATTTTGACTACTCAAAGTCAATGTTCGCAATTTCTTTTGCTTAAATAAGAATAAGGGTATAAATTTTGAAACACAATTCCTGCCCCTGAAAACCCATACCTTTTTGGCTGAATTCCTTGTGGATCATCAGCTTAGTGAGTAAAGGAAATGCTACCCATAAGGTACAAATGAATGCTGAACAAAGGCCCATCTGAGTCATCACAGCCAATGCTATTGACCAAATCATCAACGAGGCATCAAAAAAACCATCTCCCAGGTACTGCTCATTCACATTCTGTAACAAAAAGAAGTAAATACATTTCATTACTGCGCACATTCCACAGATCACATCTCATGAGAGCACAGAAAAATCCATATTCCTTGTAGATAGATTTTTTCCTTCGGCAAAACAATTTTGACAAGCATCATCTCACCATTCTCTTATGATACAGAAATATCCATGACAGTATATATATTTTTTTAGTTAGTTTTCTAAACCTGCTGACATAACTTGAAAAACAGATTACATTGACTGGGAAAGAAGAATGTACAAATGACAATACAAAAGAATACACAAGGCAAAAAGAGCCTTTTTAAAAAAAATGTAACACAGCACACTAAAAAAATATGCAATATTTATGGGTGAAAAAATTATCTGGACCTCCTGAGAGTGTAAAGTTGTTTTTGAACAGCTGTTAACAGGCTTCTTACACAAGCACTGCTATTAGTGCACAAATATTATATTGGTGCCTTTTTAGGGCATGCCACAAGCTGTCACTTCAGAAGGACGCTCATTAAAATATGTTACCTGTTTTGAATAAAAGACATCATAGGTGAAACAAATATGTTTCGGGGGGAAAAAAAGAATAAATTTAACCATCAAAAATGTGATTTGCTTTGGGTTTGGAGGTTTCCTTATGTTACACGGGCAATGCTGCAATGTTTGCAGTGCCCGATTCTTAACTGCAAATCTTGCAAGTAGCAAGAGGGACTGCTTACAGGAACAATGGTTATCAGAAAGCATCTACTTCAGTTTCGGGGTGAGAAGAAAAAAAAGGAGGAGAGTGAAGAAACATACATGTTGCCAAACCTATTTCAAAACATAAAGCTTATCAACTCACAAGTTGTTGAGGCACGAACAGGCACTGATAGCCAATGAAGAGACTGGCTTCCAAAATTTTTATGCAACTTATAAGTCAAACACAAGTTACAGAAGCAAATTAACTGTATGTTGTGGTGCAAGCTACAGCATGCAACACTTTTGATTTTCAGAAGGTTGATCTGATTAGGCAATCGGCAGGCATGAAGTGGATCCAGAAACTGAAATGTCTTAACAGCTAATGAAAGTATCAGCCAGTTCATCCAGAAGACTGGAAAACAGTAATATTGCATCTATATCATCTTTTCCGCAAAGGGTAACTTGGTAACATGCATGCACCAGTTAACACTCCCCTTCCCCAAAAAATATTTTAAAACTCCACTTCCAGAGAAAGACATGATGGATCCACTTAGAAATTTTCATACGATCAAATGGCACGAAGTTCTTAAAACTTTTTCAAACATTTGTATTTAGCTGACAACTAAGGCTTCCTAAATTCCCTTGTCCAAAATCCACCCAAAAGGCTGAGACAGTAAGTAACAGCAAGATGAATGACTAATTACTACTGCACCTAAAACCTCAACCTAGCAGGCCTAGCAGGAATAGTAAACTTCTGCCCTGGAAGGGTGCCTTCTATCAGACACCTGAAGACTATCTGTATTTAACACAAAACCATATGGGACTGTTATGATCTATAGTTATGAAATTATTATACAAGTTAAATCACATTGGTTAGTACATAAAAAAGAATCCTAAGCAAAACAGGTACACAGACAGTAATCACGACACATGACAGCAGTGGAAAAGTAACACACAACAAAACCTCACTGAGCCTTGCGGGGGCTTAAATGAGTTTCACCTATCACAGGAACAGACAACCAAGAGCTCTGTTCTATCGCCAGCTGTGGTCAAGACAACTATAAATCAGAATAATAATGGAATTGTTTAGGTTGGAAAATACCTTTGAGATGATTTGATCTAAGCCTTGCACTGCCAAGGCCACTGGTAAATCGTGTCTCTAAGTGTCACAGACATGTATCTTTTAAACACATCCAGGGATAGTGACCCAACCCTTTCCCAGGGCAGTCTGTTTCAGAACTTGGTAACCCTTTCCACAAAGAAATGTTTCTTAATTTGAACCTTCCGTGGCGTAACTTGAGGCCACTTCCTCTTGTCCTATTGCTGGTTGCCTTGGAGAAGAGACCAACCCCACCTGGCTACAACCTCTTTTCAAGCAGTTGTAGGGAGTGAACAGGTCCTCCTGAGCCTCCTTTCCTCCAGCCTAAACAACCTCATCTGCCTCAGCTGCTCCTCACAGAACTTGTGCTCCACACCCTTCCCCAGCTCCACTGCCCTTCTCTGGACATGCTCCAGCACCTCAATGTCCTTCTTGTACTGAGGGGCCCAGAACTGAACATAGGATTTGAAGTGCAGCCTCCCCAGTGCCCAGTCCAGGGGCACAATCCCTGCCCTGCTCTTGCTGGCCACACTACTGCTGGAACAGGCCAGGATGCCATTGGCCTTCTTGGCCACCTGGGCACTGCTGGCTCGTGTTCAGCTGCTGTCAGCAGCACCCCCAGGTCCTTTTCCTGTGGGCAGTTTTGCAGCCACTCTGCCCCAGCCTGTGGCACTGCCCGGGGTTGTTGTGACTTAAGTCACAAAGGCTCCTGCCTTTTGTCTGAAACATCTTCTAAAGGTCAAAGCTGCCTTAAATCACACAGCTCTTACCTCTCTGATTTAGAAGAACAATTCCTACATTTAAATGAAGCAATTTTTTACAGCAACATTTTAAATACTGAAAACTTTTTGCATTTTTTTTTAAATGCAGATCAAAAGGTAAGCCTTCCACAGGTTTAACACCTCATTGCCCTTCAACAATAACAACAAAGTCTTGCCTACCTTGTAGAAGAACTTTTTGGCTAGCATGTGCACAAGAATGAGCATAGCTGCAGCTGCAGTGCCATAGAGAGACACAGAAACATAGAAATGGGTGTACCAAGAAAGAGCCCGTCCAATGATGGAGACAAACATTGCCACCATGAGGACTGCCACCAGCGTGCACACCCAGCTCGTCAGGGTTATGCCGAATGCAGTCAGTAACTTCTTCAGGTTATTAATAGCTATGAAGAACAAAAAAGAAGTTTCATTCAACACTTGTTTATTCTACTGCAGACTATCATCAAAATTCTAATCATTCCATAGTGTAACTACTTTAATAATCAAAATAAAGGGGTTCCCAGTGAAGATATCTTAACGGCATAGTTTGCATCACTTAGCCTGCTTCTTTGCATGTCTATTTGCACACATACCTGTTGCAAGGTTTATTCACAGAATACGGATGTATTTTGCAGATTACAGCTTTCTTGACAGCAAAAAATTTACTAGGAAGTGGAGCCATCATTCCACTTTTAAGTATACAAAAATATCCAACAAGAAATCCAACAAAAAACAACAACAAAACCTCCAAACCAAAATAAAAATTCCCCTCAACAAAATACTAAACCAAATCAAACAAACAAACCACCAAAAAAAAAAAGTCCCTCTTCTCATTCCCCCAATAAACCCCAACAACAACAAAAAATTCGAGCTTTTTTTATTGTAACATTTTCTTACTCCAAAACTGTTTCCTGGATTTTGAGGACGAAATGGGTGTTTTCTTAAGCGTTTTTTTTTTTTTAAACAGGCATGTTCCTACACATATGAAGAAGGTCTAAATAGATTAAAGTTGGTTTACACTCCCTATTAAGCACTGTTATCATTTTCCCCACTTTTATCTTACTTGGTTCTGTCTACAGACAGGTGTTGAAGAAACACGGTTCTGACACCATATCTGAATTAACAAAATTTAAAAAATTATATGGCTATTAGGCAATTTTTTTTTCAATTTCCAGGTCTTTAAAAGATTTAATATTAATCTTCATGAAATGATAAGAGACAAAATCATGATTCATAAATGCTGGACATCTAGGCCTATCATATTCTTTCACCATTACAAATACTCAGATGCAAGATTTAAACACAAAGCAACTCCTATGGCATGCTGCACACCTAAAAT
The DNA here is from genome assembly GCA_027576195.1 of Cossypha heuglini. Lineage (NCBI taxonomy): Eukaryota > Metazoa > Chordata > Aves > Passeriformes > Muscicapidae > Cossypha > Cossypha heuglini. Next base: position 27,319,984 of record JAODKT010001744.1, read on the forward strand.
TTATTTCTGAAGTTCAACTAATCAGATGCTGTAATGGCCTGAACGCTTTTTCACCCGCATTTTTGCATTGAGTAATTGCTATTTGTTAAAGTGTCATGCAATTTTAAAAAAACAAATAATAATAATAAAAAAATATCCAACAACAACAACAGAAACAACCAACCAACCAACCAAACCAAAAAACCAAACCAAACCAAACCAAAACCCCCCAAAAAACCTAAAAATCACCTAGACTTACCTCTGGGTTTTGGCTGTAATACTTTTTTGCTTAAATAAAAAAAAGCAACGGCTGCTGTAATGTAGTTCATAATTGTGCCAACACGAGCAGGATAAGCCAGGACAAATAAACCAAGTATATCAAAGAACACAACATTTCCATGTCGATACTCAAAAGACTTTGCCAACTTTTCTGATGTAGCTAGGTATTTTAGGACAGCTAAAATATTGTCACCTAATAAAAGAGCAGATACACAATATAATTATATAAAGGTTGATAAATTACCACATAGCATTTTTAATATAACCATTCTGAAAAACTGTATGGAAATATCCTCAATGAAGACATGAATAGATAAATTACTGTTCTCAAACTGGTATTTGACAGTACACACAGAATAATATTTTCATGAGTTATTCTATCCAGATGTCAAAATAAGTATATTTGGGAAGTCTCTTGCACTTAGACACCACAGCAGTGAAGGCAACAGTCAGGCTTTCAGCCCATAAACTCTTCACTTCTGATATTTACCACTGGACCTGAAGACTAACCCATACAAGAGTTCGTAATTTCCTATCTTCCTCCTCTTCCCACCACTAACCCCTCCAGTTTTCCAGGACTATGAATTACCTGCCTTTCTCTCCCTGTAGGACTGTAAAGACAAGGCCACTATTTTCCTCTGTAGCCTCCAGGCATCACTCATCTTTTCCTTTTATAAAGTACAGCCAAAACACAGGTAACCAAATGAGAACAATCATTCTCAGCTTTCATTTTGCTTTTATTAGACCATTAGAAGTACTTACTGGCTGTGAAGTCTGTTTTGTTTTTGATTTTGTTTCTTTTAATCTGTGCTACATTTAGCAAAGTTCTACATAAAACCACCACGACTATTAAAATCATCTTTCCAACAGGAATTTAAAGGTGTTACTTTCCGTCCTGCAGCTAAATTTGAGTAACAAAGTATTTAAAACCCTTATTCATGCTGGTCATCTAAGATGGCTTCTACATAAACTTGAAGAGTAAATAATCAAAATCCTGGAGGCATTTAGGATTATGCTAGCTTTTCCTATGAAATTAAAGGTCTTCATAATTTTCTTTACCGCAGTCTGTTACAACATGTTCCAGAAAATAAATTATGCTTACCCAGTCTGTGTGCTACCACATTAAGTTTGACCGACGTCCAATCTAATACAAAAACCTCTGTTGGCAGATCAGTCTCTATGCCACCAACCCACCCAAAAGCTCCCAGAGAGAAACATTAACCAATAACGGCACTTAGTGAGATAAAAGGAACACAAAACGCTGAACAATCAGGTATTAGTGGATAGACGATAACTTTGATTTGAAAGTAACTGTGGAATCTAATTAACATCACTGGATGCTGATAAAGTTTATCTTCCCAAGCTGACCAAATGTATTTCCTTTTTTATTTAAAAGGCTTGTATTCAGTTAATTCTTTGCTCTTGAGAACATAACCAATATGTACTAAATGTGTAATTAAAATTATTGATTTATCACTACAGCAGTCTTACAGCAAAATGAAAAAGCAGCTCCAATACTACTCTTTGGTAAATTACTGAACTCTTAAAATACCAACCTGCTCTCTGAATAGAGTCCGTCAAAATTCTGTCTGATGTGTCATATTCTGTATGGTAAATGTACCCATTTTCAATAAACGCCAAATCTATTCCTACAAAAAGAGAAGCAGCATTTTTAAAATCTATGCAATCCTAAAACCCCAAAACAAATATGCGAAAGCCTCCATACACTTCACAGAAAATGCTGCTCTACTTTGTAACTCAGTCATTATCCTTAGAGATGAACAAAATAGTCTTCTTTGAAGAAGGAAAACTAACTGACTTCCAGCGTCTTTAAGAGAGAATAGCTTTAAAACATTTTAAAGTATCTGTCCTTTTGCAGGTACCGATTCTCATGACATCTGTATGCAACTGGAGAAACACATGAAAAGACCAGATCATCTTAGCTTCAGAAAAGATGTACAAGGTGCTTGTGTGCTTGTCAAATATTTACTTGCAACACTTCAATAAATGTACATGCTGAAAAGTAATGAAAAGCAGCACTGTGAAACTAGAGAGCACCTTCTCAAAATACCAGGTGTGCTCTTTGTACTACTGATGTGTAAACGATTTTTCAGAGAGCTGGTCTGAAAATGCTTCATTTCAAAGTCCAAATAATTTGTTCAAACAAACAAAAGTATTTACCAAAACCCAAAGGTTATTCTGCTTCATTAGTTATACATTCAGTGTATCCCATTCATCTGTTCAGCTGCATATGCAAAAAGCTGGTACCTGCAATCTGAATTCTCAGAATTTCTGGCAAATTAGGTCTCAATTCTGAGGAACAAACCAGTTTTTTAACTTAATTTTTTTTACTGGTTTATAAAAAAACCCCCAGAGGTCAGTCAGAAATCATTTACCATCCAGGTATGATTCTGAACAAAGAAAACATTGTACAAAATCAACTACTTTATTTTCAGACTAGGAGCGTACTTCAGAACAGTACAGAACATGCCAGAACAACTGCTTTGTACTGACAACTAATTAAAAAATATAATTTTTCTTGAAAGTGACTCCAATGACAACCTGTCCTGGACAACAAGGACTTTATAGAAGTTTTGAACTGTGTTCACACTGAGTGAACATTTCACATTTCTTTCCCACTGTTCATTCTCCACAGAAAGGACAGCAACCTGTAAACAGATTAGCAAAACTAAAAGGCTTCCGTCCTGCCCTTGATTATGGAAAAACACAAACAAAACCCACCAAAATCGCCCCAGAACCAACAACCAAATCCCCCAAAACAAAGCAATGCCACCAGTAAGGGAAAAAAAACAATCCACAAGAACTAGACAAAAACAACAAAAACCCCAACAACAACCAAAAAATCCCCAACGACACAAAATCCAAGGGTAATGAAAATGCATTAATGACTATGTCACTAGCTCTAAAGATGATGATTTTGATTTATCCATTAGATACAGACATTTCATTCCTGCAAGCAGGTTATTAACATCATGTTCCAAAACGTTTCTAAACAGAGTATTTAATACAGTATTGTTGATTCCTGGAGTATTTTCCTGATTTTCAGTAAACTTTTCTACCATGCAGCTTCTTTCTTGAAAATACCAGCTGTCCAAAAACATCTCTAGCAAACTATATAACAAACTCAACCTAAAGACTCTTTCCTTAGGAAGAACAGGGAAATTCCCTCCCAGTGTGAGAAACAGACCAAATTTGAGGATGTTCACATAGTCAACCACACAACAGTGTCCTTGTCACAAATGTAATGTGTACTGACATGCCTTTTGATAACATACCTGGAACATTGCCAAAATCCCTGTAGATACGGAAGTCAGTATCTGCTGGGATAATGCCACTCTGAAATATTTCCTGTGCCACCACAGAGGCAAAGGGATGTTTGGCCGCAACTACATATGCTTGTACCAACCAAGGGTTCTCAGGTCCTAACAAAAGACGAGCAGAAAATTCACAGCAAATATTTTTTGAACTTCAGTTAGGATAGGCATACTCGTGGTAACAAATAACGCAAAGTAACTCACTGGAGATTTAACACTGTTACCCCATAGAGCATACAGTAAGTACAATTGCATTGGATGAATGACCCACACTTGAGAGAAAGAATTAGCTACATCTGGGGGAAAAATATCCAAGCCACTGTTGCCTCCCATGTTAAGTGACAGAGCAGATAAGCCATGTCCCAAAAAGACCCAGCATTAATGGGTCTTTTTAGCCAAGCTTCCAATCCGTCATGTATGCATCACACATCAATAGTGTTGTTTAGAAAAAGCCTCTCCCCCTAAAGCACTCAATGCAAGTAAACAGCTAAGCAGCTTCAGCAGTACAAGTCCACAGCCCAGCTAGGATGGGACACAGGTCTAACCATAGCCTACAAAACACAGAAGTTTTGCTGCTTCCTGATCATGAGATGGAGTTCTAATGCCAACATCTTCCTGCAAAGATTTTAAAAGAATTGCTGTGAAAAATAAATAGAAAATATGAAAGTATGAGTATTAAGATATATGTACTATCCAAATGTTTTTCTCCTTTTTATCTTGATGTAAAAGGGAAACACAACTTCTATTATTTTGCCCTTCACAGACTCCCCCCCTATGAAGCAACTTCTGCGGCAATGCTTTAGACTGTAACTATCTAAAGACTGAGAACAATTTAATTGCTACACAGGACTGGGGAAAAGGCACAGAGGTTCTCTTGTCTTCTTCTTGTGAGTAATTTTCAATACTCCTTCAAGTCTGCATCATTTATTATCAAATTATCCTAGTGTAGAAATGGGACACAATGCAAGCTCATACCTGTTTGAAAAACAAGTTCTTTTCCTCCTACACCTGCTGCCTCCAGGTTAATAAAAGCTCTGATTGACTTAGCCCACTCATGTTGTGTAATGAAGCCATGACTAGCCTTGATGGGAAAACAAAAAAATATAGGTCAAATATGTACCAGATAAGCCTAAATGTTATTTTCCATCATTCAAGACTGCATGTAATTCAAGACTGCATAAGGCAGATTACACAAAAAGATGCAGAAAATGCAAGTCTTCTACTTAAACTAATATATACAATATTCTTAATCCAACTGTATTTTTCCCTTTGAAATCATACACATTTTCCTTAGAAAGGACAGGTAATTAATTAATATTTCAAGAGATTTAACACAAGCCATATCTTTCATTTGTTAAGAGTTTTAATATACTGTTTTGATGTATAATTTATAATTATGGCACATTCTCACCTGCAAAATATTTTCTTCTGCACCATTAAATAAGAATATGACAGCATGCTGCAGGGACTCTGATGATTTTGAAAGCGTGTTAAGTATTTCAAGCATCACTGCACAGCTAACAGCATCATCACTAGCACCTTAAAATAATCAGCAAAATAATGAGGTTTACAACAAATGCACAGATTTGCAACAAAAACAAAAGAGAAAAAATGGTTCATGCTATTTCAGTCACTTAATATAACTGCAGTACAATTGCGTTAAGCTTCAGTATGTTTTCTGGTACTGCTTGTACCCTCTGTTTATATTAGTTGAAAGCAACAGCTGAAGGAAAAATGATGTTCAGAAGTTAAGCAAGTGAATTACAACATATCAGATCAAACACTATGGTTCAAAAAAAGCAGACTAACCAGGTTACTAGTAAAGCAATGTGATCATTATCTACTTTCCTAAATAGAACATGAATAAATAAGGATGTAATTTTCATTCATTTTCACTTCACAGTACTCAAATTTTAAATAATAAACGTTCCCACACAAGTCACTCTTAAAGCATTCTACACCGTTACAACGCATTCAATTAGGAGGACAAAACCTCAAAGTAACATAAAGCTAAGACTGCAAAATAAAGCTAAGGAAGTATCAGAACACCTTTAAAAGCCTCCATAAGGCATACATTATAATAAAAGGTTTTCATGATCAGATGCTTTTCACAACCCTTCTTTCCCTGCAGAAACCCCTTTCACTCTAATCTCTGTTCTCCCTGAGTTTCTCATCCAACACTACAATCTCACACCTCCTACGCCTCACTGTTTTTTATCTTGATTAAGGATCTATCTCTTAGTCAAGGTCTCCCATTTTCCCACTTCCCTCACTTTGGTGCAAGCTGTAGCACCTCCCTGTCCCGCTCTAATAAATAATATTTGGAAGAAAACAGAAATTTAAACCTCATCCCTTTTGTCCCCGGTTGCACGCAATGCTGACATGCACTGAGATGCTGACAACAGTATGTTCAGGCCTCGGCATGCTATTTAGGTACACTTGTTAGCTGCTCAAAATATTCAATTTACACATTAAAAAAACAGAGCAGCTTCTCCAAAGCTTGTCATTAGGCAAAACTTAAGAAGCATCTGGTATGAAAACGGCCTATTCCTAATATAAACATAAATCTTAGTCTAGATTTTAGCTTTAGTTTATTGCACAGAATAAATGAATTTGAAATATTTCCAAAATACCTATCCTATTTCTCAGAAATTATGGCCTTTATTCTGACAAAAGCTTTCTATAGATCGCCACCCAACTACCTGATTTAAAACCCTGATTGTCACTGGTTTTCACTAATTTCACAGAATATCACAGAACATTCTGAGTTGCTACCCAAATTTATCAGGAGTCTACTCTTAGCCACACTGAGTTCTTTTATTTAAAATGCTGTATTGAAAACTCACCAGATGTGTATAGTTTACAGTCAGGTTAGTCATTTATCTGCCTTGCTGCAAGGCTAAGAAAAATTCAAGTTGTTGGCTTCAAGAGTCATACAGATTTACATCTGATAAAAGCAGCCATGTTGCCATAGACTATTACAGAAACTTGCAGAGAAAATACACCCCAATACCTCACACACAATAAAACTGACAGGAGGTTGTAACAGACTTTACAGCAGATATCAGTAACCTAAGAAAACCACATTACTTCTGCAAAGCCCACCTTTTTTGTAATGCGAAAACGGGCTGCAAGCAAACAGCTAAAAGAAATACAGAAGAGAAAACAAGAGGTTCTTGCTTAGGTAATGTGCAAGTGGCATACTAAGAAAACAAAAGGCAGGGCAGCTCCTTGATGCTATAAAGGGGTAGGCTGCTTTGTGATGAAGAACAAGCACACAGGCCGATTTCTAGCTCCTCTGCATATTTCTGTAAAAGCCTAACAAACCATTCTTATTTTTCTGGCACTTCAGTGCAAGGTTGGTGAAATATTTTAGTGTCTGAGTAACTGTAAAGAAAAAGTGCAAGGTTGGTGAAATATTTTAGTGTCTGAGTAACTGTAAAGAAAATAATTGATGTAAACATAATCCTGATTTATAATCCACAGAAATTGACACACAATTTACACAGGACATTAACTTGAAAACAATTTTTAATTATCATAATACTATGCTTGTGAAATATTCTAAGTCTAGATAGACTATACATACAGTAACTAGCACCTCTGCAGTTCCTCAATCATAGTGGATGTATAATAACCATGTATTTATTAAGCTTAATTTAGAAACTCATGTTGTACAAATATGATTGAGGAGAAAGAGAAGTTCTGTATATTATTTATGGACAGAAAAAGGCAGGAGTCCAGCAAAAGCTTTGTTTCTCTACCTCGTACTCAACCATTTCCTTAATAATGAAGACTAGTCACATGTGCTAAAGAACAAAAGGTTCACCACCAAAAAAGTAAAATAGTGCATGGGATGTAGATGAAGAAACTCCAGTAAAAGCTGCACCGTTGGTGAGTGCCATCTGTGGGTGTTTTTCAGCTGTAATAACAGGCACACACCTGTGGCTGAATGTTACAACAAACTTTGTGTTTTATATCCTTACCTTCCCAGCTTTGTTAAACCCACAAATTTACGAAGCAGTTTACACCCTTATGCTGCAATAACAATTTAACAGGATTAGATTTTAAAAATACAGAGGAACAAAAACAAGAGAGTATGCAACAGTGACAGTCAAACTAGTAGTAAAAGATGTACGCACTACCAAGGCAACAGTACCCCAGCCTTTGATCACTACAGTCTTTTGAGACAGAAGCTTTGAATGTGCAAAGAAAAAAATCTGGCATATCTTAAGCATATCAGACTGAAAATCTGAGGTATCAGCAAAAGGAGGGGAAACCAGACTTGTTAGTGGGGGTGGGCAAAGTCTCTGGCACAAAGCATCCTGTGAAAGTAAAACTAGGATTAAATCAGTACGGAAGTATGAAAAGACTTGGACGATGGGTGGAAACAGCACATGAAACTATATGCATAAGCAGTGAATTATAACAAGGGTAGATATAACCAAACTTCCCAGAAATCTAAATAAGCATCTGTAAATGGCTGCCTACCAGAAAGTGAGTGTGAAATCCTGAGTTTAACAAGATCAACCTGTCACTCTAAACAAAGAATTTCACTGAGACCAAGTTGACTAGCTGACACATGCATTATTCAAACATGGCTACTTGGTAGGAGAAATCCATGAGCCAAGCTCTGTGGCTCATGTAACACACAGAAACATGGAACAAACACACAGACCTACCCGGGGTATTTGGTACGGAATCAAAATGACAATTAGATAACACTGCATGCTCAGCTCCATTGCGAGGTTCCAGCTTCACTACCACATTGGTTATGTTTGCATAGTAACTAGTAAAGCCTCCTAAAAAGTCAATGCTGAAGGAGCCCGTGGGTCTCTGTATGTCTACAGATATCTTGTGAGCATCCGTGCTTTCTCTTTCTATTCCCCTAATTTGTTCTAAGAGGTAGTTAACTGCAAGAACTTCATTTTCTGGACTTCCAACTGTTCTGGGCCCAATTGCTGTAATGTTGTCAAGATAGCCCCTGTAAGACATAAATTAAAACTTAAGCATCAATACATTCAACATTTAGTATGCAACTTATCTACAACTGTATAATTTTTGTACATCGTTCTATTTCAAAACTCAAAGTAAGCAAAAGAGGATAAAGCCAGTTAGATGGTATGTAATGGGCATATAGGCCTGATCCTTTACTCAGAACTCCGTATCTTAACTATGATATTAAGCAATTGTACTGGTTTTCTAGTCTGAGCATATAAATTCAAAAATAAGCAAAGGCATGGAGAAGCTAAAGATTTTACCTTCAGAGAGGTTCTGTATATGCATACGTGCCCTTTTCTGAATGTCTGAAAAAGCACACTTTTATCAAAACATACACCTGAGGTTAACACTAAAACTGAAATTACAGTTATAGTTTCAGTCTTCCTGACGTCTCGGTGACACAACAACTAAAAATCTGCAAAGAAGCTTTCCGAGACACGGAGCACTACACGAGACTACTAGAACTAAACTACGGGGGACGCGCTGTTCCATCGGCTCCGAGCTCTCGCCAGGGCAGAGCACGGCACGACCCCTCTGCCGGGGACCGCCACCCAGCCCGGCCGCGTCCCCCCGTCTCCCCGCCGTACCTGGCGCGGGCGGCGCTGAAGTCGCGGGGCCCGTCGGCGGCGGGC
>JAODKT010001744.1:27336627-27384034 GCA_027576195.1 Cossypha heuglini
AAAATATAATTAAAAATAATTTTTTCTTATTTCTTAAGTAGAAATAAGAGACGCGTAAATTTAATTTGTAAATTTAACATGTAGAGAAAATAAATAGATGATTAAAGAGAAGTACTGTACACAGGTATAGCATAAAGTTTCCATATATTGACAAAAAATTGTGAAAATCTTTTAGCCTGATCAGATGAGCAAAATATACTATAGTATTAATGCATAATAGTAGTTCTGGAAAACCCAAACTAAATGGTATGAGTAAAGACTAAATGTATTTAGTAGGAGTGACTCTAGAAAATGAACATTCAATTAGTCCTGCTAAGACCATTCTGGTTTTAAGACAGAGCCATGACAGGCCATGACAATATTCCTTTGCACATAATGCTCAGTTAAGTTATTTCAGTGAATATAATGTTAAAAATAATCTGATGAACTGACCAGTGAAATATTCCAGACTTCACTATTTTGTCTGTAGATTTGAATTCCCAAGACTGTAATATAATATTCAAGGGCCACCTATTCCAAGCATCCCAACAATGAGGAAGTCAGGCAGAAACACCAGGAGGCTCGTCTGGATGAGCCATGGGTTCTGAGGGAATGAGCAGAGGAAGTGGCTGAGCCACAATGTCACATTTGAGAAGTAAGTTGTGGCAGTCTGGCAAAGCTGTCAATGACTGACAAAGGGGAAGCATAACTACTGCTTTTAGAGAAGGAACACCAGGGAAACTATAGGCCAATCAGTCACACCCCTGCGCCCAGCAACATCATGGGTCAGAATCTGGTGGGCTCATGGGGCACGTGAATATGTTAATTGTATACAATCGCCATGTGAATTTCCCCTCTGGATTAAGCAGTCTCATCTGCCGAGCTACATTTTTCTGCCTTCTGCATTGTAAAAGCGCACGATTTGGGGAAACTGCCCCAATGTAGTGACCAGCAGGGTTAGTTCACCAGTCTAGCTCACTGCATGAAAACCTATGTGGTAGCACGAAGGTGAAGTAAGCAGTGGCAGCAACTTTTCTATGAAGACTGCATGCTAATTCTACTTCAAACTCTACCCCATAATTTTCATTTGCCATGATTTTGTCTTCTCCAGCCCTAAAACATAGCTCTAGAGAATTTTCCCAGCCAAAGAAAATTAGAATGTCACCTCACAAACTTGCTGGCTTCCCATTCAAATATGCCAAAAGTAAAGTAAGTAATATATATATTTCTTAGTTATGCAGGTCAACTGCATATTTATACTTCCCCTTAGCACACACAAACTACACAGATTACTGATGGAGTCATGAAGTAAGTATACAAATATGTCACTTAAAAATATTACAAAAAGCAACAAGCTACTGCAACAACCCACCCTGCCTCTCCAACAATTACAACAGCAGTATAGCCACCACATGCTTAGTGCAAGGCAAATTGGTAGAATAGAGAAGAAGATACAATAAACTAGGAGTGAGAGCTGGGAGAGAAAAGTTTTACAAGGACCAGCAGTATTTAACTGTGGGATCTTAAATCACACAAGTAAAGGTCTGTTCTGGTGTGGCGAAGGGTTCAAATATGCATGTACCATGCTCAGGAGAGCACATTCAAGCTTCCTGTAACTTCTGTAGTTGCTGCAGGCTATGTCATGCTCACTGGAGCCAACATCTGCCCAACAGCACAACCATAGGGAAGCCACAAATGAATTTCAAATTTGAATAAACATTTGCAGTAAATGCCCCAGAACATAGGGGAGTTTGAAGTCAGCTGATACATCTGAACTTTCTGGTTGGTCCAATAGTTGAGTTCAGTAGAAAACATGGACAGTAGTCCAAAGCTAGTATAAGTATAGTGCAGATAAATAACAAAATCTGCATTCCTCCTCTAGGTTTCCTCCACCCATTCCTGCTTTTGTTTCTCTGATCACTAGTCAGGACAGAACTTTGTTTTTCTGAGTATAGGTGGGGTCAAATGACTTTTGAGGAGGGGAGGAGGGGATTCTTATAAAATCCGATGCTTACACATCTTGAAGGAGACAAATTGGTTTGTTCAGCTAGCCAGATGGTAGTTCAGATGAGAAACATGACCTGGTGGTTTGCAGCACAATTCAAGAACTTACATACAACTGGAAGGAAGAGCTTCATATCCCATACAAGCTTTGGCTACCTGAATAAGGTAATTTTTTGCTGCTATGCTTGATTTTTGGTACTTCTAACCCATTGCTCATAGCGTTCAACCTCTCTTTTCCATTCTAATATGCGTTGTCAATAAACTGCTATAGATCATAGTCATTAGACTGACTCCTTCTATAATGACGTTATGAGGTTAAAAAGGAAAATTTAATAGAATTCCTCCTGAATTTGTGTCTGAGGAGCAGTAACTAGTACGAATTGAAGCTCTAGTGACAGATGAGCATCAGCAGAGCCAGTCTGAGTGTTAGATGAAAATCATAATCATCTGAATGTGACAAACATAGTGCCTGTTCCTTACCTATGTACCAAGGCACATGCATAGAGGAAGTTTCAGCATAAATTACAATTGATTTCCTTGTTTCTTTCCATCTTTCTTCTAATACAACCAATAAAACAAGACTATATTATTTAATCTGTTGTTAATTTATTAAATATCTATTTTGTATTTAGTTTTACATAGTTCCTGTTTCAAGGTATCAGCCTTTAATAAAAGTTTTGTGTCTATGTATATTAAGTATGTTTTTCTTCCTTTTCTCTGTTTTTGTTTTGGTAAGTCCAAATTCAAGGTAATAGTACAATGTTTGTACTGCTAACCCAAACCAAACACACATTACCAAGTTACATTTCTTTATCTAAGTGTGGAAAAACTTAATACTTGCCGTTTTTTGTCTTCTTGGGGAACCTATATCTGTAAAGTATCACTAGTTCACAAGGAGCCCACTCAGCCTCCATTCAGAGAGACTGAATACACTTACTTGGGAAGCGTTAAATATGAGTTGCATGGAAAAAAGAAGTTTAGGATTCAACAGTTTTTTCATGATTCCACCACCAAGTTGTTTTGCAATGTGCAGCAAATGTATTCTACTCATTTGCTCTTTTGTAAAAAGTAAATTAGGACATGGAGCACAAGATAACCAAGTAGAACAAGAAGTAACCATCTTCAAAATTTTATGTGGCACCCTAAAATGCATGCAATGAGATAAGCATTTTATAAATTATTTTTATGATTGTCTGATAAGCTTTTTTAATCAGTCACATGAATCAAAGCAGAAATAGCTTGGAGAACTCGTAGATCATGGATAAAGGAACACCCCCGGTGCCTCAGAAAATGCTTTTGTAGCTATCCAGGTGCAAAGATAAAGGCTGCACCCTTGCCTGTGTGTTCTTGCTGGCAAAATTCGCCATGAGCATAATAACATTACTCACAGAGATGTCTGCTCTTCTGATACACACACCAAGCACAGGCTTTTCCAATGTAAGTCCCTGTCTCACAGGACATCTGTTCCAGCTGCCATGAGAAATCTTGGAGACAGGAGTCAGTGGGATGCTAGACAGAGTGTTTATGCTTCCAGACACAGCTTTACATTTTTGAGGGATCTTGTGTATGGCCAGGCACAACAGAAGGAGCACCTTTCCTACAGTTCTTTTCTCCTTTTTATTTAGAAGGTTAGCTCCAGAGACAAAATGAGTAAGTGAAGATATTAATACCTTACTGTTACCATCACTCAATAGCTAAGAGCAAAAAGAGATCCTATGTAAGTTTTTTCCACTTAGTGTTTGCAATTACATCATCTTATAATAAACTTTCTCTTGCAAGTGAAGGAGGAAGAAATCAAAACATGGTGTCAGAAACGTGTTCTGTTATTGCAATATCTGTGCTTTCTTCTACCCTGTTCAGGCATTCCAACAATTCCCTATAGTATGTAGCTCCACAGCTTTCAAATTCATAGGGCTGCTGGAAAATAACTACCTCATTAATTAATAATTCAATCAAAATAGTAATTTCATTTTGGAGTTACATGGAACACTGTGATCACTAAAAGGAGCTCAAGGCTGAATTCTGAGCCGTGACATAAAAGATGTATTTGTTGTCAGGAAACATGCTGTTCATTTAAGTTTTGTGAGCAGTAAGGGCCAATTTATACTCCTCCTGGGACAGTTTGCCTAATGAAAGTGAAGGGTGCTGGGTGGTGTCATGCAGATTTTATCATGCCTGTTTTAGTCTGGGTGTTGCCTGGTAAGGAGCAGGATTTCTTCTATGTCTTGTGGCACAAACCATAATCCCTTGCCCAGGCATGTCCATGGAGAATGCAGAAATATCAGTATCACTCTGCCTAGGCAGGCATGTTTAGCTTGAGTGGTGCATCCTTTTTATGTTCTTCCAGGCCTCAAACAAAATTATGACCATGCTACTTGAACTCAGCATTGTCAGAAGACATGGCTGCACTTGATATCATTTCTATATTTTCTTATAGTAAACTGAGCACTGATACAGGTATTGATGCCTCCAACTTTATAAAATTTATGACCTTTGAATGTATTAGCTACATTTGACAACTGAGAAAACAGGCACAGCAAGATCTAACAACCCGCTTAAGGTCACCCAGAAACGGTGGGAATGAAAACCAGATTCTTTCATACAGACCTCAACACAAGGCAGTCTCTCCTTTTCTTGTGGGTGTTCTAAGATTTCTTAAGATGTGCAAATGTGTTCAGTGCCATGTCAGTCCTGACACATGGCAGTAGAATGATTTTGCTTCTGATCCCTACAAACTATGATGGGTTCTTTTCCCCACTCTGCTGCAATGATTCAGATCCTCCTGAGATCATGTACCTCAATGGAGCAAATCACAGAACGAGCAACTGCCTCTTTGTACTGGATAATTTCAAGTAGTATGGATCCCCTCATGTAACTCATTTTTCCCAGCTGTACACAGGGTACATAATTTTAAGTATAGTACACCTTCAGCTATCTCAGGTTTCCATTCTCCTCATGAGATAGGTATTTTTTGATATTCTGCATCTTGTACAATATCCCTGCTCAGAATTTAGTGTCCATGAAGAAACCAGAAAAATGTATGAATGTTTCTCTCCCTCCAGCCAGATCCTGTGTCCTCCATGCACTGCATGATTACTGCATGTTTATCATAAAACTTTTAAGGCGAAATATGCTTTTAAATTATGTTTAGTAAGATGTTCTTGCCTACAAATATATCTTCACAAGGATGGATGTGCACTATTTTGGCAAAAATGCTTGGTGCTGCGGGAACAATTAATATTTATAAATGCTAAAATGTTGCAGATCCTAAAATTCTTGTATCTTTGAAAACCTTCATGTCTGAATATTTTCACATTGTCTTCTCTCCTTTGTTCACATCTGTATGCTTCTTTTGTTTTCTTAACTCTGTACTTGAATTTTTTATTTTTTTTTTAAATTTCTTTATTCATTCTTCTCTCTCTTGGGGCTTCTCTTCCCCAGGTAATATTTTCAGTCAAACTACTGCAACTAATGTTGTATTTTAACTTGGTGATTTCTTGTGTAAGCCATTCCTAAAATATTTTAATTAATTTCTCTAACAATGGGCCTTCTACCAATTTTCAGATCTGTTAAAATACCTCACCACCATCACTACCTCTCCAGAAAAAAAAAGAAAAAGGAAAAAAAAGAAAAAACAACCCAAAAAGCAGAGAAGATCTAAGAATTAGAAAAGATGCAGGCTAAAGACAGCAATCCACCAGATGGTGGCTATGGATGGGTTGTGGTAGTGTCAGCCTTCATGGTGATGGGCTTCACTGTTGCTGTCCTCAAGACTTTCGGTTTGTTCTTTGTTGAAATCCAGCAGCACTTTGATGAACTTGCAAGCTCCACTTCCTGGATCACATCAGTAACTATTGTCATCTTTCATTTAGGAGGTAGGTAGTAGTACCCCTCTAGCATTTTATTTTAATATCAACTACCCGAGCAAGTTTGGAAATTTTCCTTAAAAAAACCCAAACCCAAAAATATGTCAGATCTAGACTTTCTGATTCTCTACAGAAAATACAGAAAATTTTCAGAAAATTGGCACTTGCTCTCTCAGATATGGAATGGGTTAATACCAGAACTCTATAGACACAGGAATCAGATTGCCTGAAAAAAACATCATGTACCTAAACTCATGACTAAGTTTTGCTACATGCTTTGAGTTACACTCATTAGAGATAATTCTGATAGCCGCAGAGCTTGTTGAATTAAGCTCTTGGAACAGTTTGTGCAAGTTCACTGATCTCAGAGTGACTGTCACTTTTTCAAAGTACTTCAAAATGCAAGGACTGTGACCCCATCTATCAGGTAAGCCATCTGCTACCAAAATTATTCTCAGTCTTGCTTTTTCCCACTTCTTTTTATCTTCATCAAGACCCCTTTTCTTTGCATGTATTATCAGTTCTGTCTTTTGTACCCCTCTTAGTATGATTTCAAGTTATTGATCTACTAGAAGACTCACAGAGTGAAAAATAAAAAAAATAAATCAATTCACTCAGTGAGAGAGCTCAAGACATGACCATGCAAGCAGAGAGTAGGGGATGCTTTGATGTTCCCAGTCAAAGGCAGTGAGCTATGGGAACAGGCCAAATACCACATCACACCAGATGAAGGAAGAAAAAATAGGAAACATACCGCGTTTGACTCAACTTGGTTGTTTAGAGAGTCCCTGGTGCCCTTGTAAACTCAATGATCCTTCACATGATGTGAGGATTCCAAGCATGTGCAGGCTTGAACTGTACAGAATTTGTGGTCTGCTCTGCATATTCTCATTGAGATATGTGATTGCAATAGGTAAATATCCTTAAATAATAAATGCTATCATGATATTGTTTCTGAAGACATTTCATTGCATAGACACTGTGTAATTACATGCATCCTACTCAGTCCATACCTATAAGTATTATTGCCTGGAACTGCAGGACTTCCAAACATCAAGAGCAACTGATCTTTCTTTGAACAATGTATTCAGAAGGAAAAAAAAGTAACCCAAAGTCAAAGTAAAAAGATAAAATAAGTCATGAGTAGAAAAGATTTTATGAGTTCCATAAATTGTTATCCTTGATGCCTGCTTTGCAGTGACAGATATAATTAACTGAAGAAAACAATTTAAAAACCTGCTTCATAGACCACAGAAATGAATAAATGGTAATCTATCAATTTGGTTTACAAATTAAACTGACATATTTTGATACTACTTTGTCATTCAGGCATTTGAACTTCATGAGAAGAAAAAGCCAGCATAGGAGGGAAAAATTTAACTCACTGACTCCTACAGTACTGTTTAGTTAGGTTTTGTTTTATTATAGCATCTATTTACATTCTATAGGAATGTATCAAGGAATAGAACATATGACACAATAATAGCAAGTATAAACCAGCAAAAATGTATTTGCCTAGCCAGGAGTGAGGCCGGCTTACTTCAAGGAAGGCAGTTACAATTTTCAGCATAAATTGTTTTCCATCCTTTGAAATCCTTTGAAAAGAATCCTCTTTCAGTGAATAAAGCTTGGTGATCTAACATTCCAACTCCCTCTCTGTATAGTAGTTTATAAATGTCTCCAGTCAATACATAATTGTCTTCATCTTCTTCTGCCTTTGCTTCATTTATAGGGACCACAAGACTTCCTGATGAAGATCACCTGAGCCTCCAGTTATTTGAGCATATTTCCTGGCCTGGCTTAGTCTTTCTTAATGTGTATCTCTGGGAAACCTTAAGTGTCACTTGGCTCAGTATGGAGGATGATCACTGAATTACTATTTTTTCCTATTTGGATCCTTTCAACAGCAGGTCTGTTTCTTGTGTCAAAGGAGAGCATGTGCTTTCACTCCCAAGGTCTGCACTTGCAACAGGCTGTTCAGCTTACCAGAGCAAGGATTCTCCCCATCACCTTCACCATTCTTCTCTTGGTACTGATGTACACCTCCCAACACCTTTGTCTTTGAACTCTGGTTGTCATCCATTGCTTGTACATTTTCTGTGTGATGCCTTTATCCTTTCAGACTGTGGAGTCAGGCTATTTTACCCATTTCCAGTTCTGTGTCTAGCTTCTTTTTTATTATCCCATGTTTAATTTCTGCCTGTTTACTCTCCTTATTTGCTATTTAAAGATTGAGATTTGGTAATATTTCTGCTTCAGCTGCAGATCTTTCGCTTGTCTTTTGTGGGCATTATCCTGTGTCTACTTTCCTCTTCTGTTTTTTTAATCGTATTTTTTGATTCACCAACTGTGTGTGTACTGTATCATGTCTCATCGACTACATCTTAAGATAATGACTGAATTTCAGTATCATTTTTACATGCTTATAAAATTATCAGATTTTTGCTGTAAAAGCTGATGAGACATTTGAGGTGTTTAGAACTCCTGCCAGGTCAATTTTCTGCTGATAATAATAATGTACAGCCTGCAGATTTTGCAGCAGTACTCTGTCAGGTTTATTTCACTCATCCTAGCTACCAAATTCTCTTAATTCTGATCTTAACACAGGTGAATGTACCTGCCCCTACAAACTACTACAAAATCTTTCTTGCTGGCTCCTCTCTCTTAATCATTGTCTTGCGACTTATTTCAATTTAGAAGTATGGTCCCCATTAACTGAATTCCATTTTATGCACGAGCTCCAGGATATTTATTTTTATTTTTACTTTCCTAGAATATTTAACAGATTGTAGGGAGCTGGTTCATGCCAGGTGGCACTTGAGAACCCCCTAGTGGCCATGGCTATTTAGAGAAATCCTACGGCCTTGACCTCGACTCTGTGATGCTGATGGAAAAAACAGCCAGGCAGTAAAACTGATCCTTAATTAAGCAAAAATATTCCTGACATTTCAGGTGTTTCCAGACAGTGACTAGTGACCAAAGCAGCTGCTGCACCATCAAATCTGTACCACCTGCACCTTTGCCCTTGCGTTGAAGAGCCCCTGAACTCTGTTCAGAGAAACTGTACCACTAAATAAAGATTTAAGAAATGAACTACCAATTTTCTGTAAAAAGTATTACCACAAAATAAACCCTAATTTTTGGCCCTTTATAAACTTTTGCAATTCCACTAAGGTTTGATTTTTGCAAAATTCTAGAAAACAAAAGTTAGTTTTCTCCAGAAAGATATCACGCCAGCCATATCAATAATACATTCTCAATAGTACAATTTTTATAGATGAGCCTATAGGTTCTCTGGCTGAAGTTTCACTTTCTGCTAAAACTGTCCAAGAAGTTCTGTCTTGTTGGTAGTTGTATCCTTACATGAAAATCAGTAGAACTGTCCTATTACAAGGAAGGCACTAAAATGCTCTTTCCCTTTAAAAGAGTCCACATATGTTGAATATATTTTCAAATCTGTTCCTCAGGGACAGTCATTTCTCTCAGCAAGGATACAACTTTGAAATTTTGGTTGATCTCCTACCCCATCCAGCAGAATTAAGGCTGTTTGTGTCAAGCATTATAAGAGCAGTCTTCCTCAAAATGTTTTATTTATTTGGCCATGTTGATCAGATTAATTTTCCTAACGTGTTTCTCTTTCTCCAATTTTTCTGCTGATCCAGCCCCTGTTGCCAGTTCACTGTGTGTACAATATACCCATCGGACAGTTGTGATCACTGGAGGACTTCTAGCGTTTTCAGGAATGGCACTGGGATTTTTTGGACTCAACATGGGGTGGATGTATGCAACAACTGGCTTCCTACAGGGTATGAATTTATGGCTTTATGGCTTTCTTCCACCAGCAACTTTTTTGAGGGTGCTAGTGGTAGGAGTTTTAAAATCTGGTATCGATTTTGACTTTATGAGCAGCCAGAACAAGCAATGCTCTTTAAAAGCGATTTCCCACTTTGGAAATAAGAATTTGTTCAGGAAACCTGGAACAACAAAAAAGATAAATATTTAGATGCCAGTAATTTACACCTGCAAATTATATCAAGCAGAAAATTAAGTGTTTTATTTTTCATTCAGACATAAGAGCTTTGTGAAGTTTTAAAAAAATATTCATAAAGGATGTTGAAGTAAAAAGACACAGAGATCCCAAATTCTATACTTTCTCTCCACTTATCTTATGTTTTGAACAGAGTCCCAGGCTTTCATTGGATTTCAAATCTTTCCTTTACTCCAGGCAAAACCAGGCCAGAAAATTTTCTCAACAGGTAGCAAATTTTCCTGGAACAGGAAGCAAAGCTAGCAGGGAATAAAATAAACCATCCTGAATTCCACACTGGATGCCTGAGAAAATGTCTGGAATTTGAGCCCTTTGGCAGTGCTGGGCTGCCAAGGAGTCTAGGGAGCCATCCAAGTAACAAAGTTACGGCAGGTTTTAAGTTTGCTCAAAGCAGTCGAGCAAGAAAATGAAGATCAGAGGCAATACACCAGCTTCCTTCATGTCCCACGTCACTGTCTATCCTGAACACAGCTCAGCTTAAACTGCTGGTCCGACCTAGTACCGACCTTAAAGCAGACAGCATGGACACTGAGATCTGTCTAGCTTCAACTCCATGTGATTTCTCATGCACTGACAAAGTTGTGAAACGAACTATTTTTCCTTCTTTTTTTAAAAGTGACTATATAATAATGTGTATACTTCATGTTCTGCTTTTTCACTTGAATATATACAACCTACAGAATATGATGTCACAAATATACCCTTACATCTACTCCAGCTAAGCTCATAAGCTCTAGGCAAAAATGTTTTCCTTCTAACACATTTTAACTTTGCAAATGTAGAGGCACTGACTGCTTTAATTTCCACCTTCGCAAAATACCTCAATAGTGTTTAACCAGTGCTATTTCTATTGGTGTTTTTCAGGTCTCGGCATTTCTTTTTCATGGACACCAGCCATTAGCATTGTTAGCCACTATTTCTCCAAGAAAAGGGCTTTGGCCAATGCTATTGCCAGTGCTGGAGAATGTGCCTTTGCATTCATGTTTGGACCATTTTTCCAGTGGCTGATTAGTCAGTATGGATGGAAAGGTGCCCTCTTGATCATAGGTGGCATCCAACTCAATATTTGTGTCTGTGGAGTACTGATGCGACCCCTGCCAAGCAGCTGCCTCCTTAAGGCCAGGTATTGTGAAACTGAAACACCACCTGGCAACAGTGCATCCAGGAGAGACAAAGAAGATAAGTCTCCCATCATGCACAAAACCTTCAACTGGATGCTTGTGAGGCAACCAGAATTTGTACTTTATGCCATTTTTGGTATATTAGCTGCTATGAGTTTTTTTGTTCCTCCATTATTTTTAGTTCCACTTAGCTACAGCCTGGGAATAGATGAATCATGGACTTCATCCCTCCTATCCATTTTGGCTATGGTGGACTTCGGAGGCAGACTTCTGTGTGGCTGGTATGCCAACCTCCATGTTACCAAAACCATTCATTTGCTGGCAATGACGATTACATTGATGAGTACTTCCCTGATGCTGTTGCCACTGGCTAACAATTACCTATCTTTGGCAATATTCACTGGCTTCTATGGATTCTTCTTTGGTACAACAGTTGCCATTCACATTACAGTGCTGGCAGATGTTGTAGGCATGCCAGAATTTGACAGTGCTTTAGGGCTTTTCATGCTCATTCGAAGCACTGGAGGTTTTGTGGGGCCTCCTCTTGCAGGTAAGTTAAGACAACTCACTGCCAAATACAGCTTACAAGGAGGAAGGGGAATGGTACTCCAAACTGAAAAGATCTGGGTCTGCACTCAAATTTCCCCCTTTTTTAGCTCAGGGGTATCTGCACCAACTAGTACATAAAAAAAAATAGTCAGTTTAAATCCTCTCCAAAGTACCTTGCTCCTTCTCTTCTGTGTGATTTTAGAGATACCATTTCAACAAGAAAGGAGAGATGAAAGGCAAGGTTCACATAGTGGTCCTCTTCCTGAATCCCACATAATGCCTCTTGATGGCCTCCAACTATCTTGTCAAGAAAGTGTGCCTTTGGGACAAGTAGCAGACACACAAGTTCAGAGAAGAAACTGAAATTTGAGACTAGTGATGTTGCACAAATGCTGGTGTTGTTGGGAGGGTTTCTGCAGAAGTTCAAACTTAACAGCCTGAAACATTAGGCTATGCAAACCTCAAGGAAATATTCGGATAAATGCCTGCTGGTTTTAGACAGCATTTGAGCCAACTACTATAATAAATAGGGAAGGCAGCACATAAGAACAGTGGGAAGAGAGAACAGACAATGAGACAGCACATGGATTTATGGGCTGGCAACAAGATATAGTCATCTTGGAAAAATGCAAGACAAATGAACTGCAAGCTCTAGAGACTTTAAAAAGTGATACAGCAAAAAAATTGACCAGTGTGACTTGTACAATACAGATCTGAGTCCTCATCCAAAGACCATTGTTCACTCACTACAAGTAACTTTTGTGGAAATGACATCGCTAATGGGTTGCAAATGAGTCAGACTGAATACTGGAAAATCTTAATTCACTTTTGAAAATACAGGAACCAGGAAGATTCGTAGAGGGTTAGAGACAGAACAGTATCGAAAATGTGTTGGAAAGATCTGAATAAAATACAATTTATAGTGGCTGGTCACTAGTACTGATTATCTGGGAATCAATGCAGCCTCTTTTTGCATATTTAGTAAACTACAAAGAAAGTATGAAGGAGCAGGGAATCCTAAGTGCCTCTTAAGCTCCCGTCTTCTCCTTTGAGTGTAAAATCTAAAATATTTGAGCTTATGGTTCCTGTGCCTATATAGGGCTTAGCTTAGTTTAGAATGCGGGCTAGGGAGTACCCTAAACATGGACAAACTTCTCACAAGCAAGCAGCCTTCAGCAGCCCACAAAGAAATGTGCCATCATACCCACAGGGCAGCTGACACACTGCTGCAGTGCTACTACTGTACTAGAGATTTTTCAGTATAATACACAATGGCATTACGTATTTTGGTTGGCCTAAAGCTCCATGAAAACCAAGGTTTTTTTGTTAACATCTGTGACTCTTTGTAAAATGATAAACCAGAAACCCATAAAATATTGGACAAATTCTCCAGCTTTGTCTCCAGCAGCTGGATCTCTTTTCCTTCTTTAAACTCACTCGTGCTGTAGTTATGGTCCAAATTACAGCACCTGGTGACAGCTACACCAGAGAACATGGAGCTACTCTCACACACAGCTGCATGGTCATTTTTTTCTGCCAGTACCTGCACTGTCTGCCACTTTAGGTTGAAAAGTGCTTCAAATTGTGTAATATATTGTTTCACTAGCAATTCACATACAAAAAGCAATGGAATGTGAATTGTGTTTCAAACTGAAATTTGCTACAGTGGGTTGATGTTCCATGTGCTTATGATGTAGAAATCTGCAAGACAAGTATGTAGCCAGCACAATGCCTTTGTAAGAGGATATATCCACACTGCTGAGCTAATTCACATTAGCCTGTTTTCCATCATTCACATTTCTGTCATATATTTCTTTCCAGGTCTGATTGTGGACATCGCTGGAGATTACAGAGCAGGCTTCTACATGGCAGGAGCCACTCTTGCTCTGTCAACTGGATTTTTAATTTTTTTAGATCGACTCCAACAGACAAAAAAAAGAGGAAGCAAGATTAGAACTAAACCAGAAAAGTCAACATTACCCTACCCTTCCCTCCATATCCTAAAACATCAAACCAGAAGGTATTGAGAGCACAGTGTAGTGGTGTGACTACGTGAGACCTCTGACAGCACTTCAGGACATATGGAAGTGTTTTATTTTTGCCAAACTCACTATTACTAGGATTTACAAAAGAACGGAAGTTTCGGGTAGGAATGTTTGAAACAAAGGAAGAAAGTAATTAATTTACATGCAAACTAGAGCAGTAACCATTACCGTATTGCTTTGACATTGAAGTTGCATTTTGACTACACAAGTCTACAGTAAAGTCCCACAGGGCCATGCTAAATGAACTGGGGAAAATATAACCACACAAAATGGAGAAGAATTGATGAATAGTAGAAGACCTAAGGCCACAGTGGACTTCAAACTGAGTAAGAATCCCAAATGCAACTCTGTGTTAAAAATAGTAAATGTCTTTCTGTGTTATGGTAATATAGAGGAGATAACAATGCTTGCAAGGCTTTAACTGGAAGAAGTACATGAGTTGCAAAGAATTAAGTGGAACATAAATGAGAAAATTAAGAAAACAGTCCAAGGAAAAAGTATAAGAAATAAAGTTTGCCCGGTTTAGAACACAAAAAGTTTTACAGAGAATGAGAACAGCCTTCAAATCCATAATAGGCTGGCATAAAGAAAACATGATTAATTTCTTTTCTTGTTAAGACAACTGGTAACTGATACAATTCACAGAAAGGCAGTTATGTAACAGGGAAAAGGCTTCATTGTAGCCTGCTAAAGATACAATGCAGACTATGAATGCAGAATATGAAAACACAGGGGTATCAGAGAATAGGTAACACACGATCAAGGATCTAAATATATGTGCTTCAGAGTAGTAGGATGGGCTAGATGACTTCCTGAGGTTTCCTTCAGTCCCACATTCCAATTATCCTAAGGCAGATACTTAGAGTAAATACTCTATTTATAAAGAATAAAAAAGAGTCTGTATCCAAACAACTGGTTGTTTTGTAACTTTACTTTATTAGGGGAAGACAGAATTTAAGGGAGAAAAGGCTGAGTAACATTTAGAAAGAAACATTGAAAGGGAAAAAATGTAGCACTTTAAAGCCTTCAAACTATTATGAATATCATATCTGCCCCTACTTATAAACTTCAGACATTTGCACCATTAAAACACTTCCTCGCTGAAGCTGAGTTTATATAAATCTCTCATCTGAAATAGTTACTTCTTGTCTCATAAGAACATGTATTAAAAAAATTTAATTTAACTTAGAGGGAATTAGCTGAACCATTAATAAATCAACTACCTGTGAGGGCTTGATTGAAGAACATGTATTGGAAAGAGCACACCTGGGTGTGCAAAGTCTTGTAGAAAGGCTCTGAAAGACCTTACAAAGTCGTTTTCAAACTTATAAATTGAAAATTTTGTATTTTTCTACGAGTATTATTCTTCAGTAGTGTTCCACTACTTAAGATAACTCTTCATTTTATATTGGAGATATTACTGTGTTACTGGAGGTGGGAAGAATAGGGAAATACTTAATAGATGCAGTTTCCACCTCTGGCATTCTGTTAAAATTCTATCTTTTATTTGCCCTATCACAAATTTATTTTGGCATGTCCTGATGTTTGACATGGGCAGTAGAGAAGGCACTTAGTGGCACGCTGTGCTGGAAGAACACGGACACAGGGTCACTTTAGGTCAAGGAAGGTGATTGTGTGTCCCCTCTGCTCCACGGTTGTGCATACATTTTGGAGCAGCAAACATAGAAAAGAAGTTAACAAAGATGTCTGAGTTTGGCAGAGGATCACTGAGAGGCTGCAGAACCAGGGCTGGATCAGCTGGGGGAGCAGCAGCTTTGGGGGCACCAAAGAGCATCCCCGGCACCAACAGGAGGAATAGAGGAGATGCAGCTGGGCTGTTCACAGCAGTGCATGGCATGAGGGTGAGGCAGCAGCAAAGCTGAAACACAGGGAGCTCAGGCAGAAGCTGTGAGGACAGCCCAACAGCATAGACATGGTCCAGTGTGGTTGGGCTGATTACATCCTTGGGCTCTCATGGCCCAACTGGGTGAAGTCCTGAGCAACCCACTGTGAGCTCAGAACTGGCTCTGTCAGGGCTCAGGCTGGAGATTTCCCCTGGTTCCCCACCAGCCTGAACAGGATCTTGTGAGAAATGAAAAGTCATACATTTATTTTTTTGCTAAATGCTTTAAATAGTATTAGTCACTTGGACACTGTCATCTTGTTGCAATGTATCTGTTTAATGGCACAAAAGAAGTCAAATCATAGAATCATGGGATGTACTGAATTGGAAAAGCTCAGCCAGGATCATCAAAGTTCAACTCCTGACTATCCCAAGAGTCACATCATGTGCCTGAGTGTTGTTCGAATGCTTCTTGAACTCCACACCACAGGCTTGGTGCTCTGACCACTTCCCTAGGGATCCTGTTCCAGTGCCCAACTATCCTCTGGGAAGAACATTTTCTTGATATCCACCCTGAACCTCCCCTGACACAACTTCAGGCCATTTCCTTAGGTCCTGTCACTGGTCACCATAGAGAAGAGATCAGTGCCTGCCCCTGCTTTTCTCCTCATGAGGATGCTGAAGACCACAATGAGATCTTCCCTCAGTCTCCTCATCACCAGGCTGAACAGACCAAGTTACCTCAGCCACTGGTCACATGGCTTCCCCTCCAGACCCCTCATCATCCTCATTTTCCTCCTCTGAGCAATAGTTTTCTCTCTCCTACCCTGTGGCACCCAGAGCTGCCCCCAGCACTGGAGGTGAGGCTGCCCCAGCTCAGAGCACAGCAGGACAACACCCTCCCTTGCCTGGCTGGTGATGCTGTGCCTGATGCCCCCCAGGACACAGAAGGCCCTCCTGGCTGCCAGGGCACTGCTGACCTATGTTCAACTTTCCACAGACCAGGACCCCGAGGTCCCTTTCTGCACTGCTGCTCTGCAGCCTCATTCACCAGTCTATACACACATCCATGAATCTGACCCCCTCCCTTGTCAAGCTTCATTTGTTTGGTGACCTGCAGTTTGTCAAGGTTGCCCTGCAGGGCTTCTGCCTTCAAAAAAGTCAACAGCTCCTCCCAATTTAATGTCTTCAGCAAACTTACTTCGTGTTCAAGTCCTGCATCCAAGTAATTTATGAAGACATTGAAGAGCACTGCCCTAAGGTGGAGCCCTGTGGAACCCCACTAGTGACAGGTCACCAGTCTGATGTCACTCCGTTCATTGTAACACTTTGGGCCTGACCATCACCCAGGTGATCACTCATCATGTGGTGTGTTTATTCAGCTGTATGCTGGACATTTTGTACAAGTTCAGGGTCATCTGGGAGCTGATCATTCTCATAGCCATGGTCCTCCAGCTCCAGGCAGTGGACTCCCCTTAGTCCCTTACTGGTGTTGAAAGTAGAGGCAAAGAAAGCATTAAACATCTCTTTCTTGTCTCCATGTCCCTGTTTGTGAGGTGACCATCCTTATCCTGTAACAGGCTGATGTTATTTCTACACTGCCTTTTGCCATAAATATATTTGAAAAAACTCCTTTTATTGTTCCCTTCAGTTGTGGACAGCTTCAACTCCAGTTGAGCTTTGGCTGCTCAAATTTTCTCCCTTCAGTGCTGAGCAACATCTGCTGCTCATGGAAGTATTCCTCCCATGTCACCTGACCTTGCTTCTGCTGAGGCTACCCCTTCCTTTTTTCTCTACCTCCCACAGAAGATTCCTGCTCAGCAAGCCATCTTCTGCCTCACCTGCTTGACTTCTGACATTTGGGTATTGTCTTCTCCTGTGTCCTTAGAAGACGGTGCTTAAAATGTGACCCCAGCACCAGTGGAAGCATTTTCCCAGGGTTGCTTACTCAGTAATTTCCTGAGCAGCCTGAAGTTTGCTGTCCTCACATCCAGAGTTGAAATACTGAGTGTTTGTATTCAATTTTGAATTGCTTTTACTTCAGCTGCAGCTGAAGTGAAATATTCCAAGTTAAATTTCACTGGACTATTACCACAGGGATTACTTTCATCAAATTTGAGTGAGACCTTTAAGATCATCAAGTCCAACCATCCACCCAGCACTGCCACTGTCACCTCTAAATCCAAACCATATCACCCAGTGCAAAGTCCACACACCTCTAAAAAGTCTTCAGGATGGTGACTCTACCACGTCCCTGAGCAACCTATTGCAAATGACTCTTTGATCCAAGTTCTAAGAACGTAGTCAGTGTTGACGATACTAATTTTCTTCAAGGGACAGCCTCAGAGGCCTAAATCAGCAGCCCACCTGTAAGGAGTTTCTCAACCCAAAACAGTTAGCAAATTACTGATGGAAATAGGATTGTGAGGATTTAGAAAGCATTGACATTCTCTTGAATCCAGGTATGGCCTCCTGAAATTACACACAAGGGAAGTCGTAACTCAACCTCACCTTGATAGCAGGCAGCTGCATCCAAAAGTTCTTCACCCATGGTTGATCATCCTGTATCTCATGGAGAAGATCCCACAAACCTGAACAATCCCCTGGGCTCAGAACCTCCAGTTTAGCACAGACAAAGTAGAAGCAAAGGAAAACTGCCAGAAAGCTGTTCAAAAACATTTTGGAGTAACAAAGGCATCACTGTAATCATTGTATCCTCTTGGCACAGCTTCTACAGGATTAAGACTACCATTCTTTCTTTACTGTAAGATTCAGAGATGGAGCAGAGGGAGATGGGTCTGACAGTAGGGACAACAGCTTCACTTGGCAATTACTTGAGGAGGAAGTTTCTGTCATGAATCAGGCTTTCAGGTTGAACATATTTATAGTGATTGTGCAAGGCAGTCTACAGGACATGTTGCTCCCTGGAGGGGCCTGCAGTCAAGGTAGGAGCAGGTTGAGGAATAGCAAATCTGGCCTATAGTGGAACTCTTCAGCTGACAATACCTCCTTCAAAGTAAGTCCCCAAACCATGGGGAGACAGGGATCCTCAAGACAAACTGAAAGTGATAGAATTCCTTATTTTCTCTTACTGTACTATGTTACTGGTACTGTAGATTTAACAGTGAAATACCTGCGAGTTTCCACTGAATTTCCCACAAAACTAAATAAAGTCTTTGTTAAATCAGGCGTCAAGGTACTTGTGTTTCTTTGCTCTGTGTGCTGTATGAAGTCTCAAATGTCAAAGAATTATCAATTGAAATAAATTAATAAAAATCCCAGGATCTTGTCCTAGAAAGATTATAATGTCAACAGCACAAAACCAACCAACCAACAGCTATTCTTTTTCAAAGGTCAGGCCTGTTATTTTCAGTTACACCATAAGCATTAATTTCCTACCCTTCACCAAGATTCATCAAAGGGTCCTGGATTTGCCACAGGTTTGGCTATCAGAAAAAAAAACCTGGGTTACTGTGGGGCTTCTCTGAAGTACTCCTCTTTCATCCTCTTCTGAAAAGTTGTCTTTGAAAAGGTAACACCTTTGGAATCCATATGTCAATGCCAGTGGCTTTACACTGATGGAGTTTACACATCAGCAAAATAAGATTTGGTAAAAAGTTTGGGATCAGAAGCAGGACATGGTGTTTCACCTTCTCATCCATCCAACTCCTCAATAGCAGCATTCTGCATTTACATTCCAGATGACACTGCAGATCCATGACAAAGTTATTATTTTTTCCCTTTCTTGTTATACTATTAACAAGAGATTAATTCAGAACACATAATATTCAAGCAGTTGACATTTTACCCCACAAATCACTTGAGGCAAGTAAGGGTCAGAGACTGGTTTTGCTACATGAAGAAATCACATGAATTTTCTTTATTAGTGTTTTGATTCTCACAAGATCAAGCAGTGCCCTTCAGTTATCATTCTCTTCCAGAAGGGAAGCTTTTCTTCAGGAAAACACGTGATTTGATAAGGAACTTTACAACATTTTCAGAGTGCACAAGGGCTGGCATGTTTCTTGGGAGTTTGACAGTGATAGTGTTCACTTACAGTTTTGCACACATGGATATTTACATAAACTTCCCTGCACCTCTTTTACCTTTGAAATTCCTATTGAGTTCCTCTGGATTAACTTGCCCAAATTTATGCAAGTTTATGCTTCTCACTGTTCATTCTTCCTGTATTCTTTATTTTCCCCTCTGCAAAAACAGTGCCGCTTCAAACTTTAATGGGTCTAGCAAAACCAACTAGATTCTTCTGGCACTCATCACAGAATAAGTTTGGAAGGCACCTCTGGGGGTCCTGCTGTCTAACCCCTGCTGCAGCAGAGCCACTTGGAGCTGGTTGCCCGTGACTGTGTCCAGATGGCGTCAGCAGATCTCCAGTGGGGCAGACTCAACAAACTCCCCGGGCAACTTGTGCCAGTGCCCAGTTACCCTCACAGAAGAAAAGATTTCCTGATGTTTAGAGAACGCAGCCTGTGTTTTAGTCTGTGCTCACTGCCTCTGGTCTGATCACTAGGCACTACCATGGAAAAAATATATAAAGATAGATCAGGTTTTCACCATAATTAGTAAAAATACAGAAGTGCTCCACAGTAGTTAAAAAATATCAATGTTAATACTTTTAATCTGACTTCCTAATGAAATGGATGTTGGTCACTCTCATTATCTGTTCTTTCTTATTTTCTTTTGAATCTATCAGTCATTTTTACCATATTTAGAGCCCAGTGCACAGCTTCAAAGTGAAAACTTAAAAGTGTTTAATCCCTCAAACTTAAAAAAACCTGGAGACTGACAGAGAGGCTCAGATTAATGATTCATTAGGACAAATGACAAGCAGAACGTGGTTCTTTTATCTCCTTGCTCTTTTGGCAGTAACTAACTGCTGGTATATCACAGTACCCAGACCTCTAAATCAATCAATGACTGCCATTTCTTGCCTGACCTTGTAAATGGCTTTAGTACAGTGTTAACCCAGGCAAAGCCCAGGCTTCATTAGTTCTGCGCTCATGGCTCAGACCCTCTTTTTGTTGCAGTATTTACTTCTCAGTATAGAATTAAACTGTATTTACCTTAATCTAAGACACTTCTGTCACAAGGTGAGTTTTGGTCCACATATACTAGTTTGCACAGTGCTAAAATGGTGCAAAAAGTGTGCATAAACAAAGCTACAGTAAATACATGCAAAAATACAGTCCTCTGTAACAAAATAAGCAGCCTTTGATCAAAACATATTTGAATCTAGAAACAGTCTGTCCACTCTAGGAGTTTGTATTTATTGGTCAGGTGTTGGGCTGTCTCTCACAGCACATGTAATTAATCAAGAAATAACAGCTTTTTCTGCTGTTTTTAAGAGGGAAGGATGACGAAGAAAACAAGAAGTTGTCTCCTTGCCCCTTTCATGCTAATTAATGCATTCAGAAGCTGTACTGAAAGGAATTTAAACTCGTGATAGTCATAAGAGGACAGATCAAAGGAGAAAAAAACAGACCAAGTGAAGGAAAGCCCCATATGCCTTCAGCTAACAGACAGAATACAGGTCTGAAGGAGGTAAGATTTATATTTTTTTGTTTTACACAAAATTTTCAGCTTTGCTTAAAAATTGTGCTTTAGAAGAGACTTGACTGTCTCCAGGAGAACTCAAAATGTTTTCTTTCCTTGGCTAGAATTCTCTTCAGTAAAGTCATTGTGTTTTATAATTTACCTGTTCAGGATAGGTAGATTAGTGGGATGCTATCAAGTAGGATCTGTTGTTGTGCCCTTCACATTACAGAAACATGATTACATGTGGATTTCTTCTTTACTCTATTTGATTTAACAGATTTTTAACTCTTCAGACAGCTATGATTATCACCTTAAGACTGGGAATAAAGATTGTAATATCAATTCGCTATACATCTGAGTTTAGATTGTCAGCAGACATAAATCAGTATTCCAATCTGAAATTCAACAGATCTCTGAGTCTCCAGTGACTGAAAACCTGTCCCCTGAGTGTTTACAATGAATAAGAAAATAGAAAAAACCCTATTTGTAAGAACAATATTAGCTTTTCTTCTCAATAGTTTTTCTTGTCCAGGTAAATTACCTTTTTTTCTATATTCTAGATTTTGCTTCCGAAGTCTGCCATCACTTGGTGCCTAAACAGATCATATCAAATTCTGCAATCTCTGTTAGACTCAGTTGCAAACACCTTGATATCAGGGGTGATACTAATATGTAGACTATAGTTATAGTTTTGAGCTTTATCTTAAGTTGGAACAGTTGAATGTGTATATGCATCTACTTGATTCTGAAGAGATCAGATTATCCTGCCTCTCTAAAATGCTCCTGTTAAAACAAAGAGGCTGAAAATATCATTCTTTAAAGGTAACAAATTATTTATCACACTGACACACTGTGTTTCTACCCTGCAGGTTTGAGCAGGACCAACCTCACAAAATGCCCAGAAGAAATAACCACCAGGATGGCAACTATTTCAGAGGGAAAGGACACATCTATTTTGCAGCAGAAGAGTAAGTATAAATCAAAACCTATGTTAGCATGTAAGCTGGTGAAAGAATTTGAATTGAAAGAAAATTGTATCTAAAAAAGGCACTGTTGTATATAGATGGAGTGCCTTTTAATGATCTTATAGTTCTAATGTTTGTCACAGTGCAATCTTAGCCTTCACTGTTAAGAAAAATCAGAATTGCAGAATTCAAGAACCTAGAGTTAAATCATATGATCACAAGTCATTAGCCTTTACCAGGTTTATTGAGGCTTATTTAGAATTTACTTTTGAGGCTGTTGCAAGGTGATCTGTATACTAAATCTCTATATTCACAGACCTCTCTTTGGAACCTCAAAGGGACATTATCTCATCCTAAAGAATGGGGCAAACCCCCCAGAGAAATGGTTTTTAAAAAAGCATAAGATGCCATACAATTGTGACTCCCAAATTATTTCTGGCAAATATTTTTTATCTCTGAATTACAATACAATATGTTTGGTCTGGGATTATTAGAGACACCACCCAGCAGGTGATGATTTATTACATAAGACAAGTAATTGCAGTGTGCCTGGGATATCTGGAAGCGAATTGTGCTGCTGGGTACTGGCTTACTGGGCCCCAAACTTAATGACTTGTTACAAGCACTCATACTACGAGATATTTGGTCCTCCATCAGCCCTGGTAAAAAGAATAATCAAATGGAAAAGCTCTCTTACAGTCCATCCGAAGCAGCTCAGCTCTAAAAAAAACCACAAAAAACCCAAGAAAAAACCACCACCACCAAAAAAACTGGCTAGTAGGCATGCTCACCTCTAACTGCTGTGAATTCTAGTAGCTGCAACTGTAAGTAGTTTTTTTTAGATATGCAAAAGTGACACTCTCCTTCCAGTACCAGAAGTATTCCAGATATGAGCCTAGATTCCTAGCAGCACAACTTCAGCTTTAATTGGAATTGCAAGAAATTGCATACACACTTTCCATGCTAGCCTTTGAGTAGCTGGGGAAGGAGTCAGATGGCAAATATGCAATCAGAAGTATCAGCTCCAGAAATGACATACATTCTGGGGTCATACAGGCTAACAGACAGCTAAAACAACATAAAATATGACAAGCAGAAAGTCTAAAAATGTAGAGAGGGCACCAGCTGCCTGGAGAAGTAGTCCCTCCAAGTTTCAACTGTGCTGGCAAGAGTAGCAAAACCAGTGGAGCCACTTCAACTTTGGCTGCATCAGAAAGAGACTGCTGTGAGCTCTGTTCTTGGGTTAAACAAGACTGCAAGCCACACAAAGTCTTCAAGGGGCAGGAGCAACTTACAAGATCTCCATACTTGGGAAAAAGAAAATCCCTTTGTCTCCAAGGGGCTTCGTGTTTCAAATAGCACACAGGAAGTTCAGACAAAAAGGCAGCTTGTTCTGCCATACAAATCTGCTTGCATCTCCTTTCAGGCTTTTTAGTTCACAAGGAAATGCTCCTTCATGAGACTTGTGGTCAGCGAAAATTACAGCAAATAGATATAAAAACTCTCTGATAAGTCACATGCGCCACTACTCAGTCCCAATGGAAAAGACTGGGATAATTACTACAAGGCAACTAGGCACAAGATATACAGAAGTATGTTAGAATGATTTTATCCTGATTCACATAGTAATTTTTATCCTCATATTCTTTTCCCTTTGATCATTTCATGTACTCTTCTGTTCCTGAACAGGCAAAGAACAAAAAAATGGGGAATTAATTCAATATGTCTCAACAGGGAGGATATTAACACTAAACGAAGGGTTTTTGTGACTAAGAAATTTGAAATTAGTTTGTCAGCTTGCTTTTTGACAGAGCCGAACTGTGCTGCTTCTGCCAAGTCCCCAGTGAGCAGTGGGAAGGATGTTTTACAGCACAGTTTGCAAACCATATTTTCCCTAAAATGACCCAGTGACACCAAAACTGTGCCTAGTATGTCATGCAAGAACTAAATCCTTACAGAGCTCTTCATAAATAATTCAAAGTTTCTTGGACATGTTTTAAGGTTGTAATGTGTTTTATATATCAAAAAACCCTTTTGTCACTAGAAGCTGTTGCAATGTGATGCAATTAGGATGTATTTTAAATACTTGCTGCCTAGAGAAATTTAGGCAATAAACATGAGCTGCATCATTGCAGATGTGGCATTTATTTCACATTCACTTGCAATAGCACAATGCTGTGATTTGCTAGATTTACAGATAGGCATGTTTTTGGAATCAGTAGCCACTGGAAGATAATTATTTTCAAAGCAATTTATTTTTTAAATATTTAAAAACTTGGTAGAGAAATTAGCTAACAGGTAATCGACAGAAACTGGCTGAAGTTATTGATACATTGTCCATTTTCTGAGGTAAATTCTGCTCTGTGCCTTCCTCTGATAAAAGGACGTGATACAAACTTTAGGTCAAACCATTCTTGCTCCCAGGAGGATGCATCTAGTTGTGGTGCAAGTTATTTTGTTTTTCTTTCCTAACAGAGCTCTGGGTATTGGACTTTTTATTTTGGTGCTGGCAATTTTACTTGCCTTTGGCTGCTGGTATTACAAAAGACGTAGTGGCTACAAAAGTCTGCGGGTAAGTGTGGCAGCTCATTTTCCCTCATGCTATTATTTTGACATATTACCTTGATTTGCATGACATTAATGCAGAGAACATCAAATCTGTAACAGGACATCATTATCTCAGGCAGTATTTACACTGACATATGTAATAGACAAAACCACACAATATGAAACACAACCTGTCCTGAAGAACTTGCAAGTCAGACAAAGTGGTAAAAGGAACCAAAGCAAAGAGACATGAAACCAGTTGCGCATATTTGCGCAACATGTCAGTAAAAAAAAAATTATTTGTAGGAAGAATTCTATTTATATTTACACATAACAAAGAGATGTGCCCTTTCATTTAAAAAAAAATGTAATATATTCACTGTTCATAAAATTTACCCCTAAATAAGGACAGATATGATTAGATTAAATCTAAGAAGCAGAGAAAATAACTGTTACAAGTAGGTAAATATGCTCACATATGAGTGATGCATGATTCATCCATATAAAATTTGACTGGTAATTTTAAGATTTACAAAATAGTGGGACAAGTTTGAGATTTGTTTTCTAAAGACTACCTTAAAAATATTTTCATTTGTGTCTTCTTAGAAAATATTTTAAAAAGGTACAATCCTTCTCATAACATCTGTTGTTAGAAGTGTCAAAGCTTCATTTTTGAAGTTTTGCTCCCTCTCCTATGAAAGAGAGGTCTTTTTTAATTCTTTAAAGTTATGGTTCAAGCCCAGATAACAATTAATCACTATGTAGACACTTACTTCCCGCTGCCACCTGGTGTGGAGGAGAATAGGAAAGAAAAGGTGAACTTCATGGGTTAAGATAAGAACAGCTCAATAATTGAACCAAAATAGAACCATCTACTACTACTAACCATAATAATGAAAAGGATAGAAAGGGAGGAGTAAAACCCCAAAGGAACAACTGATGCCCAATACAGTTTCTCACCACCCCCTACTGATGCCCATCTCATTCCTGAGCGGCAATCAGCCCCTCCCAGCCAAATCCCTTATTTATATACTGAGCATAACGTTCTCTAGTGTGGAATATCCCTTTAGCTAGTCCAGGTGTCCCAGCCATGAGCCATCCCACTTTCTTGTGCACCTGCTCTGTGGCAGAGCATGAGCCACTGAAAAGTCCTTGACTTAGAGCAAGAGCTATTGAACAAAAACCAAATCATTGTGTTATCAGCATTATATATTATTTGGATAATGAATCCAAAACAAAGCACTGTATTAGCTGCTTAAAAGAAAATGAACTCTACTCCAGCTGAAAGCAGGACAAAGCTTATCTAAAGCTTATCTGTTTTACACTATCTTTTAGTTATCCTAATATTTTGAAGAAGGTATAAGTAACTATTTGGGACTAAAAACACCCAGCAAAGCCCTCATCTAAGTCAGCAAATCTGTTTCCTTGCTGTTGCTGGTAACTTTGTCCCATTCTCTTTCTATCCAATTATCCAGTTATCTATCCAATACATACATTGACTGACAATACCTAAAAATTGAACTTTCATGGTGAAATGTTGCAAAAATATAGGTAATACTAAAAAAAAAATCATTCAAAAATCAAACAAAATGCCTGCTTTGTATATCCTGGCAAAAAGCATAACCTGTTTTTGAATTCCTTCTCATCACAGATTGCTACATTCTGGTTTAGAAAATCGTATTTTTCTTAGGCTATTTTTGGCTAGGGGAGAACTGGTACAGAATATGTACAAAAGAAATGTTGAAAAAATTGAAAACAAAAAGGCTGGGGATTAAAGAAAGAAAGGAGTGGCATAAAAAAGAGGAGGCATTCGGGTACATGAGATGTCAGTTCCTGCATCAGTCTGGGACCTAAAAAATGTAATTATTATTTTTCTGACAATGTAATTGGATCACACAGGAGACAGAGCACGTGTCTCAGCAGAGATAGCAAAAAATGTTAGGTAAGGCATCTTTCTTACTTTCATTGTGGCTAATCCCAGATTCTAATACTGTATATGTGCTGCCAAATTTTGCTCCAACTTCACAGTCTCTTCTTCCTTTCACCTTCTCGATATTTCTTGTGATCTGTCACAGAGCAAAAGCTCTAGTGTGAGCACAATACGAAACGTGGTAGGTGAGGGAGAAATACTGGAATGCAAAATGGCTCTGCAGGACTACAGAGACTTTAATTCTGTGGTAAGTTGCAACTCAAGATCTCACTTAAAACTGAGTAAGACATGGAGGGATAATATTATTAAACAGGCACTTGATGATTTCTCCCTTGGTCTATTCTCTCATACTTGGAGTCTTCAATACCTCAATATCAACTTAGAAAGTAGCATTTGGAAAAATTTGTACTGTGAAAAATTTTTTAAAAAATCTACTATTTAGAATCCTCATTTTAAAAGTTATTGTCTTCAATTTACATTTATTCTTAAATTGTATGATCATTTTGCAATCTATTAGAATGATGCAACAACTGAATGCTGAAATATACCGAAAAACCCCAAACATCTCCCTAACTGATTTTCTGCCATTCTGACAAACAACAAGTGGATTGTGTCTGGTATACTATACTCTGACAAGCATTATCAGGGAACATTTGAAAACTTCTGTGTGTTAGCTCTTCTAATCATTATGGAAAGATGAACATTTAAACTTTTAATTTTAAAAAAGGTAAATTAAGTGATAAGTATATATAAATGGGTGTATTTTAAACTGTTTCGGAATTGAGAAGATGCTAACTTAGAACAATTTTAAATAAGCTGCTCATATTATCAAATAAGACAATGTGCCTGCATCAAGACTCTTAAAGACAAGCTTCAATATTTATCTGAATTACCAATCTAAAATCACCCCATATATAAAAGAAGAATATTCTTGTCTTTATAACACTGAAAATTCTCTCTTTGGATAACAATAGCAATAAAGCGAATTTGATGCAAAACCAGAAAACATACTACCAAAAAAGTAACCTTAAAAAACAGACACAATGAATGAGCACAGTTTCTTTAAGTCATAGAACTGTATTTAATATGGTGGTAAATAGCTTGCTGTGTGTTTAACGTCATTTTCTTGTCATTTTTCTTGTAACTCAAATGGGAATTTTTTTGATCTTTCACACCCACTTTCCTTCCGCAGGTACCTGATGCTCCACCAGCTTATGAAAAAATTGCTGCAGATCTGTCACCACCACCTTATTCACCATGATAACATGCAATTTGAAACCCTAAACATA
This sequence comes from Cossypha heuglini, assembly GCA_027576195.1. Taxonomy (NCBI): domain Eukaryota; kingdom Metazoa; phylum Chordata; class Aves; order Passeriformes; family Muscicapidae; genus Cossypha; species Cossypha heuglini. The sequence continues at coordinate 27,364,367 of JAODKT010001744.1, forward strand.
CTGATTCCATTTCTTCATGCTCGCTCTTTATTTCCTGTATCTGCTTAACTTTCTTAAAGCTAAAATCATACAGAAGAAAACAAGATGTTTTCATTAGCAGCTGCTGAAAAATATTCCCACTTGACTTACAGAACTGGTCCTCGAAATGCCTTAATAAATCTGAACATGCTTTTGTTTTAAGCTTTTCACTTCTTGCAGATTAATACATTATGATCTGGTCATCTTGAATCCTTCATAGGTCGACATACATCTGTAATCACACACTATTCAGTATCAATCAGAGTAAAAAGTGACAGAACCTTTGTTTTTATCTTCCTCATTTAGTTTGCCTTTCGCTAAAAAATAATAAAAAAGCCCAAAAAACCAAAAACAGCAAAAAACCACACACACACAAAACCACACCAAAACCCAAAAACAAACAAAAAACTCCAACTACTCTTCAGTCAGCGTGTGAATTTCTGTCACAAAATGTAACAAACCATTTGATTACATGTCCTCTTAGAAACTATTTTCCTCACCAGCAGTTTTAAAATTAACTTCCAAAAAGTGGCTATTTTTTACAACACGCTTTTATCTCACATCACTTGTTTATGTACCTGTAATGACTTAATTCCTTATAAAAGATGATCAGTCTAGGCAATCTAGGAGTTTCTGCTTGGGTCCCTACTATTTGATACTGGATTTAATGACATCACCTTTTGTTTCCTTGTGGCAGTCATGTGAGAGAGCAGAAGAACTTTGTAAATATAATGATTTTACATGTCATTTCTTTCTAATATGATGAAACTATATAAGAAAATGCATGAAAACCATTTTTCTTGAAGAATGCAGAAGACAGCAGACTCCTAGGTGTTAATTTTCCCAGCTTGCCAGAACACTATCAGTAAAAAAACCCTAAGAATTTTGACATGCATAAATTGGCTACATACATTTGATACTTATTGTTTACTCAGCCTTTTTGTTATTGCTTGCTTGCCAGATTACTACTTAAGATTATACGCAAATCAATAAATTTATACATAAGGCCTGATATCTCACAGCAGGAGGCAGCTAAAATGGTACAACATTCATTAGAATAAAAAATAGTTACAGAAGAAAACTTATTTCATAAAGCAATTGATTGCTATTAGTAAAGAATCTAGCTCTTTGTCATCAAATATGCAAATACAAACATCTTAAAACAAAAAAAGTTTTCAACACAACGCAGTTACGTGCCTAACATAAAAACTCCATATATATAGATAAGTAATAAGACAGTTTTTTGGAAATGTTTCTTTTGTTATAAAAGTGTTTATATAGATTAGTAAAATTGTTAGAAGGTAATAAATATCAGTAATTGCTGTAAAAGGTTATAATCCATCCATTTTGTTTTGATAAATTTAGTTGATATATTTATTTAGAAACTTAGAGATGTATTTTAACCTAAAAAATGGTCTTACCTGTGTCATTTCCAATATCCACCTGTCAGGAAAAAAACTGTGGAATTATTTAGCAATATGAAGAAGAATACACAGGAAAACATAAAAAATGCCATCTTATAGCTAGTAAGCACTAGAGATGTAGAACACAATTTTCTTGCAAGACTGGTAAGCTAAAGCTTGGGGATATCTTTAGCAACTCAGCACTCTGTATTTCTCTAGGGCAGCATCCTTTCAAAAGACTGTGTAGTGCTACAGTGGAATAGAACTGATATACACTCATTTTCTCATGTCTGAGAAAAAATGAATTAAAAATTAATAGAGATTATTTACTATGAAGAAGTGAAGTGCTTAGATTTAAAAACCTTTACTTGATGGCACACATTTTTAGTAGTGCCAGAATTAAATATATTACCAGATGTTGCAAAAGCTCATGAGGAAGTAACACTGATGAAGTAGACATGTTCTTTGTGGAACTACATAAGGCCAAATTGTTAAAACTCCTCAGCAGCCATAACTGGAACAATTAAACTTTGAGCTGAATTTATAGATAATTAAAGGATAGATAAGCCCTCTGGGAAACCTATCCTTAGTTTTCAGAAAGTCTTTTTTCTCCTAGTGAAAGCAGTACTTTTACCTTATAGACACAGTTAGACAGTGGTCTCAGGTTTAAGTGCATCAAATTAAGAGCATGAAATAGAGCTTCACAGAGCACTCAAATAGTTGTAAACTTCATCACTCATGCTGAATGCTATCCTAAATTCCATTTTTCAATCTGGTTCTATACCCAGACTCTATATGGCATTAAAAAATAAAAATAAAAAACACTGATAAAAGACAGGTCAGACCTTGAAAACAAGAGACCTGTAATTGCCAGATTTGCATGATGCAAGAACTGGTACTTTCTGTATTTCACTCAATAATACTGCACTTTACTAAAGACTAGTTAAAACACTCCAGGACATCTTTCCTTTAAAGAGAAATGCACAGAAATGTTTTAATTATCGTACATAGTGAACATGGTATAGAGTGTTCAACCTTCCTGGAAGGGATTTCAGATTAGACAGTTATATGACGCCAGAGTAGCAACTGGTCACCAAAATTTAGATTAATAATTTCTTTAGTTTGGTCATGTATGTAATAGAGAGGACGTAAAAGTCAAAGACCACCTGCTTCTCTGGTTTTTACCCTCTTTGCTATCAGATGTCTTGTATTACAACCATAATTTTGAACAAACATGATATTTGTGCTTCATTTTCTTCCATCAAAAAAAGCTACTAAAAAAATTCATGGGCAATTTGAGTTTTTCCTCAGGATGCTGATGAAGAGGTGGCTGATCATAACTGGAGAATGAAGCTATGCTTGCTGCTTATCTGCACTATCAGAGCAGCAGACACTGTTACTAAAGCTTATCTGAACAAGAGGATTTTAGGAACTTCTCCATAGCTATGCATAGAACCCTTACGTAGATGCAATACTTCAAAACCGACCAGCTGCTAATATAGTGTGTTTTGGCCAGATTGGTAAATTAGAATGGCAATAGCAGTTACACTTTCTGTGTTTGGATTCCTGGTATGATCTTGTTGGATCATCTACTTTCTAATGCAGTTACAAGCCTTAATGTAGCCTTCAAAGCTATTGAACAAAGGTAAAATGCAGCAGGTCCTGATGAGTTCAATCTTCCTGGTATACTGCACCATGTAGCAAAACACCCTCTTGAGCCAAGAGCCAAAGGGTATAGTCTATACATGACAGAGAGTTATCATAAAAGAAAGTACCACAAGCTTTCCATAGGAAGCTCTTGCTTTTTTAGAGTTTCACTAGTCTAGTGTAAATGACTGGCATTTGCAGCTGATTGCTAGGAGAATCCAGAGACATTCACCTCAGCAATGTCCTTTGGCTTAATTCCTGCTACAACTTGTATGTATGTATATTATCTTGGCTCTAAGAACTGTATTAGTACCAACCATATTGCTTGTAATTTTTCAGTGAAATACTTTGATTCATATTTATGTGTAATATTGGTAGAATATCCATTTCTTTGTTGGTGTTATGTCCATGTACTCACATAATATAAGAGTACATTCTTTGCCTTTAAAAGCAAACTTCTTTTCACTTCTTATGTAAAGGAAAAGCTTAATGAGTTTCTTTGTATTCAGAGAAGTAGCACTTATGCACTTGTACTTTTCTGTTAACTGCATATTAAACTGTACAACAAAGCTGAAAGATTCTTGTGTGTTCATGTCATTTCATTAAACATATTTTACTGCCCATGAGAGCTGAACAGTACTTGAAAATTTCCAGTGTTGTCTTTTGGACACAGATCTGCACTGAACTTTACATGCAGTAAAAAGGGTAAACTAGCAGCAATAAAAAGTTTAAAAAGCTATCTACATGTCTTATTTACACATATGCTGCCAGCTAAAATCCAGCACTTGTGCACTTTTTGGGATTGATCCTCCACATATTGCATCCTTAGAGAACCTCAATTTTATACATTACTTCCTTTACACAAAAAGTCCATGGCTCAACAACAGCAGCCTTAGATTTCTAATGAACAGAATGAACTATTGCTTCCTTTGCTGCCAAAATCTAGCTCTTCTAGATGTAATAAAAAGGAATTAAAATCAAAGACCACCTGCTTCTCTGGTTTTTATCCTCTTTGTAATCAGGTTGCTATCAGATGCCTTGTATTACAACCATAATTTTGAACAAACATGATATTTGTGCTTCATTTTCTTCCATCAAAAAAAAGCTACTGAAGAAATTAATGGGCAATTTGAGTTTTTCCTCAGGATGCTAGATTTGATTCTGCAGTTATTTGCAGGAGGTATTTTAAGATTGTCATCTGGAAGCTATAAAAAAAACAAACCTTAGAACTGCTCCAGAATTCTCATTAAAACAAGAAAATCATATGCTAAGTGTGAATATTCCCTGACATTAATATCCTGTAGAGAAATGCTTACAAGGATTTAAAGGTGTCAGATGTCTATCTTATAAATTACTCCTATTTCTCTATCTCCAGGAAGCTTAACCTGAACATTTTTGGTATCAACACAGATTTATTAAGCTTGTCTTTCTTACATTTGTAATTCCCAGGATATGCAGCCCACATGATCTTCACTTCCTGGATTTTGGCCCCAACAACAATTTCAGTCAACACCTCATTCAAATCTTCTCCTGTTCCATAGGATTCATGCACCTCTCCTTCCACTTCTTATAATGGAACAGTTTTATGCTTTTATGTAACTGCTTTTTTTTTTTTGTTCTGCTTCTCTGAATTACTGCTCATGTTTTTCCAGTACCTGATTCTTTGGCAGCAAGACCTGCCATTTCCATGTCACAGACAAACCCAGGCTGAGTTTACATAATTCCCCTGGAATTACTGCTGACGGCTGTGTATACATACTGGGAAAATTAACTCATACTTGGTTTATTTGTTAATTCTTTCCACTAAGCATTCTTTACTGGCCACTACAGTGAGTGAAACACCCAGTCCTAGGCACAGCTAATACATGGACAGGACTGCTGCACCAGCCACATTACTTGTATTTCATATGCCTAAGCAAGAAATTCACTTTCAGACATGGACTCTCTTTTAAAAAAAAGTATGGTTTTCCACCAATTTCTTAGGCCATGGAAGAAGCAATTACTTCAGACAGTCCTCTCCCACTTTTGTTCTTCTATGATCACATTGCAAAAAGCACTCTACTGGCAAGAACAATATTTTGAATGCATTACTGTCCAGACAAGCCTCAAACACACAACCATTTTAGTATTGGTGTGTTGCTAATATGAATTGACAATGTTTTTTAAAAATAGATATAAGCAATTCCTCCTTCCAAGTAGCTAAAATTGATTATAATACTAAAAATACCTGCTTTTTATATAGTGTAAATGGAATCCACCATGATACTACTCTTTATTATAAGGAAGACATCCTGTGGCTACATAGTAATACGCAGTCACTATTTCCTCTCTGTTGTTCAATTTCACTGCTGCATGTGATTAAAAAAAAAGAATGAGCAATGATTCTACAAATAACAGCATGTTACGAGGACAAATCTCCATGTATATCCTGGTATCAGATGGCAACAACCTATTGACAGCCAAAATAGTCTGATTTTATACTTGTTTATTCATTCTCGTGTGTTAATATTTGAGATGGAAACAGTATGAACAACTAATTAAATAAGTACATTGTCTTCTTTTTATGACATTGGCATTGACAAGCAAAGTTCTAAAGCCTGAAGACAATCACAAAAATCACAGTTGTTTCTTGACTATCTTGCTTCCCTTTGCTATTTAATTTTGATAAGTGTTATTTGTCAATGCTCCTCACATTCTTAAAAATAACTGCATTTTCCAAATATTTTCTTCACTGTAAAAAGTGAGAACAGGGGAAGATAAAGCAGTAATCTAGGTGTCTAACCTTTAGTTATGGATGGGATGCTGGAAGTAGTCAGGGGACCAAGGATTCTATTCCCAGTTCCTCCATGTTGCTATGAGAACTCAGAACTTCATTGGCTTCATCTGCAAAAGGTGGGAAATCATATTTATGCATATTTTAAGAGATCTTCCGTGTAACAAACATAACTTCAAGAAATACTATAAGCAATTACTTATATTTTTTTGCATTACTTTTACATGCCATTTTCATTTAATGTGTTTAGTTCAGCTGAGATTGTAATAGAAGATACTGTAACAACACCAACTTTCTGAAGAACTTCTGGACCAGTCACATATGAAACAATGAACCATCCTGGTTTCAAAGTTTACTCAAGACATTCATGTATGATTACTGACTAGACAATTCCATATTTTAGAGAAAATAAGAAAATACACCAAGATTTATCAAGATTTTAAAGTTTGCTTTTATGCCTCTGTAGTTTCAAGGAATTTTTTTGAAAATAACATTGCTCTGTGTCACATTTACAAAGTGGCCTCTTCAACAACAACAAAAAATCCTTATCGGGATGCCAAGCTGTATCAAATGACCATATACAGACTTTATCTTGTATCCTATGCACAAAAACAATGAGATTTAAAAAGCATCACACTGAAAATCATTACAGCAGTTTGTCCGTTTATATCTTCAAGAGACATAAATCAAGCAAAACAGGAACAGAGTGCGCCAGACTTACAGTGGTTTCAATAACCTGGTTTAAAGATCATGTTTTTACAGCTACAATATTCTGCAAGTGATATAGATTTATTGGACGAATTGAGTTGACAGTGATGTAAAGTTATTTTACAATTGATATTTCTATGAAAAAGTTAGTACCAGGCTAAATAATAGTCAGAAACCGACCCACAAACATTGAAATAATTATTATGAAAAAAAAATAATCAAAACACTGCTGAATAGCTCATAGGGCCTTTAGAACATACATTCTTCTGACACCACATCTCAAGGATATAGTAAAATTGAAAAGGTATACACAGCAATGACAGCAACTGATAATGTCCATGAAAGTAATAACTGAACTCATGATTTCTCTTTATTCTAGAAAAGAGATAGCCAACATGGCAAAGGTTGACATAGGCCACATGGAAAAATAGCAAAGAGCAAAAGTTTATTGTATTTTACAATATAAATATTTGTATCAAATGAAACTAGCAGGTGCCAGGTTTAGAACCAGAAAGGAGATTTGTTTACAAACTCTTTACCACTGGATGTTGTCAATGGAATTAGTCTGTTCACATACTTCCATGAATTCTTGAAACAATTGGTGTATTTATCAAGAGAAGTACACTGAAAGCTATTAAATTGAAAAAAAAATCACAGCTGTGTGAGGAAGACTCTGGCTCACATATTAGTGGATAATAGAAGAGTATTCAGGCCTGTTATTGTGCTCTTTTGGAATGCTACTGTTGAGTGCTTCAAGACACTAGGTGATGCTGGGATTGATGGTCATTATATTTGGAGAGATGGACCTTATGTCTGATGCAGCACTAGTAATCTTATTTTTCTTATTATTTCGAGTCAGTAAACTCATTTGAGGTGCAGCTCATAGGGAACAGTCTACTAAGTGTTTGTGAGCACCTCTGGCATTCGATTTAAAGGAGACAGTCCTAAAACACAACAAACATTCATGCTTCAACAAAAATTATTAATTTATTTTAAAATTAATTTGCGCTACTAAAGTTTTGCACTGCCACAAAGTATAAGCAAAACCAACTATGAACCACACACACTGTAGTAGCTATGGATGTTCTACAAAGCTAGTTTTTAGTAATTTTCTGACCTACTACCATGAGACAAATTAGCTTCTCTTCACTCACTGCCATGGAGAATCTTTGCTTCCTTTTTCACATTAAACCCTTTGCTATGTCGCACAGTGAAATCAGCACAGTTTGGAATGACTTGACAGAAACACTTAGTTTGAACAGGGACTTTTATGACCCCTTAGACTTGTCAAATTTAATTGCTTCTAATGTGACAGAATTGCTATGAGAAAATGGCAGAACACACACGGCGCTTTGTACAGTGAAGCAATATTAATGTCATTTTCTACTTAAAGCAAGGCAAAACTATTGTGCCAAACATGTCAGTTCAGGCAAATAAAAGGATGTCATTCAGAATATTCATAGTCACTAGTAAACCTAAAATTTTGCATGTAATATAGTGTATGAATACTTGTATACAATATCAGAGGGTGTCCAAAACCACAACATTTTACAAGCTCTGAAAAGTTAAACGTGTTTTCTTAAACGGCTGATTTATGTATCTATGTTTCTATTTTTCATAAAATGTCTTTTTAACTTTGAAATGCAAGCAGTTCTGCTTTTTCATTGTGTCTGTGAATATAATCTACTTTTTTATAGTTCTTTTTGTGCTACGGGTAGCACTATACATTTGGTGGGGAGCAAAAGGTACATAGCTAATTTTAAATGGGAATTCACCCATTATGTTCATTTGAAAAAAAGCCTTATCTCTGACTGACATTCATACTATTAGAGAAGAGCATTGGGAATAGGAATTTTATTTGCAAAAATTACTAAAATTTGGTTTTACATAATGAATGTTGCAAGCCCATTACATCATAATCTCAAGTCTTTCTCCAGTAGAATGTGAACATATGTCTGAGAATAAAAATCCATGAAAATTGTAATCAAACTGGATCAAACTTTTCATATTGTAAAGTTTATGCCTGCCAAATTATAGAACATTTACGAAAATCATAAAATATTGCCATATTAATTCAGAAAATTTCTTGGAAATCATTCAGGCAAGTTACTTGAGTCTTAAGTTCCTAAGTTCAGCTTTTCTGACTTTTCTCTTTATTAGAGTCAATTATAGCATAAATCTTTCTGTTACATTAGCACACAGAAAAATGCCATGCAAGAATTTTTTCTCCATCAAGAACAACTTCAATACAAGAACCTAGTCTTGATCTTTCTATACAATGTAGACAACTCACTCTACAGTAAATATAAATTAGAAAAAAGGAAAAAAACAACCATTGCAAGAAAAGAGAAAAATGCAAAAAAGCAAGTCCCAAGATTGAACCAATAAAATGGAAATAAAATGAGTTGCTGGTATATGTGGGTTTTGGGTATGTAAAATGCCCATGAAGAAACTGCCATTCTCTGCCATCTCCCTCTGTTGGAAAAGTCACCTGCAGCATTCAACTGTAAAATGCAGTCAGACTTAAAAATCCATAGTACTGTGAATTCCACAAGGGCAAGCTGACACCCTTACTACCTGGTGTCTTCAAAATCAGCTACAAAATACCTTTCATGAGAAGTAGGAAAATCACAGCTGGTAGCTTTTCCTAAATTTAAACAAACCTTCTTTAATTCCAAAACTAACAGCTTCCATCTTTCCCAGCCCTGAGACAAGATGGAGATTTCTGATCCAGAGACATGCAATTTCCCAATGCAGTTCTTTTAATTAGTGCAAAAGGAAAGGTCCCTATGGAAGGCACAAGCCTTTCTTCCCCCCACTTTCCCAGAACTTCAGCTAAATAGCTATCAGGTTACTTTTCAGAACAATTTAAAGGACAACTGATAGAGGCAATAAGATGTGGTCCTGTTCTTCAACACAACATCTGAACTGCAAAACTGTGTACAGCAAAAGGGAAAGGGTAGTAGAAAATTCAACAGGATGAGGAACAAAGGTTGAGGCTTCATTTTTATGAAACTCAGTCTACAAACACTGCTAAATACAGATATGTAAGTTTTTATCCCCTTTGAAGTCATAGCTATTTAAAAGGCAACTATCATTAATAAGCTCTTCTGAAATCTTCCCCTCTAGTTTCTATAAAAAACCAAATCAACAAACTCCACAAAAAATCCAACACATACGACGACAAAAATTCTAAAATCATCATCTTCCATAAGATGGGCACCCTTTCTCTATATGCAAAATCACAAAAGGTATCAAAAACTTATCTCCACGAGCACTGCAGCAGGCAGCCGTGAACTCAGCAGATCTGTAGAAAATAACCCAAAGGTTTTACCAGATCAGCTGCTGAAACTAAGCCAATAAATACAGAATACACTGTACAAAAATGGAAGGTTTATGGAATATGTGAATTATCCCCATTTAAAGTAGTAATAAAGCTTCTTTTAATCTTGTATGATGTTTTAGCACTCTCCTTCTGGATAGACCACTTATAAGCTAAAGAAAAAATACAGATCTAGAAAGTATGACCAGCAAAAAAAATGGGCAGTTGCTATGGCTAGACAGAAGACTAGTGAGTGACCTTGTTACAGCTACCAGATATGTGGAAATACAACAAGGCTGTAAAATAGAGAACAATGGAGTTTTCAACAGGTCTTTGAGCTTTAAGACAAAGCATGGCAGTCCTTAACAGCAATCAGTGTGACTTAGACTGTTGTCTAGGAAGCCATTTGCAGCCTTACCATTTCACTGGAGTTGTTTAGGCAACATAACCAAACCACTAAGAAGAGATGAAGTACGGGTTATCCTGCCCTATATAATGAGGAACAATAAGGAGGCCTTCTTTCCAAATCCTGTCAAATCACGTGAAATGTAAAATCAGAGAAGAACAGAAGAGATTAAATAATTTCATGCTACCGTACACCAAAAGAAAGATACATATATATGTATGCATGTATGTATGTATTTTCCCATGGTGTAACAGATACACATATTTTAACTACTGCCAACACAAAGCAGTACAGCAACTTGATTTATTATTTGCAGATTCTTCTGCATTGTTGCTAAACAGTACACTGGTCCAAAGTTACTAAAATACTTTAAAAACTATACATTACATAAACAAAACATAAATAATACAGCATAGTTCTTTGCACATATTGTTTAGTACAGGTTTTTAGGAGTTCAGGAGTATGTACAATTCTATACTATAGATTGCATTTTTGCAATGCATAACCTTTTCTTTAAAGAAACAAGTCAAAAATAAATTTGACAAACAAAAAGGAGATATATACTGTCATAAACACACTGGCAAACAGTCCATAGTGTAAGATGGAACATGTGCAAAAGGTGAGATTTCTCCAAACTGTTTAACAAATTGGTCATTTCTGAGCCTTTTACTGGAGAACTCTCTGAAAACTTCTGACTAACTAAAATTTTTCTTTCTCCAAATCCCCACAGGTAAACAGGTAAGAACTATAACATTGTTACTATTCAGTAAATCAATTGTTTAAAACATTGTAAGAAATTATTCAATAATTACAGCTTCCAAAGTTTGAAGAATGCCCCAGAATTTCAAAGTGGCTCATTTGCAGTAAATTCAGGAGGCAGCTTTGTCAGGTTTATCAAGGCAAGATGACTGAGATGCAGGGAAGATCATGGCAGGATTTATGCTTGTGGAAACAACAACAGGAAGCAGTGATGAAGACAGAGAAGGAACTTTTGGCGCTGAAGTATTTAGAGCATTCAATATGGCTCCCTCTGGACTAACCAATAGTTTTTTGATAGAACTGTCTAGCTGAAACATAGACGTGCTGCTTGGTAAATGAGAATTTGGAGGGTGAACAGCAGAAACAGAAGATGTAGCTACATTAATGGGAGACTTTGTCACTGAAGATATAGACAGAGTTACCGCAGACAGTGGAGTACATGAGCTAGCTGGAGTACTAGATATCTGGGGTGTTGCATGTACAATGGGTAAAGCATCGGCAGCTCCAAAAGAGTTCACAATTTTTGTAGAGCTTTTCAAAGGATGTTTTGGTATTTGCCAACTTAATGAATGACTTGGTGCTAGGATGATTTTTGAGGTTATTGGATTAACGGTTGGTACACCTTGAGGCTCTTGACCATGGTTAATTGTTAAAGGAGTCTGTTTTGTATTACAGGAGAGAAGAAGAACATGGCTGCCAGCTCCAAGGCCTTGTAGTGGAACAACAAAACGAGTACCATTAATCATTATCTGAGTTCCAGGTGCCAAAGGCATACAAGTGCTAATGACTATTTTATGTTGAGTGGAAGGTTCGTCCAACGGAACTCCTCCTGTTTTGGTTGTTACAGGGGGTGAAGCTTCAGACATCTGAACGGTAGAAGCACAAGCGTAATCATGACTTTGTTTCTCTGTACTGGGAGTCACTTGCTGGCATTGTAGGGCAGAAAGATTGGGAAAACTAATTACTTCACCTCTATTTGGTGACGGAGGGGGCAACAGTCTCTGAGGTTTGTGAACACCTGCATGACTTGACACAGCAGCTGAAACTCCTGATGACTGGAACTGAACCAGTGTGGGCAACTGTCTTTTCGGTACTGGAAGAGGAGCTGGAACTGCTGCCAACTGAGAAACTGTATGTAACACCTTGTGGGGGGTGGCTGCAGGTCCAGACAAGCTAATGACTGGAAATTGCAGAGCAGATGCTAAGTTTTGTGGAGATACTGTTGTCTGTGTTGAAATCAGCACAGATGAAGCAAGATGTCCTGTTTTCACGGTTGATATACCCACAGTATTTCCAATATTTGATGTGCAAAGTCGGTTACCCAGAACTGGCCTTATTCTTGAGGGATCATCGCCACCAATCATGACAGTAGGCTGTGCCCTAGAGGAAGTTCCACTTGATGTCACTGAAACAGAGTCTACTCGTGCTTTTGCTGTTGTTATTGCAAAGGCATTTTCAGTTTTTGTTGTAACACATACAGATTCTTTAGCTGACACAGCAAAACTTGGAGCAGAAACCACAGTAGTACTTGTCAAGGATGAGGTCAAGGCCGCCCCCTTTTTGTCTTCTCCTTTAGAAATGCCAGAGTGCAATATATTAACTGGTAGGGCCTCCTGTGCACTGCCTTTAGTATTTACAATGGTCTGACCTATATTTAGTCCAATTTTCACATCTTTTACTTGAGCAACAGTTGGTGATGAGTTTATTCTTATTGGTGCTCCTACTGTAGATGGGATCAAAACCAACTGTGGTTGCTCTGTGGCATTTACAAAGGTTTTGGTTAAAGAAGAAGGAAGGTTCTGTTTCAATGACTCTGCAACTAGATTGGTGGCTGATGGGTCATTAGCAATTTGTGTGTTAATGAAAACCAGCTTCTGAGCATTAACAGCAGTGGATGCTGGACAGGGTATAATATTAACCCCTGATGTCCCAGAGGGAGATAAAATTGGTGGATTTGTAATTAATGTAAATTTCTGGACTGGAGTACCACTGATTAACTCTTCATTTGTTGCAGAATTTGGCTCAGATTGTGCAACAGATTTTGTTTTCACTTTAGTATCCCCTTGATGCTGCACAGAAGAATTTGGAGTTTTGATAATATTACTTTGTCCAACGCTAGTCACACTAACAAGGCTGTTTGGAATTGCAGACACCAAATTGCTAGCTAATGGAATGGAGGATAAAGAAGAAGACATATGGCAGGAGTTCTCTTCTACTTGACACGAAGGGTCCCGAACAGCCGGCTGCTGTAATGTAAATTTGGTATTTTTCTCCATTGCCTGGGTAAAATCAGCAGGGGAAGCTGGAATGTTAAGAGAAGAAGCTGTTGAGGGGGCAAATCCAGAAAGAGATGATTGTCCAATATGTGGGAGACCAGATGTGGCTGTCACTACAGATGGAAGACTAGAGGATGATATTGCTATAGTTTTCGGCACAAGAAAGGCCTGAAGTTGAGATGCATAAGTGAAAACTGAGCTAGGACATAAACTCCTAGGTGAAATCTGGTCTGGGTTTGTTTGCACCTTAACAATTCCAGTGTTTCCACCTCGTGTTGTCACCAGAATAGACTGTGATTCTCTTACACACACTGTCTTTAGCTCTTGCTTAGTTTCAAGGGAGTCAGTTTGCTGCTGTGATGCAAGATTATGAGAGGCAGAATCAGTGTTTCTGGATGCACTTAATGCTGTTGCTGGTGTCAAGGATTGGCTAGCTGTGGAAAGATTAGGTGAAGCCAAAGACACAGGCAATGTAGCAGTCGAAACTGTAGTCTTGATTTTGTCACTTCCACTTTGGCTTACCTTAATTATTGATGGTAAGTTATCTGCTGAAGTTACATTAGGCAATGGTTGTGTAGTGCTCATGGGACTAGTGACTTGTGATGAGTGGGCAGTATTCTTGCTAAAAACTGCAGTGGGTGACTGAGTGGCATTTGCAGGGCCTGTTACCAGAACAGGTGTTAAAGAAACACTGACGTTTGACATTTTTGGTAAAGATGTACAGTGCACCTCAAATGATTTTTGTTGTAGTGACTGAATATCCTTGGACACAACTTTTTCTTCCTTCTGCTGAAGAACAAAATTCTTAGGTAAAATAAGAACTTGTTGCATTACTTTTTCTCCATTCTTAGGGTCAATCATAGCTTGCATTTGAATTTTCACTGAACTGTTGGGAACATCTATTGGTATACAGTGGCCATTTGGCATTTTGTATACCATTTGTAAAGGAGTCTTTGAACTGGCCTGGCATGGCAATGCTGGTTTGATCGGTGATGATTCCAAAGCTGGTAAAACTGACTTTTCAGAATTAGATACCCTCATGCCCGCAGGAGGCAACAGTTGATTTGTTAAGGTCACTTTGTTCCCAGTATTCTTGGCAAGCAAGGCCTGGATGGGTTTGGTCCCTTTCAGAAAGCTGGATACTGATGTTGCAGGATCTGTCAAGGAAAGCAACTCCAGAGTTGACCCTTCAAATTGCTTCAGCTCAGTCAAGCAACTATCCGACTGCAGGCTACTTTCTGAACTCTGGACCACAACCTCATTAGTGCTCAGTTTAGCTTTTTTCCTTGGTGAAATCTCATTAGCGCTTTGATCCAGACAACTATTTTGCTTGAACTGTCGTTTAATGCACTTGGGCAGTGTCTTCTGTATCTCTTTAGAAGCTGATTCTTTTTTCAGAATTCTGTTTCTTCCTGCAGGTAAATTCATCTCTAATAGCTTCATTTCATCTGCAAGGATATTAAAACAGAAACTGTGTTTTACATATTTGCAACTGATACCCCTATAAAACAGTTTTACAGTGTCTCGCTAAAGGCAATAAACTAGTTTGCAAGAGTAAAGGTATGTGGAAGGAAATGTCTAGGTTTTTAAGGGCATCTGGTCAGGGACCTTTGCAATACAAAAAGGGGGTAATTAGGAAAGGAGGAAGTAATAAACAAGAACATACATGGACTGAAACTTGACCAGCAATGGGAGACAGTGAGAAGAACCAAACCTGGTCAATCAGATTAACTGATAACAGTAAATGACAATGAAAATGTATATTCCAGCAAGGTTATCTTGAGGGGGAAAAGGAAAAAGCCAGGAAAACAATAAACAGAGACACTGATCTAACCCAACAAAAACGGAGACAATGTCAAGAAACAACTTCACCAATCACACCAATTGATGGGCTATCAGGAAACTGCAAAAGCCTCTTGCAGGAAGATCAACTTTTTGAACCTAATATGATTATAAACCAGGGGAGATCCTGGAGACAGAGCCAGGAGGGGCAAGGGAATTGGTACAGCTATACAAACCCATGAAGCGATGTGTAGAGGTAAGGGGAGCTGCTAAGACAGCTGCAAGATGTTACAGCCTGTGGGCCTAGTGCCAGCTGCTGGGGGTGGGCATCTATATCCTCCCCAAATCCAGTGTGTTGTGTATTCAGTGATAAACTTCAAGCTGGACTAGCTGGTGAGCAGGAGTCTGGAAGTCTGGGCCAGCCTAACAGGTGGATCTGTGAGTGGGGGATGCCTGTGCAACGAATATGTGAATGCCATGTTTCATAGTGAACATCAGTCTGGACTAGCCAGTAAGCAGCAGATGCATGAACTGGTAAGAGGGCTGAGGATGCACGCCGGAGGGCCAGGTGGATAGAAGGGCCATGCACTGAGGTTTTGGTTGTTTGGAGTTGCAGGGGGTCCTCTCTGAGGAGAGAGACGAGAAACTGCCTTGTGCCAGACACAGCTGGCTCCAAAACAAATCCACTGAAAGACATGGCTGAGCCTGTCAGTCAAGCTGGTGATGTCCCACAGATACCACGGATAATCTGCTTTGCAGAAGTGTGTGACAGAGTGGACTGAGGAAAAAACGTAGAGACATAATCCTGTAGATACCAAGGTCAGCAAAGAAGGAGGGGGTAAGTGGTGCTCCAGGCACTGGAATGGATTCCCCTGCAACCCAGTAAGACCCCTGGATCAAGCAGGTTTACCTGCTCCCATGGAGGACCATGCTGGTATCTGTGGTACAGGTATGTACATTGCAGATGCTTGAGGATCCCATTCTACAGCAGGTGAGTAGAATGCCTTGAAGGAGGTTGCAGCCCATGAAGAACCCACCCTGGAGCAGGCTCCTGACATGAACTGTGGCATATGGGAGATCTACACTAGTAAAGTCTTATGCTGAAAAACCCTAGCCTATGGAGAAGACCCATAATGGTGCAGTTTTGTGAAGGACTGTAATCCATAGGGGAGACCCTACACTGGAGCAGGGATGAGGAAGGAGCAGAAGGGACTCACTGTTACGAACTGACACAACTCCCAGATTCAATTCTTCCTGTGCCATTTGACAAGGGAGGAGGTAGAAGAATTGGGAATGAAGATGAGCCTTGGAAGAAGGTGGATATGTAAAAGGGAGGGTTTTAGGTTTTGTATGTTTCTCACCATTCTACTCTACTTCTAATTGACAACAAATTAAAATTAATTCTCCTCAAGCAAATCTGTTTAGACTGTGACAGAAACTTGTGAGTGATCTCCCTTGTGTGTATCTTGACCATTAAGCTTTTCCATATTGTTTTCTTTCCCTAGCCTCTTAAGGAAGGTGGGGGTTACAGTGTTTCGGTGGGCATCTGGCAGCCAGTCAAGGTCAACCCACCATAAAAGTAAATTCCACACAGATCTACTATGCTATCACAGAAATGGTAAACACTTTAACAAAGCAGAATTTTCATCTAGGTCATGTCTGCCCTCTTCAAGTCCACACTGACAGATATGCACCACAAGCTATTTTCATATTACCACAGCGGTGGAGTTAAGGTAAAAAGTAGGACACAAGCTCATATGGAAAAATTAGGTTCCCAAATGAACTCAGTTCAGCTTCTGAATCAAGTTCATGCTACTGAGTTCCAGTAAATGCTTACCATTGTCTGATTGATCTTTTTTAGGAACTTCTATATGTTCTGCAGACTCTGATGATTTACCGCATACTACTGCGAAAGATTCTTTGCCAGAATCAACTTCACTTTCATCATTACTCCACAATTCTCTGGTAAATTTATCATGGTCTGGATGTCTTTTAAAGTCATCATAGTCCTTCTTCAATCTAGACCTTAAAAACAACAAAACTAACTTTACTAAAAAAATACACTGTTTTAAGCATTAATTTTATTTGCTGCCAAACAAAAAGTTGGTGTAGATTTAATTGTCTGTGCCCTTCAAATAATTATAGCGTAATTACAGCATAACCCTGTCTGCAAGTCTCTAAAATGTGAAATAACAGCAATGTCCCTTACTTAACCAAAACTGAATTCTATTTCATTAAGTCCTCTAACAACAGCAAAAAGACTGAGTCAAAATGACCATCACCATTTTACTGCATCCATATTCCTTTTCCTTCTTCATCTTGCATGTGACAAATACCTGTATGGACTTGAGTACAAACTGTAAAAAGTCTAGTCTTTACTTTGAAGGTAACCCCAAGATGAGAATTAAGCAAAACTTGTTTTTCTTAAACATATGCCTTTGCTCAGCTATGAGACTGTAATGTAACTTTTTCTTAAGAACACTTTCTTATCTCTGGCCCATTAGAACAGTTGCTGCTCACATTTCCATAGGCTCACACTCCACTAAAGAATGTGCATATGAAAGAAATACATAGGTACTTCACTCACTTGAACACCCCTCAGAAACACATCCACTTACCTTGATATTGCTAACTTGTACAAGTTTTCAATGTCACTTCTTCTAAACCATTGTTTAGATGGGATGTAGTAGCTATTTTAGCATACAAACACATTGAACTTCAGGATTCCGCTGGTGGTAACCAACACAATACCCAGAAGGATTATTTAGCAAATGAATAAAGAAATTATAGCAATTAACACCTTGTGTGGAATAGACTCTAGACTATTTGGGACCTAACTCTTATGACAGTAACAATAAGATCTTAAATTCACTCATTGTTTTGCATTACTGTAACAGTTGGTTTGCATTGAATGCAGCAATGGCAAGCTGCTCGCCGTGAAATGGACAAGGAGGAGCCAAGAATGATGGCTACCAGTCAACAGCTGGTAGGGTATGAGCCTCCCCAGTCAACTATTCCACTCTCCCTGAATGAGGCAGAAGGGCAGGTCTAGGGGATGGTAACTGGCTTCAACCAAGAGGCCAGATCAACAAGCAAGTTCCTGGTGCTGAGGCAGATCTGAGATCAAACTGGGAAGTCAATTCAAAGTTTAAGATCAGTACCAGGTGCAGGAATGGCTGCCAGGGTCAGAACCCAATTGAGTGATTTCTGGGCAGCTCCACAGGGATGACACAGGTAGAAGGTCAGTCTGAAGGTCAGTTCAGATCAGTAGGATCCATGGCCAGGCACAGTAACTGCTGTAGTTGCGCTGGGAACTGGCACATCTGCAGTAGAGATTGAAGGTTGCAGAAGGACCTGAAATTGGGATCCTGGGCCCATGGACAGGTGGCATAGACAGACGGCCAGGTGGGGCTGCTAAGGGTCAATGAGATCTAGCTGTTTACTTCCCAGCTTTGACACTCTTACTGAGAGCAGACATTGAAGCCTGTATGAAGATGTAGCGTGGACTTACTTCATCTTTCTCATCACGATTTTGAGCTTGAAGCCTAACTACGGAAGAACTATAGGAGCACTAGGGAATTACAAGGGAACTACTACTGTACTGAAGTTTCTGGAGGTAATTTCCGTTTCTCTTTTGAGGACCTACTGCTGTGAGGCCAGTGAACAACTGTAATCAGTGGGCACAAGTAACTTTTTGGTTTAAACCTTGCTGCTATTCAAATACAATTCAATATTGTATTGTGCTCTGTCATAATCTTGAAAAGACCGGAGGACCTTCCAAAAGGGAAAAAAAAGTCTGCTGCTACTAGTTAAAGACAGTAACAAGGAAGGAAGGAAAACTCCATACTGTTATTCTATACTGTGGCATCTGGAGGAAGAAGTGCTGCCCTGCCCTTCATAGCTTAGAAGTTAAACACTGTTATTCAATTAGATGTTAGTAACGTGCTGAGACACTCTATAGACAGAGCAATGGTAGGGAGACTTAAGCAAATTTTGCTCATCTGCTTTTTCCCTATTACATAACACCTTTCTACGCCATTGTCACTGATGCTACATAACTGCCTAGGAGCTGCATAATGAATCAGACCAAGACAGCGACCTAGAATCCGCCATCCATTTTTCTTTTCCTCCCCACGATTTGTAAACATCGTTCTTCAGATGGACCTGGTCCCCGGTATGCTATGTGTATGTCCAAACAGTTACGTCATGGAAATACACTGCTTTCCTTGTTGAATAAACGAGGGTTACAGCCTAAAACATACATACTAAAAACATGAGTTGAATTCAGTTAATTTCAGAACTTATCTTGCACTCCAAGTGCATGCTTCTATAGCTACCAGGACACACGTACAAAAGATCTTAACTACCCTGTTCCAGACTAAAATTTACTCCTATCAGTCACAGCTCATATATAGCATTTAACACACTTTGCATGACAGTTCTGTGTTCTATAACCACATTGATGCATCACTTGCAACAAACAGAAGGTAGAAGCCACTGTGTGGGTAGAAAGTTATCTTCTTGCCATTACTGAAACTTGGTGGGATGTGACTGGAGTGTGACTATCGATGGCT
>JAODKT010001744.1:27401751-27423130 GCA_027576195.1 Cossypha heuglini
ATTTTTACTATACCCCTGACAATTCAGTTGCTAAATTCTATAGCTGGTTTTTTTTCTTATGAGACCAATCCAAACTACATCAATGGGAAAAACAATGCCAGTAAATAAAGTTTAATTGTCTTGGGGCTGGGGATGACAGGCAAGAGCAATCAAATCTCTGAGACACAATTTTCATCAGATGAGATGTACATTTGAGGGTCGTAACTGTGTGCCAATTATGTGTAAAACAAGGAAGGTAACAGCAGCTGAGCCTGGAGAATTAACAGTCAAAATTAGTTTAGTGTTTTAAATACTCCAATACTGTACTGAAAAGCACTATAAAAAGGGTTCATGAAAAAACCTTGATTTTTTTCATTAACAGCATGATTTGAGATGAGGAAATAAAGACACACACTGACTGGGAAAAAGCTAATTCTGAAACATCTCTCAGATGGTTAACATTTCCTGTCTTAGTGAATGAAGCTAGTGTTTTGAAGGAAGGATGAAAAGAACAGTGATGAAAATAGCGGTGTAGTGTACTTCATACATTTTGATATGGACTCTAAGATGCTATTTCTCCCAATGAGATTCTTATTTCTATTTCAATGTTCTTTGCTCATGGTTGATAATTGGTGGAACTTAGTGATTCAGTCTTCTGCAAACAACATTGCCTGCTAACTTGTTTTGTATGTTTTAATGGCTAAGTTAACATGAAGGCAAAAAAAAAGGTATTAATCTAATAATTTTGTCACATTTTGATAGCTTACTGGGAGTTTCACATATGGCTCTGAAGAACATGCCTTCTAAGCACTTATCATGAGGAAAATAATCTGAAGTGTAAAAATGCTTCCATTTTGAATTATCAGAGACAGTGAAAGATTAGTCCCTATTCTCTAGAACACTACATGGTTGCATAGAGATTCAGGCTGTTAACATTTACATTAATGTAATCTCATCAGTTGTGTACATGTTGACTCCAACAAAGACACCACCACATCCGGCACAGTACTTACTACATAGGGACTTATTTTTCATAGGCATCCTGTTTTTCAATTATATACCAATTATATTACAATTAAAGAGGAAGCTGATCAGATATTCAGTAAAATTTCAAATTCAGTGTTCAACTTTCATGTTATGAGGCAATCTCAGATCTCAGTAATCTCTCAAAGACCCTCATTGACTCCTACAACTTCAACAAAGAAAGACAAAAAAAATCTACCCTGAACTTTTTAAGGGAAGGCAAGGGGGATCAAGCTCCATTCCAACTTCGGACTCTCCTGTAATCAACTTATAATTGAACTCTTTAACATCACAGAACCATACCTAATCTATGGATCTATTGATAAATACAAGCCTAGTGTATTCCCCCAGACCACTGATGCACTTTCCTTACCCCATTAACTTCAGACAAACTCTTTACAGAACTTTTACTCACTTCAACAGGGTCTCATACTTGATTTCAATTTATTTGTGTAATGACTGTTATTTATAATTGTATTTCCTATGAAGCTGCTCTTTTATCACTGACATCTACGTGTGCAAAATGTCCCCTTTTTGATAGCCCCTTTTTGAGATCTGCATTGAATATAGATGATAGCTGACAAAACTGAAATTTAAGACACACTGAAACAGAGTGTGCAGAGAGTTCCTTTTCTCCTTAATTATCATACATGTAAGTCTATACAGCTACATGTGAATGTACATGAGGTGAAAGGAGAAAAGACTGAGTGAAGTACTGGTTACCAAAACTAAATGTATTCTGTAACTAGGGAAAAACCCAAAACACATTAGTGTCCCTTCTGTAAGCACTACAATTACTGTTAATTTCTTTAAAGCAACAGTAATAAGAAGATTGGAACTCAGAATAATAAGCAAGAGACAACTAAATTATGATTTATGAAGCTGTAAACCCACTTCTCCAACAATTTCCAAAATATTAAAACCAGGACTTGGTTTGCATGCATTTTTATTTGGTACGAGGAATTTAATTTGCATCTGCTTTTGATTTGAGTTTGTTCTGCTGTTTGCAGGGCTTTGGGATATTTTTAAAGCAACCTTGAGCTGTATATTATAAAAATGGCGTTAAATGTTAGATTAAGTAGCATCCTTACCTACTAAATTTTTGTTAATAATTGATTTTGATTTGTGTCACTGCACATATTAAAAGACTGATTAATACTAATTTACTCAGCTTTAAAGTCAAGTCATGATTTTCAAACAATCTTTACTTAAGTACAGAACCTAATCTAATAAACTTAAATGCCTTCCGGTTGGATTTGGGTTTTTTTTACATTTGTAGGCTGCAGGCACGTGAAACATATTATACTTCTTAATTTATTAACTTTCACTCCAAAAGAACTGATGTGTAGACATGAATACCAATATTCTTGTGGTTATGTTCTCCCAGCATATCTCACAAACTCTAAGCTGTTTTACCAAACATTTTAAAAATATGCTTCTACCTAGAACCAGTCATGTAATTTCGTAAAGTTTGGTCATTCATGGGGAAGAGTATATTGAAGCATGCATTACTAGACTCCAAAAAAAAGTTTTGGTATTATTTCAAATATAAAAGGTTTAATATTTTTAAATTCTTCTAACAGTCAAACCATTTGAAAGAGTCAGGTTAAGTTGCTCAAAGTTGTTGTTAAAAAGCTCCCCAATAAGATTAAACTGCTCAATACTAATCAGTCCGAGCCTCACCTAAAACAGATACGGGTCCTAGTTTCGATCAAAAGAGCCAGAAGTATTTTGTTACATTTTAATGTAAGGCTTTACAGAAGATAAATATACACTTAGATAGATACATGTATGTTTTATCTACTAAAGCTAAAAGGTTGGCCTAAGTTTTAGATAAACTGCTTAAGTGCAGTTGTTTAATTATGTAAGAAATTATTTCTAAACTAACTGTATATATCCATGGCATGCAGATAATGTGGTTGGAAAAAAAATTAGACATGTACCTATTTTTTGGGGGTGTTAGGGAACATTTTAGTCACCACCATTACAATACAGACAAAGTCAGTGTACACTTGAATATCAGCTGTTTCTCAGCATTGACCGTTACTTTCCAATTTTAACACACGAAATTCTGCTAGCTCCATGTGAAACACATAAACATGATGGAATCAACTGATTCAGGGTGAGGGTATTACAAAACAGTCATGATTCAATACGAGAATACTGGCCAAACTCAAGACATTGCTTTCTGAAGAAAAAAAAAAAAAAAAAGATAGCCAAAGGAGAACTTCAATCCAAGCAGCCTTGCATACATAGAGAGCAACTTAGAACAGAACTACTGTAACACTTCTACTACAGCACCATAAAACCGTATTAGCATAATTAATACTCTTGCTGCTTTCTAGAGCTTGAGGTCCTAGAGGCCTAGAAATCACATGCTAATAAGGAGTAACAGTTGCAAGCAGGGTAAGCACACTTGCCTCTACATTTTTTTGCAAGTCCTTCAGTTAACCAAGCCAGGTTCCAATTCAATAATCATATTGTCACACCTCATACAAAACTAATTAATTTTAACCCAGACAATTTTATCTACCTTGAAAATGTCTTTAACTAGTCCTAGTTACTACAGGTTTTATACTGTCACAGATATATCTGGGATCATAAACAATCCTGAAAATAGTGTTCAAGTTGCACATCCTAAAAATGGCAAAATATTTTTCTACCAAGAGAAGGTGAAATGTACTTTCAAAAATATCAGTTTAAGCCTCTAAACCTAGAAGAAGCTTCAGTAAATATTTCCAAAGTCTCTACCAGAAACTAAAGGACTTATTTCACAGACATTCAGAATTCAAGTGCTTAAAACAAAAATTAAAATAATTTACCTGAAATTCTGGTATGGTAGACTTTCTGACACCTTTCCTCTTCTTTGTGACTGCCTTTTTAGATAGCGATTTTTCTCCTTGTAAGATTAAAAGAGAAAAGCTTCATAATGCTGTTCATTGTACCTCATTAATAAAACCAAATTACATACAGACTTGTAAGTTAAACTGCAACTAACAGATCGTTTTCAGTAAGTAACAAACATGATGAATCAGAACTAGACTTAGCAGAAGCAAACACTGAATAAGTATCTGTGTACTGCAGTCTTTTCTGTGGATTAGAAGTAAAAAAAAAAGGAAGAAAAAACTTACTACAATTTCAGTAATACAGCATCTAAAAATTCAAGTCATAAAAGTAACATTGACACCACTCCTCTGAAAGAAGTGAAATCCAGAATTTAAGACACAAACATAAGAAACATAGCAGCTTACCTGCAAGATTTGTTTCTCTAACACTCTAAAGAACCACATACTAGGATCTGGGATATAGATATAGATCTCTATACCTAATAGTAAAAAGATACCCTCAAAACACAAGCAGTATCTAGAAATCCCTGACTGAACATACCGAATTTATCAAGGAAATTAGATGATTTGTTTTTTCTGCCTGTGGCAATACCTAACATTTTTAGAAGAAGGCAAACAACTTCCTCTAATGCACTTCACATGCAGCTGTACTACACACAAACTGATGCAACAAAAAAAATCTCTGTGAAGATAAGGGAAGTGCTTTACTGCCTACAGTATAAGAGTTCACAAGTCCTATACATTTCTCAAATCAAGTAGTTATATCACCAAGCAAGACAGCAAAGTTTCTTATATGGTTATTTCTACGTTCATATGGTAAATTAAAAAAAGATAACTTTTAACTTGTTCACTCAGGCCAAAACTATCATTCTAACGTTATCACTTGTTCATTGAGGAGTCCTAGGCAATAATTAAAAACCTTAAACAAAAAGAGAGTGTGAAGAAAATAATTATTCAATGTGGAATTTGTTGTCAACTAGCATAACTGCAGGCACTTGATAATAATACAAGCAGAGGCAGGTTCAATATTTATATTAATGAAAATTGCACTTAACTTTAATCCTAATATATGCTTTATGTGCATCTGTTAGGATGAAGTTTAAGTGCAATATATACACAAAGTATATATATTTATATGCAAATGCATATATATATATACAAATATTCATAGATGCCTATACATCTATATTTCCAGTTTATTACACTGTGAGTTTTCTGAACATCTTACCTGACTCTGAAATAAACACATTTACTGGACAAGGCACAGGGCTTGAAGAATCTAGATCTGAAACTCCCCAGAAAAATCAAACTAAATTAAAATCCATAAAGCAACCTAGAAACTACCTATACCAAACATATTTTAATTTTAAAGAGCCCTCAAGTACCAAAAATAAATACTTACATATTTCACACTAGAGAACGTGTGGTAAAACAGAGAAGCTTATTTATTAAAACAATAACCCAAACATTCTGACAATGGGCAAAAAAAGTCAGCATTTTTGTTACATACTTTATGAATACAGCTGCATGCTACTACCAAAAATAATGCTGTTCATTGAATGAACTAAAAGTAGATGCTTAGAAGCTTTCTTGACAAACTGACTCAAAAAGAAGTCTGGTCATATGGTGGCTCCTTGCTATAGCCCTTTTAAAAAATGTTATCTGGAAACAAAATGAAAAGACAAAAAATAAGGCAGCTAGATTGTCTTTCTTCTTTACAAAAAGGGAAATTTTAATATGTTTAAAATAGAATTTTTATTTTACTTGAGTAATTTCAACATAGTTTTCAACAAGTATTTACTTCACTATTTTCAGAATCAAGTGCTATATGATGTATAATGCAGTGTAATTCAAGAAGTAACAGTTAAACAGAAATATTCTTTCTCTTTTCCCCAATATACCCTTAAGAAAAGCAGGAGGAAAATTTTTAGAAAGTGGTATAAATAATTAGAAATCCAAATAAAATAAACATTTCTTTCTTCACATCAGCATCTGAAAAGCATAAAGTAGGAAAGATATGGAGTTACAGACAGACCAAGAATTAAAAGAAACCATCTAGAAGGACAAGAAAAAAAGCCTTACTCATTAAATTAAACATAGAGTCTGACACATCATAAAGCATACCTGTTGGAATATGTGTACCAAAAGACCTACAGAATTCCCAGGCTGGTAACTGCTGTGAGCTAAGCACACATCTGTATAGAGCAGCATCACAGTCATTTTCTTGACACCAGATGTCCTGTTGTGCAGGCATTTTTTGATATCATATATTAAAAACTAAAAAATCTACAGATGCTTATACCATGGGAGAGAATTAATATATACAGCAAACTACTTACAGCAAATTCATCTTCTACCTCACTATCACCCTTTTAAAATACAAAATTGATACCAGAAATAAGTTGTAGTCATGGTACTGACAACTTATCCCTTTAAAGAAATTTTGTATCTGGTTTTCCAAAAACCATTTCTCAGCTCTAAACAATGGTAACAGAAACCAAATCTTTCACAACTGGCAGTTATCTGTAACTCATATGTATTACATAGGTGAAATATACTTTTTTAAATTGTATAGAAATCCAGTTTTATGTCCCAGAAGTTACAGAGAGGTGTTACGCAGAGATGTGACAGTTTTGTGCATTTCCATCCAGCACCCAGACACAGAGCTGTGTTATAAACTTAAGTATCTTTTCTATGCAATTGGTTATAAACACCCAGCTACTAACTCTGTCTTGGGATAACAAAATCACTAATGAGAGGAAACTTCTCAAATCACTCCACTGAGGTGTGCTAGAGATCTTTTGTCCACAATCCTGGATGAAGAAACTGTCTCAAAGGCTAATATTAATTCCTGAGCGTATGACGTAATGTTTCTCACAGCAGTTAGATCACAGTGCATTTTGAATCGTAGCACATTGTGCCTTTCAGACCATACTCAATATACAAATACACTTTATTACTGACTAAAAGCAATGAATTAGAAAAACTTTGGAACCTTAGTAGAACCCTATTAAACCTTAGTAGAACCGTATTAAATCCTTACTAGAAAAATATTTATAATTAAGAATCTCATATACATAATCTGTTCACCTACTCAGTTCAAAACAGCGTGCTTCCTGCCCACATTTAAAGATAATCCAGTGTAACTTTACATTCACTAAAAACTTACTGTGCCATAATTAGTAATTATGCCTCCACATAGACTTTTCCAAAAGGCTGCACATCTCAGTTTGGTTTCAGTTCAGAGTGGAAGAGACTATGAGGCATCTCACCCCCAAAAGGAGTTCACAGGAAATCAACATTTTATTAACCAAGAGCCCCTTAGCCAGCTCTGTAAAAATTCTTAGATATCAAACTTAAATTCAGTAGGTCCAGGAGCAATCTGACTGCCATAGATTTTCCTTTCAAGCCCAAACAATTACTACAGATACTATCAGTGAATAGATATGCAAGCAATTAACAAAGTAACATAACAGCTAAGACCTGAACACTAATTATGAGTATCCAAAAAACATACTTGGCAGATTAGATGCAGCTAAAACACAAGACCAAGTTGGTCTTGCCATCTAAGGGCGAAGAAGGCGAAACAAAGAGATAATTCAGATCTCTTCTAGTACTATTTTTGGCATAAAAATGAGACTAACAAAACACTAAGCCCCAGAAATGTCCTTGACACTTGTAAATTACTTCAGCAAGAACAATACGACCTATTTATAACTTTTTCTATATTGGGATCAATGTGATTTGAAAACAGAAACATTTTTACAGATCTAGTAAAACTTTTAATTATGAACTCTGGTGTTTAAGTTCTTCTGGCTTCTCCTTGGAGAATAAAAGCAATGTCAATCCATGCTTCAAGCTATAAACTGACAACACAGAGCAATTTTGAATAAAAACTCACTTTGATATTTATTTTTTATAAGACTGTAACTTTTTTCTTGGATATGGAGCAGAGTCTCATTATCCCAGATGGGGCAACAGATGTTTCTAATATCAAATGCTAACTCAGTAGTATTTGTCATGGTAGAATACAGTTACGTTAGCCCTGTCCAACCGCAAGAATTTCTGTTTTTTCACCACATTCTAGCAGAAACTGCAGTGTTCTCATATGAAATAACAGGCCCTGGATCTTTCTGTTAACAAATGTGTAAGACACACTTCATGTCTTTCAAAGATTTGGCAACTACTGTAGATATCCCATTTCCTTTTAATCTCCTACTCTTCTATCTCACTCCCAACAGCTCTTGTTTTAGAAAATATAACATGATACAACCTGGTAAATGAAGCATTATTAAAAAGTTTTGAAGCTTCCATATTGACACACCATACACTTTTTTTATTTAGTCAAATGAGGTAAGTCGGTCTGAACAAGGGCATTAATATTGCTAATTTACAGTACAGTGTCTGAAACCCTAAACAATCTTAGTGGCACATGTTTCTGAAGACACTGGCACCGAAGCTTAATGCAGGGAGTACATTGTTACTTATTGGAACAGGTTGTTCCTTTATCTACAGGCTAGACAACACAACAAAGTTTTTACAACACTGAAAAGTCTCCAGAGACTTCCAAGGACAGTAAACCAGATACTAGAAAATTGCTTTCAGGCTGTCAAATTCATTTTCTCGCATTCAAGCAATGCTTGACTCTTCACACACAAAATACAATGGTACTCTCACAAAACAAAATATATAGTAAAACAGACTTCAAGCAGGTAGTAATAAAAGGTACTCACTTTTACATTTCTGATGTTCTCTTCTACTTACTGTACTTATAAAGAATGTTGTAAAGAGTGATTATGGCTAGGATCAAATTTAAATCAGGTACCTTTGTGGACCCAGAATAAGCTTTACTAAATAACTTTTTCTGCTATACATCGTAAGGGAATCCTTAAACAGATGATTTAATTTCAGACAGTCTTTAAGAAATACTACTTAGCCTTAAACATTGGGAAACATTACAAAATGACAAAATGTTAGCATGAATTGAATCCAATCCTATCTATTTCAGCCTAGTAGCTACAGGACCAATGGACATTTAACAACCATAAGAAGAAAAGCACTTTCTTTCTGTAAAGTTATTGCAAAATTTTCTCCAGCAAGGTCAAATGAAGAAGTAGTCAGAATAAGTTGAGAAATGCCTCAACATATCAGGAGATAAAGGACAACAGTTCCCCAAACTAGAGTCCTTGTTTGCCAACTGGGTTGTTAGTCAATTTGCCTGGTTTGAAAAAGACTGAAAACAGTGACACATTTGGAGAGTTAACAGTCACAAAGGCAAATGTAAAATATTTTAGTTTCCCTGAATACTACGTATATGTACTTCAAGTGGAACTCTTGAAACTTCCGTTTAGATGTGGGCAGTGAAATATTTTGGAAGGAGGAATTTGTGATTTAAATAGTAAGACAGTTTTTTAGGTATTATGTGCAAATACTGGGGTCTAAATATTACTTGTTCTCTTAGCTTTAGATTTGACTTCTAGATACATGCACTGCCATCAGACCTTGACTAGCTTCTTAACCCTTAGAAGATATTTTTTTTTGTCATCCACATTCTTGGGTTTGGCTTTCTGCTTTTCAGATGAAATCTAGTATTGATCTGCCAGTCTACACTGTTCTGAAAAGCAGCTTGTCACTTCAAAAAATATGATGTTTGAAAGAGTCTGCTCAAATCTAGCACAGATAGCTTAGCCCAGGACTCAAAAGGATTAAACTTTCACATTGCTTCATATGACATCAAAAATACTACAGCTACCTGAACAATTTAAACTGACTTAAAGTTTTTGTAACTTTCTGTTTGCAAATACCTTTAAACTTTCCAGTGAGTTGACTGAAATCTGGGTTGTGTATGGCTTACCTGAAACATTTAACTAGATGCTGCCCAATTCTGTAATAAAAATGTAATTGGCATAAATTCTGATGCCAGTGCATCCTGATTGTTGGACTCAGGCCCTCAGTCAAAGCAGTACTGTTTGGCGACCTAAGACTGCACATTTTCACTATTAATGACGTTAGATTCATCATCTCATGTAATTATTCTGTGTTTCTTCATAATTTGGGTAAGGTAGTATAACCAGAAAAGGGAGAAACATTTCCACAATTGCTATAATAGATGATACCATAAAATGCCTTCAAGTGACACTCTCTGATGCTAACCAGTCAGCCACATTCATTCTCCTGAATATTTTTTGCAACAATTAATTATGTTCTCTAAATACATTCTGCAAATGAATCACAGTTTAATCACCTGATGTTTTATATGCTTTGTTATTAGGTAGGTAACTTTTACTCTAAAATTAATATCCAAATTGTCTAATGCAATAAAGCTCTCCTGTTTCACGAAATAAAATGCAGACTTATAAACTAAGAAAACAACTTTAAAAAAAATCTATATCATCCTAATTTTTACTGTAAGTAAAAATTTCAACTTACCAGACTTGTGCTTCTTATGTTTTGCTTTCTTTTTAATTATAAACAACTTGTTCTGGATCTCAGATTTATATGATTTGAATGGATGAAGATGAATCTCACGCTTTCTTTGCAAGTCATCAAGTTTTTTCTGTAGATTTTCATTTAGAATATCCTTCAACTTCTTTTTTTTCTTTTTCTTCTTTTTTGCCAACATCTTATTTAGTTTCTTATTATTTTGCAGTAAGGTTTCTAGCACTGTTTCTTTAGCAGATTCATGGTAATTTCTGCTTTGGTTTTCATTATAAGTACCATTGACATGCATTTTGCAAGCTTTCAGTGTGTTCTCCTTGAATGGATTCAGCTCAGATCTTACTCTGGCCATTTCAGCGCAACCTTGTTCATTCTCCACATCTGTTATTTCTTCTGAACTAGGGTGACCACCCAAACCGATAAC
This sequence comes from Cossypha heuglini, assembly GCA_027576195.1. Lineage (NCBI taxonomy): Eukaryota > Metazoa > Chordata > Aves > Passeriformes > Muscicapidae > Cossypha > Cossypha heuglini. Next base: position 27,412,462 of record JAODKT010001744.1, read on the forward strand.
CTCTCCTGAAGTAATAAAATTCCTGAAGTTCTCTTTATAACAACCAGGTTTTTTGATGTCACAAACTCTTGAGGTTTTCATTTCACAGTCAATGTTCATCTCTTCTGTAGCGACTCTAAAGCTACCTAAACGTATTCTTTTTTCTGGACAGATAACAATGTCCATACTTTTTTCTCCTTCTGTTTTGGAACGACATAACACTTCTCTCCCAGCAGAACTGACCTCCCCATTGCTTCTGCTTCCACATTCATGTTTTACTCTTTCTGATTTAATACGTGGCACTCTTTTAACTTTGATGGGAAGAGATGGGAACTCAGGAGCCTGAAAAGGTTTTTGTTTGTAAATTCGAACATCTGCACCACAAAACTGTGGAAAGTGAACATACGCATTTTCCAAACAGTCATAACCAAGAATTACTTCTCTGCATTCATGGATAGGCTGACCTAGAACCGCATCCTGAACATCCTTTTGTGTTTCATACACAAAGTCACAGAGACCTTTTAGCAGCCATACTTTTTGGTAGAATGGTAGCTCATGAAATGGTTTTTCCTCCAAAGGATTAACTTCTCCGAGCACTTTGAAAAACTGGGGACACAATCCAAGTTTTTCTGCAGCACCATTAGGATTGTCGGTCTGCCCCACAACAGTATACCAGTGTTGCACTTTCTTTCTGAGTGCGGCTTCCCAAGTCCTGTAGGAAAATGTAGGCCGGCGATGCAATGTAGGTCTGCGATGAGGAGGACTTAATAAAGAAGTCATTATTTTAGATAAAAAAATATTACACTGAGGCATCAGGAGACAACGTTCCAATTCATAAAATACTATTTCAGGTAAATTTAAAATCTGTTGTGCTAAACAAAGAAAATGACCAATAGCTGGAATCTCCCACATTGTCTCCATCCTTGCAGGTGCTGCTTGAGCTAAAAGTGATTTTTCCCATTCTTCTATTTCTTTCTGACTAGCTTCTTCTGCTTCTTTTCTTTCTTGATCTCTCTGCCTATTAAAAGAAATTTCATGAAAATTCAGACATTGGGTGAATAAAAAGAAATGAGAGAAGAAAAAAAATCAGAACTATATTGTCAAACATAATTATCTTGAAGTTATAAAGAGCACAGTAAAATGGAAGTTTTACTTCACTTTGTCTTACTTTGCAGTGCAGAATGCATCAACCAAAAGGGGAAATGATTGTTGTTTTTTCCTATCACCATTAGTCTAAAAAAGGGCAAAAGATTATTAAAAAAAGCCTGGCATATATCAATTATTTGAGTTGTTTTGATTTTCAGGTATTAAAAAAAATATATTTCCTTCCTAAGTCCCTTTTAATCAGAATTAAGTATTTCCAACAAACTGTCCATATAAAAATCTCTGAAACAAATTCCAGGTAAATCTTGTTTTCCAGTGGTTGCCCTGTGGCTCATGTCACCTGCCCTGTACCTACCTTCCTCAGCACACAAGTGTACATGCCTAACTGCTAAGTGCTTCATTTACATGCACAAGAGCCACTTTCCCTCCCACCAAAGTGTGTTATTAGTCAGTTTGCAATGGTGGTCAAAAAAGAAACAAGTATCAGGATGCATAAAAAATGTGATGGAAAATAATACCAAAAAAAAAATGTTACTATATTAATTGATTGGCCCTCACCTGAAAAAATGTATTCAGTTCTGGTCCCCCTATCTAAAAAACAGGATAGAGCAGAAATAACATGCATTCGAAGAAAAAGGTTATCAGTAACCAGAGTCCTGTAAAAACTGAGTAATCTGGGAGTCCACACAAAACACTAGCAAGAGCAAACATGACAGCAGTATGTAAACCTCATATGATAGACCGGGAAGCTCTATTTGCTTTTATTTGTAAATTCATAATGAAATTCAAGGGAACACGTGTTAGAAAAAGAAATACCTCCATTTCAGATAATCAATTACATGCAGCTTGCCATCTAAGATATGGGATATGTAAATTAATTTCCAAATCAGAAAACTGGACATACGCATGAATCATACAAATATCAAAAGTTACCAACAGAAGAAAATTTTCTTTAACGCTTCTGCATTAGTAAACTAACATTTTTGCCTGAAGACACAACCAGATTTCAAAAGACAGGATTAGGATACAGGTGTTCTTACAGAAAATTGGTTTAGAGACCATCCTAATCTTCTTTCATCTTTTCCTCTGAAGCTTCTATCGCCGGTGAAAACTATCATCTGCCTCTAACACAAATGCTACTGGAATTTACACATCCTTATTTCCAAATTGCAAACCTCCAATTTTATTTCTTCATAAACAAGTAGCAAATAAATGCCAGGTATCCATTCAAAGCATCAATGCTTTCCAAAATCAGCAAAAGAGTAATGATAAAATAATTTCTTTTTTTACAACACGAAGTTCATAGTGGCTTCTAGCTTGAAGCGCATGTATTTCAAGCATTAACTATTGACTAGCTACCTTAACACTGTAAAAAATGCAACAAATATAGCTTTGTCCACATTTTAATATCAACACAGGAAAAATATGCCATGTGCGTGCAAAATAACATAAAACACAGTAAGTCTCTACTGAATACCTTATCTTCTATAATAAAATTAAATGTTCAGTGACTTGCTACCATGATTTGAACAGAAATTTTTAATACCACAGACATGCATTCTTGTTATTTATATTTCTAGTAAGTGCAGAAGGACAGACTCACGTTAAACATAAAACGTAAAAGCAAATCAGTCAGTAAATTCTTAACTTCAGTCTCCCAGTGCAGCTTTAACTTAAGAATATAAAGACAAAATCTCACTTTTCAGCACAAACTTCTATTAGCTATTTTTGGTGAATAAACCAGTAAATTCAACAATACTACTTGCATGTGTAAAGTGGGCATTATTTTTATTCTTATTTATGTTCTATTTAAATGTGCTAATATTGCATTGATATAATAAATAAAAATAACTGAAAATAATAACTAATGTCCAAGTGAGGCAGAGGAAGAAGTTATATTTAGCAAAAGTGGCCTCAAATATAAATTTCATAGCACTTGTGGATCCCACTCCCTCATTCCTCCTAACTGTAAAACATACTTTCTAATAACCTCCTGCCTCCAAAAGGTGTGAACTCTGTTAATACAGTACGGCAACAAAACTAAATAGTAAGTACATGGTGATACAAAACATATGTAGAAACAACAGCATTACAGTATCGTTTAATAAAAAAAAGCTGTAGGCCATTCAAAAATACCATCTTCACAAGCATTTTCAACTTTTTACAAAGTAATAATTTAAATCATGGTAGAATTATCAAAATAAATACAATACCCTAGATTCACCTCTGCCTAGATAAAATTACAATTATTATATCATTTTTAAGAATGTTTTAAAAGTTTCTTTAAAAAGAAAACTGTAAGTTGTTTCACTTGCAAAAAGTTTGCCTTGTTTTTAAGCTGTTTTACCACAATATCTGTTGCCATTCCATTCTCAGCAGACATTCATGAAAAAATGTAAATAATAGCACACTTTCACGTCTTCATTATTGAGGTCTTCCTGTTAGCATCTTTGGGAGGGCACAGTTTTCCCCTGGGGTGTTTTTCTTTGAGAGGATAAAGGGAAGAGGGAATAGGACACAGGGCAAGGGAACAGGGGGTAAAAGAAGAAAGAAACTGGAGAGGGAGGTAAGAGAGAGACATTTGATATTTTAGTGGCACAAATATCCTTATACTGAAAAATTCTCTGGACATACATATTTGGCTTTCATGCTGACAGCTAGTGTAAAAAACCCTCGTTTCATACTTCTATTTACATTTACCAGAAATATGTTTGTGTACATGTATTGGATTTACAGTAGTAACAGAACTATTCTAAGATGAAGTTGATTTTTCTAGACCAGCAATGGCCATATTTCTAGAACACATCTGCAGCAGTTGTCCTGCAGTTCTTGAGTGGCATCTGACCTTAAAACTCATCAAACATGATACCCAAGTAGAAATAACACCTAAAACAGAATCCAGACATAACTCCCTACTCTTCTCATAATTTCCTCCCTTATTTAAGGCAGCCAGCAAATTCCTTCTTGCTTGCAATGGGAGATTTCTTGGTGGGGAGAGGAGACAAAGAGTAGATTTTATTTTGTTCTCCCAGTTATCACCTACTTAGGTGTTGATTCACAGGTAAAAGGTTAGACACTGGAACTCTAAATGATAAGACACGGAGAACTGTTTTAATTCACAGTACCTTTTTACTGCAAACTTTCTTTTAAAAAAATAAAATAGAAGGTTACATACAGATTAGCAATATTACATATTATTCTAAATTAAGACAAGATTTAGTAATCAGAAGATACTACATTTGGAGATGCCCACATAACTTATTTCTGTATCTCAAATATCTTAAATCATATTATTACATACTCTATATTTTTCCCATTGGGTCCAGTTAATTCCATGCTCACACACTCATAAAAAGAAAAATTGACTACATAAGCATACCTTTTTCCACAATTTCCTTAAATAAATTACTAACTTGCAGCCAGAATTCAATTCTTTAAATGTTTTAATCAATGTCTGAAACTTACCCCAGGATCATGTTTTCAGAGATGAAAGACACAGAACTGCCTACATAATTTTCAACAAACCAAAGCCATACAAACACCTAATTCCCACTGAAATCAACCAGTTAATTATCTGCCATTCACTGGTGGTTTTAATAATTTCAGTAGGAATCTACCTTTATATTTCAGTATCTAACTAACTAGTCAATGATTTCCAATTATAAAATAATTCCACAACTATTTACTGTTAATTAATATGTAAATTACTTGATTTGCTACTTATTTAGCATGTAACCAAGCAGCAGAGTACAAACTCATAGAAACGTAATTAATAATTTGAAGAAGATAATCAATATTTTGTCATTACAACAATTGAACAAAAGGAATACTTACAAAAAAGACTGACAATAAAAGTAAGTCAGATGTTGTAATATATGTACTTGGGGGGGGCAGTGCTTTTGCTGCTCTACAAAAACTATTAGTTGCAAAATAGTGAAATCACCTTGTGATGATAACTTGTCAGTCTTTACATGTTGAGTCTACCATTATGAATGTGTCACTTGGGGAAAGTCATAAAACATTAAATAAAGAAAAGTGAAACTGATTGTGCAAGAAATGGATACATTACAAGAGAACTCTCAACAAAGGATACCTGTATAACAAAATCAATTAAAATATTTAGAAATATTTGAATTTTCCAAAAATATATTCCAAAAATATTTTGGAAATATTAGGATTTCTCTGAAGTTAACTACAGAAGAGAAGATAAAAGTCCCTCTTCAGATTGTTCTTCCAAAATACGCAGTTGAAAAAAACTTGCAAAATCAATTTCAAGGATTTTGTGGGAAAGAAAGAATAAAAAAATATGTTAAGGATTTAATTTACTAACTTAATTTGCATTTTATTTTTATTTCTATACAACACACGTGATTATATTTATTTATATGTCTGACTCTTAAAAATTTAATTTTATTTTTATTCAATTCTCTTCATAACATGCATGTGTCTTATGAAAGCATGTAAATATCTAAAGCAAAGAATTATGTATAAACTTGAATTTCAACAGGCAATTTCTTTAGATATGAGGCAAAGTTTTGTAGGAAGGCCCTTGCATTTGCAGTCTTACTTTTCTGGGCTGAAAGCATGCAACTCTTAAACATTCTAAAGTAGGATAATTTTATTTACAAGCATAAATTACAACGACAACCACACTGAGTCACCCACTAGATGGTCAGAAACTGAGCCCTTTTTTTATGTTCCTGATAACTCATCTCAAAGTTGGGTGAAGAGCAGATGCTGCCTATCCAAACACAACTGATCTGGCAGCACTGTGCACTCCAACTAAAATACCTAAGGCTGCAATCCTCCATATTGTTTAGAAAGCACCTCTTCTGTGCCAACCTCAGTGTATTAGATTTCTAAAGAAAACAAAAAAGTAACAGAATAACCATTTCCTTAATACTGTAATATACTTTAGCAATAAGCCGAAGTAAGTTTGGAAAGCTGCAATACATTTTCAAATACAAATAGTGTTGAAAGTGCATGCATTTATATGTGCACGACTTTGAAAATTTATATATACTGTAAAATGTGATCTTCACTGGAAATGTTCAACTAACTTCATAGGTCTTCCAATTTCCAAGCACTTTTCACAAAAGTGCTTGGAAATGGTACTTTTGGAACATTTTTGGTGAGCACAGAGAGGTCCAAATTACTTTGAAAACACAGCCCAATTAAGAAATAAAACTAAGAGAAGATATCTGAAGCATGATACTTGGAGAGGTCAGTAGAGTCAAAGAAATACTAAATCAGCTATCTACTGACAGAATTTTATTGCTTCTTAATAAGTGGTACAGTTCAAAATTTTAGAGTGTAAAGAGGCAAGCTAGTTGTGGTCTTTTTCTGTTAGCGTGGAACATTCTGTAGACTCAAACATCTTTTTTGCCCAAGATCTGGGACTTTTGAATAGATCCAGATACATGGTTTTAACAGTTAATTACTAGGGTTTTGCAGCAATGTACTTAAAACAGGTGTATGAAAGCATCATTTTTATTTAGTTTGGTAAACTGTTCTACAGACTCTATCAATGAATTAAAATCCAATCAAAATGTCCTTTTTCATAACATTGTTATCAAGTTCTGAGTTCTAGAACACAGAGTTGAGCTTAAATGAAGAGAATTTTACCAAAGAAACAATAACTCCAGTGATTTTTGCTTTTGGCAAAGTATGATTAGAAGATTAATGGATTAGAAGAAAGAACCAAGTTCTACAGAAAAAAGTACTGTCTAGCAGCTAACTCAGCCATATAGCTTCAAATCTGCTGAAGATGAAGATTACCTACAAACTTAAAAGTGAGCTGGTTGTATATGGTAAAAAGTCTACAAAGCTGTAAACTTTGAAAAAAGCTAGAAACATTTTGCTTCCTGAAGCAAACACTGTCTTACTGTTGTGCACCATGTTTAGACACAGTCACTCAAATTACTGTTAAACAAACTTGTAAGCTTCATTTTCCTTGAAGTAAAACATTAAACACTGTCTGGAATTACACAGCTCTTAAATTTAAGAAGGCCACAAAAATCTCAGAGTTATTTATACATACAATCTAAAATTGTTACCTAACTGACAAGCTGAAATGCCATATCAGTGAGGTAACAGCAGGGGCACTGGCAGAGATAATTTGCTTCTGGGCTACCAGCAAGAGAACCAGAGACAAGATCATGGAATTTGACTGTAGTTAAGCATTCTGGTAGTTTTTAACCTAATTATTGCATGAAAAACTGTCCAAGGATACATATGATAAATCCTAATGCACTAGCAGGAAATTACTGCGGACGCTTTTAGTTAATATTAGAAGTTTTGCTACACTAAAATAAGAGCAGCTGTAATTTAATTCAAAACTTAAATGACCTCAGCAATTTCTCAAGAAAGTGGTACCAATTTTTTTCTTTGGATGCACTGTATAGAAGTCATGAACTTAAGACCACAAGACACACCACAGCACTTATTTACCTAAAAAAGCCATAAGGAGCTAGCCTCTTTGGAAAACTAGGAAGACACAACTATTTAAAACTAAAACAAAATAGCTTTTCTTATTACCTCTTTTCCTCTTTTGCTCTCATTTGCTCCTCTTGTCGAAGAACCTGAACCATCACTGACTCAAACATGCCTGTTGACAAGCCTACTAAATTGCGAGGTGTGGAACGTCGTCTTGTAGAAATGCATGCTGTTGTTTTCTCATCCTCTTGCCCATAGCATCCTCTGGATGTTACAGCTAATGATGTTTTCTCTCTTAAATGCCTAGAAGAAAAAAGCAAGCCAATTCACAACTACCAACTTCCATACCAGTGGCACCCTAATGCCTAGCCTACCAACCATGGATCAAGCATGTTTAGTCAGAAAAAAACAGTTATTTTTTCACCTGCCATTTTTTCCAATTTGAAAATTCCTTTATGAAATTTTAAACCCAACACACTAATATGACTCATGTTTTCACACCAGTTAAAAACTGTATATTTACCACAAGTTACCAAATATTATTTGGAATTGAATTCTCTATCTTAATCCATAAGTATTTGGAAAGAAAAAACTTCCACAAGACCTAAGATAAGAAAGTATTGTTTTTACCAGATAGCTACAAATGGGCACCTGGGTGTGGGGGGAAAGGTATATTAGTTGGTTTAGGCTAGGGAAACGTACCTTAAACACTGGTTTCATCCTATTTAAAAGTACAAAAACTGAAAGAGAAAACACTACAAATTTGTCTCCAAAGTTACAATTCTTCATACATTGTTTCAAAACAGGGCATTAAAACTAACGAGTTATTTACAACCTGTGAAAACATTGAGGGACAGAGGAGAAAATTCCAACCTCCATTTAGATGGAACCTCCGTTCTAAGGTAATCTTCTGTGGCTTGTAGTATCCAGGAATTACATAACCAATATTGATTGATTCCCTTGAATCACTTGAAGGGGATCATTGACCTAAACACTGGTCTGCAGTGATGTAAGAACGACTGTTCCAAGAAGTAGCTCTTCAATTTCATTTTACAAATAAGATAATGTTAAACACTTCAAACAAATTCATCTAATTAAGAATTGTAAAAGAACTTTGAGACTTCTAGGTTCCACAATACTTTATACTTACGGTTACTAGAAACTTTTACTAAGCTAGTGTACACAGACATAATGAAAAAATCTTCACAAATCTCTGAAGAGTCAATACAAGAAAAATTAAGTATATACTGAGGTAGGATTATCTTTACACCATTCAGTATTTCCTAGTATTTATCTGAAAAAGACTGTGCGTTGAATGGAAGAATGAAATTTTTTAGTCAACACCTACACTGCTATCTGAAATCACAAAATCTTCCAAGTTGCATTTGGCTATTTATCGGCCAGCAGTAACTCTATTAAGCCAGGATGTGTTTGGGTTTTTTTAAATATCAGGTTTTACTCAAGCGAACTAGGAACATTCAAGCCTCACCACGTTCAGCTCCTTCCCTTCTATTAGCAGACTGTCCTAAAACTGTTGTTACACAAAAACAGTTTCAAATACACTATTGCTACAGCAGCACTGAATATATTCACTCTGCTTTCAGGTGACCTCTGTACCACTCTCCTGAAGTGTTCTTCATACAGGAGCAACGTTCTTACCAGCTGGCAGCTCATGCTCCCCACCACTAGCAAACTTAAAGCTGACGGACACACAGGGCCTTACATATTTCCCAACACTGCTCTTTCTTCCATTCAGCCTTCACCAAAAATGCCACTTGGTTTTTACATGTAGAATACTATATCTTTCAGAAGACCAGTGGGCTTTTCTCTAAGAAGCCATCATGTTTTTTCTGATAATGACTAAACTGTGCCTATAACAAGCTCATGAGAAATCATGTACTTCAGTTGTTATTTAAACTGCGCTTTCTACACTATAGCTCGAGAGCTTTTTATGTTTCAGCTGCTTTGTCTGATAAGAAAGTTCCTGCCAGGGACTTACATTTCAACTTAGCACGATTTCCATTTTGCCATTTTAGACTATAGTATGTTAAGCATTGTCCCTCATTTTATAATCATAAAAAAAACACCACTTCAAAGCACGTAACTTTGGCTTAATATTTATTCCTATGTATTTTAAGGGCGGTAAAAAATCCACAGATTGTAAAAATAATAATTTCAAAGAGCCAAATATTCATACAGAGTTTAGGCAGTTTCACGACAGAATGAAATAAAGAAAGAAGCATTTGACATCTTGTGTAAACAAGTGTCCCTCCATGTTCACAAAAGGCTTCTTTCAGATGGAAAATCTTAGCCAGGAAATGCTGTGCTCTATTTGGCATTTTGAGGTTTGGAATTTCCAAAGCGTTTTGAATTAAGATTTGAATAGTTCCCAGTAGGAAACGTTAATCTTCATGAAAGTGTTGAAGGTTCCAGTGCTCTTTCTGTTGTGGGGTTTTGTTTGATGCTTGTTTTCTTTTAAATTTTTACGTAAAGAAACACACCCGCCTGTTCTACTTTATGTAAAGAACACGCGGCACGGCCCCTATCGTTCTCTACACCTACCGGGATAGCAGCGCCAACTTCTGTTCCAGCATCATCTCCAGCTTCTGGGCCTGTTTGGAGAGCCAGTGATCCACACCGTGCAGCCGATAGCAATTCTCCAGCATGAGCCGGAAATCACACACAAAATCTGCTATCCCTGCGTATTGCCCACTGGAAAATTTCTCTTCCATCTTCAATAGCCATACTCCAGACGGCAACTGCTGCAAGGACTGGCTGTTCTTATGGCCCGAGAGGGAGCCAGAGCCTTCTTCGCCGAAAAATGCCTGATCCGTGAGGGGCTTCAGGAACGGCGCCGTCAGAGGCCGGTATTTCTCCAGCAGGAACTCGCGCAGGATGCGGTACCCCTGCTGCAGCTCAGGATTCAGGCTCTGCTCCCAGGCAGTCTTCCCTCCCTCATCATCCGCCTCCTTCTCAGGTTCCTCCATCCCACTAGGAAGGGCCGAGGGCCGATCCTCTGGGAGGTCTCCGCCGGACTCCACGTCTCCCGCCCCGGGCCCGTTCTCCGGCACCTGCCGGGGCCCGCGGCGCTGCGCCTCGCCCGGCCGCCGCATCCGCACGGGGTTCACCTGCGCGCACAGACACCGCTCAG
>JAODKT010001744.1:27424300-27442859 GCA_027576195.1 Cossypha heuglini
AGCCGGCGGTAGCGACGTAGGGGCGGCCGCTGGTGCGCGCGCGGTGGGGCGGGGCCTCGCGGCGGGGCTGCGGGGCGGGGCAACGAGTCCCTCACGGGGGGGGGCGGGGCTGCTCCGGCCGCCTTCCCGCGGGGCGGGTGGCCGTGGGGTTGTGGCCGTGAGACCCGGCATCGCAGAGCTCTGCTGCTGAGAGATTTCAGCCACGTAACGGGTCTGTCTTCTCAAATCAGAGGTGTGCCGCCACAAGTGTTCAGCCGCCGAAGCGAGGCAGCAGCTCACAAAAGCACTCGGTTCTGCCCGACTTGGCTGAGGACTCAGTGCCTTGTGAGGGGAGGCTGCCTCTAGTGACGCTGTCCTGGCCTGGAGTGTACTTGTAGTAATTACACGTTTGCCCTCACATTCCCTCCGGTCCTGATCATCCCTCTACGAGATCCTAAGGGACATTGCCCAGGCACCAGGGAACTCCAGGTAGATGTCTCCACAGCAAGGCAAAGCACCTGGAGACACACCGCTGCGGGTGGTTTTGGTTTTATCCTCTTCACATTCCTAACTATGTGAAAAGCTAAGGGCGCCCTGCTGAGAGGGAGGGGGAGAGAATGATTGTAGGGGAGCAGGAAAAAAACCCTCTACTTCTGTAGGGGTATTCTTGTTCTTCAGAGATCACTCCGGGGATCTTGCTTGCAAAGGAGTTCTCTTAATGGGAATAAATGCCTCCACACTACAGGAAGGATGTGCTTGGAAGGATCGTTGTGCACGGAGACTGTAGTGATCCATGCGATAGTTAACCCAAGTGTAGCCGCATCCAGGATGCCCTTCAGGTCTGCGTTGTGCTGTGCATATCCCACGGCCTCAGGATAAATTCAGGCAGTGCATTGTTAGAGCAGCTGTGAGCAGTTCCCACACTGTAGTGGCATCTCCATGACCTCGCCTCTATCTAAAACTGCAGCCGGGCTGCAAACATCCTCTCTGACAGTAGAAGTTACGAATAAAGTTGTTCTCTTTTAAGGAAATCCTCTTATAGCTTAAATGACCACAATGGGATAGCCCTTCCACAGATGGGGTCTTCGTAATGCACCTTTTTTACAAACCCATTTGTTGCTGCACTGGTTATGGTTGGTGGGATCTGAAATGCTTTAGGACAACAATTCTCTCATTCCTTATGATGTTAGCTCTAAGAAATTGCATTTGAAATTATACTTTGCAGAGTCTGGATGTCTTTCTGGTACTGGGACCATAAGAACCAGTATGTCCTGTTGCAAAACAGAGGGAATGCTGTGTTGTGTTTTCTTTAATAATTGATCTCAGGAATAGTGTTCATCTTGTCTAAGTGCCACTCCAAACTGAAGGTGGAGAGTCATCATCAGAGGGACAGTGAAGGAGGAGGGATTCCAGCAACATGTGTGGAGATTAAATCGACTGTAGGAAAAACATAACTGAAGAAAGCAACCGTTCAAGAAACAGTGGAAATTTCTAGTATAAATAAAATAAAATTAGATGGGGCTGGCAGCTCTTTTATAAGTTTTGTGCCTGTTGGAATGTCTGGCCTGCAATACTCACTTCCTGGCTCATTTATACTCTCTGTAACAATACCTGGTAGTTTAATAGAAGTTTTTGCTTCTTGCTATATATGTGGCCTTGCTTTGAGAATATGAGAACTTCTAGTCATAATTCTGCATAAAATTTGTAGGCTGAGTAGCCACAAAATGTCTTCAGAGATTTTGGTGTGATAACAGCTATATTCATACTCCTGTCAAAAACTTTTATGGTGATGAAAGAAATTAGGATATAGAGTTTACACTCTGAAATTAAATTTCAGTGAAGAAGGGCCCACATATGACAAAACAAGATAATATCCTTTATTGGGAGCTCTGACTTGTATCACCAAAATATTTGAAAGAGGATATTTTTTCTCAGTATGCAATCAAAGTATTATTTAAAAAATAATTTTAAAAAAGGATTGTACTGGGAAACATCACTGTATCAATCTTTAAGAATTTTTTTTGTGTTTTCTTATGTAATAAGAAAAATACATTATATTCAAGAAATTCTATGATACACTCTCTATGTACTTTCTGAGTCTTGCCACATGAGTGCACTGTTGAATAAATGCCATGTACCATTCCTGCCTTAAATTAGAGGTAATAGTCCCATCTCAGTGTAACCAGGGTAGAACTCTGAAGTAGAAGCTAACGTTTTGGAAAACCTGTAATGATGGGGTTTCAGTTTACATATTCAATATTTATTAGGAGCTATGACTCGCATATCAGGGGAAAAAAAATTCAGAATAAATAGAGTCAATAAATTTCTTACAATTTCTCTCCATACATCTGAATTGTATATACAATTTTTGTAAAATGGCATGATAGAGATTTATATATATTTTAATCATAAAAAATTGTTGGATATACGTGATCTCAAAGAATATTACACTAAGTGAGCACCTCTGCCTTCATATTATCAGAAAGGCAGCAATAAAAATTTTTCATCACTTTCTAGTGTCAGTGATGTCCTCATTGCCTGTCAGAATACGAACAGACAGAAAAGAAGAAACTGTCCATGAGTTCTATGCTTTAGAGATATTCCTGCCTTTTTGAGTTCTGAAAGCTGTAAGCTGTTGACATTCAAGATTCTGCAGTATATAGTACTGAAAAAGTACAGTTCGCCTTAAAATAAGTAATTCTCAGCAACTTAAATCAGAAATAAAATTTTACAATGTGTTATCATGCATCAAAAATCCATTCTCTAACAAAGATCATGAATAAGTATTTTCTAAATTGACATGACATGTTATGATCCAAGATTCTGTTATGATGTCTTTTTAGAAATAGGGAAAGTCTAAAGCAATTTTGTCAAGCAACACCTTCAAATGTATTTTTCTTGATTTTAGATGGCCTTTGGAGTCCACTGCGTGAGAACTGTATGGATATGAATGCTGTAGGATGCCCAGGGACTTTGGCCACTAATGCCTAATGCAGCTGGCTGCTGCAGGAAGTGGCACAGCAGGAATCAACATGATTTCCTGCTCAACCATGCCAGACCACCAGCAGAGACCTTCCTACAGAGGACACAGGTTGGGAGCTAGGAATGTGACATGAGGGAATGATTGTGCCAGATGATCAAGTAGGGTAAAACATCTAATCTCTTTGGTTCTGTAGGAAACTCCAGAGTTCAGTTCCCTTGTTTGTTGCCGTTTACAGCAACAGCTGGACATCCAGCACATACAGGCTGATAACGAGGTCCTTAGCCAAGCTGGAATGATAACTGATGAGATCAGACTGCAGTATTTCATTTAGCAATGTTTGTCATTCTGCCTGCTGTTCAGCTGCTGATGTTCACAGAACTTGAAAAAATGCAAATTCTTTTCAGCTAGGCTTCCTCCTTCTACGCTCTTGCTAAACTTTGTCAAAATTATCTAGCAGATTAAAAAGTGGCAGATTAAAAGTGGAGAGGAGAGACAGACAGCACAACTACATATGCCTCAGTCTCTTAAAAAATTGTTAACAGGAACTTAGTAATCTCCAGCACTACTTTTTTTCTCTCTGCTCTCTGTAATTGTGCAACACAGGAAAGGCAACAAAATTGCCTCATACAGACCTAACATTTATTTATGTGAAAGGTTTTGCAATTATGCTTTGTTGTATGTGTCTAATTGCAGGCCTGAAGCTATTTTCTTTTTCATTTTTGTGGTATTAGAAAAATGGCAATTGTTTCCCTTTCCCAGTGCTAGAGAGTGGAGAAGAAAATACAAGGATACGATTTTCATAGCAAAGGGAAATTTTGAGAACAACTAGGTGTAGAGATTAAAATGCACAGAGAGTCAGTGTTTGGATGACTAAAACATTTGTTCTGCTCACTGCTCATTCAGTTCCTTTATAATCATTAACTGTAAAGACTGTGTTATACAGTATGTGAGAAGAAAAATAATGAGCAAAGGCTAAAACTGTAGTCACACAGATATGAATGTCTGTTTATGACAGGGGAAAAGAGAACGTCTCCAAATACGTACACGATATTAACAATTCTATCGTGTGTGGTGTATGTCACTGTTTCTGGTGGATGGTATGAAAGAAAAGAATCTGTGGCAAAGTGTAGTCACCTTACACATAGACTCACCTTAGACATAGAGCACATCTCAAGACAACTCTTACATTCTACTGTACCTGTCCATCAATGAAGAATAGTGGAAAGACTGGGCAATACTTGAAAAGTGTAAATTAAAAAGATTATCCGTACAACACTGATGCTTCTTCTGAAGTAATGTCACAAAAGTTACAGGAATCTGTTTGTTTAAAATGTAACAGTCTTTAGTCTTATTCAGCTGCATCTCTTCTATACATCTGGTTTTATTCTACATTCAAAGATAAAATACAATTGTTTCAAAAGAGAGATTTAGAAAAGTCAGAGTAATTAATTAATCAATATAAATCCCATAATATTTCTTAATATTGATTACGCAGAATCACAGTATAGTTGAAGTTGAAACAGATCTCTATGTGTCTGTGGCCTCCATGCTCGAAGTGAAGGCAGACAAAACTGCTTGCTCAAGGCCTTGTTCAGTTGCATTTTGAGTATCTTCAAGGAAGGAGGCTCCACAAAAGGTTTGCATGCAATAAAGAAAAACTACTGTAGTCCAAGAAGATATTCTGACAGCCTCTATATTTTCCTCTATTTGCAGTTAATGTGCATGGGTTTTGCACCCCTGGATGTTAGATTTAGAGATCATCCTGAGTTGGAAGGGACCCACAAGGACCATTCAATCCAACTCCTGGCTCTGCTCAGGACATCCTAAGATGTGCCTGAGAGCATTGTCCACATGCTTCATGAGCTGTATCAGGCTGGTGCAGTGACCGCTTTCCTGAGGAGCCTTGTCTGATGCCCAACCACCCTCTGGGTGAAGAACCTTTTCCTGATATCCAGCCTAAATCTCCCCTGACACAACTCCAGGCCATTCCCTTGGGTCCTGTAACTGGTCCTGTCAGAGTGAAGAGATCGGTGCCTGCTCCTCCTCATCCCCTTCTAAGGAAGTTGTAACTGCAATGAGGTCTCCCCTCAGTCTCCTTCAGACTGGAACGAACAAGTGACCTCAGCCACTCAGCCACTCAGTTTCGATATATTACTGTCCAGTGGACCCCTTTTGCTGAATGCCTTTTGTGGTCCTGTGTGTTCCCTAGCAAGTGAAGGGAGGACATCTTTTGCCATCTAAAGTTCAAGAGGCGTCATCCTTCTCTTATTCCAAGAAACACCAAAAATAATATAACCCTTAATGAGTAAAAAATACTTACAGTAACATTTGGTGTAAGAACTCTAGACTTGGAGAAATTTTAAAAAAGAATAATTTAGCATTGAAGCAGAAATACTTTTCCTTTATGCACGCCACTTTTCACTTTTGTGTGTATGTTTTTAAGAACGAACTTCCAAACAATTGTCAATTTTTCAGTGGTGGTCAGCGTAGACATTACTATGTCATAGTCTCTGTTGTAAACAGAAACACATGAAGATTTAAGTAAGTCCCCGCTGTTTTCGGTAGTAGAGGTCTTCACCACACATAGAACAGAATTATTTAATGACAGTTGGGAAGTACTGGGAGCAACAGATAGGCTACAGTAAACTCTGTTTAGTCCTATATATGTCTTTGGCATGCCATGTTAACAGGATGGGAAGCAAGATTAAGTTGGAAGTTAAATGCTCATGTTCTTAGAATGTTCTTAGTTAAATGCTCATGTTAAATATTCTTAGAATATTATAAAAACCTAACAGTTTCCAAGAAAAAATGCATTGATAGATTACCATGTTAGTTTCTGTCAGTTGGAAAATATATTACTGCTTAATATATTCGGTTTGTTTTTTTATACATTTAGGGGAGAAAGACCTCAGTGTGAAGAAAAACAAGAACTTCTCATACAAATGTTAATGTATATACTGGACTTTACAATAGAAACCCCGTACTCTGAACTAGAGCAAGTTTTCTTGAGCTGACATGCCCAAGATCTGAAAACACTACCTTGCACAATCTATTTTAATGTTTTCGATCACTTTCACTGAAAGTGTTTAGAAAAGGCTTTCTTCACACTGTTACTTGCAATGAACCTTTTCCCCAGTGTAAATTTGACTGTACAGTGGAATGCACTGATCTTTAGTGTGATGTACACTGATCTTTAGTGCGGTGCAGTCCATTGGCTATGTTCCAGGTTTTTTTCCAGCTTGAGAGATTTTTGAATTAGATCTCCTGTAAATTGTTGACGAATAAATGGCTGATAAAATGGCTAGTATTTACTGTATGCTCAAAATTATTCATGCAGTAGCATGTGGTACCAGGAAACTGTTCCTTCTTCTCTTTCCTGGAAATACTTACTTTTTGCAGGTGCGTATCTAAAAACAAAACAAAACAAAACAAAACAAACCCCAACAACATTTGTAGGCACTTTTTTTTCTTGCTAGTTTCCATGTCAATAGCTTTTATAAAATATTTTCGTAGTAATTTCATTGATGCTTCTCTATCATTGTTTTCTAGAGCTTGTTGCCTTTCAAGATAATTTAATATGACATATTAATTTGAATTAGGGGAGTATTTTGAAAACCTGTCCTGTAATGGGCTGAACCTAATGTTGCAACTGTGGGGATAGTTATTAAGAGGGGTCCATGACCAGTGAATTACATTAACTCTAATGGTGAAGCTTGGAGAAGAAAAGCAAGCAAGCAAGCAGGCAAGCAAAGAAAGAAAGAAAGAAAGAGCATGAGATTGAGAAACAGAGAGGGAGACATAGGTGCAGGAAGTAGGGATGGGGCAGGCAGTGTTGGAAAGAGACAAGAGAATGGAAAATGCTTCCCAGTGGCCAACCTAGAAGATAAGTGTGCAGGGTTGCCCAGATGAGTGTCCTCCTCTGTTTCACTTCTAACATGGTAACTCGATACTTTTCATCAGGATCTGCTCAAAATTGTCCTTTGGTTTTTCTGCTGTTGATGCTGTTATTGCTGTTGGGACCAATAAAACAACAGTTTTAAATTAACTGTAAAGGTTAAGGTGGAAGATCAGCTGTAATGTATCATCCTCAGTATTTCTATGGCTTAAACCACCCAGATTATATCAATTACAATTAGCTTTTTTGTGATAATTCTTGACAATTCGCGTTCCCTGTGCTAGCACCTAGTGCTAAAACAGTTGCTAAAAAGAAACATAAGAGAAAAAAATTTACCCATCAATATAATGAAAATTGTAGGTGTAATTTTAAGCCCTAAAAGGCTGCAAAAAAAGTTTCAACAAACTTGATATTACACCAACTTGCCTCAGCAATGCCATTTGAACAATTAAATTGAGTCAAATATTAGTTGAGTAAACAAACCAATGCCACATCCATTGCAATCAGAGATATGCTAACAAACATTAGCAGTGTTAAACATGGCACCCTACAAAATAAAGCAACAATCAATTTTCTCTTACTAGCACAAAGACATAGTTTAAAGAGTTTAAAATATTGTATTGTATGAACTTGTCTAATCACTCTAAATCTATTCATAAAAGTATACAAAAGTTAAAATATTTAACATCTCAAATCAAAAGAAATTATGGATCATAGTTAAACAATTTGTTTGAGACATGGAACTTTGCATGTTAGTTACGGGACTTTTGCAGAGTAGGTTTATGTTTTGATTGTTGTGGTGGTGATGTTACCAATAGTGCCTTGTGCACTTCGGTGTGTGCAACAAGTGAACAAAACCATCAAGGAAGATTTTGTCATGCAAGAAAAAGATGTAGGAAAGGAAAATACAAAGAGTTCACAGAATGTTATGCAATTGTCTGGTGATCTCAAGTTACTGTGTAATAGTGTAAAGGATGCCAAAGGCTTTAATTTAAAGTCTTGGATCAAAGACTTAACAAAACAAGAAATAGCATTTACCACTATATTTGACTTACGTTCTTGGAATTGACCAAATCTTTCAAAACCTTAAAACTACTATAGTTCAAAACAAGCAAAAAAGTACCTTAAACAAGCAAAAAAGCAATATATTAAGTAAAGTTTATTAATATAGCCTTGTTTAAAAAGCTAATAACACTACTTTCCCAGGTAAGTAAAACTGCACTGTAGTAAAACTATGTAACACAAAGTGGTTAATATACTACAAAGTCGTTAAAAAGATTTCCTTAGGGTTAAAGTGAGAGGGGAAATTGTGGGAAATGGAAAAGGCATAAAACTCTTAAAATCTGTGTGAAAGCAAATCTCAGGATAGAGAAATGCAAAAATGCTGAAGATGCAAGGACAAGAAAAAATAGGACTGTATGGTGTGTAGAGATAGGCTTAAAAAAATATGTTAAGCAAAATTGTAGAAATATGTAAGCTTAATAATGAAGCTTTATCAACATTATTCTTATCCTTAATCTATCATTCAGTACATTATCAACTAGGGCAAAAATTGACTCTGTCCCTGATAACACCAAAGCAATAGCCTCTATTCTGTATCATTTATGTCATGCCCATGTTCCACTCTTCCCAATGCATCCTTCCCTGTCTTTTGATAGGGGCCTATGGGTCATCTCTCTAAAATGTCCGATGAGTTAATTAGTCCATGGCTTTGGGCTTCCTCTTTCGCAGTAGACCTTCTGGGCTGGGGAGATGATGCATGGTATTGGATAATGTCCATGATAAGTCCATCCCTCATTCACAAACCCATTTGTATATTGCATCTCTTCCTTGATGGCCCAACATGTCATAGACCCACCAAGCTACCTATCTTCCTCGTCCTCTTCTTGTGATAGGCCTGATTTGGAGTAATCTGCTTCCTGATCACTCTTAGAGGCAGCTCCTTCGTTCCTTATTAAATGTGACCACTTCTGCTTCCAGTATTTCTCCTTGCATACAGAGGCAGATAATACTGGCACAGGTTGGTTCTCTGGTTCTGCCATGGACTCTGTCACTTTGCTCTCAGTCCCAGAGACCTTCCCTCCCTGCGGCGGGGAACAGGGCTCAGTCAGCCCAGGCCAGGCTCCAGCACATTGCAGTGATTTGTGTCTCTCTGGAATTACCTAGTGACAGCTCATCTTTTCCAAATATTTTAATAAATTTTTCTGGATTCTGCACTTTTTCAGAGGTGAAGTTCCAAAACACTGGAAGGTGCTCAATGTCCTAGGCATTTGCCCATCCTATCCCAACACTCTCTGCTACTGATAAGTATCCAGCCTTAGGGTGGATCCCTGGGCAATGTTCTTACCTAGTTGTGTAACCTTACGTAAGACCTGAGACACATTAACGAGGGTGCTAGTTTGGACACGCAGGGGATACTTTCCAAGAGCTGTTGTAACTCACCTGAAGGAGAAGGGAACGATGGCGGAGGGTCGTTCCCATGGATGGGCCCTTGGAGGTGTAATTAGGTGTCATTCCCAACAGGTGGCTCCGGCCGTGCGGGCGCACGGCCTCAGTCCTGCCAACAAGCATCTTACCGTATCAAAAACCCGTGCAATGAAGCACAGCAACCTCATAACCTTCACCCAGAGCTGAGAAATGACACAACGGGGAACACGCACAGCTACGATGGTGTTACATAATGCAACTCTGAGAATGCAAAACAACGAGGAGATCAAATGAACTAACGTTGTTGCCAGCAGCTATTCAACCAGTGCAACTAATTGCTTATAACAAATTTGTTTTAACATGTCAAAACAGTAGTTATCTTAACCCTTCACACCCCGTGGGTTGGGTGCCGAAACAGACTGTTGTGGTTTAACCCAGCAGGCAGCTAAACACCACAGAAACCACTTGCTCACTTCCCCGTCACCACCTCAGGATAGGGCGAGAGAACTGAGGGGAAAAGCCATCAAATTCACCCTTTAAGATAAAGACAGCTCAATAAGCCAGAAACAGGAGGGGAAACAAAAATAACTATCATTAAAAAATTAGTAAATACAAAACATAGTAATGCACAATGGAGCTGCTAGCCACCTGCTAGCTGATATTCAGCCAGTTCCCAAGCAGTAGCCCCCCAGCCAGCTTTATCTCTAGCTGATACTACTGACCTCTACATACTGACCTCTACACTATATAGTACAGAACATCCCTTCAGTCAGTCACAGCTATGCCACCTGTGTCTCCTCCCAGCTATTTGTGTCTCCCAGCCTCCTCACAAGTGGTGTGGTATGAGAAACAGAAAGGTCCTTGTCTTAATGCTTAGCACTTCACCCGTCAGTGTGCTATCAACATTATTTTCATATTAAATCTAAACCACAGCATTATACCATATACCAGCATGAAAATTAACCCTATCCCACACAAAATTAGGACAATTGTATACCAAAAGCACAATCTTACATCATGCCATTTAGAAATTTCCCCACATTTTGAGACTGTTTGGGTAATAGACAAAGACTTGAGATTTCAAAGTATCACATTGCTTTGTCACTCAATGTATGTTTTAATAAAGTCTGTTGACCCGATACATTACAGTGCCTGGTGAGGGCTTAGAGAACTAGAAAAGACTGTTCTTGAATGAAACACAGGTAAAATATAGAACTTTCTTTATATAGTGTACAAACTCTAGGTAGAAGCAGTAGCTCCTTGATTTTAAGAAAACTGTTGGGGGGGGGGAAGTTAATGTAATTGTTTTTAGAGAATTTTTATTATTTCAGTGAGGTAAATAAAAGTGTGATTCACTTATAGGAAAATGCAAGGCTTGCTAATTAAAAAAAATTAGATAGTGTGAATAGTGAGCACTCACCAATAAGTGTGTGAAGGGTTAGAAATGTAAATAGGTAGATAGATAAGACCAACTGAACATGCTAAGTTTGATAATGAAAACCTACATATTACCAGGGCTTCGTGGCAAAGAAATGTATCACATCCGCTTTTGCCAGTTCACTCATGTCAGAAGCAGTCCAAGTATTCCCATTGATGCAATACAGGCAAAGCCCATTTGATAGCTGGGTAAATGTTTAAGCAGTAAGTTTGTTTTCAGCTCCCTGAGACAGAGGCTACACTCCAACTTCCAATATGTATATATTACTATAAACCTAGCGCCTGCACGTGACTCAGCCCTGGAAGAATGGCAGATAACAAGAACAATATTAGCGACATAAAATATAGGAATAGAATACATAAAACTAGTGGCTAAAAATTTGCATGCAGAGAGAGGCAGAAAAGCTTCGGTGGCATCTTACAGAAACAGACATTTAAATGTTTGTTCCTGCAACTTCCAACCCTCTTGTAATTTCAGGAGTAGTTAGAACCATTGGAATGCTGATATAAATGAGAGTATGTAGAGATCTAGAAGATTAAGTCTACGTCAGACTTTTGTTTTATTCAGAGGTTTGGCTTCCTGCCCTCTGTTCAGGCAATAAATTGGCTGTAACAGAGCTGATTCTAGCATTCTGTTCAGTAGAAGTATCCCAGCAGAGACAAAAACACACAAAATAAGGTAAGCAAGAATGGTAGATTACAGTAAGGTTAAATGATTTAAGATTATATTATCAGACTGTTTGTTGAGATTTGAAATAGCAATTTTTTTCAGTTGTCTTTAGAGTTTTCTTAAAAAATCTTCCTAGTTTCCATGATAGATTTTGTAAAGTCTGATTTGAAAAAGACTACAACCTCATTTTTTATTAGCTATAGGATGCCAAAAATTCTTTTTAATCCACTGTTAAAGTGGAATAAACTTGGAGGAATTACTGTCTTCGCTAGCAGGACAGCTGCAACCCAATATACTCTGACCCTACAAGGATCTTAGACTTATCTTGTTATGAATTTATCAACACAGTATGAGATAATATTTGGAACATACCACAATATTAATGAACTCCAAAATTCTAAATATTGTTTTCATGTACTGAATTTGATTTAATTTAATTTTATGATCACGTGTGTCTTGATGTTAAATGAAAGAGGGAATGATGGCTAAGAGCAAACAAGATCACAATGGGAGTAAGAGAGGCTATATAACAGATTTTCTTTGCTGTCTTCATATCAGTGAATTAATATAATCTATGTAGTAGGAAAAAAAAATTGAATTTCCTCTGTTTTCAGTGTGATCTTGTTGTCATTGGCCACAAACACACTCATTAGTTTGTTAGGAGTAGTTAGACTGCTGGTAGTTTCAGCAGTTTAAAGAGCTTTAATTTCCTTATACATGGTTTAGATGCAAAATGAAACAAATCAGATACAAGTTTCCAGAACAGGGTTTGAAAGGTCTGCAGCCAGGAACAATATCCCAGCCTTCCTAGGCCTCTTCAATGTATACATTATAGAAGAGAGAACTGAAGAAATGGGTATGAAAGACATTAAGATAAAGAAATCAAAGTAGGGAGATATACACAGCATAAAAACCTATGAGAAAAAATGAAAAATATGGGTATAGGTGACATGCATATAAGAACATGTAATGACATGAAAGATTTCTTGAAATGGGAGTATTTATATGTCACTCAGTCTTAAGGAATATATGAGGTAATTCAAGGTATAAAAGCTTGTTTTGTTTATTGTAGAGAATGTTAATTGTTATGGGGAACAATTAATTGGCTTCTGGAGAGCCAGCAGATTTAAAGTTCTACCACAGACTTTTCTATTTTCTAGTTGTTAAAACAAGACAAAATAATCAAACTTTCATGGAGTTCTTCATAACATCAAGGTCACCTGTCCATCATTCATCATAGAAAGTTTCTTAATAATTTATCCACTTCCTAAATATGTTTCTGAAAATGTCTTTGAGCTGGCCTGCCCTCTTCAGGAATTCTTCGGAGTCCTGACTTGTGAACGTTCTCCCTTTCTTGTTGTTGTGAGTGTAAGTAATGCAGCTGCAAGGCTCTGAACAAAGATCAAAATAGGGAACTGGGATATTCAGAACTTCTGGTTGAGAGCAGCCAAATAAGAATTACACTTGTTTTCAGTAGGAAACTGGAGTAAGTGATTATCTGGTTTTGAGCCTCATAGAGTAGCAAAGTCTTAATGCTTTGTTAATGAGCACCTAGAGACTTACATCTCTCAAGTTCCACAGGGTGGTATTACTGTCCACACACACCACAGAGCCCAGTTCAGGTGGAAGTTTCCAGAGACCAGGTTCCTTGTGAAAAAACACAAAGAATGCTTTCCTTTGTTTGAATGCTCTGTGATAAAGCAGTTTCAGCAAGATTAGGAAGACCCAGCCTTTTCTTTCTGCCTCTGACTGCATGTTATCACTCATTATATAAACCCTATATACAAGGAAGAGCAATCCATACAATAAGTATTGCAATAATCACTTTTCAGTGATCTAACTGAATGTTGTTGTAACTAGAGCTGCAGAGAGTGAATAAGACCCTTAGTTATCCCTTTTAGTCTAGTAACAAGAGAATTGCCAGGGATAGAAGTCTTTCATTTCATGTAAAAATTTAATATGAAGCTTTACATCAGGGAAGTGAACCAAACCATAAAACAGAACTGCCCTACCTTTCCTTTGGTGAATTTACAAGCCATTGCACTTGTGTCAGAGCCATGATCTCTCTGGTCTGACAGATATTTAGTTATTCTGTGCAAAGCGGCATGGGGCTAAAAGTGTACCCATCTTCACTTGTTTCATTCACCAGGATACCAGAAAGAATTGAAACTCATTGTTTTCTTCGGTCTGCACTTGCCATAAACAGGTGACTTTAGAAGAGCATGTAGACTTCAGAATTTCAGTTTCCCTTTCTTTAAACCAAAGTAAGGTCCTCAGCTTTTCTGAAATGCAGTGATTTAACTTGCAATTTCAGGATACTTTAGTAGCTGCCTGAATTTTTTCACCATCAACATAGTTCACATTCTTAGACATCAACTTCTCCTTCAGAAATCTATCCTAACTCATATTCCTTAATAATTCTAATATATTCCTCAAATTTCAAAATTCTAGTCCTCATTTCTAAGGCAAGATTTCCTGAACCTTATTTTAAGATGGCAATATTCCTGCATATACCTCGGAGAGTCAGATTGTGGTGTTTTGAAGTTAGCATCGTTTTCAATCACTTATGAACAATTATCTTAGACCATGTTCACAAAATGAATGTGATTTTCCAGTTCAGTTAGCAAAATAAAGGTAGCTTCCTATGATTGACAAACATATAGTGAAGCCACAAACACTGCTTATATCTTATCTAAGGGATAATCTCTCAAAATATATTCCTTCAACACAATTCTGTTATCCACGTTAGTGTGCATCTTAGTGGAAGTTTAGATAGTTAACTCATTTGCTATCACTGGAAACACGCTGGTTTTGCTTTGCAAGATGAAGGCTTAGGCCATGCAAGCAGCCAAACATTTATTGAGTTTATCTACTTCCACTAACTGTTATATATCAAAATTGTTTTTGGAAACTTGTTTCTCAATGGAAACACAAAATCTTATGACAAATTCTAACTCCTACTTTAGGACTCAAAAAAGAAGTCAACTGAGATCATCCTCATCAGTATTTCTTCAGTGCCTCTACAATGATCCTCCGCTCAGGCCGTAAAAAGCCCTATCAAGTGCCTCGCCGTAGGAGGCAGTCTGTGAAGAAGCAATTTCTGATTACAAATAGGAGAACAACTCCTAGAAAGCCAGGTAACTCTTACCTGAGTGGCAGGTATGTTTGTAATCTTGAAAAGAATATTCCAATCCAAGGCAAAATCCAATGAAACTAATCATGTGGAACAGCTTTTCTATAATGCCGTCAAAAATAAAAATATTTGGTGAAAAATAGACCCCAAAAGCTACCTTTAAAATAACTAGAAGAGAAACATTCCTTAAAATACTGACATTACTGACATTTTCACACCACCATGTTCAGACCAGTAATTCCTAATGTACAGATGTACCTCCCTGGAAAAGACCGAATGATATAAGCAGACCTGCCAACCATTTTAGTTTGGGCACTGTACTTGTTCTTGTAAATCTGTTATAAGTAGAAACCTTACACTGTATCTACTTCAATATAGATTTTTTAAAAGGCTTGGTGTATTGATTATTGTAGTTGTACTGCTGCTTTTTAGAGCAGCCCACCTTTTTTTCCTGAAAGCCTAATTGCCAGCTGCCTTTGAAGAGAAAACCTTTGTCCAACCATAAATGAGCTATGCATATGATCAAAGGTCCAACACAGAACCTGTCATCTCTGGAGGGTGTGACTCGGGCTGTCAGAATGTGCATAATCCTTCTCTTTCATTGTATGTGCAGAGCTGCTCAGCCTAAACAGGGTGGAAAGAAAGCTTCTTGGAAACAATGCATTTTTTTTCAGAATATTTGCCAAAATACAGATGTTTCAGAGGAGGTATGTCATTATAAAATAAGTAACAATGTTTTCAGTGAAGTCAAGCATTCCTAAAACATTATGCCACTGCTGATGCTTTCTGTGTATCCTGTTGTTTTCCTTGCCTAATTATTCTGGCAAAGACAGGATTTTTTATTTTGCAGCATACCCTGGAGATCTGTGTGATATCAGAAGTGTCCTAACTGCATTTGAAAGTATCAAATCTCTTCCAGTGAAACAATATTCAGCTGAACATAATCCAAACTGTGCCTTATAATATTATTCTGGAGGTGTCAGATATCCAAGTGTCTGGACATGCATCCTTCATATATCCAGAACAATACAGCTGTAGTCAGGAATTAAAAGGAACAATTTGTCTCCTGGAAGCTTTTAGTTAGAAAGACCTGGTTTTTTTTTTAATTTTCAGTATGAGATATCTGGCCCCCAAACTAGATGCTACTATTTCAGTTAGCCATAAGCACTCTAACTCAAAAGTCCTGTTCATACCCAGATCCAATATTCAAAATGCAAAACTGAGAAACAGGCAAGTACTTACCTATGAAAAACTAGAAAACTAGTCTATAAACAGTACACTGCAGAGAAACATTCCCTACTTTATCCTCTCTTTTCTTCATAATGAAACTTACAACTTTATTTTTCACGTCTCTCCATTCAAAGACTTCTGTGAACAACCTTGCTTGGGCTCACGCTTCCCACGGAGCTCCATTGGCTACTCTGAGTCTACTCATTCATCAGGTAACTGCTAATGTGGACCACATTCAAATTCATCCTGTCCCCATTAGTCATTGATCTTTTCCAACACATCTATCTGCATGCTATCTACCATCCCTCTTTCCTACACTATTCCTCAGGGTCTTGAGTTGGAAGCTATTTTGTCAAACTCAAGTTTTCACGTGTTATCTCTCTGAAAGGTTGAGGTACATCTTTCCTGCTTACTGACATAACCTCCTAAGCAAATAAATATTTATTTTCCTTCTTCACACCAGCCCTCAAAACAGTTGCTTAAGCCCACTAGGTAACTTCTAGTTGGCTATACTGCTCATAGTTCAAATATACGTAGATTATCAAGTAAAGATTGTTTTAAAAATGTACTTGATCTTTTTCTAATGGAATGTTGTGATTTCTCTGTTGATAATAAAATCAATTATAACTCATTTTTTATTAGTGTTTAGCCTGCGAAAAACAGTGAAATGTTATATACTTACTGAAGATTCAAAAACAGTGCATTTTGATATAGATGAAGACGGTCATCATGAAATAAGTACGAAGGATTCACAATCCTATGAAGGTAGTGTTCTTTATGTAACAAAACTCATCAACTGCATGTTTAGTACTCAGGACATTTTCAAATGTACTATTGTGTGTCTTGTGTCCCTGGGCCCCTCAGTCCAAGAAGGACATTGAGGTGCTGGAGCATGTCCAGAGAAGGGCAGTGGAGCTGGGAAGGCTCTGGAGCACAAGCCCTGTAAGGAGCAGCTGAGGGAGCTGGGGGTGTTTAGCTTGGAGGAAAAGAGGCTCAGGAGGGACCTTATCACTGTCTACAGCTGCCTGACAAGAGGGTGTATCCAGGTGAGGATCACTCTCTTCTCCCAGGTTACAAGAGACAGGATGAGGGGGAATAGCCACAGGTTGTGCCAGGGGACCTTTAGATTAAATATTGGTAAAATTTCTCTGCTGAAAATGTTGCCAAGCTTCAGAACAGGCTGACCAGGGAAGTGTTTGTGCATTCACTCCTGTTGGGATTTAGGTGTTTGGTACAAGATGTACTTGGCAGTGTCAGATTATGGTGATATTCAATGATGATAATGGTCTTTTCCAATTTAAATGATTCTATGATCCTCTGTAGACCTAATAATATATCGGATCTGTATGAATATTGATAATGATACAAGAAAACTTTTAACCTGATTTAGAGTATCTTAAAATGATAAGATTATATTGTTCACACTCATTTGAATTAGGAGGAAGTCTAGACATTTAGCTCTAAAGAGAGAGAAAGGAAAGGTAACGCTCAAGAACAAATGCAAAATAGAGAGAATAGAGCATATTTTTGAATTTGTGGGAGTATTTTAATTTTCAGTGAACTCTTTTGTCTCAAATGGGGCTTCTGTATTTGACACCAAAGATGTTGTCATAACTATTATCATGCAAAGGCTTGTTACAGGATATAATTTTGGTAGAGTTAAATAATATCAAATGCAATTATTCTGGAATGATGCGATTATTCTAGAATGGTACCATTTCCAGAGACGTGAAAGTAGGAAAAAAACCTCAATAAAACATATTTTTAACCAAAATTTAGGAAAAATTTGAAGTCTTTATGTTAGCTATTGAATTACTAAAACTTTTGTTCTATTAAATTGAGAATAATGACAGCTACACTGATATGGTACCTATGTGTGTTCTATGTATTTTTCAGTATCTTTTCCTTGATAACTCCATCAAATTTTGAGGTCACTCAGGCAATTCTTATTGTTAGTTTATGAAGAGAACCAAAACCTGTGCAGGTATATAATGGAAGCAGTTTGTGAACAGATATGTAGTCTGACAAGCCCGACGTAGAAGACAGTAATATTCCTAGAAGACAAAAAAAAGAAAAAAAACAAAAAGAAATGCTGTGTAATATTATTGTGCACAGAAGCACCACAGACACATATTCATGATGCAGTTAAGACAACATAATATTAGGAACCAGTGGTAACCAGGATCTTTATGGCATTTTTACCTGAAGTGGTGATGTTTCCCCCAGGTGACTGGCTGTGTGATTCAGGCTGATGTTAGAAAAGCCATAAACCACCTGCTATTATTACCCGCTGCCTTCCAATCCCATATATTTCACATTGGGTTTTTCACTTTCACTGCCATAACAGTTCAGACTACTCTTTAATAGCATACTAGGCTTTACAGCTGGTCACCAACTTCATTTCTAAGGTGCGTTCTCTGTTGCAAAAGATAATTATGCCATCAATGCACTTTTTAGGCTCAGTGTTCAGACTTCAGTGTACCTGTTCACAAGTCTAACTGTACAGCATTCCATGGTTAAATTAATGCAGAGACCCTCAAGAAAAGAAATCTGACGTCTGTTGCTGTTACACATTCCTTCTCAGATTATGTTTCAAAACAATTCTTTAAATTGTTTGTATTATTTTTAAATCTGAGGAATGTAGCTCTCTAATTCCACATATTTGTTCAATGCCTTCTATTTTAGATATTGCTTGGTTAAGCGTGTTCACAAGGAATGAAGGAGTTACTGATAAGCCTTGTCACGATCCGCTCAACCCAAGCGGGAGTCGTGATGGTTCGTTCGACCCCAGGGTGCAAAAGACAA
>JAODKT010001744.1:27442959-27459110 GCA_027576195.1 Cossypha heuglini
GGTCTCAGTCTCTGATGATGGTCATGAGGCAGATCAGAGAAAACTTCGGACCGACTCTTACAAGCCTCTTGTGGGAAAAAAAGGTATAATCTCTTTGTTAGGGTCTGATTTTGAAGATACATTTGAGAGTTGGAAAAGAAGGTCGCAGTGATTTACACATAGACTTGACATTAGAAGTAACATATTGTATCAGATTTTTCACTTGGCTTGGGTTACTGGTCTAAAAATAAAAGAGCCTTTCTGTGTTCCATAAGAAGAAATCTTCAAAGTTACTAAATTTGTTAATTAGGAGTAGTGGCTTGGAATGAACACAAATATATGTAAGGGAATATATTGTATACCAGCTGGAACATGCAATTTTTTTTGTACAAAAGCGTGGGTTACATTGTGTGGTTCCATTGCTGGCATATGAGTTCTTAACTAGCGAAGACCTGTTTTAGCAGGAGTGGAAAACAAAAAAGAAATTAATATGAAGAAAGAGGAGGCACACTTTTGGAACTTTCATACTGTACACTAAAGTAATGATTGCAAAAATCAAAGATTTATTAGCTCAGGTATTACAGTGGAAGAAAAATGTACTCTAATTCCAGTCATTGAGGGCTTCTGTAACCATTGAGGACAATGGTTACAACTTACCTCTGGTAAGGTTTTAGTGACCAGAGAGAGAAGCTAATTAATTCAAAAGCCATCAGAGAATGAAAATATCTCTGATATACAATCGCAGAAAGGTTCCTTACTTTCCTTGCTCTTCTCTGCCTGCCTGATAGCCCACTTGTCACATCTTTTAGAGGTGATAGAGGAAGTTGGGCTGCTTTGGACTTACTCAGACTAAACAATGTATAAGCAAGTCACAATAACCACTATAGAGGGAGGAAGATGAGGATAGTTACGATGTAAGTCATGTTGATGGATGACCCTGGATGGTCAGCTAGATGGACACCTGCATATCTCATTTGTTGTCACTCTTACCTTCAAGAGAGAACACTCTTGACTTGGATAAGATACCTCTCTTGCCTGTTGATGTGTCTCTTAAATGCTGCATCTGAAATTGGACAATTGCAGCTGAGGCAACCTAAGATGATGTCACAAAAGATAAAAATTACAGAATTATTAGACCTACAGTCTACTATATTTATCTGAATACTCATGTAAACTGAATAAAAAATACCCAGTTTAGGCTAGAGTTTTTCTCCATTTTTAACAAGGATTTTTATGTTAATTTTATACTATAACTGTCTCAGAAAAATTCCTTCAGAAGAATAGTACAAAAGCATTATAGTTAAGGAAAGTTAAGGCAACTAAAATCAGGGTCAAGAGCAGCTAAAATTAGTCATCAATGGGATGTATATGTTCTTCTAATTCTGAATGCCCTTCAGGGGCTTAAAAATGCCTTTGGTAATATGAAAAAAACCACCAAAATCCTTAACTGCAAGTATTAATGCATGATAGCCTCATGTCTTTTTGTATTCAGTTGCTGCAGTGTAACACATACAGATAACTGCCACTTTCTTTAATATGTTTTTTGCCTTAAATGGTTCATTTGAGATACTTCTAAAAGTACAAGTGGTATTTTTTGAAGTAAGTTTACAAGTCAGTCAGATAAGTATGGCATCACTTGAGTGGACATTAATGTAATGGGTTTTGCTTGGTAATGCTCTTGTGTCCTGTATCAGTTGGCAAAGGGTACCTTAATTTATTTACTTTTTGCTGAGGCCTTGAAGTACCAGAATGTAACAATGAACATTGTCAGTTTATCAGGCTGAAGAATGGCCTGAATTATTGATATTGTCTTACTTTCTGCTGCTGAAAAATCAGTATTACCTCAAAAACTGAACTAATCCAATGCATCCATAATTATAATAGTAGAAGGATTTTGATCTAGAAACATGCAGAAAATAAAAGGGAAAAAATGGTACATTTTCCACATACACATAGTCAGGTGTATACCATAAACATGTTTATTACACGTGTTACCTACTATTATACACGCCTTTGTAGTTCATATGACACGTAGTAACGTATTGCAGATATTTCATACATTCACCATAAAAGTAAAGAAATAAACTATATATATATGGCAAATTTAAAGTCTCACACTCACAGGCTTTAAATACTTTAGACAAGAGAATGGTATCAAGACTGATTGTATTTATTTCTACTTCTGTGCCTATAAATGATTTCTCTTTGTAGAGCATGTTCAGCTCTTCTTCATTTTATAAAGTGATATTCATATTATTACAATATTCTCTTCTGTGTAAAGCAGATTCTAAAAATTTGGTGATCCTCACACAGAGATCAAAGCTTAATGAATTTGTCCTGTTGTGCAAGGGTAAGAAGCATCTCTCTCTAAAGGTAAGAAGTTTTTTATTTTCTTTATAAATTGTGTGTGCTCTCTCTTACAAGAAGAAAATTTCCCACACAGACCTTTTTCAAATTCACTTTACTTACCACCTTCCACATTTCATAACTTCTGAGTATGTCCCTTCATTCTTTTTTGGGATATGTACAGAGAGAGTTATTGCAAAAATTTTTAGGTTGGGTAGTTGACTACTGCCACTAGAAGACAGCCAGGGATGTTGGGATCCAGTCTCTGTGGAGGAAGAGAGAGCTTCTCATCCAGAAAATATGCAGAAAAATAAGAGGGGAGTAAAAAGCAGGAACCTTGCCTTGGAAAGAGATGAGTTTAAGATGGAAATTATTTTCTTCCCATGAACACACATCACAAGATAAGGAATGTGATGAAAAGAAAACACAGCTGAACATCCCGTTATAAACATTTTCCATCTGGTGTCTAAGCATTCCCATTTTCTCCAGTCTTGTGAAGATTTATTTCTGATAGGAAGGGAAGGCAAGGCTAGTCTTCTCCAGTGAGGGATTATAACCATTGCTAAAATCTGTCTGAGGAAGAATGTTGTGTTGCAATTTACCGTATAAAACAGAGCAAAGTTCCAAGAAGCTCTGTTTACACAGGTATGTTGAGATAAAGAATAACCCTTCAACTAATGTCAGCCATGCATGATGGTGTGAAACACCAAATGTTTCCTCAAAAAGACCCAGATGTTTTTCATTTGTTTTTAACTCATAAATGACTCTCCATAAAATATATTTCCTGAATTTTTCTAGGGAAATGTATGTTGTAAGATACACAAATTATATTTATACACTGTTACTCACAGAAAGGGATTTTCCTTTCTTTCCTGGAAACAGCATCTGTTTTAAGAGGATTTTTCTGGTTCAGAAGTTGCCTTTGCATAAATGAATCGTTTGGAGAGTGTTTCATCAAATCAGGAAAAGAACTGAGTGTTGAGCCTTAATGGATTTTAGTTTCCAATGAATTATTTCAAAATTCCAGGTCATACCAGATTGTTTCTTGACATAATTGAAAGCAGCTCTTATCTGAAGCTGAAGTAAGACATACTTAGTGTCCACCAAATATGTAAAAACCTTGGAAAGATCACAGACCTTTCATTTTCCACCACAATACAAATAATTTCCTTAATCTCAACAGGGATTGTGGAATGGAGCAGGACAAGGCTTCTTATCTAGAATAAAGTTTTGGTGTCCTGGTGCAGTGGTTGAATCAGGGCTGCATTTCCAAATAGAACCTGGGCATTACACATTTGAAGGACTGTCTTGAGTACTTGTTTTCAATCCAATTCATTTCACATTGCAAATGGTAAAGGAGGAATGTATTAATGGAAGTCTTTCAAGAATTTATCAATTTATTAATTTTTGGTTATTTGAAGGTAATAATTAATGAACTTTTAGAAATACAGTTTTCTTTAGAATTAATGCCATGTGTGATGAGTTTAAAAAGCCAAATATGAAGAAAAAATTGGCAAATTAAATTAAAAAATAACAAATCTATGTATTGTAAACACAGGTCTTAAAAGCATCCTGTTCAGAGCCAGATCATCCTTCAGTGGGGAGATGCAATATGAAAACATGCAGCCATGAAGATCCTGACTTTAAACAGGTATACAATCATGATGAAACAAACAAAAACCCACGTGTGAGACTGTGTATGCAAATAGAGGTGTCCAAAAAGGACAGCTAAATTCATCCTGTTACTCATTAAGTGAAAAATTACTTACTTTTCTTTCAACTGATTTTTTGTATTTTTCTCAAAAAAAGGAAAATAAGAAATTTCCCCTTGACTTGTATTTATGACTACAGCCTTTAATCTCAAGGCAAAATATCTGACTTTCAATTAGAACATGAAAGGTGGATGTGTTTCCTACATTATTATGCTTATACAAAATGTAGGGACATGTAAAGTAGATTTTATCTGGTACAAATTCTTAGGCAAGATGCGGAAAATCTAGATGAGCATATTAGCAGATCTAGAAGGACCATATTACAAAAAATATGATATTTAAAAAATTAATGAATCCATCCATCATAAACTTTGGGGAAGTAATAAAACCTTGTCATATTTTCAGACTGAATTTCTTATCATCAGACGATTATAAATCAGGAGTAATGCATTGTGGACAGAAATTCAGATAGCTGGGTGGTTTCTTAACATGTTTTTATGACAGAAGCTTGGTTTTGTTATCTCTTCTCTACATAGAAAGGATAAAACATAGTAGGCACATGAAGGAAATTAGTTGCTCTTTGGGATACCTAAGCTTTAGGATAATATACATTATAACCTAGAGAAATGCAAAACTAAGGTGATGTAACTAACAATCATTTTTATTAGGGTTGTAGCCCTATGGGTTTCCTATTCAACTGAAATGACAATCTTTCCGATTTCAATATGCAAAATTATAGCTATCTGGACCCAGATAGCTTCAGAACTTCTTAAGAAAGACTATGAAATCCTGAAAACCTGAAATTCCCAGCCTAAAATTTCTAAAATGCTAACCTTTCTCCTAAGTCAGAAGTTTTGAATTAACAATTCTGGTAAATTGAAGTCTATCTGAAATGGTTTTCAATACTAATACTAATTAATTAACAAATCTCCTGCATTCTGGGCCTGGAAAATCTAAGTAGGTCCTTCAGTTTAAGTTCTGCTGAGTTACTCATCTGCTCCCAGTATTCCTTGGCTCCACACAGAAGGAGAAAACTTAGGAAATTTTTTATACAACTTTTGGTCCCCTCCTTGTATGCTGTAAACAATCACAGTCATATTGAATCTTGCAAATTATATTTAATACACTTTTTAAAAATTTAATACACTTTTTAAAACATAAAAATACATCCCTTTTCTGTGGAGCTTCACAAAGACATACATGTCTTTATGCCTGTAACTTTTGGGAGACATCTGAAAAGAGCTGTAACAATTGCCTGTAGAAACCTATATATCACTTTGGGTTTTTAAACAAAGTTAAAATGAAAAATTCTTTCTGGTAACCCACTCATTACTTAACAGATAGTGATCTGCACATCAGGTTTCTTGCTGATACCCTGAAATAGAAAAAAAATATTACTCATTTGGAGAGAGGAGAGGACAAATCAGAAGCCTGCACTTGAACCACATCTAGTTGGGCTAAGAGGCAAAATCATAGGCAACTCTGAATCATAAGATTCTCAATAAATTTTCTAAAATGAGTGTACTGATCAGTAAATAATTTCTAGTGTGATGAATAATGCCTGCATTGTCCTTAGGATGAGAAAGTGTGGGAGTGAGATGGAGAAATACTTCTTATGGAAAATTACAAAGTTATGCAGGGCTGCAATGTGATATTTAATCTGCTAGCTTTGAATAGTAAATCTTAATGACAGGCACTTTCCTTTTTTCTTTTTGAAGACTGCCAGTAAAATAAGCAGAAACATGAGAATCTGTGGACCTTATTGTTATACCAGGAAGAGCAGCATATAGTGTTGTAAACATTTATTTCTGTAACCAAGGCTATCAAAACGTGGTTCACAATCAATATTAATTGAAATGTCTTTTATCAAATTTAATAAAAAATATTAGTTGGGTTGTAATTGCGATAAAATATTTTTTAAATTACAGCAAGTACTAGTTATCAATAATATCTGATTCTGACTGGGGATTAAGTCAGAAAGGCAACACAGGTGACAACCAATATTTATTGCAATCTTGTTGTAGAATGGAAAACTGCACTGTAGACACAATCATGGCCTCACACAGTTCACACAGTGGCAGCATCCCAGCCAGACCAGTAGTGGAGAAACCAATCCCAACAGTTCACTCAGGAGCATTTACTTATAATTGTGATTATTTTAACCCTGTATTAGAGCATGCTAATCATAATTAATAATATCATAGAAGAAAATGCAGTTAACCACACAACAGAACGATCTCAGAGCTACAGAACAGTATTTCTCTTTAGATTGTCCACTTAAAAGGTTTTCCCAGTTTCCCTACCCTTTGCACATAATTCTCCTAGAAGGTAAGATCGCTCGCATTTCACTGTTTGCATTAATTATGTGTAAATTTTTACTGTTTCTCTTTTTTACTCTTCCAGAAGCACAGGAATTAGTGGGCATATAATGGTTATCAAAGAAATATGCATCTTCTTCAGTACATGTCTGTAGTATTTCACTTTAGTGCAACCTCTGTTCTGGTTCAACTACAGTATTTTACTATTCTTGACCCATTACTACTCTCAGACTTCTGCAGATGCATTGTTTACCCTCTCAGCTTTTCTTATGTACTAGTAGCACTCAATTTTCCCTCAATTTCAAATCTTCACGAGTTAACATGTTTGCTTAAAAGAGTACTAAAAGACAGAATTCAACAATTTCAGTTGCTGGATCTGGCTGCTTCTCTTTGAGCTGTTGTTCCTTGCTGGATAATGCAAGGTTATTAGGTGATTGTATCTGGACAGCATTTCGCAAAGTTTTGGCTGAAATACCCCAGCTTGGGTGGACTGGGACCTGAAGGACTGCAGCTGTAAAAGTTCTATTAAGAGCTGTAACGGTTTTTATTCCTCAGAACTCTCTATTTTACTGGGTAGTTTAATGAGGATAAATAAGAGAGAGACTATACCAGAGGCTATGCAGTCCTGAAATACTTTATTAAGAGACTTACTCTTTACTCCCTTTAAGTAGGCCAAAATAAACTCTAAACAGGTAAAATCTGACAAGGCCCACCAAGATACCTTGGTTCTGAAGTTTTAACCTTATAAGTAGTGACAATTCCGTGTTTACTGTTCTTGGCAGCCAGTTTGCAGGCACAGGCTTTTTGGCACCCAGCATGCATCTTGAAGTTTTGGAGTTTTTTGCTCCTGAAGTTGATTGATCTTTTGAAAAGCCAAGGAGCAAGCAAGCTTGCTCAGTAGACACCTTCAGTAGTCACCTATGGCCAGTGTAGAAGTCTGATGGAGGGTGAAAAAGTGCTGTTCTGGGCTAAACAAGGTCACACCACCATTGAGGGCTGCTCTTTTAGAGATCCAACACCTTCGGTATGAATGGAATCAGAGGTGGCAGAGTGGATGCTACGGCTGGTATTGCCAAAGCAATTTTCTGTATCACTTTGGCAGCAGTAATGCAGACCAAAATTTACTTTCAGTGGAGGGATGTCCAATACACCTGGAGCTGACTGACCCAGGGCTGGAAGCACAGCCCTACCATTTGTCAGGACAGGACCAGCCAAAAATATAAAAACCAGGTAAAATACACTGAGGTGTGTTGCGCCAGCAGGCATCCAAGCCCCTGGCGCAGATATTCATGCAGACTCACTCCCTGCCAGTGTATGAAGGAGAGAATATGTGAGAAACGACACCTTGCTTATTAAAATTTCAAAAGGTTTGTTGAGCCACAACAAGGATTCAAATAAGGAAAAGGGAAGAGCGCTGGGTGCTTAGCTGCTGCCAGAGGCACACCACCAAGCTCGTAACAACCCTTATATATGCTATTGACAAACCAGCCCCCTGCTAACCCGATCCTCACATTCCTGCAGATGTCACTCTTCTCACCTAGCCACTCCTTTGTCCCACCCCTCAGAGTCCATGCAGCTCTTCTTGCTTTGACTTTCCCAACAGCCACTGATCAGCTTTCAACATTACCAAACGTATATGACAAAACACCAGATCTTAACACAACATCTTTTAACCTTATAACATATATTTAGCATTAACCTGGTGAGAGCCAACGTCACACTATCCATTTATTACAGAATAGCAAGAGCAAAAGTAAGAAAACTTTTGAATTAAGAAGAAAACTCAAAAGTAAAATATATGAAGGTCAGGAAAAACCACAAGTGACGCAAAAGCACTTACTCATCTTCTCCCATAAGTAGACCAATGCCCAGCCAGTCTCTGAGTAGTCTTCTCAGAAGCAAGCACCCATCCCCTCAACCCCATTCCCTCCATCCTTTACACCAGGCTTTATGACTGGCCATGACATCACATGGCATAGAGTACCTTTTGGCCTCTCTGGGACAGCTGTCCCAGCTGTATTCCCTCCCAGCCTCCTGCCCATCCCCTCCTACGCACTGAGGCTGAGTGGGAAGAAAGAGAAGCTTATGTTGTTGTGTACTGCACAGCAGCAGCCAAAATTTTCACTGGTGTTTCATCAACCCTGTTTTAGCCACAAACCACATAACTAATTTGTAATGCTTTCCAAGGTCCCTAACTTCTCCGATGCAATCGAGGTAGCAGCTCAGCTTTACTAGTTTGCTTATCATCATTGTACAACTCACGTGTCTCTCTGATCACATGCTCATTTCCTTGCTTTATCTGAAGCAAAATGTAGATTGCAGTGTGCCCTATACTCCTTTGTATAACACATCATAACAACACAAGATGTTCTGTTTCAGCTGGCCTTCAAATCCATTCTTTTTTATCTTGTAGCTTCTTCCCAGGTTAGAGTGCAGCACTTGAACCTAGCTTGGAGTAATGCTTATTGTGCCATAGGCAATCTGACTTTATATAATCTTGAGTCTATTTATTTTAAAACTTGTGTACTACTCTCTCTCATCTCTTTCTCTAGTTCCCATCACTGACATGTTTTTCTTTAGCCTGTGAAGGCAATATTTGTAGCATTTTTCTGACATGAGCATAGGTATTCTGTTTCAAGTACGTTGGGAATCACCTGTGGGACGTGAATAAAGGTGTAATTTTTGTCATCAAATGTGATACCTAAGCTGTAAATTGGTTCTTCATTTAATGCAATGGAGAACAAATTATCCAATTGTAACTAAAAATCAGTAGTTTTTTTCTTTGAACTTGCAAATTATTTTGACTGTTACTATAGAAACTGCTCAGGAGGAACTTTACCTGGCAGTAGTCCACCACTTACTCTAGGCTTTCTCATCATCTTTTTTTACAAGTCATAATAGAAAATCATCTCTGCCATGATTTCTTGCAAAACATTTTGTTTTTTAATAGCCTCTGCACTTCCCAGCCCTAATGGTGTTTCATTATGCTTCTATTCCAAGTTCTTCTTCACAGTTCTTCACAGTCACACAACGTCATTCTCCAAATCATTTTCTTCTTACAGTTTTCCATCTAATTTTCCATCATTTCATGCGGGTACAGCAGGCATTTTTAAATTTCCGGATCTCAATCTGCTTTTGCAATCATGTAATTTTTGCTTTACAAGATCCCACTGGAATCTCCCTTGCTCTAGCACAAATTTCTGCATTGTACGTATGAATCTTTCTCCTTGCTTCTACTGATTTTCTTTCACTAAACATTTTTATTCCTTTTATGTTTATTTTTTACCATTCTGAGTCCCTAGAAGGTATTTGTTTCCCAAACAGAAATTTGCTTCAACTTTCTTAATAGTATTTTTTAAAACAAACTTTTTGGACTAAAGCTGCAGATACGCTGTTGTTACATTTACTTGATCAGGACAGAATGTTCTAGCTGCTTCCCATTATAGTTTTGCTGAAAACAGAAGGTGTATCCTCAAGTTTTCTTGAGGTCTCCGCAATAACTGCAGGACATTTTCTTTCCATCTCCTCTTGTCATATGGGCCTAAAGGACACATTCTTGCCTCTGTCAGAAGGTGGTTATTGCCAATGCTGTAATCTCCAGCAAACTGGTACCCTTAAATTTGTTCCCGCTTTTCCTCAAGCATTGTTTCCTTTTAGAGGTCCCCTTAAGCAGTGATAATGACCAGACTAGTCAGAGAACTGTCTCATGGGCAGAATAAGAGTGTTCAACGAGGTCACTCAAAAGGAAAGTGATGTGGATTACACAACGTGTGGTAGGCACTGCAGGAGTGCTGGAGACCACAGGCAGGTTCCACAGCTGCTGCCAGCTTGGGGCCCTTTGGTGCCCCAAGCTTACCACTTTCTGAAGATTTCAGCACATGCTGTTCCTCTCCCTAGCATGATTTTTTGGTAACTGTTTCTCCACCCTCACCCTGAGGTGCCTAGTGAGCCCAAAACACACACACACACACACACACATATACACACACACACATATACACACACACACGCACACACATATGAAGGAGCTCTTTAGACAACAGCTGTTGCTCCAGAGATGGATCTTTTTTAAAAGTGTATTGGAAACTAGAGCTATACAGAAAAGTCATAGGTAATAGAACATTTGTTTAAGAGTAAGGTAACATTCTAATTTTAATTCAAAAGAGGCAAGAAAAACTGTGGATTGACATTTTATTGCTGGTGGCATTGGCAGGGTAAGCCTAAGGTGAGAAAATAACTGGATGACAAGCCTAGGTTATCATAACGACACTGGGGAAACTGTGCTGGTGTTTTTGTGAAGCAAAGGAATGCCTCTATTAGTCCTGCATTACTCAGTCCTTTGAGGGATATGGATACTATTTTATTCATAGTTATCACAGAATCTATCCCAAAATAATAAGTTGTTGCCTAAGGTTTATTTAAAAATTGGTAAATTTGAGACCCTGGATAAAAGCATAACTAGCATAAAATATAACAAACCAACAACATACATGAATTTTTGTTACACTTAGCACTATAGAATGGCATTAGAAATATAATGTGTTTTTTATTTTGTGTATTTTCATAGCTGAATGAAGATAATAACTTTTTCATCATGCATTACCAAGGAGATTCAGTGCAGTTCCAATGCTATGAAGATAGAAGTTACTATCTGTGTGTGAACGATGACTCACTTGATATTCGCAAGCTGAAGGACAAAGATCCCAACAAGGACAAAAATTTTTACTTCAGGGTGTCATATTTACAGGAAAAGTAACTTGTCTACCTTTCAGTGGCCTAAGTGCCCATACAGTCCTAAGAAGATGGGGGAGTTTGAGATTAACTAATTTCTGTTTGAGCAAAATTCTTACATTTTCATAATTTCTAAATCACCAACGTCCTTTATTTTCTGCACATTCAGTAGCAAAAGAGAAAGGCCAAATTTGAAAAACATACTAATTGATCGGTCTCTGTGTCCTACCTGTGCAAATATGTTTTTAAGGAAACAAAATATTCTGGTGTGGGAAAATATACAGGGGATATTTTAAAAATGGCAAGGAACACTAAGGAACATACATGAATATGATCATAAAATGTGCTATGATTTCTTCATGAGGTAAACGTTTTACTTTCTAAAAACTGTTTCTTATAAGCTCACCTGAATGTGGCAAGAAAACTTTTAGGAGTTTTTAAATACATATGTGCATATCCTGACTGACTGACTTGGAGAAAGAGGTAGGAAGGGTGTCTTGAGTCTACCTGAGAATAAGGGAAGATGCTGGAAGCTGGAAGGTGTCTCTGCACCTGTAGCTCCGTGTCAGCCCATACAGTCCATCGTGCAATTTCAGCATCTCTCCAGCACGGCAGCTCTCTAAGAAAATGTACACAGAGCATCAGATGTGGAATGTGCAGGCAGAGGGAGGGAGACACATTGAACTGATGGGCCATAACAGATGTCTGCAAATGCAGCAGAAAATTGCTCCACTTCTGAGTCATAGAGAAAAATGCAATCACATGCTCAATTGCAAAGCAGAGTGCAGAACAACATCAGAAAAATAATAATGTCCAAATATACTGAACAAAATAAACACTAGGGGCTTATGTGGGGTACACTGGAGGAGACATAAGAGTACCTGCCCTTGAGCAACAGGGTCTTTCAGTGCCAAATGGAAGATGTTGACAGTTAAATGTCCATAGACCATACCCTGCAAAGAAAACCTATTTGAAATACATGAGAAAACAACCTGAAAATTATCAGGATCACTAGGTGTTAAAGATCTGGTTCTTCATTGCTGTACATGGAATTCCACTCTGATTCAGTGGCAATTTTCTGTGATGCAAGTAATTAGAGACCATATGTGTATAAATGATAGACACGATGCACCAATGCCAAGTGACTGCTGCCTACAAGATAAGACAACACTTGCAAGAATAGTCCTGTGTAAATATAATAAGCAATGCACATCTGAAATAGGAATCCTATCGTCAGTCGATCACACCAATGCACATTGCAAGAAGGCAATTTTCTGCTGTAACTAAATTCCAAAGATCTATGAGACCTTAAAAGCTTTCATGGCTTGCTTGTTGCGTACTTCAAATAGTGAGAATCTTTGTGTTGGTTAAAATGCTCATTGAAGAGAGCTTTTAAGTATATAATACTTACAACTTCTGGACTAGGCAAAAGTTCAATAAAGTTAGCGTGAAGAAAAAACTCCAAAACTCTAGATATTAGTTTCAGCATTTATTACACTAGAATCGAGTTATTTCAGCACTATTTAAGATGTTGCACTAGAAATAGATTCTGTCATGTAGTAAGTACATTAATTTCACTATCTGATACACTAACACTTCATACATTTATTATTGATAATGTTACCACCTCACTAAATAATAGAATGGGCTAGATGGCAAGTTGATGAAAAGATGACAAGTCACCGTAGAGCTTGTACAAGGCATATTAATTAAATCAGCATTGCTGATATCACCACAAAAGGTACATTTACCTCAGTTAAATTTGAATCTGTTTAATATTTAAATTTAAATTATGGTTATATGCAGAATTTTGTTCTTTTACTATCTTGTATTTTTTAACAATTCAAGGGAAAATAAACCCTTATGGAAAACAGCAGCGGTAATTTTGCAAAATTTCAGATTTGTTATCTAAGATAGTAATATCATTTGACTTCTTTTCTCATAAAACACAATAATATCACACAACTTTGTAACTCTAAATGCACATAGTAAAGCAAGCTCAAAAACTCCTATCTTAATCTTTGCTGGAGTCTTATTTTAATCAAAAAATCTCTCCAAACTGACATTTTCCAATTCCTACTAATCTAAGTGTCTTGTGAGCGGCAGATAAGTTTTTATTATGTGAGGTGTAAATCATATAGAAATTTTATTTTAAAATAGAAAATTAAGGCCAGTTAGCTTTTTTAGAAAAATACAGTTTCTAACACTTTAAAATAAAAAGCCAATATATCTAACATTTGAATATGAAATATAGTTAGTATTTTGCTGTCAAAACCAACCATTATTAACCTTCATTTAACAGATGTGATAATTATTAAAAGAAAAATATAGATATTTTGCTCTTGTATTTCTACTCTTCTAAAGCTGTGCCTTGAGGAAAGTACTGCATTTTGTTTGCTTAGACTAATGTAATGCAAGTATTCTTCATATATAGCTTCTTATGTAAGCATTTTGACCATATTTGTGACTTTCCACAATAAAACCTGTGAGAAAAACTACAATAACTGTAAAGCAGGTGATCCTTCTCTGTGTTCCATACACTTCCTTCATTATACGGAGCCAAAAAACTAGAAATTGGAATTAGGAATTGTCATTTTTCTTGCCTTTATTTGGCATTTTCAAGGTTATGTCTGCATGTGATGGCGTGTACCCACTTCCCCCCTTTCTGCTCGAGCAAAAGCCTCCAGTGATGTTCGTGGTGCATCTGACTGATGGACACGATAATTCAGGGGCATAACTCTTGCTCAGCAGCCAAGGGCCATAATTCTTGTTCAACATTCAGTAGACACTGAATGTCTCTACAGACTAAACAAATTATTACAATCTCACATTGATGCAATTGCAATACTGCTAAAGCTTGTAAGCAATCCAAATTATGCTGTTTCAGTTAAAGATCTTCAGTAACACAACATCTCAGTAGAAGAACTCATTTATTACTCTTCTCTGGTGTTAAATTCCCACCTTGCACTCACAATCTGACGTAAAGGATTCTTTTTTCTTTGATAGGATGATGTGGTCAGGATGCCATCACAATAAATACATGTATGTCTTGTAATTCCCAGCTGATTTCAACAAAAGTGTACACTGCCTTGAGTGTTGCTACTTTTGCATATACATGGTATGAATTTTGAAGGTGTACATAAACAGACATTATTTTAGTGTCATTTTGGTTTTTATTTTGCTTGTCCACAATTTATCTAACCAAAGAAATCACAGTTTGTGTGCTTTAAATATGATTCCTCATATTCCCTGTTCATACAAAGAGACTGCAAAGATTTTCTACCAGCCCCACCCTTTATTCCTTCTGGTGAATTACATGGCTAACTGGTGCCCAGAAACAAGACAGAGTGGCTGCTATTGTACAGCTCCTTGAAGTCGG
Organism: Cossypha heuglini; assembly: GCA_027576195.1. NCBI lineage: Eukaryota > Metazoa > Chordata > Aves > Passeriformes > Muscicapidae > Cossypha > Cossypha heuglini. The sequence goes on from JAODKT010001744.1 coordinate 27,457,425, forward strand.
CCATCTCTAGCACCATCTCGTGGTCTGCTGTAAAGTGTTATCCACATTTTAGTACATCAACAACCTATAAAAAGTTCTCATTAGCTAAAAACAAAACATTTCTTTTTCCAAACCTCATTATTAATTTCCAGATTACATAGAGCCTAGATCTCCTGTGTCTGGAATGACTAAAGGGTACAGACTAGCAGGTCAAGGAAAGAAACTTTTCCCCTTCTATTTGGCATTTTCAAGGCTATATGATGGTGTGCATCCATGCATATAAGTGTCATAAACTAAGAGATCTGATAGACCTAGCTGCAACTGTCACATAAATTTCACAAGCTGCAAAAATTATTATCAGAAAAATTAATTTCCTGCAATAAATGTCTTTTTCTCATATATATGTTGACGTTGGGGCTGAATATAGGTATGATGTTTTCTCAGACATTAAGATTACATTTTTAGCAATTCAGCAAACCTGGCATTTTCACTGCTTTCTCATAAAAGTATTTACACAGAGAAAGCCATAACATTTCAATATTCTGGTGAAGTTGTTGGTGTAACAGGCTTCAAGCCTGGTGTCAAAGCAGGTAACAGAAGCAATTAAGAGACATTGATAGGAGAAATGAAATAGTTATTTAATACACCTTTCCTGCCAGTTTATTAAAAAAAGGATTCTAAGGTGTTTTACAGAGACTAAATATGAGATGTACATGAAAAAACGGGGCAAGGAAGTCTAGAAAAAGGATTGTAACTAAAAGAAAAAACAGTAAAGAATATTTTCCTGGTATCTAATCTAAACTGGTTTTCATTTTGAAGCTATTGCTCCTTGTCCTGTCACTACATGCTCTTATTTTAAAAAACACTCTATAGGTTTCTTGTAGGCTCCCTTCAGGTACTAGAAGGCTTCAATTCGGCTTCCCTGAAGGGTTTCTCTTTGCCAGACTGAACAAGCTCAATTCTCTCAACTTCCTCATAGGAGTGGGGCTCCAAACCTCTATCATCTTGCTGGCCTCCTCTGGACTCAATCCAACAGGTCCATGTCCTTCCTGTGCTGGTACCCCAGAGCTGGATGCAGCACTGCAGGTGGGGTCTCACCAGAGCAGAGCAGAGGGGCAGAATCCCCTCCCTGGCCCTGCTGCCCACTCTGCTCTGGATGCAGCCCAGCACACGTTTGGCTTTCTGAGCTGTGAGTGCCCATGGCTGGGTCATGTCCAGTTTCTCACCCACCAGCACCCCCAAGTCCTTCTAGGCAGGGCTGCTCTGATCTGCTCATCACAGCCTGTGCTGATACCAGAAGCTGCCCCAACCCAGGTGCAGCACCTTGCACTTGGTTTTGTGTTGTGGTTTAACCCCAGCCAGCAGCCAAACCCCCACAGCCTCACCCTCCCATTAGCAGGACTGAGGAGAAAATAAGAAAGGTAAAAGCTGGAGAGCTCACGAGTTGAGATAAAAACAGTCTAAAAGGGAAAGCAGAAGACACACAAGCAAAGAAAAACATGGAATTAATTCAGGGCTTCCCATGGGCAGGCAGGTGTTTAGCCATCTCCAGGAGAGCAGGGCCCCATCACATATAATGATGATTTGGGAAGACAAACACCATTGTTCCTAATGCCCCCCTCTTTTTCCTTCTTCATCCACTTTGTACACTGAGCATGATGCTGTATGGTCTGGAATATCCCTTTGGTCAGTTTGGGTCCCCTGTCC
>JAODKT010001744.1:27486582-27524485 GCA_027576195.1 Cossypha heuglini
GAACGCTCTCGCGAGATCGGCGTTGGCGCCGTGACCTCCATGTGAGCGCGGCGGCGCTCCCCGGTAAACAGTGCCCGGGCCGGGCGATGGCTTCCGGCGCATCCCCGTAGTGCTGCCCGCCGCCGGCCCGCCGGGAGCCGCCGCGATCCGCGCTGCCTCGGCGGGATCGGGGAACGCCTTGAGATCTACTCCGCTTCCCTCTCCCGCACCCCGCTGAGGGGGACGGGCGGCCCGGACTGCGGGCTGGAGGGTCGCACCCGCTCCGCGGGTTTGAAATTCCTGCCCCGTCGGGCCGAACAAAGACCAGGGTAGCGTCCGGACCCCTCCCCTGCACCTCCCACGCTGCGGGCGCTCACCCGCGGAGCGGACCCCGTACCCACCCCCTGCCTGTGTCCCTCTCCTTCGCCCGCGGCCGGCCGAGCGGGTGGGAGGGCGCGCATCATGTGGATCCAGGTCCGCACCATCGACGGCACGGAGACCCAGACCATCGACGACCTGAGCCGCCTCACCAAGATCGAGTGCCTGCGGGAGAAGATCGAGGAGACCTTCCGCGTGAGCCCCGACCGCCAGCGGCTCTTCTACCGGGGCAAGCAGGTGAGGCGGGAACTCCCCTCTGCAGGCAGACCCTCGGGGGTCTCCCTTAATCCCGGGCCCGGCTCTTTGTGCGGCTCAGGGGTCCCCGTCTCCACCCATGTGTCGTTCTATGAGCTCCCGCTTTTGTTTACTCTCGGGTCTGGGGGGAAGGGAGGAGCCCGCCCTGACAGGATGCTCCGGGACGTCCGTTTTCCCCGATGAAGTGAAAACCCCAGGGAGTAAAACCCCTCACCCCTCTCCGGGTCCTGGTGAGACCCCTTTGTGTGTTTGTTTTCCCACCTGAGCGGCGGGAGGCTCCTCCCTCGGCTCCCGCCTTCATCCTCCCCAAGTGACAGGGTAGCCGGAGGGATGCGGGGGGAAGGAGGGAGCTCTCTCCGGCCGGGCAGGGCGGGAAGCGGGCCGGCCGCGAGCGGTTTCCAGGGAAAACGCCGCCCGGGGTCCGCACGTGGCGGGGCGGGGAGAGGCGGCGGCACGGGGTTAATTGGCGCGGGCAGAAGTTGTAATGCCACTGTGTCCTCGACTTGTGAGTCCCGGCGTGTCCCGGACGAGACAAGGACGACTGCTGGCAATCCGGCGAGGCGCTTCATCCCCATCACGGGAAGCCGCTGTGGCAGGGGTGACTGGCTGGAAGGGTTCCGTGAGGTGGTACCTCCCCTCCCCTGGGGTGATGGAGAGATTTTGTTGCGAATAGGTCGCCTCAGGCTGTAACTTCTCTGATGGGTGTAACCTTTGAAGCCGTTACGTAAACTACGAGGTGTGCGCAGTGCTCGAGTAGTGAAAGTGAAGCGTAGCTGTTATCTGACGCGGAAGGCACTGAATGTGTGGTACATTTCAGGGAAAGTGACTCAGAAGATGCATCTTCTTACAGCACATGAGTGTTGAAGCGTTCACCTAGGCTGAGTAATGCAGGGCAGTGAGATTTCTGCCTTAAAAGAGATAAAGTGTGTATCTTTGCGAACACGTGGAAAAAACTTAAAAAATAGAAATTTAACTGTTAGCCAGGAGGCAAGCATTGGTGGCTAGATGTTAAGCCTAGATTTTGAACCAATACCAAAGGACTAGATTTTTGTGCTCTACAGATTGGTGACAGTGAGCACTTGTGAGGGCTGGTCTCTGAGGAACGTTATATACAAGTAAGTATTTTTTTGAAGGGACCAAATCAAGAGTCTTGGAGTTGTGTAACCAGCTTAGCTTTGTTCTGTGCTAGCACACTTCTTGGGGTATACATGTTTATTGGGACAAACCCGAAGTTTTTACCTCAAGTTCTTTATCTGAGAAGCAGGGAAAATGAGCCTGTAATGAGTTGTGCTTTTCTGTGTAGTCTGACAGTGGCCAGACCAATTAATGTGAACATCTTAGTTAACAGATGTCTTGCTTCAGAAAATGGGATGATGAAATATTATAGCTGAAGTTGCCTACATGAGCAGCGTTTGTGAGTTTAATACTTATTATATCCAGTTTAGGGCACAGTTGGGATCATGTTCAGTGAAGAGTTAGGGAATTGGTTTTTATAGTTTCACTCCCCGTAAATGTTAATTTTCTTGTAATTACTGCAATTCTGAAGTTTCCTTCTTGATTATGCGTTGCTTTTCTGTTTCCATGGTGCTCATAAGAAAAAAGGTGAGAAGAGTTGCTCCTGCACAAGTAAAACTGGATGTTGAGAACATGAAATTAACTTTATTATCTTAGAGCTGTGATAAAATAAAATAATATTTATTTTCATATTAAGAATAAAAAAACTTTAAACTTTTTTAACTTTAGTTAAATGTGAGATGAACAGAAAGCAGTATACTGAGCTGAAAATTTAACCCCTGAAGATTGCTGTATGTGTTGTTAAAAATATTATCTAGGTGAAATCCTTTTGTTGTTTTGTCTGGTTAGCGCTCAGTATTATTGAATCTGTACAGTCTGCTAGTAGAACCATGATCCTGCTACTGAATACTGTTTACTGTAGTCTCCCTGGGAATTTCTAGAAATCCTTGGATCTTGCAAATGGGGGGCAGCCTGGCTAAGTAATGTCCTAAAAATGGGAAGTATATGAGGTTATAAGGATGTAGAAACCTAAGTGACTCATTGTTTATGGGCTGAATTTCAACAGCATCGTGTTCTTAGCTTGCAGTAGAGAGCAATTTCAACTAAGATTTTGAGCTGGAGCCATTATTTTGCAGTTTTTTAGGAGTGCTTGTGCCCAGTTGGTGTAGTTGATGTGCTATACTGTACTTTGCTGTTGTCTTATCTTCAAAGAAAAATGCAAGAACTTAAGTGGTTAGTACTTTTCATGTCTGTTTTTAGGGGTTAAAATACCCTAGAACTACTGGAGGAAACTTAGTGTTGTCGTTAGTGTAGTACTTTGTATTACTGTTGTGTTGGGGTTTTTTTTTTTTCCTTGTAAAAAAGGAAAAAAATAACCAACACTACACCACTACATTGTTGAATAGGTTGGCATCTTTTCTTCTACTGCCAGAAAGGCAGTAAAAGAGGGACCTACCATTCACATTGACACTGAAGGTTGACCAAGATAGTATTACTCTACAACATGTACAGGAAATCCTGTGCTCTCTGGGGCTCCACATTTCTGCGGAGCTGAATGACTCTATTAGCCTCAGAAGTCAAGGCTTATTCTAGATGGAGGTGGAACTTTCTCTGAAAGTTTTTTTTTTTATTCTTAGCTCTGCAGTTATCCAGAGAAGTCTACTGAACATAGAAACCTGCAGTGATGTCTCTTGCTTTCCCTCTTGAAGATGGTAGATCATTACGTGGAAGAATTTTCCTATGGGGCCACAAATACTTCCTTATGGTGGAATAAAACATATTTGAACCTTGCTCTGCTACAGACTATTCACATCTAATATTTTTCTGTGTTATATGTCAACTCTGAGTAAACTTATTCTTAGAGAAATTCAGAAAAGCAAGGCGACAATCTGATTTTCAGCAGCATATTCTCTCTCCTAATTGGAAAGCATGTGAAGCTGTTCTTGAGAATAGAAATTCTCATTTTATTTGTGAAAGTGGAGGTGATATCTTGGCATTTTGACCTACCAGAGCAGATTTTCTGCAGAACCAAGTTACAGTCATTGTGGGATTTCTTTCAGTTACAATGCTGGAAAAATAGAGCAGTAAAAATACATGGAAGTTTAAATTTGAAAACATACTAGAGAGCTTAGGGTTTTCTGTAAGACTGAAAGAGTATTAATACCTACTTACATTTTGTATATAACTAAACGTGCACTCTTGTATTTCAGCAGTATCTACTGTTTGTTGAAGATAAGAACTAACGTCTTTTGTTGACTTGTCTCATCATCCCATCCCACCCTGTTAGAATTTGAATTCTGGGAAAATTTGTAAATTATTGCTGTTAAAAAACCCCATTATCTCAGTATCTTTTCCATAGTGCTTACCAAAGTAGGGAAAAAAAACAACATTGGAGTCTAAAGGTTTCTTAGGCAATATATGTAGGAGTCAGTGACTGAAATGACTTTTGAAGTCATTCATCTTGTTGGTGAGGAAACCATTCCTAACCTGTTTCATGGGAGACTGAAGTCAGCAGGAGTAGGTGAGAATATTGAAGCTATTTGTTTAAGTGAGGTGAAAATTGCTGCGAATCAGGGCTACATCACTAGAAGAAATTCAGCTCTGCTTTTGTGCACAAAGAAGTATGGAGTATGCATCAAGTTACTTAGCTGTGCAAGCTGAAGTTTGTCAGACTGACGCTGTAATGTCCCAGTATTTAGAGTTTTGTTCCTGTAAAATTTAACTGAAACAATAGAGGAGTAAGAGGAGTGGAGGACCTTTGGCTTTGAATGTTTGTGGTAAAGTTTCAGTAAAACACACAGTTAAAAATCTGGCAATAAATAGGGCATGCCTTTATTATACGAGACCTGTAGTTTCTGGGTGACCTGGGCTGGCACATGAGTAGTGGGTGGAATCTCATGGGAGTTTAAGCTTCTAAACTTCAGGTTTGTATACTGTATCTGTAAGTCCTTAGGACTTACAACTTGAGTGAATTTCCCGAAGGCTAGAAAAGCAATACTTGTGAAGTCTTTCCCTCAGGAATGGGAGTGTTAAGCCTATTCATAGAACAATTGAGTTTCTTAGCACAGACTCTTCCCAGCTTTATTTTGCTTGGAAAATTGTAAACATTTTCAGCTGAAGCTGTCCAAACCCCGTCTGCTTCAGGCAGAAATCTGGGGTGAAAAATCTTCAGCTGGAGCAGTTAATTTTTTTATTTTAGAGAAACAGTTTGAAGAAACCTTAGAAGGGAAGTAATTGCCATTCTTTGATGAAGCTGGTAACAAGTAGCTCTGTAGTGTGATGAGAGTCATCTGGAGTCTTCAGGTCAGATATGATCAGACTGCATACTGAAATTCCCAACATAGTGAATTCATGGTGTGTACTCAAACCTTACCTTATAGTAGGTTTGGCAAGCCTGTGAATGAGTTTTGATTGTATGATTTGGTTTGGTGGGCCTGCGAGTGAGTTTTTATTATATGATTGCAGAGGTTTACTGAAATCGTCTAATTGTTAAATTGTTACTGCAAAGCTACTCGTGCAGTTTACCATTCTTGGATAAAATTGTCTTTATTATTTAAAGCACTTAAATAAACTGAAGGCAAAGCAAAGAAGCATAGGTGAAAACAGACTACTTTATACTGTTTTGTATGTATTATTTAAGTCTTAGGAACCTGAAAGAGCATTATATAACCTCTAAGAAATTGCAGCCAACTTTAGCTCTGTATTTTATGCATGTATATTCACTCCCAGAATCAGAGAATATGCTGAGTTGGAAGGGACTCATAGGGATCATCTTCATCCTGCACAGGACATCTCCAAGGGTCACACATGTAATTTAGTTAGGATAGTTTAGTACATGTACTTTTTAAAATTAGTCTGGAAGCTCTTAGAAAATTAATATTTTTTTATATTATAAAGATCTTCACAAGCCCTTAGATGTAGAATATGCCTCATGCAAGGCCTACACTGACAACTAGATGATGAGGATTTTCCATTGTAACATGTAATCAAATGTTGACATCAATAATACAGATGGAAGTTATGAGAGGATTCTCTTCTTTACAAGCTATTAATTAAATCTCTCCACTTAATGATTTAACTGTAAAATTATGTAAAAATGTAGTTGGTTATTGGGGGTTTTTTGGTGTGGTTTTTAGACTTTTGTTGATGATTATAGAATCTTGAGATAATAACCAGTTCTTCATTACAGGTGTCCTCACAAGCTGCAGATAGCCATTTGCTCTCGCTGGCACCACTGTTGCTGAACTTCAGTTGCCTTTGCTATAGAAGCCCATACCATCATACAGGAGGTACTTGACCCTTCTCAGCTAATCAGCGCAGGGATGGATGATTCTTTCCATGCTGCTGAGGATCTCTATGCAGCTTTGTATTTTGACATGCTTACTTTTTTTTTTTTTTTAATTTTTAAATGACAGTATTGAATAATCCCAAAGAGCATCCAGAAGCCGCCATGAACTTTTCTTTACTTAATTAGAAGGCCCCGTAGAATGGCTAAAGAAGAGGAACCTTGCTGCTCTAGTGTCCAGCTATAAGTTAATGAGCAAATGTTCCTTTAATGGGATTTAGAGTTGCATCCAAGAAGAAACATTTACCATATCTAAATTAACTATTTTTTCTGTATCTCAGTAACAAAGGAATAAATAATTTTCAAAACACAAATTGCTTTTTAAAAAGTTTAACTTGGAAGAGGTGCAGACTTGAACCCCCTGAAGTAATTAGTTGAGACTGAGCATAGCTGCCTTCACCATGGTCTTCTGATAAAGTCAAGAAGTCTTTTCTTGCAGCTCTTGGCTTTCAGCTGTTTTTGTGTTGGTACTAATCTTGTACACTGATATCTATTTTGGATTGTATTTATTTCAGGCCGAAAGGTAAAATATGTTGATGCCACCTATACACTCTGCAAATAGTTTTTTAGAAAATGTGTAAAACCCTCTTGTTTATTGGAGAATGTAGGCTTTTTTTCTTAATTTTGGGTACAGAGCTTCAGGAAAAGTGTAAATGTGTTCTCAGAGAAAGCTAGTCTTGTTGATTGAGTATGAAGATGACTAATGTACATTTATCATTATGTTTGTACCGGGATTGATGTATGATTGCAGACCATGTCAGCAAAAAGATTCTGTAATTTGTTCCTATGTTGAGTGGCTTTTTATAGCATGCCAGACTTCCTCTTTGTGGGGTGAGTTGAACAAACACAGTATATTTACACTGTGATACAATCAAACTCTTTGGTTGTAACTGAAGTTGTGAAAAAGCATTTTTTAGAATATGGAAGCTTTCATATATTCTTCTTACCTAGGAATTCTTTTTGCTGTATGCTTTCTGTTGAGACTGTGGGAGTCTCTCTGAGACTATGATACCTACTTAAGATACGGTTAATTGACAGTAAGTCATTTGATACTATCCAGCGTTATGACTGCCTTTTTCCCTGTGTCCAGGGCACAAGCTGTTGTGTAACACACATAAGCAATCAAAAGGAAGCATATTCTCTGATGTAAAGACTAGTTTGTGTGACCTTGTTCAGAGTTTTGATGGCATCACATCTTTAAACATTCTTGTAGGCTACTTTGAAATGTGAGTCTTGTGGCAAAAAATTGACAGGGCTGAGTCTAATTTGGACCATGTTCTCCAGACATGAATAACTTCTTTGGTTACTGTGTTACAAAATGTTGTGGTCTGTCTGTATTCTGTTTGGAGGAGTATGGATCTAGAGCCTGTCAGAGGACTTGGTTGTCCAGATAATTCACCTATTTGTGTATCTCTCTAAAGAGAGAGCAAAGGCAGAGCAATGATTTTGTCTTTTTGGTTGTCTTTTTAATTGATGAGTAAATTCTTCTTGAAATGAGGGAATGATTTGCCATTTGCATCTGTTTTTTTAACAGCAAGCCATGAAATCCAAATCAGGAAAAACACTAGTAAGTCTAACCTAGGGCTTTTTTTTTTATTTCTGAGGGTGACCCATGGTTTCTTTGGTGTTTCTTTTCAAACACAATAGAAGTTATTTCCTATTTAGGAAAGTAAGCCTGTATTATAGTTAGTTTTTGTGTAAGACTAGTAGGTGTAGCTATTTGCTTTGTATTAAGATCTCTGCTAAAAATGCCAGCAGTAATAAGGAGGGGAGAGTTGGGAGAAAACATGCAGGAGTACCAGAGTAAAACCAGTATGAACAGAGTGTGTTTATGACTGCAGAGTCAGGCCCACACTTCAGACCTGGTCTCCTGTGGACATGTGAGAAGGAGCCTGTAAACCTCATAGATGTGCAGTGTCTGCTTAAAGATGTTTGTCTTCTTATCCTCTTTTATAATGGATTGTTTGAGGAGTTTCGTTGTTCAGGGCTGGAAATATCTTGGACATTCAGCAGTTACTCATACATGTCTAAAAAGTATCACTGATGGCATCAAAACTGTCCCATGTTTTAGAACATCCCAGAAGAATATGGGATGTTTTAGTAGAATGATCACCAGACAAAGTATTTTTTGATAGAGCAGACTGTATGAAACCTGTAACGAATACTGTTAAAACTACAGTTGCTTGAGGAGGAAGTGGATGTCTGGGAGTTGCATACACTTGAAGACAGCCTATATTAACTCTATAAAGACAGTAACTTTCTTAAGTGGTTGGCTACTAGATTCCCCCTTTATTTAGCTTTTGTCTTTGTTGTAGTTGAGACAGACAACTGTACTTCCCTGTGAAACAGCGTCACTACACAGTTACTGTAAAAACCTGACCATGTGCCTACTATTCTGAATGTGGTTAATTCATGTATTTATAGATACCAGAGTCCTTAAGCATTCTTTTGAATAGAATCCAGGTGGAGGTGACAGTTTTTCCATGTGGAAATACAGTTTTTCCATATGAAATTAACCTGGTCAGTTTCTCTTTCAAGTTTGAAAATGTAAGCAAACTGAGCACACTTTGAGAATGGCTGAAGTCCATAAACTAAGGGCCCAATGTTGGGTAGTAAAACTGGGTTATTGAATTGTTTTTGTCCAGAGCTGATCCCATTTGCCAAAATTCACTGTTCCATGCTGAAAAGATGATTTGAATTTTCAGTTACTAGGTGCTTGTTAGAGATATGGTTAGATGCTTCTGTGATCTTCAATTCTGACAGCCTTCTTCAGGCAGGAAAAGTTAGGTTTGGAAACCTAACTTTTGAAAATGGAAGTACATGAAATTCTGGAAGTCCACTTTGCTTGCTTTCAGTAAGTACTTAACTGGAAGTTACAGGTTCTTGGTTTCTTCAGACTAATATCCTCTGGATAATTCCTAACAAACTTTTAAACAAGGTTTTTTACTGAGCTTGAGCTTGAAGATCTTTACCCTTAAACATTTCCTTTTAAATTTGCCAGGTGCATGCAATGTCTGTGCAGAATAACATTGATAGTGCTTAACTTTTCATTATACTTTATTTATTAAAGAGCTCATCTGCATTAATTATAGTTTGTTTCATCTGTATTGCTAGATACAGGCACATTTTTTGTAAAAGGAAACCTCTGACGATGCTTAAAGGCACACTTTCATAAGTGTATAAAGATCTTGATTGACAAGTGGAATGGCTGGATTAAGGTCACCTCGCTCTTGGGTCACACATTAAGATATAAGAATTATTACATACTTTCTTGGGAAGTCTCTGTACATGCTGTAGAAGCCATAAAGAGCTGTCCTTCTGCTGGGACTTTTAGTTAATGTGATAGTAATTGGTAAATTTTCAGGCAAGTTTTTTTACCCAAGTAATGCATTGTCCTACTGCATTCTGCATGATTATTCATGTTCACGTAAGTGCAGCTTCTACATGCTTTTAAAGTAATTTGTGGCATGATGTTTCAAGAGAGTTCTTTGAACAGTGATGGTAGATAGGTATCAATTCCAGTATTGCATTGCTGCAGCTGTTCTTGTGTAGTAGTGTAAACACAGTGCTGTGTTACGTTTAAGTATTTATAAAAACCTTCTCTAGGAATATTTTGAAATTGATAGTGTCTGTAGCACATGATGATGAAAATACATTTGAAAAATGTAATGTGTATCAACTTACGTGTATTTAGAATAGTGATAGAGTGTTAGATACAGTAAAGCTAGATGCTCTTTAGTGTAGTTTTATTCAGAATCTGTTAATGAAGCCTTCAAGGCTTTTGAAACATGCCAGTCTTTAAGACGAATTGAAACTGAAAGTAAAATCTAATGCTAAGGAAACAAATGCATCTTTTTCTTATGATGGTAGGATCAGAAGAGCTAGTAAAATTTAGTAAATGAAATTGCCTGTTCAGTTATTTTTGTTTTAGTACATGTTCTAATTACCCATTAAGAAGTCATAGCTGAGTTGAAGTAGATTGATTTATCTCACACTTGTGTGATTACTTGTGTTTCTCCTTTGCATAAATAAACTTGTGAATGACAAGTGACCTTTAATGCTTATTAAATATGTAATGTTTTTTTCTTTTCTTTTAAAGCACAATCCACAGAAATGTGTTTTTAGGGAATCTTCTTAGTTACCTCTGTTCCCAAAGATAAAAGGAAAGAACTTTTGTTTCTCGATTAGGACAGCTCATCCTTAAAATTGCGCCCCGTTAAGCTGAGATGATCCATGGTGGTAGTTGTGGGAAAACTACCAAACCATGGGAGGCATGTCACAATTGCAGATTTCCTAGTGGCTGCTATTTGTGAAAATTAAAACCACAAGGGAACTGTTTCTTGGGGAAAAGTCTCCATGGCGTGGCAGCAGAGACTCCTCTCCCTAAGTGAACTGAAGGAAGATTATTTCAAAAGTGGTAAACTGACTGAAAATACCAAGTTTTATCTCTTTACATTGTCAGTAGAAAGAGTTGGGGGGAGGAGAAGTGTTCTGAAAGTTTATTCTGTTTTCTTATTGTTTTTCTTTTAGTTCTGTTAATAAAGTTTTATTTATACTAATACTATACCATACTTATTTATATAAGTTTTGAGCCTGCTTTTGCCCTTCTCCTAATTCTTATCTTGTCACAAAAAAATGAATAAATAATTCTAGTGAGTGTACTGGCGTTAGGCCAGGGCTTAACCCACCTCAGGGATAAAATTGTCTGTTGTAATTCAAGAAAAACCATCATATAGTTCTGCTCTCCTGTGTGAAATGGATCTTTTAAACAGTTTTCCAGCTTTGTTACTCCGAGGATTTCACTGATGAGGTAATGCTAGGCATAGGTATACTTGCAGATTTACATATCAGGTCTTGCAAGTCAAAAAGCATGGGATTGATTCTACTGGTTGAGTTCCTGTGGTACTCTACTTTGTTTCTAGAAGCAGACACTGTTGCAGTATATCGACTTGGTCTAAATTTATACAGTTGCTTATATTCAGGAACATACTTGCTGCTCGTACAGGAACTCTTTCCCTATGACCTTGCCAGACATTTCAACGTGCCTTGTGTGAAGTGTGCTTATAGTAATCTTACATCTGTTACTGTGCTTTGAGACTTAAGTGTGACCTCGCTAGTCATAGAATAATCTAGTGTCATAAAATATTCCTGCAAAGAGTGTAAATAATAAAAATAGAGGGGAAAAATCAAATCACTTTGGTGAATCATAGAATGGTCTGGTTTTGAATGGCCTGTAAAAATAATCTCATTCCAAGTGCCCTGCCATGGGCAGGGACACCTTTCACAGACCGGATTTCTTAGAGCCGCATCCAACCTCTCTGTGAATACTTCTAGGAATGTGGCATGCACAGCTTCTTTGGGCAACTTGTTCCAGTGCCTCACCACCCTCACTGAAAATAATTTACTTCTAATATCTAATCTGAACCTGTTCTCTTTCAGGTTTGAAGCCATTGCTTCTTGTTCTGATACTACATGCCCTTGTAAAACATTCCTCCATCGCTTTCTTGTAGGCTCCCTTTGGTAACTGGGAGGTTGGAATTAGCTGACTCTTAAACGTTCTCTTCTCCAGGCTGAAAAATCTCAATTTCCTCATAGGAGAGGTGCTCCATCTCCATCCCTCCAATCACGTTTTTGTCTTCCTCTGGACTCCCTCCAACAGGTCCATGTCTTTCCTGTGCTGGGACCCCAGAGCTGCATGCGGCACTGCAGGTGGGGTCTCACCAGAGCTGAGCAGAGGACCAGAATCCCCTCCCTGGCCCTGCTGGCTCTGCTGCTTAGGATGCAGCCCAGCACATGCTTGGTTTTCTGGGCTACCAGTGCTCATTTGTGGGTCATGTCCAGCCTCTCACCCACCAGCACCCCCAAGCCCTTCTCAGCAGGGCTGCTCTGATCTGTTCCCTCAGCCTGTGCTGATATCGGGAGATTGCCCTGACCCAGGTGCGGCAGCTTACACTTGATTTTATTAAGCCTCATGAGATTACCATGGACCCACTTCTCCAGCCTCTCCAGGTCCCTCTGGTCATCCTAACCTTCTGGTGTATTAACTGCACCACTCAGCTTGTGTTGTCTGCAAACTTGTTGAAAGTGCACTCAATTCGATTGTCTGCATCATTAATGAAGATTAGTTAATTAACATGTGGACTTTGATCCATTGGCCACTACCCTCTGGATGCTACCATCCAACCACTTTCTCAACCATTTAATAGTCTAATTTTTTATAAATTTATTCTGTAAATTAGACAACTTTGCAGTCATCAGTTTATTTGGCTGACTATTTCATTCATGTTCATCAAAGCTGACTTCACCAAATGACAGAGTATTTAGGGTTGGAAGGGACTTATGGAGGTCATCTAGTCCAACTCATACCCACCAAGGCAGGGCAATTTTGCACAGGTTAGTAGGAATGAGTCCAGGTAGGTTTTGCACACCTACAGAGAGGAGATTTCTCTTACTGTTGTGCAGGAATAGGTAGTCTGGGTATGGTGGTGTGTGTGTGTGCATGTTGTTAGGGAAGGCAGCTTCTTACTCAAGGCCTTTTTATGTCTTTGTATCTGTGTGTGTTAAATATAACCACTCCTGGACGGATTCCTTTTTCCCCCCCTCTTTTTGTTAAAGTTGGAGGTTTTTTTACCTTTCATGCTAATAGGGAGGACTTACTTGTGGATCAATAATATAACTTAATCTGCAATCATAACTGGTGAATAGATTGCGAAGACTAGACACAGGATATTTACCCAGCTATTGTAGATGATTCAGAGTTTTCAGATTTACATCTTTACTGAATTAACTCTAAATTTTAAAATTCAGTACCTCAAAATATTTTTCTGCCAGCCTGCACAGGGCCTGTCCTGAGGGAGCAGGAGCAAAGGCAGGAGAACAAAGCTCTCATCTGCATGTTGCACACATGCTTTGGTCTACCAGGAGCGAAGTTAACTTTTTTTCTCCAGCACACTGACTTTCAGAAGATTTCCTTATACCACAGGATTCTAGGAACTACACTGTAATCTCTGCCACAGCCTGGACAGTCCAGTTGGAACAGAAAAATGGAGAAGTTATATGTCTCCAGTAACATCCTATTTATTCATTACTTCAGAATTGGTCTATTTTGCAGATGTGCTGCTGAACTTTTTGACAATTTTGCAACCAAGAAAAATCACTTGGGAGGGGCTAAGTCTTAAATGTGGTCTGGAGTAGTGATCAGAAGCAGTAGCAATGTGGATATCCTCTCCAGTGTGTTTTTGCAGTATCATTATTTGTTTTTGTTTTGGGTTAATTTGTAATTTGAATATAAGAGTAATGCTTTAAGCTTATTAATAGTGAAAATCGTTGTGGTGTGAAAATCCCCCAAATCTGGATTTTAATAGGGCTGCAAGAACACTTCTATGCCCTTGAAAGAGTTGTCATAAGTGTAGGAGCTTATGACATGGTGGGACAGAAAAGGTTACGTAAGCAGCTTGCTTCTTGGTATGAAGCACTAAGCCTAAAGGCCCAGGCATATGAGGTGGTGTTGGTTACTGGAGGTTTCTGCTTTAAGACTTGAATTTCTTTAGTAGTTACAGCATGAAAATCTTCAATATGGTTTTTTGTGCTGTGTGTTGAGCTGGTTTGAAAATGGGCAGCTGAGTAACGTACTTTCCTGTAGCTGTTGATCAGACAGCTGTGTCAGCTTCTATTGCTTTGACTCCAACTATGAATGCTCCTGTTTACTTTTTACAGCTGTGGGTACAGTTATCACGTACATTAGTTATCAGCAGTGTGGAGAGTTAATTTTTTTTGCAAGATTTTAAGTTCATGGAAGAACTTGTTCATTGCTTGACTGTCAGCTTCTATTCGTAACTATCCTCTGCCCTATAGAGTTGTTAAGCAGAGGGGATGGAGAAAGAAACATGGATTCCAGTTCTGTCTATCCCAAGATCATTTGAATGTTAGAGAAAACTATTAGGGAGAAACAGGAGAGATGCTTCTTTTTTTTCTTTTCCTTCTTGCACCCTTTTTCTTGTACAGATACTGCCCATAAGCTTATGAAAGCCATTCTATTCAAAATGATTTATGAAACATAACTGATGTTGAAAATGACACCTATTCTTGAAAAAAAAGGGTAGATAACTATTTTGTTGCTAGAATAGTTTGGAAAGATCTGAGTGTTTTAAAACAGTCAGGCCTGTTTTTCTCCACTGCAGTGTGAAGTGCAACTAATACTAACTTTGCTGTTTCTAAGCAATGCGTTATACTTTCAGGTGAATCAAATCTCTGCTTCAAAGATGCTTTAGGTCATTAAGGGTATTTAACTGAGCAAAGCAGCAGTACTGCTTCTAGTATTTTCTAGTGCGCAACTTGTCATTTTTTGGTGTTTCTTAGCTTAATTGTAGAGGTGACATCAGTCTGTAGAAATGTCTGTTTCTAGTTTTAAGGCTTCTCGTGATTTTCATTGGATGAAATTAATGGCTGCAGTTAGCTTAGGGACTGTGTTTTCATATACTCAAGGTATAGGTTTTTATTTATTAGTAAGATATGGTTTGCCTCTTCTGGTCTGGGCAACTATTGTCTATAAAATGAAGTAGATGCCTTAAGGTAGAGTTTTACAAGTACACGTTTCTTTTTGACAGCTAGAAGATGGACACACTTTATTTGACTACAATGTCGGGCTAAATGACATAGTCCAGCTTTTGATACGTTCTGATTCTGAAGCTCCTACCACTGCATCTGTGACAGATCAGGATGGAGAAGTCAATCCCTGTACTGTTTCCAACTGCAAGAACAAAGTCAAAAAAACAAATAGTGGATCACCCAGTCAGCCATCTACATCATCTCGCTCGTTTCTCATTGATCCTGGCATTGGATTGTACAAGGTATGTACACACTCTAAAAGCTTGCCTCACTTCTTCAGACTTAATTTTATTTTTAGAAAGGTATTGTTTTATTGTATCAAAGAGTATATCTCATTGCTTTATTTTATGATTTAATTCCCCAGTTTGGCTTAAATGAAATTCACATATTTTAAACTGACTCCTGGGGAGTCATAAGCATGTCTGTTGGACCAAGCTCACTTTTCAGGATAGTTCTCAAACTCTGACACACTGTGTTCTTCAAAACACATTATTGAAAAAGTTAGAAGAGTAGCTGTGAAACAAATACTTTCTTGTGGACAAAAGGAGCTAATAATGAAAATGTCTTAAAGTCTAGCTTTTACCCTTTTTTCTTCAAGCTTGCCATAGAATTGTTTTAGTACTAATGTTTCAATGCTGCATTAGAACTAAATTGTGGAAATACACAATTTCTTTAAGCTATATGTTACGTAGTGATACCTTTTTTAATGTAGGTTTTTTAGGAATTGCATGCCTAGTATTAATTTAGTTTTGTACCTTGTTGAATTTTTCAGTGTTGTTGTGAAGGATTACATCAGACTACCAGAAGTTTAATTTAAACAGAAAAGGGGCAGTTTCCAGACTGCTAGCTTATTGAATGTTTATATATGAATGTGTGAAGGATGTGCATATATGAATGTATGTATGTACATCTGTCTGTAGAGAATGATAGCATTTCACCTCCTCTTTGGGTGTTTCTCTTAGATAAGACATTGCTGTGACAGTAATTATTTTGCTGGAAAATGTCCACAATTACAGAGAAGGAGAAAGAGGTTGAGGTTGCTGTAAATGAGAAGACTTGCTAGAGTATTGCCTTAAGTCCTTTAAGAATTGGCAAATCTGGCTGAGAAAACAATGAGCTGGGCCTCAATCTGGCTTATCTTGCACCTGGCTTGAGCAAGGTCTAAGGATGCTAGAGTGAAGCAGAGGCCACATGGCCCTGTGTTGTTTCAGTAGGGTACAGAGGAGCACCTGCACCAGCCAATAGCATCAGTCCCCCTTCACCATCTATAACAAGCCTTGATAGAAGTGTGTTTCCTTTATGGAGATAAAGATGTACACAAAGACTATTGGGCAGAGAGGTTAGAAAGCCTTTACTTCCACCTCAGCAGATAGATCAAAGTGCTTATTTTACCTTTTGCATCAACTGTTAATTCTGACCAGAAGTTACTAAGATCTTCTTCATTAAATCATTTTTTGCATAGTAATTTTCACATACCTTGGAATGCAGATGAAAAGAGAACATGTCTGTGTAAGACCGCAGTTATCACAACTCCACCTGTAACATGCAATCGTTCTCTTTGGGTAGGATCAGAAATTAAAATATAGAAGGGGTATTTTTGGGACAAAAGAAAGGGGGAAACACCTCTACTTACTTGGGATAGATTGATGGACATTTTCTCTCCTCCTCCCCTGAAAGGGCACATATAGGTGGGCTTTGTACCTCCCAGTTGCTTTGGAGCAGGCCCAGGAATATTTATTCACACACACACAAATATTTATTAATGTTTGGGAATATTTATTATTATAACTGAATATGTATTACTATATATGGATATTTATTAGTATATATGATTATTTATTAACATATATGAATACAGATATTTATAGTGCTATCAGATCTTTGTTACTGTTACTCTGTCATGACACATATTAACACTGTGTGGTTAGTGCATTGCTCACTGGCAATCCTGAACCCGCCTCCTGTTGCTTCAATACACTGCAGGATTGGTGAATCTGGATTGTGGATGTTACTGAACACAGTCAGACTTAGTGCTGAATTAATCAAGCCCAGTGGCACCCAGAGTTCTGGTCTCTGAAGACCAGCTGGATCACCAGGAGGTTCATCCTCTGCCAAATTTCCATAGCCTTAATGCAACAGAGGTTGCCATGCGTCTACAAGGTAATTTCAGTTGGAGCTCTATTTAATCTCTGAGAAATCAGTGAGTCACAAAAGCAGTAGCTTGAATATGGAGACACAAGCTTGTGTGCTTCCTTGTTCTTTTATGTCCATTTATTACAATGGGAAGAACTCCAGTTCTTCAGTTCTAAAGCTTTACAATCAATCAATGAGTATAAAAAGTAATATGAGAAAGGATGGGGAGAATGAAGGGGAGATGGGAGAGCACAGAAAATAGACTAGTCTGAGGAAAAGAGTACTAAAATGTTTATTTTTCAAGAATGTTAAATTTCAGTATGTTAAATATCAAGTAGTGTCTTAGCTCTTTTGTTCAGGATTAAATAAGAAAATAGAACAGAGAATGGTGATATTGGCAAGCATACTCAAGGAAACCTATTTTGTCAAGTCAACTGAAAATTTTGTGATGTCTCGTTCCAGAGACCTTCATTACTTGTGAAGTGATTACTTTTTCAGCCAACAATGTGTTTTCAACATATCTAGAGAAAAGTTAGGGTGTAGTGATTTCACTGTTTGCTATTTGTAGATAACAGTATGAATGTATACAGAGGATTTCTAATTACAGTATTTGAAAACTTTGAAGAATGTATTTTTAACTGGTACTGTACTTCAAAGGTTGTAAACTTATTTAATAGAAGTTAGTAAAAAAGGCCTAGGGTGTAATAAACTAAGGTACATTAGGTGGTTAAATAGATGGATACATTTAGTGATTTTGCATTTCATTGTCAAACAATAAGGAGTAGTTTACTTACTGGAAGAAATGTTTTGTTATAACTTATTCTGTCTGGGCAAAGTCCTCTGCCTTGTTGGATCTTCATGCAGAGCTATAGTCAACAAGATTACTTACTCCATGCTGTGGAGAGTCTGAACCTCTGTGCCCTGCTCTCTCCTGATTTCAGCTACCAGAAGGAGAGTTAGTCAATATGGAACCTGCAATTAAAAAACTATAAAAAAATAATGGCAGAGTTGGTATTGTAAATAAAAGGTAATGATAATTAAATTATTATTAGGTGGTTAAAACAGTGATTTAAACACAGTTCCTCTGTGTGGTCATTGTATATTATGTAAAAAAAAAAGTTTTAACTTGTTTTATATCCCAATTGTACCTGACATCTGATAGAGTTCCATGGGCTCTAAAGGACTAGTAGTGGATGGATTTATGTGCAACTCTTGTTCCTTGTTACTACACTCTTGTTAGTGGTGTCTGGTCTAAGAACTGAGAGGCCATCCCAAGATGGACTTGGCATGAGTAACAACACTACCTTGGCTCAGCAGTAGCCAAAAAGAGGAATAACAGGATGAGTTGTAAGAGAGCAGTTATAGTAACAGTGGTTTGAGCATGAAGGAATGTTAGAAAAAACAAAGCTCATTCAGAAGCATGTGTGTGTGTTTGATTTTCTGATTCTCACATGGTCAGTTTTTCATTCAAAAAACACTGACTTCACTAAAACATTTTAGCCAAGAATACTAGCTTGGAATAAAAACCACACAAATGGAATCTATAATTAAAATCAGCATTTGTTTAATACTGTTCACAAATAGCTACCAATAAAACAGTTCTTAAACCAAACATCACTCACACAGAATAGTTGTATTATGCTCCTCAGAAGTCTGTGGTAATCATTTGCTCTTACTCTTCGCAAGCATGGGAAGTATGTTGTGTAATTATTCACATCAAATTACAAAAGCATGTATTTTAGAGGAATGTTTAAGGAAGTTTGCATTGATGTATTGTTTTATTATTATTTTAAAATAGTTTGTTGTTCTGGATCTGGATATGGTGGATTTTAACTTGGCTAACATGGCTTCTTTGGCACTTCCATAACTGGTTGCAAGGAGTGGCAACAGATGGGGAATCCTTAATAGTGTTTGTCTCACTCAGCTGTATTTTGAAGAGGAAGTAAAGCACCACTTTGAGCTGCAATCAGTTCAAACATGTAAGATTGCACAGGAATGTCTTCATGAAGGTTTCTAGAAGTGCCAGAATTCATTGTTTGTATTTAAAACAGATTGATTGATAGATTTAAAATAAGGCTGTCCTTCTCTGTTTTGTTTATCATGTGGCTGAAACTGTCATCCTAGTAATAAGCTGTACTTTGAATACTGTAGATTCTAAGAAGTAAAAATAAAAATACACATTGGTATTTTACATTCTCAGAAGAACGAAAATATCAAGTTTAGGAAGTTATCTGAAGAAGAGGAGTGGCAAGAGTAAAACAGAAAGTATTCCTTTAATGGGTTAAACTTGTTAGCTCAAACTGCTGCCAGTTGTACTTTCAGATACTGAAGGATTGGTCCACTCTAAATACTAAAACTTACTGAGTTTTGCTCATACAATAAATACAATACAATAAGTTTTTTCATACCTTAGAAATTAGCCTTTGGAGTATGTTAAAGTATCTGTCTGGCACAATGTTAGTACCTGACAATGACTGTAGCTTAAACATATATGTATTTATGTATATGCATATCTGCATGTGTCTCATATTGATAGTAAAAGACATTTTATCAGCAATAGTTCTGTTGTAATTTTTTTTGTATAGTTAGTGTATTGCTGAAGTGATTTTTAAGTATTTTCTTTCAGTATTCTCTGTATTATTAAAGAACATCTGTTTATTATGTGACCTGAGCAAATACAGCATGATTTATATTAGTAAAATGCTTTGGTTGCTTAATACCAGTAATACTGTGACTACAGAAGGGAGAAATTCTGGAGATGAGTTTAATTTCTTACAGTCATAACATTTTGGCTTACTGTGGTGGCAACTTTGTTAGATTTTTTTCCTATCTATCCTTGAGTCTTTAATGATTAAAAAAATCCTGCAGGACAGGAAGGTAGAAAATTAAATAATAGTTCCAGGTTTGAGTCTCAGGAAGGTCTATAAATCCTTTGGTTTTGAGCTAGTATTGTAATACTGTGTGTGTTTTTCATAGCCACAAAGAACAGTTGGTGAAACAAGAGGAAAGGATAATGAGAGAGATCAAGCTGATTTCCAGATTTGAAGGGCTAAAAAAGTTAGCGTTGTTTTTTAAAATAGCATATAAATTATATTTATATTAGATTTTAATGAAGGAAGAGTAAGAAAATACTGAAAGTGCAAATAAAAGTATTTATGACTGCATATTACTTGAAATGCAACTAGTTATTATAGTTGATTGTTTTACTGATAACAAAGTTAAACAGTAGCCCAGTAAGATGTCTGATTTATTTCTTTCTTAATTGTTATTTTATAAAACAAGCATAAATTCGTTATTGAATTTTCCTTTTAGATAAATGAATTGGTGGATGCCCGTGATATCAGCATTGGAGCCTGGTTTGAAGCTCATATAGAAAACGTTACTCGAGCAACAAAGGGACATAAGAATGGTAAAACTCAAGGGAAGAGTGGTAACACTTACAAAAGGACTAATGGAAACTTAAACCAAGATCATTCTAGAGAAAATGCAAATAATTTGGACAGTACACCTTCCACATCTTATTCAGACTGTATGGACACTGATGAAGAAGCTATTTATCATATCAAGTACGATGAGTAAGTGCTCCTGATACTATTTTGAAGACATCACATATTGTTATTTGGTTTGCATAAACCAAGAATTTCTTGAAGAAGTTTGGAATCAAAGAGAGCAAGTTCAATATTGCAACCAAGAAAAAAATACTAAAAAATTTATAACACTTTTCAGCTGGATGTAGCAAATCCATTGGCAGTAATGATGTTTTTCTTGTCTAAGTATTTGCAAAGTATTAGTGTCTTCTCCTTATAAAAATATCCTTTCTATATAAGAATATGCATCCTTTCTACACAGGAAAAAGAAACCATACATCTAAATTTTTACTGTTGGTTTTTTCAAATAAGGTTTTAAAAAAATAAATTAAAATTATGTATTGTGTGTATGGAATTCTTCTAAATAGAACTGAAGGAGAGCTCCCATTGAAGCAAATTGTTGTTACTTAATTTGGATTTATTGTATTCCAAGTAGAGTAATTGTGCACATAATTTCAAATCTGTATTTATAGTAGAGGTTTGTTGTTGAGAACTTCATGACTGAGGACTCAAAACTGATCGTGAGCTGGAGAGAGAGCATTAAGGATGAGGTTTTTTCAAGTTAGTTTGGGGTTTTATTGTCCCTTCTCTAGTCATAACAAATTCTAGAGCCTGAAATGCGTGGGTGGGAAACCTTGAGTTTGAAAGGATTTTCTATTTATGACCAGGGTTTGCACCACTTCTTTTGCTGGAGAAATTGTTCTGAAGTTTTTTTGCTAATAATGTGTTAAAGCACTAAGTTAAGCTTCTAAACAAATACAATTTTATATGAGTTGAATATTTTTGATACTGAGATTAGTAAAAATGCTGTAGTCTGTGGAATGTAAGATTGAGGTAGGAGGATGCAAATTATATTAAATATTAACTAAATGTAGATTTCCAATACACTTTTTTACAGTAGCTATTTCTACTTTACATATTTTAGTATGTAACTCTGCATCTGAGTTACAGAGAGCACTTTTTGTTCGTGGTACTAGTAATGGATACAATGTAATGCACTTTTTTGACTCTATGCTAAGTTTGGATTTCATATCTGCGACTTTAAGCATTTTGCTTAAAATGTTAAAGAGTTAAAATGGTGGAAGTAGAAATGTAAATACTTCCATGAATATTGCAAAAGATATTTGAAAATAACATAATCAATTATTATGATGAAAATGAAAATATTTGTCCATGAAATTTATGTCTTTGGTGGTGTGATTTAAAAGACCTGTTTTTAATATTATCTGATTTTACATCACTGTGGATATATGTAATTTAGTGATGGGCAAAATTTTCTGAAAAGTGCTTGTAACTGTTGCAGTGAAATTAATGGGGTTTTTTGGTAGATGCTCTTATTTTCTATTGGTTGGAAGTACAGAAGTAGAAAAAGTTTCACAACAGTTCAGATTTTTCTTTGGTATAGTCTTACTAAACTGAAAGATTGGTCTCTGTTTATGTGTAATTGCCTTTCAGCAGGTGGAGACAATCTTTTTACTCCTAAAAAGTGGTTATGTATAGCAGCTATATGCACTTAGCCAACACAATTAAGTAAGGCACAAAAGCATATTGAGGCAAGATCATTACAGTTAAGCTGATCAGTCTAAGATATTGGAAGTTAAAGCTTTTGGAAAGAAAAATTATTGGAAAGTGCAACTTGTACATTTATGAGTGATAAAGTTTTTGGTGGATCTTCCTGATACAATTCTTTTGGGGACTCACTTTTTTTTCTTTTAGCATTATCCAACATGCACATTCCTATTGTAACTACATTTGTGCTTCTACCACTTTGTTTTCATACATTAGTGTTTACCTCTGGTGTCTATAGACAACGCTTGTATTCTGCCGCCTCTTTGCTTGATGTGGATAAGAGGAAGATCATGATGTGCTTTGACACACAGTTTTCTCTGCTACAGAAACAGAGTAATTTATCTCTTCACTCCTGTTCTTCAAGCTTCATATCTTTCTGTAAACACTATGCCCTGCACAGTTATTTGTGCATGGGTGTTTTGTTTTTCAGGTTTGGATTAAGCATTTTGCTGCCAGATGTACTTGGCATTTTCTAGTCTATCCTTGCAGTATTGTTTTGGAGAAACTCTTCTTTTTATCTCTGACAAATGAGGCTCTCATGGGTGACATAGTTTCAGCTCCATTTTGCCTACAACAGGTATTCTTACATGACACAAAAACACTCTCCATTATCTGAAATAGAGTAAAAATTACTTACAAATGGAAGACATATGCCTGGTACCAGTAAAGCCATCAAAATTACTTTAATATGTTGGAAGAACTGTATATCAGAGGTGGGCACAGGTGCACAACTTCTCAAATCATAACTGATGCTTTTCTGTCTGTTACATCCTTCCAGTTTGAAAAAATAAAATCACCACAAATGTTACAGGTGTGGGATAGGTCACTTGTAATGCACTGAATTAGTCTACTCTACCCCCTAGATTAGTATGTCCTCCTATAGCAGTTTTCCTTAAAGGTTGAAACAGGACTTGTCCTTTTCTTAAGAAAGCTGGCTTTAGCAGCGGTGCTGCTAGATTTACATATCCCAAGTCCTGTACACCTTTGATATGCAGTTTTAGATTTCATAAAAGTGATCTTCCTCAGAGGGCCTCAGTGTTCATTTGCTCCTCTTTCTGCTTCTTGTTTAAATAGTGTAGTACAGTGAATGTGAAGGGAAAAAATGTGACAGTTCTTTTTGCAAAGAGTACAGTTAAGGAAAATTACCCTTTCTGGGCCAGAATTAAAGTAATCTCTAACAGATCTCTCCTACCAGCTGTGACTGCCACAGATAGGAGGTACTAGGCATTCCTCTGTGATTTTGTAGTTAACAGCATTGGTGAGTTGTTTCTGTAGTGGTTTTCTCCCACCTCTTCCAACACCATGCCCCACCCGAACTATGTGTCTAGTCTTTAAATTGCTGCAATTTAGTTATAAGGCCCACATATTTCCGCAGAGAGGAAACCTAGGACCATTGAGAGGAACAGAACTCAGTTTCAATTAAACTGGAGTCACAATTCTTGATAAGTGCAAAGGTTTAAAAGACTTGTACTTTTTTGAGAACCCTAATTTCACCTGTGAAGAAGAGACAAAAATACCGGTTTTACCAATGCTGGCCTTCAGGCAGTATCAAATTTCTTGGCATCCATTTGTGGCTATGTAACTTCTGCATGACAGTCCATCTGCTTTCAGTTACTGAATGCAGGTTTCTCCCTGGTGGCAGCAGTTTGAAGGTGTGATCCTGTTTTTGTCAGTGTATCTTCCTCCCCTTAGACTTTATTCCCTGTATTTCCATTTCACATTTGCATTGTGGGTATCACAAGGAGCTATTAAACACTTTGAAGTCAAGGCTCATACAGGTTTCATACAATACTATCATATATTTCTTTCTTCTACTCCCAGCAGCTGACATCAAATAGAGAAGAAATGAACCTTTCTTGAACCTAAGAAAGCCGAATCCTGATTTAAAAGGAGTTGTAAGGAATCCAGCACGCTGAGATTCTAAAGTTAACTGAGATAAGGTGGTATCCACAACAGCATGCTTAAGAATCACTTCCAAATCAGAAACAGGACACTTCATTAGCTAAGTGGCATCATAAGGACATGTCTACAATGCTGTGTCATATCAGCATTTGCCCTTTCCTCTTATCTTATTGTATTTCGTATTTGTTACTGGTGTAGCACTGGTTATAGTGTACTTCCTCTCAGGGAGAAAGTTCTCAGTCTTGATCATTAGCTCCCCAAAGCAGCAGGAAGACTTAGGGATTTACCCCAAGTAATTGGATTACAATCAAGTAACGTCTTTTCCTTTCTTTCTTGTTTCAGTCATTTGTAATAAAGTCTTTCCTTTTAAGAAGGCTCTCAGCAGAAGCTACAGGGAGGCTGGATGTTTCTGCAGCATGAGAAATTTCAGTATCACAACTTACATGCAAGTACAGATTAAGTATGACTTAAGTGTAGGTAACTTTTTTCAAGGCCATTGTTTTAGCTAATGATATTCCCCTCAGGTTTTATAACAGTCAGAGAGTTTTATTTTAAACCATGTAGTAGTATCTGCATCATACACCATAAAGTATGCTGTGGTTATTTCTTCTAGGAAACTAATTGCTTCTGTTTACTTCATGCTTAATGTGGATGCCCTTGGATTTTAAAGGTGTGTACACACACATATATTAAGAAAATTAGGATTTCACTGTGTTGCCACAGGGGTCAAAAAAGGGTAGTCATCCTGTGTGGCTGTTGAAGCAATATGCAAGACACAGTCTTACAGCTGGAGAGCACAGACTATTCTGAGGCATTGAGGAGAAGAGTTCTAAGTACTTCCTGGTCAAAAAGGCCCACTTTCTACTTCAAACTGTCATCCACAGCTGAAGAGATTGTCAAGAGAATAATAGTATTAAACTTGCTATTACTTTCTCAAGGAATGGTTTGAAGATTAGACTTGCTTAACAGGTCTATTTTCTGAGTGTTTTTAATATAAAATTTTCAGATATAGGTTAATAGACTGGGATTGCATAGATTGTATCTGAGAATTCACATAGATCATATGACCGATAAACTGACTTTAGGAGACATTATAGGCCACTATCAAACTACTTCTTGCTTATACTTTACTTTCTAGCTGTGTACATCTGATTGTGAAGTTGCGTGGAATTTTGTGGTTATGTCACTGTACAATGAAGTGCTCTTGTTTCCTAATATATCTAAAAACTAGTGAATGTTACCGGATTTTGTCATTCATTAGTCAAATAAATTTGCCCAGTGGGGCTGGATATAGGAAAGATTCCCTGCTTGTTTGAGAGGTAGCATTAGTGATAGTTTGCACAATGCAAACTGTTCTGTTTTTTCTTCTGTGAAGAAATGCCAAAATACAGTCCTTTGCATACTCTGTGTTTCTCCATTAACTCTTGCAAATGTTTAGCTGAGTTATTTGACTTTTTTTCTTTATATACATCAAACACAGGAGAGACTGTAAATCAGGAGGGTGCATGCTGTCAGATTCCTGATTCTAGTTTCAGACACTGAACTGAGGAGAGGAACTCCTTTTGAAGAACATGAATTTAATGGCTAGAAACATGACAAAATTATGGGAGCTATAGACTGTAGTTTTATTGTAGCACTTACTTGCTTTTGTTTATGTTGGAGAGTTTAGAATTTCAGAAGAGGAAGAGGAATGAAAGCTATGTTGTCTGCTAAGTAGAATGTTAAGACAATCTGTTCCTAAGCGTAACACATGTTTTTTTCTGAACTTATGCCAGTCACAAACCTTTTTTATAATTAGTCTGAGTGACTACTTGGAGTACCTCTCCTAGCTATGTAGTTTTGTTTTCTAGTTCCTAATATCAGTGATTAGTTTGTTTACTCATTCAAAATTTTTACCTCTTATAGACAATTAGACAATGCTAAAGTATCTGCTATATAAGATGGTTTTTTTTCCATACATCCTCACTAAAAACCGTGCCACCAGAGACATTCAGACTTGAAAGTATTTTATGGGAGCAGCTGCACACTGCTGCTCTTCATTCTAAGAAGTCTGTTACTTGTAAGATTATTTGTCCCATTTGCAATGGGTTTCTGGCTGCATATTGTGTGTTTTATTTGTATGTATTATAGTCAGGGTTTTGACAACAGGCATTAACTGTAAGACTTCAATTTCTAATGATGTAGACACCTTGTGCAAACTGAAAAGGAAATAGTTTGAGGAGACAATCTAGGTATTTTTGTATGTCTCTCTAGAAAGGATTTGAACTAAGGGAGTGAAGCTTTGCTGTCCTAGTAGCTGTTTGAGAGAACAATTCAAATAATAGCAGTTAAACTTTTTTTTGTTTAAACTTATTCTCACTGACCACACCATTTTTTCAGACAATAATAAGATTGAATTTTACTGCTTATTTGTTTATCTTGAATTAGCTGTAAGTGTTCTCCTTGCACTCCTGAGGAATGTTTTTTCAAAAAACGCATGACTTGTCATGCATGACTTGTCTGCTATCTAGTGAAGTAAAGCTGTTTTTCACTATATTCACATTACTTAAACTTGTAATACAGTATTGTATTAAAAAATGAGCATTCTGCGTATTTCTTACACTTCTGAACTTCTGAACTCCAGGTTGTTTCCCTTCAGAGTATCCATGTTGTCCACACAGCGCAGTTGTGTAAGACTAGAAGTTACTTTCCCTTGAAACTCAGAATTAAAGTAATTAGGAAAGTAAGATGGTTCTCTTCAAGCTATTAATATAGTTTCTCAGTGTTTAAGCTGCTTAAATCTGTAATTACTCGTCGTTGGGTAGGGTTCTCAAAATCTTTTTTATGTTCCATGATTTTTATCTTTATTGGCATTCAGTATGCCTTCCAGTCTGTCTTTTGAAATATATTACTTTTTTTTCCTGTAGTAACGAATTATCAAACCTTCTGTTTTTTGGAAGTGCACAGCTTGACTATCCCAGTGATTTTTTTTTTCCCCCCTTTCATAATTGTGGCTTACATGATCTTCCAATGTAGTGCTTTTTGAAACACTGTGTTGGCTTTCTCATATACTACAGCAAAACTGGGCTGATTATTTCCTCAGGTTATAAGGGAGTGGGGTGTAGGAATCTAGTTTTCATCCAGTTCTACCTTCTTAGTCAGATTTACCTCTTCCAGGAGTTCATTCCTTAATGTTTCTTTTTTTTGTTTTTGCCCTTCTATTCCTTCATTCTGGGGTTGGAATGAGTCTTTTCTGAATTTTTTGATTGAGAAAATAAATTATACTTTCGTTTTATTACTATTGGAAAATAATTTTTAAAATTGTGCATCTGCACTAACATTCCTCACATACCAGTATGGAGAGTGAATGGGGAGCTTTTTACTTTATGTTCCCAGAATTTTATCTTTCGAGTTCTAGCTGTTTTATTAACAGCTGGGAAAAGTGTTAGAGGGTCTGTTGCAAGTAAATTGAGCAGGCTTAGATTTATTCTGACGGGGAACTGCTGTATGTTCTAGCATTTGTGCATTTTAGGATCCACAGCCAAGCATCTGACCGTAGCCAAGAAATACTGGAATTTTTACTTCATGAATAATTATTTGCTGTGGAGACAGTTTGCACAGAGAGGAAATCCCAAGAAATCCTTGCTGTGCTAGTGTTAGAAATACTACAGGGAAGAATCAAATTAGAGGTAAATAGAGGTATCCTATGGGCAATATTCATTAACCTCTTGTGATTATACTTACTGTTATAGCTCCTTTTTTCAGTATTAGTTACCAAATGTCCTAAAAACATGAAAACCAAGAAACTGTCCACAGCTGTTTTAAATGTACAGGTTTAATTGTGCCGTATAATCTTCATTTCAACTGTACCAAATTTATGCTAGTCTAATTAAAACATTACTGTGAAAATGCTTTTATTTTTTTTTTCTCTTGAGTGTGATCTTAGTATTTTTAAAGTAACTCAATAAATGAGAAAACAGTTTCAGCGTATGTTCATGTCTCACAGTAGTCCTTTATTAAAGCTTCCCAGAATGGGCAAGAATTAATTTTCACTTAATTCTTGAGGTTAAAATACCATATTTATTCACTTTATATTTTGGTTTATCTACGTAACTCCACATACTCATATCTTGCGATTCTATGTTTAAATACTATTCTTGCATATTTAAGAGACTAGATTTTAAATTAATGTGTGATTTTTACAAATGACATATTAAACTTTAGGAAAATGATTGTGAGGTAGTAGAATTTTCTAATGTGAGGGTGATTTTTTTTCCATATTTAACTAAATTGTGGCATTAGACACATTTGAGGGCACAAGTTTACTGTAGAAGTACTCTTTGCTTAATAATATAATAATGAATAGTGGTACCGAGGTTAACATACGGAGTCTTACTCTGCAGTTTTTAGCCTAACACTAAAACTTATGGCAAACTGCTTCTGCTGTTCTGCCTGAGGTATCAATTATGGACTAATGTGCAGGGTTAAATATCTGCTAACGTTCACCAGCAACCATGAAATTTCTCTGTGTGAAGGCACAGCAGTAACTTTTGCAAAAGAAGGTTAAAATGTGGCAAAAGAATTTTTTTTTTCTAAAGTTTGTAAGCTTGCATTTTTGACCAGCTGATTAGAGGAAAAATGCACTCAATAGAGAGTCAGCCTTTCTTTTCTTCCTTTGGAAAACAGTGTCTGCTTAAAAAGGGGGGTTTGGGGCTGTCTTTTGGTAGGTGATCTTGTTCTAGTCAGGCTGATAAGCAAAATTTTTGCTTGGGTTTTTTCATGTGCTACTGCCAAGAACAGTGGTGGAAACATTTGTTAATGATGACAGTCTTTGAAATTCCTCATCAGTACAACAGGAAGGATCTGTTCTGAGTTGCATAGAGGTGAAAAAGAAAATAGGAATCTGAATTCAGGGAAAAACATTTGTCCAAAGCTCACCCAGGAGAAACAGAAGCTGAGGACATTTTACTTTCAGAAGAGAATAGATTTTTCAGATCAAGGTTAAGTTTCTATGAATGCCAACTCTTGTAAGTCACATATTTTGATTTTTTTTAACCGTGACATGGGGGCTTCTTGAATGTTTATTAGTTATTTTTATGATCCCATATGTATTTCTTATTGATTATTTCACTGTATACATAAATGGTGTCTATTTTTGATCTATCTTCTCTAATTTCCTGATGTTTAAACACTATTTTGATTTCAGAGTTCAAGTAAACAGAGTCTTTATTTACTGTGTTCTACTTACTGTCTTCTACAAACTTTAGGAAAGGTTTACCGTAAAACTTTTGGAACTGGTTAGTAGGTCAAACATAGCTGTCTTAAGATTTCAGTAGCATGTTGTACAATAATGTGATATTATTTAGGGACTCAATAAAATAGGCACGGTGTCTATAGCTGTTTTTTTGCTTTGTCTGATTACCTGTAGGTGAATCAATCATGTTTTTGGTGGGTATTAGAATATTAATGATTAATATAGTAGAATTGTATGGTAATTCTTTTAGGTGAAAGTTGCATAACATAAAGACAAAATGTCAAATGTCAGCTTTTCAGTATGCCCTGAGTTTGGAAACAACATGGGCAAAAAAACTTAGGAAATGTGGAGAGTTACATTGTATGAAACTATTGTTTTGATAGTGCCTTGATCCCTAGCACCTGTCTTTGTACGATATAACTTCCGTTGTGCAGAATTTTATAATTAGGGTCTAAAAATGTTGGTACAAAAACAAGCTTTGTACTTAACTTTTGTAAGTAGTTAGAGATACGTTCTCTTACTTAGCCATTAGTTTATCTGAAGGTACACCCACTCTTAAACTGTTGCAGTTCATGCTTCTTTAAAAAAACTATCACTAAATCTCCCTCATCTCCCAGACCCCTAACATCAGTAGTAGCAAACTGGTGTGTTGGATTTAAGGCATAGTAGAAGGCATAACTTGTTAAAAATGCGTCCAGTTTCATTGATGGGCTTTCAGTCAACTATTCAGGAGCAGATATCGTGATTTCAGGCTATAGACTGTCAGTCTCATGATCTTAATGACAGTAGTTCTAGTATTTCTTCCTGTAGTAAGTTACAATGTGCAATTTTCCCAAGACCTCGAAATATTCTTGTTCAGTATAGGGGGAGGTATGTTGTAAAATGGTAGAGCCATACTTTTATTAGTAAGATTTTGTCGTTAATATTGTTTGATAAAGGTATATTAATTAAACTGTGAGTGCTCTTGCTAAAGTCCAGTAATTGCATAATTTAAAATATAGTTTAAGATACATCATCCTCAGCATTGTTTGTTAAGACGGGAGAATGGATAATTTTAATAGCAGCTGTTTATTTATAGTAGAATAATTTTATTTTCTCTGTTAAATTTATTCTGTGTACTTATTTAGTACTAGCTAAGTGATAGGAGATTTTTATCTGCCTACACACAGTGTGAAAAAGGAACTTCGCTTTAGCATTTTTAAACTTTGTTACAGGCTAGCTGGTTTTTTTCGCAATTAGTATTTTGTTCATGTCTATATTCTGCTATTTTTTCCAGTATATGTGCAAATACAGCCTCTAGTATGAAGTAATAGTGGCCTCATTCAGAGGAATATAAGAAAACTGTAGCGTTAAAATCAAAAACATCTAAAATTTGATAAGGTTTCCTTCCTGCATTGGGATTTTAGTTAGAGTACTGTCAAATAACACTAAATTATTGAGAAGTGCATATAGATTAACTTAATTTTGTTTTTTTTTTTTTTTAAGAAAACTGATGGAGGTTATTTTTCCGATCTGAGATGAGAAAATGCTTAGAATTCTTAGTCTGTATTTAGAGAAAAACCTATATTTTTGAAAGGGAATTAGGTCAGATTTTATGATTTTTATGTGCCCGAAGAACATATAAAAACTTCTGAAAAAAAGTTGTCTGTGACTTTCTTTTTACTGTCGCAGGAGTCATAATCATTGGTGTTGTTGGTTTTGCTTTTCAAGGTACCCAGAAAATGGCATAATAGAAATGGACACAGTTAATCTTCGACCCCGAGCAAGAACCATTCTGAAGTGGAGTGAGCTAAAAGTGGGTGATGTGGTGATGGTTAACTACAATGTTGAGACACCAGAAGAAAGAGGATTTTGGTTTGATGCAGAAAT
Source organism: Cossypha heuglini (assembly GCA_027576195.1). NCBI lineage: Eukaryota > Metazoa > Chordata > Aves > Passeriformes > Muscicapidae > Cossypha > Cossypha heuglini. Next base: position 27,517,454 of record JAODKT010001744.1, read on the forward strand.
TACCTCTTTGAGAGAAATCTCAAGGACTAACAAAGAGGTTCATGCTAAAATTCTGCTGGGGTAAGATTTGCTTGACCAACTCAGAAAATCTCTACATATCATATGAAGTGTGTTTGGTTTGGTTTCTTTATGTTCTAGTCACTACTAGATTAATTTTAATGTCATATTTTGATTCCACAGCTGTGTGAATTACCATGCCTAGTTTTTTCAGTGTGCAGATTTAACTATAAGTCGGAATTTTTGTTTTTCCTGAGACTGCTGGAGGCAACCATAAAGTTTTTTATGCATTATGTGTGATTCAGTAATTTTTTAAGCAATTGAGAACCCCTAGGTCTCACTGGGTATGAGTCATCTCTGACAGTTTGAATAAGTCTCTGAACTAGCTAAATAAATTTTTAAAGAAGAAAATTTTTATGTAGTATTATAACCTCTGATAGGTAAGTGTGGAGCTATAGGATGTGGGAACTGCAAGTTTTCATTGTGACTGAGATTTACCTGAATATCTTTGCTTTATATTACTATTTCATTTCAAAACTTCCATACAGTTCTTCAAGGAACAGTGTTCCATACAGTTCTTCAAGGAACAGTGTTTTCTGGAGATACCTTTAAGATATTGCCGTCAGTAAGTTAAGTTATCGCCTTCTTCGGGATGAAAAGATGCCAGTGGTTGATTTAATGTTGCCATGTCCCACATTTACTCATGAGTGTTATCATTATTCTGGGAGTGTGTTCCTGAAAATGAATTGGACTACTAGTATACTTTGTAGTTTTCTTTGCAAGAAATGAGAATGTTGTATCTGTAGGAAGACTTGGTGTAGGACATGGTTACTTGGGAGAAACATACAGACGTCTCTGTGAATCAGGTCTAATTCAATATTTTGTGTAAAAATGCAATCTTACCTGGTACTGGGAAATTGTAAAGACATTGGTTTGGTAAAGTATGCAAGTAAATGAAAGTTTGTTTTGGGGGTGGGCTTTAATTTTAGAATGATAGGAGTTTTATTTGGTAATCTCAGTGCATTATAGTCATCTTTTATTAAGTAGAGCAGGCACATGGACTTGTTTTGTAGGCAAAGCAAAAAACCCTCAAACTTGAAATACAAAGCTAGGAAAAAAATGAATATATATTTTGAATTATTAACTTGAAAGAGAGAAGATATTAAGAAATGGAGGACAGTATCAATGGAGAGATGCAGATTTTCTTTGTAGTGCATTTAGTGCTAGTGCCATTTGGTGAGTCAGGGATGGGTTTCATGCCCTTCTACAAATAGAACTGTCCAGGCAGCAGCTTACATGAAGTTCCAATGTCTGCTGATAAAATTTTTTAAAACTGTTGCCTACATGGATTCTTTCAGAGTTTTCCCCATCTATTAAAAACAGTATAATCAGAATATGTTTTATATTGGCAAAAGGAAGCACCTGGTGGCTAATAAAAATTTTTGGTTGGATCTCTATAGGGTAGTCTATATCTAAAGAAACTGATAGTTATGCTTCAAACTAGAAGGTGCTAAATTCAAGTTCTGTGGCAGGTACAATAGGGATCTCTCTGATACTTACACTTACTACCATCTGAAGGGAGTTGGGAGGAAAACAACACTGTTGACAAATACCTATTTTAAGGTGATGAATTTAAGTCCATTTTTCAGATGGAATCGTATTTCAGAGAAATTTTTTCCTAATTAAGAACTCTGGTTTCCTTTAAATGTTGATAGATTGTATATGCAGTAATCAACTTGTTGCAGAAAGTAATGTTAACTGAGCCCTGCCATTTCTTATATTTATCAAAGAATAATTCTGTATCATCTGTTCTACCAAACTAATTCCTCCCAATTAGTACTAAAAGAACAAGGCAAATCTCCTAGTATTCATAAATTTGTGTAAGGACCATGCAAAAGTAATTGCTTTGCGTTTCAGGAATGTTGATTTGCAAATTAAAGACCAACCTCAGTGTTTCATTGTTTATTAATATTTAATATAAATAATATAAAAATATTATTTTTGTTTAGAATTATAATGCAGCTGTTGTTCTTTTAATCTAGAAAAATATAATTAATATATTTCTATTCTATAATGTTGATATATAAGTTCTTAACATTATGTTAGCATTAGCTATTTGTCTCAAATAAAGGTGTAGTTTATTTTGATTTTTTTATGATTATATGTTTATGATTAACTGATTGTATGCTAATGACTAGTTTTTTGTGTAGTACTTAAGAACAATCTTAACAGGGAGTAAAAGGAGGCAAAGATCTTAGGGTTGCATCGCATATATTCATCGCTTGGACTTTGTTTCTTTTGTGGTATTATATCAAAGAGACTGTATAAAACAATTTTGTATGCCTCATATGAAGGTTTGATTTATTGATCTTGATTGCTTTTGACGAAGATTTCATGAAGCTGTTGGCGTAATCACAAGAAATAACAAGGATATGCTGTTTGTGGTCATGCTTTGAAACTAGTAGAACATATGAATATTTTTTTTAGGTGCATCTTTTGACATGTATTTGTTTGGTGTTACTGTAACTCATGTCTTAGTCATAAGCAAAAGGAAAATTCCTGTACAGTCTGTCATCATTAGCTCACCTTTTGGAAAATATATGTGAAAGCTATTTCATATATATATTACCAAATATAGGATGAGACTGAGCAGGACAGGCAAACATCATTATGCAGAATAATTGACCACTTATTATTAATTCTCATTTCTATAATATTCACACTGCAGCTGAAATTGCTAATTGTAGAATGTCTAAAACATGCTGAACAGGATTTTCTGTGTCTCAGATGCAAATGCTAGGGAAACAGCAGTGCTTTGGTACCATGGAATAGGACTTAAGGTTTCTCATGACAGTGTGTACATGCTTGCATTTCAGCATCTCTGAATGCTGGATTCTTGTTTCGGAGTATCTGTGGTACCTCTGAACTGAGTTTAACTGGCAAGATGCTGCATCTCCAGTTTTCCTCTTTGGAGAGAGTATTCTACTTCATAATGACAACTCTTGTTTGTAATCCAGAATAATAAATATGACTTGTTGTTTTTGAGGCTAACTGTTCACAATTTAACCTTGGAGCCAGCAGATGTATTTAAATTCACCATACCAAATCAAACCTAAGTAGATCTAATGATGCTCTATATTTACTTCTTCCTAGAATTGAAAATAAAGACCAAATTCAGTCTTACTTTTCTTCAGTAAGCCCTTGAAAGCCTGAGTTTAGCCAGGACTCTCTCTTAATACTAAGACTCATATTTTGCTTAAGTCTTTGGAGATGTGTAAGAATGTAGAATTATGCAGAGTGAACATAATTTTCTTCTTTAGATGAGTGAATATTTAATGAATTTGATGTCTTGATCTATGCAGCTGTAAAGGAATGTAATAGAATGGCCATAAATTTTCATGTTCGTATCTGTCATCTTTTAGTTCTGCAGGTTTTTGTATGAACATTCCTGCTCCCAAAAAAGAATTTTTTTTTTGCAGACTATTTTTTAAATATTTTCACTGTATTTTTCTTGCAACCTTCCAGATCTGGTGTTTGTCTTCCTTTTTTTTTCATGGTATACATTTATATTTATCATCCTACTACTCCTTTTATTCATATCTAGCATGTTTTATTCTCAGAATGCAGTATGATATATTAAAATTACCTTTATGCTACCTGTACAGATTTTACTTTTTGCTTCTCCCTTTACTTCTTTTGGACAAGATTTTCCATTTATATTTAACTTCTGATTTTTAGAACTTCACACGTATATTTGTTTTTACAGCTTTGCAAAGGCGCAGAAATTAAACACTTTACAGAATAGTGAGGTATTCTGTAGAAGTGAGTGAAACAAGCTATGCATGAGGTTTTTTGTTCATAATTTCAAGAATTCTTTTGCTTCTGTCAATTTCTATCTAGTTTAAAAAATATTGGTAGTTGTGCCTTATTTTGACATTTAGGAAAATAACAGTATCATACTTGCTATCACTCTAAGTCTATATTGTGGTAATCATCGTGTCAAAGTTGTTGTCATAATCTGGTAGATGCCCAATAGCACAGTTCTCATAGTGCTTCTTCTTCAGGTCTGGAATTTTCATCATTGTGATTTATATCTTACTAATACTTGCATAATTCTCTACCCAAAGTAGAAAAGTAACATCCTGATTCATTTATTTTATTTTAGTGTCTTTTTTGCAGGTTGATATGGGAGATATTGTTTTGATGCTGTGTGAAATATTAACAATGTTTACTTGGACCTATTTTCTCAAATAACTTTCATGCTGTATCAGCAAGTATCCTAGTAATAAAAATTTTAATCGCTGAAGACCTTACCTGCAGCTTTTTTGCACAGATACAAAAGTGTCATATTTCTTCTAGGCAGCAAAACTAGTAAAAGATGAACTTGTATCTCTCACTTTCCTATTCTCCTTTGTGGACTTCAGTGGAGCTGGTTGCCTCCTTTGAAGAAGAGAACACCTCTTGAATCAGCCAGACTGTTTCAAATCAAGATAGAGTCTGAGTGGCCAAGAATTTGCTGGGACTTTTGGTGATGAATCTGTAGAGGTGATGCCTAGCATTTTTAAGCATTTCTTTGTACTGCTTTTCGTAGTCTCTACAGCTAGAGATTGCTCTTTTTGTGAAACACAGCCTTATGGAATGATCTCACAACAGGAATGATTGTTGACAAACCAGAATGTTTTGTATACTGCTTAATTACCCTGTTGGACGAAAGAAATCATGTTAGCTGAAGTGGTGTGCGAGTATAATTCTCTGCTTGAACTTAGAAGTGATGTTTACTGGAAATAAACTGTTCACTTTTAAATTCCAGATTAGATTTTTAACCTTTCTTCAGTTTTGAGGAAAAGTAAATAATTAAATGTACCATGGACACAAGGACAGAATTTTATTAAAGAGACTTCTGAGTAGTGTGAAGTGCCTTCTGTTAATGATTCAGGTGTACAGGACAAACTGCCCAGGAGATATTGGGACATCCTGGGCTCTAGAGAAAGGGTTGTTATTCAGGATGTATTGTTTCTGTCAAATGTAAAACAGAAGAACAGTATCTGACTAACTCATCAAGAGAGCATGAGTAGAGCAAATCCTGTAACCATTCACTGTAGTACTTATCCTCTTTGCAAGGTTTTTTATGAGGTGTAGTACTTTGATTTAGCAACTATGGCATCAAACTCTTGGTGTTGGTAGAGGCTAGTGATGAGTTTGTGGAGAGTAGCCCCGCCAAAAAGAATGCTGGTGGGTGAGAGGCTGGATATGACCCAGCCATGAGCACTCACAGCCCAGAAAGCCAAACATGTCCTGGGCTGCATCCAAAGCAGCGTGGACAGCAAGGCCAGGGAGGGGATTCTGCCCCTCTGCTCTGCTCTGTTAAGACCCCAACTGCAGTGCTGCATCCAGCCCTGGGGTGTCTGGCAGGGGACAGGAAGGACATGGACCTGTTGGAGCAAGTCCAGAAGAGGCCACCAAGTGGAATGAAGCACCTCTTCTATTAGAAAGGGCTGGGAGAATTGGAATTATACCACCTGGAGTAGAGAAGGCTTGAGGTGACCTTATTGCAGCCTTCCAGCATCTGAAGGGAGCCTTCTAAAAAGCCAGAAACTTAAAAGACATGGCATGTAATGACAGAAAAAGGGACTATGGCTTCAAATTCAAAGATTAGGATTAGAGTAGATATTGGAAAGAATTTTTGTAGTATGAGGGTGGTGAGGCACTGGAACAGGTTCCCCAGAGAAGTAGATGCCCCATCCCTATTAGTGTTCAAGGCCAGGCTGGATGGAGCTCTGAGCTGTCTGGTCTAGTGGAAAGTGTCCCTGTTCCTGCTCATGGATTGGAACTAGATGATCTTTAAACTCCCTTTCAACCCAATCATTCTATGATTCTATGAAAGAGTACATTTTGAGAGGTATTTGGCTGATTTATTATAGATATCCTTTTCTTGTTTCTTTCTCCTTTCCCTTTGGACAGAAGTTTCCATTTTACGAACACTCACTGAATAGTTGCAATTGACATGTTCTATGCAGATTATAGCTATTCCTTCACACTCTTTACCTGCATGCTTCATTCTTCTACCTTAAAGAGGACAAATCTTCTGGAGGTTCCCTTGAGTAGAAAGGATTTGAAGGATTACTGTTTTAAGATTTGCTTGTCCCTAATTCTTTTCTGACATGGAACAAATATTTTATCTGCATACTTCCCTTTTCCTGATTCTTAAAATGAGAACATTTAAATTAACTGATTTGTCCTTTGTGCCATTTCCCTACATATTGCCTGATCTTAACTAGCAATATGGGGAAACTGATTGTTTCAGGTTGATTTCCCAAAATGGAGGGAAAATAGACTAGGTGCTTGTAATTTGTGTTTAGTCTTTTGGATTGTGAATATACTGTGCCTTGAAATTCCAGAATTTTAGTGGTAAACTAAGTCTGCCTTACGGAGAGAGCCAAAGAGTAAGTAACCCAATTATTTAAGATCTTTTTAGTCCTGCTGTTGAAGAGGGTAAGACTTTGGAGGGCAATTCATGCCAAGGAAAAGGAGCGAGCAAATCCTGTGGATCAAAACCGGTTAAATGCATAGCTTGTGTCAACAGACATTTGACTTTTAATACCAGTTTGACTTTTGACCCTGACAACTGGAGAAAGGCAAATACTGCATCTATTTTAAAAGAGGGCTAGTCATCCTTATTTCCATCTTAGGACAAAAGGGGACAGTTCTCATGAAGTGCTGGTGAAGTGGTGATGATTAGGAATAGCTAGAGTCTTTTTTTTTTTTTTTTCCAAAAGCAAATCATGCCTTACAAGCTCCGCCTTCTGTGATAAAATTATTTTCTCTGTGGCCAAGTGTCTTGGTTTGAAGAACAGGTAGGAAGGCAGAAGCCTCCCATGGAATGGAAAATGTAAACCCCTTCCCTCCGAATTATTGTAATTTTGAAATTAAGAGGCTCTCAGGCAAAGATATGAGAATAGGAGTAAGAGTTCTTTGCTAGGGTGTGTAATGAAGCAAACAAACAAGAACAAGTACAGCTTTAACCACAACCAGAAC
>JAODKT010001744.1:27549489-27562196 GCA_027576195.1 Cossypha heuglini
ATCTGGACTAAATATCAAAAGACAATTACCATTTATGCATTACTAATTTATTTTGGGTACAAATTAAACATTCTGTCATTTTAAAAAAAAATTTAAATGCTTTCTATGTAGAAAGTTTAACTACACTTATGTTTCTCATATGAACTAGTCTCTTTTATGACAAAATGAGATTGTCTCAGCAAATCTATGAGAATTTAGAGATTGTATGAGAATTTAAGGACCTCTTTGTTTCTGACTTGCATAGTTTTTTTGTTACACAAACTCTCTTTTCCCTAGAAGGAAATTGACTAAACATTACTTCTGGAGAGAGCATCTGAAAAGCATCCTTGGCATGAATTTTTTATCATGTTCATCTTCGGGTTGAATCACCTACTAGAAACCTAAATTTAATTGGTAAAACCTGGAAATGAAAAGAAGGGAGGGAGAAATTAATTAAAGGGTGTTTGATACAACAGGAAAGAGAGACACAATAGTGGGGCTTTTTAATTCAGCATACTCATAATAAATGGCCTGGAAAAACTGGCAAATAGCTGATAAAGTTAAGTGAGAGTGCCAAGTTGTTGTGGATACCAAACATGGGGCTGGGAAGAATTCTAAGTGTAATTTGTAGTTGGCTTGCAGCTGCTTATTCTTCTTGTTATTTATGTTATTAGCTATTATTCTGATAGCTAATTTCAAAAAATATGTAATTTTAATAGTGATCAGAAAAAGAAATCAAATACTAAATTATCATGAAATGAAGAGTAAGGAAAATAAAATGCATTATTATGAACAGCAACCAGGACAATTAAAGGAATTGAATGGTTTTCATTCATCTGGAAAATGTTGAAAATTCTGTGGGGTCTAGATGACTACAAAATTATGTACAGTATAAAAAGAAGTGGGACCAATATACATACTTCTGTAATGTCAAATTTACAAATCATAATGTCAAATATTATAAAGTTTTCAAAAAGTTTTTCAAAAGTTTTCAACAGAATAGAAAGTCAGCCACAGACAGCTGGATCCTGAGAAATTGTGCAGGGAAGTATTATTGTGTCCTTGCATAGTTTTTTTAATAACTGTGCACAGCTCTAATCTGTTGTTAAAAAGTACATTTTTGACTAGCTGGATCTTTGATGTATTGTGGTATGAAATTTCAAGGCTATAGCAGAAGAATATAGACTTCCATGGAAGTTGTTTAGTAGGCTGGGAAAAGGAGTTCAGGAGTACAAGAAGCAGAATGAGAAAAGCAGGAAAAATCGAGCTCTGGAAGAAGATATGAAGTTAGAAAGAAGTTGTGTAATTTGTTTTATGCTGGAAACCTTCATTCTACCAACAGTATTTTTTGCATAACATACTGAGAAAATGCGTAATTTAATATATACTCTTTTTTTTTATTTGTAAAGGTTGTTTGTGAGGCTTTTCTACTAAGCAGTTGTTTGAAACCATTTTTAAATAAATTTTTGTGGGAGAGATGTTCCAGCAGACTTTAATGATTATGCTGCACCTGCACCTTTCAGGTGGTTAGGTTGCAGATTACTTGAACATTTGTTACCAGAGAGTTATCCTGGTTGGAGAAATAATCTATGATCCTATTAGTGTTGCAATGGCTTCTTCTGTTTCCTTGGGCAGTCTAACAGTATTCCTCTCCACTGGTCACATTTACAGGTTGTTACCTTACAAATCCCTGACAAAATGGTCTTTACACTGGGATATTCCTTGGTTAAAGATGGTAAAATGTTACCAAACTGGTAGATCTCTTTCTCCTTTGAAGTGTTCTAAATTACTCTGCAAGTGGAGTATAGCAGTGAGTACAGTCTTAGATACTGCTTATGGAAAAAATCTTGGAGATTGTCCCCAAAGAAGAAAGTGTACCTTTTCATCTTCCAGTGTCACCACTGTCCTACATTGTCCTGGTGATTTTCTGGCTGTTTTTAATTTTAGCTTTTCTTCCTGAGGGAACAGTGGAATTCACACCTTTAATAGCAGTTTGGCATTAACTGCTGACACAGAAACCTCTGTACAATATTTTAAGCAGAAAATTGATTTTTTTAAAGTGGTTTTGTGTAGGTGTCTGGGTCTTTTTAAAAATTGCTATAAACTGTCTTTTTTCTGTTTCCAGGTGAGCGAAGCAGGTGTTCACAGGCCCCATGTTGGTGGAATCCATGGACGCAGTAATGATGGAGCTTATTCACTTGTACTAGCTGGGGGATTTGAAGATGAAGTGGTATGTCATTCATGCAAGCAATGGTCTTGCTGTTCTGATGCATCAAATGTCTGTAAATATAGAGTTATATTTGGTGTTTAATCTAAAACTAACGTTTAGGCTGAAAAAAATAGCCAGTACTGATAAATTAAGTAGTTCTTAGTATTTCGGAGGGAAAAATCTTACCAAATCTTAAAGAATGCTTATGCTCAAATTTACATTAAATCAAAATATCAGGTACCATTGGATCTTACATTGTTTAGGGTAGTTACATTTCAATATACTTTTGGAGTCTGAATTGAGTGTTATATAGAATCTGATAGTGTAATTACGTGCAAGTAATATGTTTTATGTCCTGCTTTTGTCGCAATTTAATTACATTCCAAACAGTATTTCTAAATATGTGATACATTTATTTTCATGAAGCAAGAATAAAAGATATGTGTTGCTTGATAGTAACATAGTTCAGAACTCCGAAGTTCTGAAGTTTCTTGGCTCCTGCTAATGAGCACTTTCAGAACTTCTTATCAAAGTCTCAGAATCTTGTATTATGATCCCTAAAGGTGCTGGGAAAAAATTCTGCTTTGGTGTTAACATCTAAGTAGAGCAACAAAAGCAGTTATACTGCCAAACAAAAGAGTAACTGCTTTCAATTTTCATGGTGCTGTCCAATATTTATTTATGAAGAGATTGCAGTTTTCTTCAATTAAGTGATGTTTACACAAGGTACATCCCTTCCTGCAGTTCCAGTCCATCAGGTGGAATTCTGAATCGTGGATCAGGTGAAGGATAATGCAGTAAGAAACCCTGTTTTTTTAAAATGTGCGTAGCTGTCAATCACAAGGAAAAGGGCACTGAAGAAAAAAAAAAAAGGCATATTAATGAAATAGCGTCAGAACGTACTATATTCTTTGCCAACAGCATCTACCAGCTGCTGCTGCTGCTGTTAATGCTGCTGCAGAGCATTGCCTCTGAGGGAGTGTGTCTCTACTTGAACAAGTGGCATGAGGACTGGTGTTTGGATATGGTGTCCTTACTGTCCATCCCAGCCCAGGCTCTCAGACCCTTAGAACAGTTTCACAGTAGCTGTATTTGCTGTGCTGCGATGCTGCGGACTCCTCTTTTTATTCTTCTTGGTGATACTGATGCCCCCTTATTTCTGAGGTGGTAATTTTTCAGTTCAAACTATTTAGTAAACCTAATTGGATCCTTTGCATGCCTTTTCAGTCCACCAAAGTGACGTTGTGACTAAGTGGTTGTGTAGACACCTAAGTACTGTCATAGTCTAAAATACATAAATACTTTTGAAAAGGTGTAGTAGGAGGGAAATATTGCAGAAAATACCCTAAAAACTGATATGAACGCGAGTTTTTTTCTAAAATTCTTTTAACTAATAATTCAAGGGATTTTTTTCCCAGTTACATTACTGAAGTTAGTTTTTCTTCTCTTCTTCTTTCATATTCCAAATTTTATCTTACAACTTACTTCCATTTTCCTTGTTTTTTGAAAGCTGAGATTAAAATCATGTAAGAATATGCACAGAAAAATTGAGTTCTGTACTTATAAGTATCCTCAGAATCTAATTAATTTGAGATGTGAAATTTGAGGGTTTTTTTTAAATACACATAAAAACCTCTGCTCACATCTATTCATTTTGAGTACCAAAAAAGAGAGGTGACTCTTACTTGAATTTCAATGGTGCGACAAAGATGCTTGTGTGTAAGATTCTATAAAATTGAGAAATAAATTCATTTTGGAAGAGTTTTATACTGTTTATATACTTTATGCAACAAAGCCGACATTGTGGTAACGTAATTACAAAAATACATTGCAGGAAACAGAGTTCATTGCCTAGCTTTCAGATCGTGACATTTTTATGCCATGCCTTTAGAAACTTATAATCCTAGGGTCCCAGAATTGTCTGCAGTTTTACTGAAGTTCGGATGTCCTGGAGGTACTGGAGTGCTCATTAATAACAAGTTTTATCAGTTCTGTCAGATTCACCCTCAAGATTGAGAACAGGTACAGTCATAGCCTACAAAACGAACATTGGATGAAATTGTTTTGCACATGGTGCTTTATGGTCATTTTTAATTACATGCATATAAAATAGTTGCATATTAATCTCTCTCCTGAAAATGGATAACTGAATTCTAGTGACAAGTTACATGGCTTACCTATAGTTAGCCTTTACTTTACTGGTATTGCTTTGGTAGTAAACATAATAGGAAAATTAGCTGAAGAAAGTGAGAAGTCTTTCAATAATTTATAATCTAAGCATTATTTCAGAACAGATTAATATTTACACACTAGATACTGGACATTAGCATTGATTGTGCCATCACAGTGTTCATGATGAATATATTCTGATTTGTCATCTGATCAAACAGAGGAAGAAGTATAACTTTTGTGTTGAAAACTTGCCTTCTTATTTTGTGTCATTTTTTAATGTATCAAATTGAAACTGCTGCTTATTGTCTGTCAAAAGTTTCAAGATTCATGTTTCCGCTGGGTTGAGGTAGTGTTGTAAAGATGGAAAATTAATTGTGTGGTGTGCTCTAATTTTGTCCAAACAAAAACTGTTTCTTCTATAAGTGTTGTTGCACATATAATCATATAGGAAATCTCTGAACTGAGATTAAGAATCTCTTGGAGAATAATACCTGGTGTGAGCAGTCATATCTTCTTGTAAATGATTCTGAGACTACAAAAGATAATGACTGTAATGACTCAAAAGGGACCCCAGGCAATGTACTCGTTGTTTAGGTTTATTTTATACCAAACCACTGACTGCCTGTAATGTAGCATTCACAAACCACTTCATGAAATGAATATCTAATATGAAATACACATCTTTTAGATTTTAAATGCGTTGATTTAACTGGAATTATCGTTGGCTAATTAAATTAGTCGTACTGATTGCCGGATTTTTTTCCCTCAAAAAACCAATCAATTTTGCATCTCCAGCTGATAGTCAAAGTTAGCTGTAATTTTAAAATGCTGTCTCTAAAAGCTGTTGTATCTCCTAAGTAACTTGCACTACAGGAAAGGGTCTTAGACCTTAAAAGACTCCCTGTCTTCGATGGACCTTGTTCAAAGTCAGAATGGATTTTTAATGGAACAAGAGATAATTAATCCACACTGGGTAGCCTGAATTGTTTACGTATTAATGTTCAGTTTAAAAGCCCAGAAATCCACCATTTTTGGATGCTGCATGGAAAGGAGTAAGAAAACCCTCAGAAAGGAATTCACATACAGTAGTTAACTAGGACTTTGATTTTTTAAAGTGGTACCCTACTTCCATCCCCAGTTAGCCACCTTCTGCTGTTTTCTGCTTTGAGGCTGTCTTTCTTACTGCTCAGATATGTAGATTCACTAAACTGGTGAAATGTTTTCACTGTGGTGGAATTTGCCATGAAACTGCCAGGTTCTTGCTGTCAGGGGTGATTGTGGGAAAGAGTCAGCAAGAACAATTATGATGTATTAAGGCTCTGCACTTAATGCTACGGATTCTTATTGATTTACAAATGAAATTTGTACTTCAGCCCTTTGTTATCAATTGGCACCTTTTACTGCAATGTTAAACCAAGAAATTATAAATCACACAATGGGCAGATAGGCCAATTCTGTCAGCTCTTTACAGAGTTTAATGGAGATGAATGATGACATGATTCAGTTTCAGATATCCCTACTACTGGGGAAAGAAAATGCTTTCAAATTTAATTGCTTGATGGTTAATAATTGACTTGGATTTAATAACTCCATTTAAAAAGCCTTAGTGCTTTTTTATTTCACTTTATCATATAATCAAACTCACCTTTTATTAATTACATTTTACTGAGGTCAGACTGAGGAGGGATTGATGAAGTGATGATATTTGGGAATTTCTTGTATCAAGAAGGCCAGTAAGATGTTTTTTTATTGTTCGAACTGAAGGTTGGACCTCATCTAGAAAGTCTGATTGTGTTTGCCATAGCATATTACTGATAAATACAATTTTTGCATTACCTGTTGGAACCTAACTTTGAGTATAACAGCAGATGTGTTAATGGAGAGAGAAAATAATTGAGAGCTCTCTTGAGATAGCTGATATTCTAGTAACTTGAAGTGGCTAATATCTCTGTCAGCTGGTGCATAAAAGTAATCCATAGAAATAATATGGTCAAATGATTCAATGTAATTCAGAATCTTACTTTCTTCATTCTACGTTATTTCTCTGTTAGACTTATGACTGCTTATATAACACTGTTGGATAGTGGAGTATGATTTAAAACAACTGTCTGTTTGATTGTACTGGCTGTGTGAGGCTCACTGCCGTGTAGTACTAGAGCTCCAGGCTTGTTTTCCACACATGCCTCAGTATGAGATATTGGGTCAATGCTACTGTGGCTGGAATTCATTTGCTCTATAATGTGATCAAACTTTACAAACAGGATGGTTAAGAAATAACTTTATGGATACAAAATAAAAAAAGACATACAGAAGGCATTAAGAGAGGACAGAATAATAAAGTACTTGTTAGCTCTTGAAAGACAGTTTTGGTGCAAGGAAGTGGCATTAAACTGTGGAAAGCAGAAAAGAAATGGCAGAATTATGCATTTTAAGGTAAGAAAATAGGGAGAATGTAGGAAGAAGGGAAGGGAAAAGATAAGACTGTTCTGATAGGCTTTTTGACAGCTATTTTGTTAGTTCAAGAAAAACATACAGACATCAATAATTCATTTTGCCATATCTTTTCTTTAACTGTTAAACCATTGTCTTCAGTTCTGCTTTCTGATCCTCTTCAGACAATAATTGCTTTACCAATCTCCTACTGGCTTTCAGTTAAAAGTTGTTGTAGGCGTTTGGAAGATCCTGTATTATCTATAGATAGAACTCAAGGCTGTTGAGAAACTGTTTTGAGGATCATTATTCTCCAATAATCCCAAATAATAAGCAGTGAATATTCCTATTATACTTCACTTTAAAAGTAAAACACCATAAGCCCATTGAAAGTAGGTATTTTAGGCTTTCCAGTATGTCTCTAGAGTACCAGTATCCCTGTTTCACTCCTGCTTGTCATAGGCACATTCATATCCACATTTATTCCACTCATTAGACACTGGGTCTGTGTCACATCACTTACTCTTGCCGTTTTCTACTTTCATTCTCTACAAGCACTTTTGAGTTCTTCTGAGCTTTCTTCTCTCCTGTTTGAGAGTTGCTGTGGTATCAGAGGTTCAAATGTCCTACAATTTCTCTTCATTCAGCCCAGATCAGTGACAAGATCTCTGACATTTTCCTTCAATTCTAGGAACTGTGTCTTTGTTCCCTGAATTTTTATTTTTTTTTTAATATATCTGATAGGAAAAAAAGGGAGTATTGTTCATATAGAAAATAAAGCAACTGTGAATCTTCCTTACACTGGAGGATGTTGAAAGACCCTTGTAACTTGACCTGTAACATTTATGCTCTGTAATTGTTCCTTTTATCCTTCATTTTCCTTCCCCTGGATGTCCAGTGCTTTATTTATGCATAGAGCACTTTGATAATTAAAGAAACAAAAATGTAACCCATGAAGTGTGTGATATGCTCCGGAGGTGAGCATGTTATGCATAGACCTTCTATCCACAGTATCTCTTCAAGCACAATGTTTTCAGTTTGCTTGAAACAGAAGTTAGACTACCACTCTGGTCTTTCTTTGAAGATGCTGGAAGTTTGTTGGGTTTAGGCTGTTTACATTTAATGCATTTTCCATAGAAGTGTGTGCGTGTAGGAATACTGTTGCATTCTGCATTGAAGAATGAAGTTTTTTTTTTTTGGCTTAAGTCTATAGTATTTTGTCCTTGAGTTATGTTTTTCTGTTATGCCAAAAAATAAAAGTCTATTCCATACTTTCTTCTCATGAAGATTTATCAACAGCCTGGTAGTTGATAAACAAAAGTTTATCAAGAACCTGTCCTGTCTTATAAATTATTTTTTCCCTTCTTGCTTTCATATGAAGTGTTTCTATCTTTCATATTTTTTTCACATTCTTACATATATGTTATATCTGTATTTATCTCAAAATTATGTTCTAAGAAGAGGGTGAAAAATCACTTTCTGGTTTTAGTTTAGTTGTGCTTATATATAAAAAACTGCCTTAACAGTCCCCCCGACCCTGCCACATTATGAACATGTTCATGTTTCTTTCTTTGTTATAAAACCCAGGCCATTCTGGATTACTGACCTTCCAATATATGTTTTCCCATTTTCCTGAACTTGTCACAGACTTCTTATTCATTGTCAAAATGCAATTTGTTTGAATGATTGTGATACATGTACCAAATCCATCCTTGTTCGTATTATTACCAGGATCATCGTTGTGTGATCTGTGCGTTGTGTTTGCATTGACAATCACAGAAAAATGAAACATACACTGTGATTAATTCCAATCCTATGATACCTTATTTTATACAATTTATTTTACATCCTTTCTTAATAAATGGCTCTTGTCTGGTTGGTCTTTTAAAGTTTTTTCATATACTGCCGTTGATATAACTACATTCTGTTTCTGTTGGTTTTTAGAGATTTATTTAGTAGAGTAAGTAGACTGTTTTAAGAAAGCATATACCAGAGTTTATACTTGTCTTTGCTGGGGTTTGAGTATACTTTTTAACTTCATAGCACTTGTATTTTATTATGTACAGGTAACTGCGGCTGAATTTCTGCTAGGTTTTCCCTACACAAAATAAAATGAACCTAATTTCTATATTTTATCTATGGCCTTGTTCAAACAGTGTTTCTCTTTCTAACATTCTCTTTTTCTGCTGTTGTCAGTCATGAAATATGTGTAACAGTCTTGCACTGGATCCTAAATAATATCAGACTTTTAATAGTGGTAAGAAATTGACTGAATTTTATTACTGCATAGATGTTCAGAATTTTGATATAAAAATTCATTTAAACATTATTTTCCTAAATGGATTCTAGATAATGTCAGACTTTTAATAGTGGTAAGAAATTGACTGAATTCTATTACTGCATGGATGTTCAGAATTTTGCCATAAAAAATCATTTAAACAGTATTTTCCTATTAAATTGCTATATGCTTTGTACCAAACATACATCTCCAAAGAAATAACATATTAACTATATATGTAGTCTGTACATTTATGTGTTTCTGGAAATACATTAATTTCCCAGGACTAATATGAAATTCTGTGACAGACCTTGTACAGGAAGTAGAAATACAGGCTTTAGTTGAGTGAATTTGGATTTTGACAGTTTTCACAGCTCATGGTAAAAGATTTTATCAACCTTCCTTCAATTTCATGAAAATTCTACATAGGAACTATAGTACAGAATTATTTTGGCTTACAAATACGAATCTAAATTATTTTAAACTCTAGTGATTCAGAAGATCTGGGATTTCTATTTCCTTAAAGCACCTGCTTTGTACATAAGGCAGCACTGCATGTACTTATTAGCACTGAACTCCTTGCACAAGCTGAAGTGACTGACGTGATCCATCCAAGGTAATTATTCTGTACTTTGCAAACATGATACTCTTGTAAACACAATGAATGCTTAAGAGCAAGTAGCTACTTGCTAGAATATGTTCCCTTCCTCAGATTTTTTTCTCCAAATCGCTTTATAAATAATGCAAAAGTAACATTTTTTTAAGGCAGGCATTTTTTTAGTCAGAATATTTTGATGAAGAGGTTACATTTAAACCAGTAGTTTTGTGCTGGTGCAGCTGCTATAGGACGATGATGAAATTGAAAACATGTCTTTCATGCCCTGGATTACAGTTTTTCTCTGAGTAAATAGAACAAATGAAGTTGCTTTTTTTTTTGTTTTTTTTTTTTTCTTTTTTTTTTTTTAATTGAGTTACTTTACTTTAGAGCGTTAAACCAAAGGATAATCTTCTTGCACAGGATCGAGGAGATGAGTTCACTTACACTGGGAGTGGAGGTAGAGATCTTTCTGGCAATAAAAGAATTGGAGAACACTCATTTGATCAGACATTAACACACATGAATAGGTAAGTTTTGAAGATACAATTTAAAGATATTCCAAAGCAATGAGTTGGGTTGTAGTGCTTTAATTTAAAACTAATGTTTTGCTCTTTTTTTCCTCTTCTGTACATGCTGTGTTCATAAACAGCAATGCCTATTGCTTCTAAGCAGCATTTTATCAAGCATTATGGTTTGTTGCTTTAAAGGAACATGCACCTCAGTGAAATACATTGTTGTATTGTTGCTACAGCTTGCCTCTGGTTGAAATTGTTCTACAGTCACCCCCAGAAGACTCTGTTTTAATTAAATGAGAAGTTTGTCAAAACTCTTGAGTGGAAGTTTTCTAGCACAGGGTGTTTCTTTTTTTAAAGTTTCTTCTCTCTTGGGTAAATCAGTTATAAATTTAAGGAGGAAGAAGGCATGTTCATTTTCCCATGACAAAAGAAATATTTTATATTTTGCTAGCCCTTTCTTCCATCATATTTTTCTATGAAAAGCAAGGAATTAGGGTGCTGCTTTATCAAAAGAGGCACTTGAAAGGGAACATATGTTCGGAAGAAGAATTAGACATCTGCCTGAAGTGCTTTTCCGTCCTCCAAAAGCTGGGCTGAACAAGAAGTACTCCATCCTTTTCTGTTTCTAAGAGCATAATCTGTTACACAACTGACCTCTGTGCACCTGTGGGATGCTGAGAGTGACTGAGGACTTTTGTGTGCCAGGTCTGCATTTAGATATGTTCTGCTGCTCTCAGACAGGCTGGAGAGGGATTCTTTCAAGTTCTCTATAGGAGAAAGAGGAAAAACTTGACTTGGCTGCTGAGAGAGGGAAGGGAAGGGAAGGGTGCATGTGGTGTGAAAATAAAAAAGAATGAACAGGGAAGAAAGATGGAAGTAGGCTTAAGCAATAGCTTTACAAGCATATTTAATGAATAGAACAAAGTTGTTTTGGGACCCAGAATTAAAAGCTGGACCCCTTAGTGTCAGCATTTCTCTCCTCTTAGCAAATAAGAAATCCACAAGCAAAACTACTTAGCTGTGAAGGCATTAGTGCACATGGAATAACAATGTGCTGCTAGAATTTACTGAGCTTGATGCAAGTTCTCAAGCACTTTAATTCAAAGATTATGATGATTTTATGTAGTTGAATCTGTACTGGTTTTGCTTGTCCAGATAGTTTTACAAGTTTTGTTTTTATATGGGAAACATTTTTAATGTTGGCATAGTGTGCCTGTCTCTTTCTGTTCTCTACAGTGTGGGTTCTATCCTTGTACCGTGTCTGTTTATAACCCGTATAATTTCTTCTGTTCTGAGATCCATCATTTGTGTTGTAGCTGATTCTGAAGGGTTTTCAATCCCTTCAAGCCAGGCTGTGGTAGTAGAAATACTGTTTCTTATGGCAGCTTGGTCATATTGTCATACTCCAGGTTTCTATGAGAGGGTCTTTGTGGGTCTTTGTGTTTGTTCTTTAACTAGCTACTATGATTCTGAGTCCTTCTCTGAGGTATTTTATGTATCATGTGAGAAAGGTAAGGCACCTAGAGCTTTTTTGATGGTTATTGTGTACTTTCTTTCTCTATGTGTTTTTCATCATATTCATTACTTTTGTGTACTCACTTAAAAAGCCTTGAAGTCTGTTGGTGGGGGATAGCAGTACAGAAAGTCTGCCTTCTGTTACAATTCTAGTATCCTCAATGCTATTTAGGAAGGGATTATTTTTAAAAATGAAAGGATTGGTTTGTTTTATCTAGCAATATCATGAGTTTTCATGTGGAACCTAGACAACATATTTAGTGTTCCCATCTTTTTTTCTTACCATGCATTTTAGCATGGATCTCATTTTTTCCATCAATTCTGCTAAAAAACATATTGAAAGGTCTATCTATGCTGCTCGATAAAGCAAAATTAGACAAGGGAAACGTATATGACTTAATTATGTAAAGTCTCAAAACTCTGTTGGGTGAAGCAATCTATCTTATGAAGAATTTAAATGTCTTCTAGGGCATTGGCCCTTAACTGTGATGCCCCACTGGATGACAAAAATGGAGCAGAGTCAAAGAATTGGAGAGCTGGTAAACCAGTTAGAGTAGTGCGCAGTTCAAAAGGACGGCGGATCAGCAAATATGCCCCAGAGGAAGGCAACAGATATGATGGCATTTACAAGGTATTCTGATCTCTACAGCATAAAATTTCTCTTAACCTGTTTTAAAAAGCCTCATATGTGTTAGTCTGCAAATTCTTCAGTATTACTGACAAGTGAACCAAAATGAAATTATTCAGAGGAGTGATAATAGAACATAATCTGATAATAGGATATATAAGATTGAATATGTAAGTTGCTTTTAGTGTGCTTATTGAGTTAAATTCATCCCTGAAATCAGATTATTTCATTATTTCTTCAGTCCTTCCAGCTCTATCCTAGCCCTTTGTTTGTTTAAAGACTTCTTAGTTTCTGAAACAAAGGAGTGTGCTTTTTAAGACCACTGTATTTATAAGAAATACAAAAATTTCACAGCTGAGGGAAGAACTTCTGTATATAATAAT
>JAODKT010001744.1:27567450-27587263 GCA_027576195.1 Cossypha heuglini
ATTTGTTTTTATTTAAAAAAAAAAAAAAAAAAAAAAAAAAAAAGAACTCAATAACAAAATCCAAACCAAAAGAAAAACCCACAAAAAACCAGGAAGAGGAAACGTATTCAGCACTTAAGCCATTTGGATTAAACAGCAAATTCTGTGGTGTGCATAATCCCTTTTTTGTCTTTTTCTTCTATTATGCTGTATTTTTTTTTTTGCAAGAACAGGCTGATTTTTAGTCTATTTTTGTGAGCTTCATTGTGCTTTTCTTGTATCTTATGCAAGTTGACTACTAATGACTAATGAGAACAATATGAATGCATTGTTGCTGCATTAGTGTAAAGTGATCTGTGTTTTTTGCACTTGAAGAGGGTATTCAAGACACTCTAGTTGTGTAAAAAATAGTTCATATAAAAAAAAGCCACTTCTGTATTAGTTAAACTGTATGCTTTTAGTAGGTCTTGTATCAGTGGCAATACATCTACACAGCATTAAAGGCAGTGCTAGCTTGGAGAGGGTTCAAATCGCTTCATATTGTGATCTGAAATTTTATATACAATATATCACCCCCCCAAAATATACCTTATTAAATATTTTATGATTCAGAAAATTTGCTAGTTTTGTTTTTACTATTATCCACTTAATTAAGTAATAAGATTTTTACAGAATTTATTTTTCAGATTACTAAATGCTTTCCTTAGGTGGCCTTGTTTTTCAGGTGTGAGGCTTTATACTCCTTAACTCATTTCTCAATGGAAAGAACATCTAGTTTTAAAAACAGCCAGAAACACCAACCAAGATCCAGAGGTGACATTGGTATCCATGGACTCACTCACAGCCTGTGGGGTTCCTGTATGGTTGGCCAGGTGGGTGGGTGACTCAGATTCCCTCTGCAGGCACTGAGGGTTGCAGTGGCAGCCTGTGGCCCACAGTACTACAGGTAGCTCAGTATTTTCTGGGGAGCAGCGTGATTTCATCTTCATAACAGCTATTGCTTCTGTATGGTAAGCTCATAAGGCTTGTGGCTTTCAACCTTTTAGCTGAGTACTGTAAAATATTTTAATGCTTTGTTTTCCATTGGATAGATTTTACCAGTTAAGTCATAAGATAAATGTTGTCAGTTTGAGGTCCACAGTGGGAAGTTACCTGCTTTATACAAAAATACGTAAACCAATTTTTAATACACTTTTTCAGTGACATAATCAAGCAGCATGAAACTGCTTTTAACAAACATTAAACTAGCTTGTCAAGACTGGGAAATTAGATTGGCAACAGAGACAGACTGTCCGTTCCTCACATTATAAGTCTGCAGTGGCTTTTCATGATTTTTTACATCCTTAGTACTATATCAATAGTTACTGAAAGTCACCCTTTTCAGTAGTAAATTCTAGAGTAAAATAATTCTGATTTTCTTCACTATATATTAAGATGATTTAGGATGTAGGCTCAGCTTTTCACATATAAACTGGTATCTGGCCTGACTTTCCTTTAATGAAAGCCATTCCTGTCTCCTATCATCTGCAGTCTCTTTGTGTAAAGCCCCCCACTGAAGTCATAAAGTAGGTAATGAAAAAGTTGCAGTCCCAAAACTTTCACTGTAAAAGACACAAAATTTACAGTACTTAAAATACTGCTGTGAACACCAGCCTCATTTGTGTTACTTCAGTGTTCCCAGGCTGAGTGTGCAAGTAGACCTTCAAGAAGAGGTTGAGTAGTGGGTAGGTGTAAGGTGCAAAACTGTGTGGTCCTTTTCTGTGTTCTCAGTGTTGCCAAGTATGTGTTTCCTAATTCCAGCACCAAAACTGTGCTTTCTGTGGCTGAATGATTTGATCCCCTCAGGGGTGCTCATGTACATCAAACAGACAGCTCTGCATGGACCTGGGCAGGTTCCTTCCAAATGTGCTCACAGCACAGAAGTCTGACATGAACTAGTGAGAGGATTGGTTTTATGTGAATTTGATTTGAAATATGCTGGAAAAAGCTCCTGTTTAAGATCTGAGCTCTGGCTACTCTATGATTTAATGTGGCACTGTGTGTTGCAGGAGGGCTCTGGTCTCACCGCTGTTGGTCTCTTGGAGGGCCAGAGGTTAAGCTGTGAATCAGTTTTTACACAAGCTGTATATAAAGTAGGGCAAACAGTGCTCTGTGTAAAAAAACACCAGAAGGAGACTTGAGAAAATGTGGAAAGAGAACATTTTTTTACCCAAGGTTTAAGTAATACTAAGCAGTTCACAGTGGTCTTTTATGCCTTCTTCAGAATAAGAGAGGATTAGATGGAAGTACTAAGAAAAAATGATGTGATACAGAACAAGATTAATCTTGTTACTGCTTGGTAAAATGGATCATTTGGGGTCATTAAAAAAATCAGAGATTTATTTAAATATTATTCCCTGACAGTATTTTCCTTTGTGTAAGTTTATAGCTGCTGTTGCAATTGTCACAAATGGGAACTTAAGCTCCATAATTTCATACTGCTCTGTTGGACAAATCCAGCTGAAAAGTTTAAATCCAAAACATGACAACACTTAAAATTCTTACCAATTTTATTAGACTACTAACACTGATAGGTAAAAAAAAATCAGTACGAAATATTAACACTAGCAATGCTAGTTAGTGGTGATATGTGAAGTAAATTTAAAAATCTACTTCACCACTTTTTTACAAAATATAAACAATTATTTCTGCAGTTAATATTTATTAGTACTGCCTTATGTATCTGCATCTTTTCTACTTTTTAAACTGTATTTTCCATGCCACTTTGCAAATTGGGTGTTAATTGTTAAAACTTTAGCACAAAACTGACAAAATGATGAATCAAGGCAACTTCCAACATCAACTGCTGTTGAACAATCACATTTCGTTTGCACCTAACATACTGATTGTATTTACATTTTAACTGCAGTGGTTCAATAAACAAATGTGGTGATTATTCAAAATATACATAGTATAAATATCCCCAAGAAATCAGGAAAGGGCCATTCAGATGGAGTCAAAAATCCGGGCAGCTGGAAGCAGTTTTAGGAAGATGCTCTCTTCTGCTCAGAAAATGGAGATTCATAGGCTTCCATTGGTGGGCAGGTACAAACCAGATGTTGATCTCCATATATGTCATCAATGCGAGCAATTGTGGGCCAAAACTTGCTTTCAGGCTTCACAAATGGCTAAGAGAGATAAAAGAACCCAACCATCTTAACTTTTCCATCAAGTAAAGCTACAAAATTATAATAGATTTTAGGAGCTTGAAGAACTACAAGTGCTGTCAAAGTGGATTTTTTTAGGGGAAGTCATCCTTCAAATCTATTTGCGGTCTCTGAAAGTTAACAAGCATGTATAATAAAAGTGACAGTTAAAAGAATGCTTAGATTTTCAAAAAAGTATAGTCACATCCTCTAAAACATACTTGCAAAGAAGCAGTTTTCATGAGATGAAAGAAAACTTTATTATCCCTTGAACAACTGGCTTTCAGATAGGAATGAGGGAAAAGCAGAGGACACTGCTGTGCTGTTCAATATAGTTACAATATAATACTTAAAGGAAAGTGGAATGGTGGTGTAGTTGAATTCTTACTATTTGATCCATATGGTCTGCACCTATGTGCAGAGACCCTTTTTTTTTCTTTTATTTTTTGAGGCCTTCTTTCTTTGTCTTTAAAAACGGAATTAATGAAACTGTGGTAGAGCTCACACACATAAAAATTGAGCAACAGTAAAATGGCTCTGAGGTTTTCATTCTTACCACATTACTTCATCTCCAACTGACTAAGAAACTACAGAGCACAAAGCATATTTATGTATTACCACACCACTAAGTTCCCATTATGTACTCACCAGTGGGAATGCTGCCACTTCTCTGGAGTAGGGACGATCCCACTTGGAAGAAGTGACACAGTTCAGAGTATGTGGCGACATCTACAAGAAACAAGACATGATGACAGCAAGAAATTACTGAATTCAGTTGAACATATCAGTGTGAAGCCTTCTTCAAGTTCACATTACTACTTATAAATAATTACTGTCTAGAGAACACTGTTTATCTGGGGGGAAAAAGGCAGATTTAAACCAGGAGGCAAGTCAGTATTTGGATTTTTTTTCAGTTTTCTTAAAGATGCTACCCAAGGCTTGAATATGTTTTTGGCTTTTCACTAAACTTAGAAGTCAGTACATGATTAAAAGAGTTGAACAGAACTTGAGTTGATACCAGTTCTGTGCTGCATTGCTAGAATAATTCAATCCTTATTCTATTATTAGTGTTAAGGTCATTCCATTTCCATCTTAAGCCAGTGAAATAAGTCTCTCCTTCATTGCTTTGAGATGACCTTGAAATACAAATTAAGTGCTTGTGGAAATAACTTTTTTTTCTCTGCTCTGTCAGCAAAGGCCTGACTTCTCACTTGAAAGTCAAAATTCAAATTTTGAAAAAGTTGCAGGTTTCTCAAGAAAGTCTTGTGTTCACAGTTGTGCACCATTACTTTTGAGAGTACTGAAAGATCTGGAAGTCTCTGCAGTCTCAAGGGTTAGGCTGATACCTTGCTCTATATGCCATCTTACCTTTAGTGGGTTAATCTGGGGGTCCATCCTGCCCTCCTCTATTTCAGCAATTTCCTGCCGAATACTGATCATTGCATCACAAAATCTGTCCAGCTCTGCTTTGTCTTCAGACTCTGTAGGTTCAATCATAAGTGTCCCTGCCACTGGCCAGGACATGGTTGGAGCATGAAAACCTGGTGACAATAGCATAAATTCGTCACTGACAATAGAGTATGAGATAAGACGTGCATGAGCTATTGCAGATTCACAAATTCAGTCCTTTCTCTACAATAATCTGCACAGGATTGAACTCACTGGTAGAGTTGGCACTGTATTTTAGAGGTAAGATAGACTTTTCAAGTATATTCATTTTTAGCACTGAAGGGTAACACCACTGTATTTACAATAGAGCTACACACTGATTTAATAAAACAGTTTATTAAAAAGGAACTTTAATATACTTATCTAACTCACCTCAATACCTACTGAAAAGTCTGCTTAAAGGGTGCATAATATTTAAGCTCACTTACAAAGAGTAGGAAGGGTGGATTTTGGCTTTGGATTATTTTACTGAAGAGGAATTACTGGTTAGGGTTTTAACAGCTTTCATGCATATTCATTGGAAGCACAGTTTTGCAGGGTCAAGTAGTTCAATGGGTCCTCTTGTCCAGCAGCCAAAAAGCATCCAGAATCAGATCTTGAAGAGCATGTGTACAAAACTGCATAAACTATATCAGGATGGAACTGTTCAAATCCTATTATCCTACTTCAGAAGCCTTTTTTTTTTTCCTTTCGTATTTTGTCTTGTTTTGCTTTGTTGGAATCTTATTAAGCTTTTGACTCCAGCCCACTTGCTCCAAACAGTTAAGAGTCATGTAATCAGTAATTTGATGGAGCAGTTTACAAAACTGTGAAGTAGCAGTGGAGTCAGAAGTACTTACTACAACTCAGTATATGTAAATATCTTTCCAAGCCCTTAAAGAACATGAGGAAGCCTGAAATAATTGTGACAGATTCACCATCCATAAGCACAGAACTAGAATGTTTGTGTCTCCCTTTAGAAGAGATTTAGAAAATTTTCACATGCACTGCTATTTTAAAGAATAGACATTTGACTTACCATAATCCTGAAGCCTTTTAGCAAGATCTACAGCTTCAATGTTTGCTGTTTTTTTGAAAGGTCTTGTATCCAAAATAAATTCATGGGCCACGTAACCTGTAAATGAAAAGGTGAACACTAGGTTTAATTAATAGGAGAACAATGCAATTTACCAAGCTATCTATTCTGATTGGTTTTGTGGAGAGCATGGCAAAAAGACAATCTCAAAGGAATCCACTTGGGCAAAACCTCCAATCTGAGAAATTATCACGTAAGAGATATGGAACTCAGTTTTTGAAGACTGGCCCTTTGAGTCCCACATCACATTAATAAGAGGTCTCATTTACAAGAGCAGAACTAGGCATGAGTGGTCAAAGTAGCTCCTACAATTCACAAGCTCTCTGAAAAAATAATTGGATTTATCAATGGCTCAACATCATTTGGGTCTTAGACTATCTTAAATTCATCAAGATAATCAGTTTTATCTTACGCCAGAGCAAAGCTCAAATCTAGTGTTATAGAGAGGCTAAAGACAAAAGTTGTCTGTATTTATATCCATGATTCTGAAGAACCTTAAATTACATTGTTAAATCCTTCAAAATTTGCAATTTTCATTCAATTCCATTAAAGTACAACTTGTAGGTTTAACCAAGGTGTATGTCATTAAATGTAAGATATATTTTAGAGATAATATATATTGTACTCAAATGTTCTTCAAAGCTGTTCAGCTTAAATATGCCAAATAAATTCTCTGGTAGTTAATCTACTACCACAATAACTTTTTCATCTCTTCTTCATTACTTTTGTCCTGTTGCAAGACTGGAGAGCCAAAACAAAGAACCAGAATGTAGCTAAAATATCATGCATTGCTAAGGGAATTCTATCTCATCTCACAAAAGTGAACAAGAAGCAGAAGTGCAGTGGGGGCATTTTTTTTTCAGTGGAAGTGTGCAAGGGGAAGTACAGGTCCAAAAATTACTTTCAGTTCTTAAATTGTTGAATCATTGGTTATGGAGATTTGGAAGTCTCAACTTGGTTGCTTTTCCTTTGTCTAATGATCATTATTCTGCCATTAAATTTCAAGGAGACCAATCTAATGGTTTACTCTATTTTTAGGCATAATTTTTTTCTAATTACAAACAGATATTACTTTTCTTCTACTTCCAAGCATCTCAGTTTTGTTGCAATACACCCATAGAAATGTGGCAGGTAATTTCTCTCCTTGTGAACAACAAGACAAGTTTGAAATCAGAGGTCACATAGCATTCAAAACAAAACAAAACAAAACAAAACAAAACAAAACAAAACAAAACAAAACAACCATGTTGCAAGCCAACTTCGACATGAGGCAAAAAAAAGTCAGCCTGGTAGAAGGAAAAGAAATTATCCAATACTTGCCTCTTGCTCCTCTGAAAAGGACTTTGTAGTGCTTCTCTAGCCTCTTTGCCATGTAATTTGCATTTAGTATAGCAATCTCAGAAGCATGCTTCAGACCCTTTGCTCCCATTGTCTAAAAGAAAAATAGCATGAAGAAACAGATCTGAAATGGGTCCAAAACAAGCAAAGTGTGCTCCTGCATGCCAGAGAGCAGCACCTCAATGCACCTGAGTAGCTCTAAGGCAGTCACTCTGCTGTTGCACTTTTCCACACAATGCTTACAGAGAAGCACTGGGTATTGACTGAGGGCACCTTTGGTGTACGAAGGTTATGAGTGTCTACTGCGTAAGAGGTTTAGCTTTAAGCCCACAAGTGAATGACCCAAACCTCTCCTCAAACTGAGAAGCCTTGAACTGAATAGAAAATAGTGAGAACACAAATGATGTCAAAAGGCACAGCCTGCCTGTCTCCATCCCACAGCAAGACTGCCCACAGAACTTTAGGTGGGACAATGTAAATAAATGGCATTTTGCACTGTAAGGAAACAGCTCCCCATAAAAAAATTTAATGGATTAAATATTCTGTAATGGGAACAATTATTTTTACCCACAGCTGAAAATGAAAATTGCACTAGTTCATATTTGCTCATTTTGAATTCCAGGAGAGCTGGTTTCCCCAGTAGAGGAAACTCTCTATAGTTAGAGTACCAAATTGGCAACAAAATAGACTCTGAATGACACTGTCCCTAGGTTCACTCTTCCCCAACTTCGTCACTGCAAGCCTTAAATGTAGCTCAAGAGTCCCAGCATACCCTTCTTTCAAACAGAATTTGAATCTGTTGGATAAATATTTCCATACATGTAGCCAAATATTTGCTATCTTATCACTAAACTCAGGGGATTAACGAATTACATAGGTCACGATCAAGCTAAAACCAAAACTAAGTCCAGTTTTCAAACCCAGTAAAATCCTCTGGAATTCCGGATATTGTAAAGTTGAATGTTATGTGGATGTTGACTACAACAATAATGAATCATACAATTAAAAATACCTTGGGGGGAACAGCAATTACCAAGCAGCTTTTAAAGATTAAAACTTCAATGCCAGAAAGTGGAAGCCTGACTGCAGTTTTCTGCCTGGTGTCCACTTATCTCAATTACAGATAATACAGATACAGGCCTATTACAGACAAGAGGTAGAAGAGCTGTTCTGCAGTTGTCCTGATGTCCTTTCTCCAGGCATCATCATCATATAAAACAAGTAGGATGGATGTAAATAACCTATGACTGTACTGTAGTCACTTCATTTCACTGCATTTCGGTCTTATGAGCTGCTCTTAAATGTGTTCATGTGGTTTCCAGTGGTCACTTGACTTGAAATAGAAACAGAACCTCGGCTGATACTTCTTCTAAAAGTCTACACACCTTGATGTACACCCAGGAAATCGGCAATATAGCACTGGAACCCCAAGGTGCAGCACTGACAGTACCCAAAGGACATGCATCCTTATCCGGCTGTATTTTGATCACAGGGTGGGTAGGCAAGTAGGGAGCCAAGTGTTTCTTCCTAAAACAAAAACATTGATTTTAGAGCTTAAATATGTGCTCCTGGGTTACCATATCAGGACAGTTTAACCATCAGTATTTTCTCTTCGCCTTGCTTCCAAACACAGTCCTCTAGGAAGTGTGATCTATGCCTTCTTCATAAAAAAGTTTATTAACACAACTGCTGCCAGTGGAGGATGGCACTCAGTTTTCAATCTATCACAAGGTATTTATGAAGTTATCCAATTAAAAATAACTTCCTTTAACAAGTAAGATTATCTTCCTTTAAGGAAGTACAACTGTCCCATAGGAGAGATGCACACAGCTCGTGCAGCACTTCTGTGTTCTGGACTACATGCAGTATTATCAGCCCTTAAAGTCCATCCCTTGCTCAGGAAACAGATTGCTGAGTGAGGTTTAGCACACACTAGAAGGCCAACATGGAAGGCAGGGTTTGGGGATACAGGTGAACACCACTGTTCAGCACAAGACTGTGCTGGAGAAGGACTCTCACAATCCTCTCCTTTTTAATTTTTTTTTTTTAAGGAAAAGGCTAATATAGAGATACCCACACTCCAATAGGTCCCATTCCAGGTCCTCCTCCTCCATGGGGAATGCAAAAGGTTTTGTGAAGATTTAAGTGAGAGACATCAGAGCCATAATCTCCAGGACGACACAAACCAACCTGTAAAGGGAATACTCTGTTTCAAAATGTTCTTCATATGCCATTTAAAACCTATTACTGAATGCAAGGAGAACAGGTTGAAAAAGATGGTGCATGTTTTTATGTTTATCATGATGCATCATAAGCACAAACATGGTATAAATAATATTTTGCTTTAGGAATTCTTAACTACATCTGTAAAGAATATCTTTGATAAAGGGTAGGCAGACTAAGCCAATTTCAGTGAACAAGCCATAAATCTTATGACACATTTCAGGGAAAAATCAAATAAAAGATAATTACTTCCACCGTATAATTTTTATTACTCTTCTTGGAAATCTCCCATCTTCTCTCAAACACTGTGCCATCTTGCATGGAAGCTGTGATATGGTCCAAACTGAGTACTGCTATTTTTATTGCAGGGACTCCCAGTAGTAGTAAATCTGCCTAGATTCTGTACCTGAGCGTTCATATTTGCTCCATCTAAGTAAACTTGGCCTCCATGTTTGTGAATGAGGTCACACACATCTCCAATCTCCTCTTCAAACACACCATTGGTGGAAGGGTACGTGATCATGATAGCTGCCAAGTTCTCCTTGTGCTTGTCCACCTGGTGGCAGGGAGGAGACAGAAAAAGGTCACTGAGGCTCCTAAAGCTTCTTAAGAATTTATTTTAAAAATACAGCTAAAGTCAGAGTGGTTTACAGAGGGGAAGCAAGCCTATCAGCAGATAGTCAAAGTCATTTATAGTCAGCAGAGGATACTGGGTTCCTTCTTTCAGCCATGCCTACGGGAAAAGAGTGATTTCTGAATAAATCAGAATTTTAAATCAGGGAAAAAGGCAGGTCTTAAAAGGTGTGTGTATATATTTATATATACACACACAAACATACATAGATATAATACTTACTTCTGGGACCTTCAGACAACCAAATGAAACATCTGGCCTTCAAGTTAATGTGAAATAATGACCATTCCCCCTACTTTCAGCAATACAGTTTCATGACTACCATAAAAGTTTGTTCAAATGTGGAAATATGTCCCGCTCATCCCTTGCATTGCAAGATTCACCTGCAGCCAATATACTTTAAATAAGAGAAGAACAGTAGTTGCCTAGCAACACCTTCCCCAGCAGAGGTGGACTTGAACTGTGCTGAAAGAAGGCTGAAAAGCAGGTTCAAATGTTTCATATTCATGAACAAGGCTTGTTCATTTCCAGTACTAGCTGTGGCCCAAAAAGGCCTGCTGTAAAAGAATCTACTGTGTAGAAACACACTTTGAGGAAATCCTGCACCAAAGATCCTCAAATTAAATTTCACAGGTGTCACATGGTTAGCGTCTGAGCGAGCAAAAATGAATTACTTATCCTTTCAAAGCACATATTCACTATTATTGCTTTATTTCTTTCTTGTAGAAAAATGTGATTCAGCTGCCAACACTGTTGCCTTCAGAGAAGAAGTGTCCCTTGAAAAATCAAAGATAATTAAATACTCACCATTGCTTTTAAATGAGAGATATCAATGCTCCCATTTTTATCCACTTCAATTGGCTGAATCTTCATCCCTGCCATTTGTGCACTTGCTGGATTAGTACCATGAGCAGATTTAGGAATAAGGCAAACCTTGGAAGGAAAAGAAAATCAGAGCCCGAAGTATAACTAGTTAAAAAAAATCCTAATGTTTTACGGTCTACACTCAGCTACAATCATTATCAAAGTTTTGAAAAGAAATTCTGATGGTACCAACAAATTGCCTCTTTTGCTGAATAATGCAACTAAATTTTTTAAGAAAATCCATTCAGGTATCAGCATTTAAATACACATTACCAAAGATTCATTTGCTGCAAAAGTCATATTTAGGGATTCAATTCCAGAATATTATTTCAGATGCTCATATTAAAAATCCTTGTGCCTCATCCCACCTTTTTATAAAACATTAATTTTTTTTTCTGGAGTTATCAGTCTCCATAGGTACAATGACTTGAAAGGAAAAACTGCGTAATTCCAAATTTCCACTACAACCTCTTCTGGCTTCCAAAACATTTTCTTCTGTAGTCTACATAAAACAAAATTTAAGACCAAAATATTTTGGCTATAGATGAGAAACTCAGAGCTACTTGCATGCTCTCTACATTTAACTTTAAAAGAAAAAAAATTTCTACTTTATTTTCTTGAGAAAGTGCAAACTGCATGATGGCGCATGGAGCTCTGCCATCCACAGTGATGCTGAGACAAATGTGAATACTTCACAACAGCAGAAACACAGGGATCCCAGGGCAGTGGCAGGAAGCACTGTGCCACATCTGTAGCCATTTTACCCGCACAGCTGAAACGTAAAGCGGCTCCAGATGGCCACCCGGGCCTGCTGGGTACAGACATCATCAGTCACACACAAAGGCAGGGATGCAGGGATGTCAGCAGTCCTCCATGTCCACTCTTTTCCCACAAGAGGGCACCAAATCCAAACGCAGCCAACTATGAGCACCTTGAGCTGCTGGTTTAATTAATTTAATTACTTTCTCCAGCCCAGGAGAAAAAAGCACTTCAGTTGAAAGGCCAACATTTTGTGGGCTTTCTTATTTTCTTATTCCTTTTTACTCTTCCCCAAGAGTACCATGATTTTCCTGTAACATTTGAAATCTGTAAAGTGTAAGTAAAGCGCAAGCAGCCCCCAGGCTCTCCTCTGGGTATTTTCAGACCACAGAAAGATCCACTCAGAGAATCCCAAGGAATTTGCACAGAATAAGAGAACTGGCAGATGACACACAGACAACCAGAAGACAACTCTCCAAGGAATAAAATTTTAACCTAATTTCACTTCCCACTGAGTAAAACTACTCACAAAATAGTTTGTAACTGTAGAGTGGTTGCCTTCTAATAAGTTTGATGAGATCTGGATGCAACCAAGAAACAAAAAGAGAGGAAGACAATTCTCACATTCATTTTTAGGTGGTTTCCTCACACAGAGGCTATAGTTCCCAGGAGGCCAGGACAGAGAAGCTTCCATTTTGAGAAGGCAAATGAGTCCCAAAGCCAAGGATAAAATCAGGTTCAAAGGATGTGTATGCTATTGCACTAAGAACTTTTTTCCTCCTGTTTTTAAAGCCAATTCTGTGCATGTGTGAAAGAAGACGACCTAAGTAATCTCAGATTTCCAATAAGTTTTTGATGTGGTCCCAAAGAATGTTCCTAAACTAACTTCCAGTGGGTGAAGTGGGAAGATACATACGGATAAATATTTCATTAATACATGCTAAAGAAAATAAAAGAAAAATAGTAAGTTTTCACTGTATGGAAAGGTCATCCTAATAGAATATTATAAATACCTGTGCTGGTTGTCTAACATTTAAAATTACACATAATTCTGTTTATAATGGAGGCACACAGTGAAATACCAAATATCCTGTTAATACAAAACCCCCCAGGTCACTAAATGAAACTGATTGCAGAGTTCAGAAGAGGACCCACAATACTGAGGGGCAGCATTCAAAGCAGAGTATGTACACTGGGGGCAGACAGATTTAAAGTAAAAACACATCTTAACAACCCACAACTGTGATCTTTAGTTTTGAACCTACTGCTACTAAAAGATCTTGCAGTTTTGGAGGGAAAGAAAGCAACTGCATCAAAAACTAGAAAGGGAATAAGAGAAAAAAAGTAAAAAGAATGCAGATGCTGTAAAGCTAACCAAAGCTACAAAATGACTTTCTTAAGAAGGATGGACAAATAACTGGAATCCAGCTAGGAAATGAGGATAGATAAGGATATAATAAATAATCCCGGAATTAACATGATATGTCAGCTGTGAACATGGAAGAAATGTTCATCATCTTTCAAGAGTGAGAGGGTGTTAGATGAAATTGTAAACATACCTCAATTTCCTTCCTTCCTGACTTCCCATCTGGCCACATGGCATGTGCAACAGTTGCTTGGGAATGAAAATGCCATAAAAGCATGACCTTCCCTACTTTGCTCTCCTTTCCCTGAGCTTTAGTTGTTGAGCATGCCATTAAATGGGACACACATCCCTTTGGTCAGCCATGGTCAGCTGTCCTGGCTGTGTCTCTCCCAGCACCTTGCTGACACCCAGCCTCCTTGCTGGGAAAGGACAGGGTCAGGACAGGCAGTGCCATAGAGAGAAACCCTTGACACTGTGAAAGCACTGCTCACCATTTGCCAGGAGATCCCTGTGCTGTGAACAGTGCTTCCTCCACAATTCATGTGGAAAAAGTTAAATCCACCCTGGACAGTCTCAGTGCAATCACCCTTCCCTGAGAGTGCCCTGTCTCATTCTCACTCTCTGTGAAAACTTTTAAGATGTAAGTGGGAGGCTGGACTACTGAAAACCTATCAGAGGTGACAACACAACCTAGTTTCTCTCTAGGTGAGTCCTTGAATCAACCCTCCACTGAATCAACCCTCCAGTTCCCCCCCAACACTCTTCCCCACATGAGCATTGACACTCACGGTTCTGTGATGCTCTCCTTTGGCATTCAGATAAGCTTTGATTGCAGCCAAGCCTGCGTACTCTCCTTGGGCTCCACTGCAAGAACACAAATTCTGTCACACAGCACACAAACCAGGAAGTGCCACCACTCTGCAGAACTTCAACACTGCCCAGCCCTAACCCTTATCAATTAATTCAGGCAAGTGTCAGCAAATTAAAAGGAGCACATTCCATAGATTAAATTACAAATGGACATGCTTAAATTAACAGCTAGATGTAAATGAAAAGAGTAGATGACAAAGGTTATGCCATTTTATGTGTTTATACTACAATGCTAAAACCTTCTTGTGACTGAGTTGATCCACATTTCTGCACCTAGCAGGGGACTCTGTGCTTGATTACAGAGAGGCAAACTGATACTGAAATGCATAGCAAAGTGTATATAATGAAACATAAAAGGTTTTTCAGCGACAGCCTAAGTGTAAAGTAAGCTCTTGCTGCTCATTTTGTATTGAAACTGCTAATGGACACAAACAGGCTGTAGCAGTACTTATTAAATGCTGCTTTATTAATTTCAGTGAGCATGCAGATCTTAGGCATTCTTCAGTCAAACCTAGTGCACTAGCTAGTAGTTTTAACAATTAAACACCTGGCAGCTCATGCATCTTATTCCTATTCCACATCTTTATTTTCAGTTCATAGAGGAAATACTAAAAGAATTAAAAAGAACAAATTATTAAACTTTTAGAAGAGATGAGACAAAGTAAGATACCACGTTTTTTAAAAAAACAACTACTTTGTAATTTCATAATCTTGCATTCAAGAAAAATTTGATTTTAGAAAATTCTTCTGGTCTTGGTTTGCACATTTTCTTTGGAGATAAGTTTTTGGAATCCTGTCTCAAGAAGCAAACACTCAGAAAAAAAGTTCCTACCTATTCGGCTGGAAGGAGATTTTGTCATAGCCTGTAATCTCACATAGGTCCTTCTCTAAATCCTTGAAAAGTTGCTGATATCCTTGAGCTTGGTCCAGAGGAACAAAAGGGTGGATGTTGGCAAATTCTCTCCATGTAATAGGCTATAAAAACAAAAATATAACACACAAACATATAGAGTGCTGTAACAAAATACTCTACAGACAACTCTGTTCTGTTGTTAAATTCTGTGAAGGAAAGAAATTACCTTGTGATCAATTAAGTATCAGACACCAAGTATGTTGATCTGCTGGAGGCTTGGAAAGCTCTACAGCGGAATCTGGACATGCTGGATTGGTGAAGCCAAAGCTAGTCATGTGAGGTTCAATAAGGTCTAATGTTAACTGGTTTAATGCTAACCTTTTAGATTTTTATTTTGGTAATCAGATTACACATAAAGATTTGGGGTATTATAAAGAGATTACTCCCAAAGCTTAGAAGTAGCTTATAGAATGCATTTGCCCTTTTCTGTCTTGCTCTTTTTTTCCCTTCTCAACAGATCACCAAGTCCACGTTGATGTTTAAGCTATGGGATAGTGCAAAAGCCTAGAAAATAAGGGGCTAATGTGTATGTCGCATACACTGATGGACAGATAGCTGTGGAGCTCACCAAGGATTGTTAAGAGCACGCTGTGTAAATGAGCAAGAAAGAACAGGATGAAGGAGGAGGTAGAACATGGAGGTAGAACAGCACTTTCCTGGGACAACAGTCTTTGTTCTGGCTTCTGGATATAAGCACAACACAGTACAGCACAAGTTAGCAATCAACCAAAGGTTGATCCAGTGAAGAGAATCAAGACCACCAAAGACCCCCAAAGCCCTCTGATCCATTTCCAGAAAGAGCCAGAAGAACTGTGCACGGACTATTAACTATAACTTGCATGATAATTAATTTGCATAGAGAGCAAGTAACTTATCTCCAGGGTCAGAAAAACTTATCTATAAAAAGATAGAAGCCTCAGTGCACGTGTGCCTAGGACCCTGGACACACCATCACCTGGATCAACGCTGGACTCAAGACTTGTGCAGTTACTACTTTTGGTGCTTTAGGCACTAACTTTGTTGGGTTATTTTAAATGAGCAGCAGCTAATAGTTGCTAAAAAGTTATTTATTGCAGAAGCACATTAGTTTTAAAAGGCACAGTTACAGACATTAAAGTTTATGCTAAGTTTTGGCATAGAGTTTTAAATGGAAGCAGAAGCTGCCCTTGTCAGGGTCCTGGGAAGCAGATGTTGCTGCGGTAGCTCCTATTTTCTTTTTGGATGTTGACCGATGACAGCGAGAGAGCAAAGCAAAGCAAAAGCAAAAAGCCCTGGCAAAAAGCACCAGCTCTCCCCAATGCATGCTCTTATGTAGAATCTTCCTAACAAGCTGAGACGCAAACTCAGACCACCACTCCTTAACCTATTACAATTCTAGTTTCTTAACATGCTACGTTATGTATAAACTACACATACAACTTATTTTGTTTTATTTGAAAAATGTAAGCAATATTTTTACTATAGCTCTATTATGTCTAAGCAGCATCTACAACTACGCTCCTGGAGCCTGCAATGAAAACTTCAGCATGTTTTTCAGTCTTCACTAGAACTCACACTGCTACTCTGGCATTTGAACCTTTCACTTTCTCAAAGCATTAGAGCTTACACTAAAACATACTTACCGACTTACTTACTTATCTGAAAACTTAAACTTACACTTCTACTTTATATGTGAGTGGCTTAATATACTTCAATCTATCCAAAAGCTTTAACCTCTGCACTGTTTTTAAGAACTTAGAGGCCCTCAACTTACTAACTTCAACAAAGACTGGTGATCTTTCTTTCTTTCTTTGCACCTTTCTTCCACTCTTTCTCTCCTACTCTCTAATTTCCTCCACTGCCTTCTCTTCAATCTGCCCATTATTCAAAACGCACCATCATGGGTTTACGCTAGAAGATAAGGGACTAATTTATATCAATTTCCATGCCAAGTGTATGATGTACTAATACAACTCTAAGTTTTTTTTGTGGACCCTCTGATTTTCGTCATTCATTTTTGACCAAAAGTATCTGCAAATCTTGGGTGCTGCCTTCCCTTTAAGAGTGGGATGCCACATTTTTACTGGCATTTCTGTGCCCTTGGGTCACAACAGCCCCAGGCAGAGCTGCACGCTGGAGGCAGAGTGCCTGAAAAAATCTGGGAGTGCTGCTGACAGCAGAACATGAGCCAGCAGTGCCCAAGAAGGCCAATGGCATCCTGGCCTGTACCAGCAGTAGCAGGACCAGGGCAGGGATTGTCCCCCTGTACTCAACTCTGATGAGGCCACACCTCAAATCCTGTGTTCAGTTTTGGGCCCCTAACTCCATGAGAGAAATTAAGGTTCTGGAGCATGTCCAAAGAAATGCTACAAAGTTGGTGAAGGTTCACTAGGGTGGGCTCAAGTAGCACTCATAGTATCACAAGTCCTATGAGCAGCAGCTGATGGAGCTGGGGTTGTTTAGGCCAGAGAAGAGGAAGCTCAAGGGGGAGGTTGTCACTTCTCTAAAATTGCCTGAAAGGAGGGTACAGCCTGGTGGGCATTGGTCCCTTCCCAGGCAGTAGCTGGTAAGACAAGAGGTTAATACTGGATATAAGGAAAAACATATTCACAGAAGGAGTTAACAAGCATTTGAACAGCCTGCTGAAAACACCTCTGGAAGTGTTTATAAAATATGTAGATATGGTGATCAGGAACGTGGTTTAGTGATGGACTGGCAGTGCCAGGTTAACAGCTGGGCTTAATCTGAAGGGAGTTTTCCAACATAAATGATTTTATGATTTTCAGTAACCATTTTTAGAATAAGCTTAAAAATCCTTAATTTCTCCTACTACTTAGTTTCAGCTACCCTTACTTAGAGCTGGGGATTCACATGGTAAACAGAGAGAAGTTGCCTGGAATAGTATTAGTTTTACTTAGAGGAAATATACAATGAAATGGTGAAGGGAGAGAGAGAAAGCAGTGAAAGAAAAGGGACAAAGGAAACTAGTGAAAG
The DNA here is from genome assembly GCA_027576195.1 of Cossypha heuglini. NCBI lineage: Eukaryota > Metazoa > Chordata > Aves > Passeriformes > Muscicapidae > Cossypha > Cossypha heuglini. The sequence continues at coordinate 27,585,079 of JAODKT010001744.1, forward strand.
ATGAAAATAAGAAGACAACAGGAAGAGAGCAAAGAAAGCTCATTCCAAGTCAAAAAGTCATTTGGTAATCAAACAGCCTGGCTAAAAGCTTTGGCTGATTTGCTATCAGCTAGAAAAATTAAGGTATCTGGGGACTCTTCAGCTGGGGAAAGGGAATTATCCTAAAAAATTGCAAACATAACAGAAGCATGAATTGTCAGTCCCACCTGACTCTTTCCATCTTTCTGAGGATTTGATTTTAAGATCTGTAAAGCAGGCAGAAGTCAGGTAATCCAACATTGCTTGAGGGAACAGGATCTTGATACCTAATTCAAAACATCATTTTCATCATCTTTTTCAAAATGGAGTCTGCCAGATCACACACTCTGCTACTCTTGTTGCAGTCCTACTTGTGCTTTTAAGAACTATTTCTTAGTGGAAAAGGGAGAGGGTCACTTTAGCTACCCCTGAAAATGCCTCCTCAGCTGGAGTATTAGACCAAGAGCAGCGTTTACTTCTCTAGAATGACACTGACTAGGTAGTTTGTTCATGTGGATATCAAGTGAGACAGTATTATTGCAACTTACTGTGAGTTCAGCTGAGCTGTTAAGCTTCATTGTGCAGGACCCCTAAAAATACAAACACACATCAGTATTTATTGAAATACATAAACACGTAGGTAAGTACATAATTTTTTGTCTTTTCTTTTTGGTCAACACCTACCAAGGGAATCATGCTGTGAACAAGGGAAATATCTTTGTTTTCTAATCTTTTCATGTACCGCACGATATTTGTCTCAGAGTGATAGCTGGAGAACACAAAACACAGTGTTATGGCAAGCACATTAGCTACACCAGCTGCTACATAGGAAAAGAACACAAAAAAAAAGACTGAGGATAGCCATTAGTATATACTAAGTCGTTCTTTTCAAACTGGCACTTTAAGGTTGCTAGTATCAACACAGATTAAAAATGCTTATTGTTATCTCTGTAATACTATCAGTAAATATGGAATACAAGGATACCATGTCCTCAAAAAGTACAATGCAGCAGATTAATGGAAAAACATATTCCCTCAGTGATCATGAGTATTGCTCTGCTCATTTATAATCAGAGAGATAACTAAAAATGGTACTAAATATCTTATTTTAGAGTAATAAGTCACTGTATGAATCCAGGTACAAAACTGTCCTTAACTGACTCCACTGCTAGTTTTGAAAGGAGACATTTCAGATTCCCTAAAAATGGCAAGCATGCATTCACAAACCTGTTGAAAACCTGGTGTGTCAAGAACTTGGAAGTTCTCTTAAATGGGGTGCTAAGGATGCCTTTGGTTTCCTCACCCATACCCTCAGCAATTAGCTCCTTCAACAAAAAGAAAGAGAGTCAAATATTTCCATGGAAATTTCTTTTTTTGTAGTCAACTGCCATAAGAACTAGCTTATGCTACCAGTTTACCTGAGGATTTGGTCAGCTTGCTTTTAGGTAAAACTCCCCACCTTTAATATCATACGTATCTGTATATACCTAGCATGACAACAGCGTTATATAAAACTGGGTAATTATTATGTCTCAGTAGTCCTCATCTTGTAGGTATTACTGCTAAATCCTAATGACATGCAACAAAAATTCCAGTGGGAAAGAAATAACCGACCCCATGTCCTAACCACACAGAATAAGTAATACCCTAAATGCAAGATGTCCGAGCTGATAGAAAGAACTAAGTGTCACAACCAGAAAATGGCATTATAATAAATCCTTTATTTAACACTACCTCTCTATTTAAGAGAGGATTTGAAGTTCTTAATATTTAACAAATGGTCATCCTACAGAAACCCACTACACAAGACCAGTTTTGATTTTCATTAAACTCTGGAAACATTCAAATAGTTTAATCCACATGACCTATTATGTACTTACAGAAGAAGACTCGCAACCAAAAATCCACAATATGTCATCTAGATCTTTCTCATTTACAGTTTCATCAAGTGACACTCCAAGCTATGGATAAAAGCACCAGTAATTACTCAAAGCTGTTTATTCTACAGATGTAGTACATTTGTTTTGGTCAAGAGAAGCTTTCCAGAAACACAAGTGGAAAAAAAAAATCTAGCTACCTAACAATATATAAACATATTTAGAGGCATTTATGATATATATATATATATGCATATGTGTATATATGTGTGTGTTTGTGTGTGTATATA